>CM051237.1:300903849-302103849 GCA_027917425.1 Gastrophryne carolinensis | reverse complement strand
GCTGGAGACCCAGAGCCATAGCGGCTGTTCATGCTGCTCTAGGCAATGTCACTGTTCTCACTCCCCATTGAGGAGTCAGGTCACATACTGCAAAGGTCTTATATATAAACGTAAAGTGTGCACCGATCTCGCCCAAGAACACACATGAATCTCAGCACTCAAATAGAAATATGAGTGCTGAGATTCATGTGTGTTCTTGGGCGACCTATGGGTCCTCCTAATATGCATACGTGTGCCCCTTCAGCTGCGAGTCTGGCAACCTCATAAGCAGGTTCCCTCTTATATCCCCCCAAATATATATGTATGCAGAGGGTTCACAGATTGCCCATAAGCCCTCCAAAAATAATAACAAATCTCCCTGCACCCAAAAAGCATGTGAGCCTCCTAATATGTAGATTGTGCACAGAATGATCATTAGCAATGCCAGGCGAGTGGGAGAATGAAGTTTAATATAGGCAACATTGGGGGGAGGGTGTGAGGGGTTAATGTGGACCAAAACCCAGCGATTTTGACTATTCTGGCTTCTGGTCTTTGCCTCTGGGACACTCCGATTTGGGATGCCTTGCTGTGTGAAATCCCTAAGGTTGCCCAGTAAAACACACCTTTCCCTGGTCATATGGTGCAATCCAGTGCAAAGGGCTCAGTGCACCGTACTCTCTAACAGGGTGCATGCCCACGCTGACCATTCACAAATGCCTGCAGAAGGCCGCACCCTGCTAAAGGTACAGCCGGCCGCAGCTTGAAAATGTGCCGTTGGATCATGGAGATCCGGGAAGGCAGGTTTTTTAGTGGACTCAGGGGAAGGGGTTCAACACAGCAGGAAAGGAAATCAGGCGGCCCTGAAAATGTATAGATTCTAGAGCCATCAACCGTGGGTTTTGGCCCACATCTAAATGCAGGAAGTGTTGGGAAGGGAGTGCAAGGGGTTAAATGCAGACAGTGTGGGGATGCAATGGGTTAAATGTAGACACTGAAGGGAGGGTTTCAGTCTGAATGGGGGGGGGGGAGAGGGTGCAGGGGGTTAAATGCAGAAAGTAGTGGGGGGATGCATTGTGCTTCTGGATGGGGATCGGTGACAGGCTGCTGCTAGTTGCTTTTGGGGTGGATCGGCAGTTACAGATTGTTAAGAAGCCAACATCTCATATGGAACTCCATATGGTAGGGAAACAGGAAATAGCTGTGTATAGCAATGAATCAAGCCTCTTATTGGAGCATGTATCTACTGCATGTGTGTGCAGCTGTTTCCTATCCCTTACTGAATGGAGCTCGGAAAAGAAGAGGTTATTATCTCTAATACAGGACTTCCTGATGATGTGAGGGGTGTAAATGAGGTTAGTTAGACATCTCTGTGAACAGGGATTCTCATGAATGTCCTCCAGCCTGGCTGTGACTTGCCATCTGAGGCAATGGCCTACATTTTTTTTAGTAATAAATATGGGCTCATTTAGACCCACTCGCCTCCTGTGGGGCTCAACCTACGTGGATGGCTCACTTCTCTTTTCTTGTAGATCTTGGTGTACAGTTGCCAATAGTAACGGATTGCAGATAGTTAAAAGCGATTCCAAAATACACACATATGCTAGCATAACCAAAAAAATGTAAAGTAACTGGATAAGCTCAGCACCGTGATTACATCATTCTGGCACACTAAAAAAAGATTGAATTGATTGAATGTACTGCTCAGTACCCAAACCAGCACTCCATGCATCAGAGGCAGAGCCACTAGAGACCCACAGACAGACAGACAACCCCTTCAGTACTGTCCACACTGCTCCACCTACAGTCATTCGTCCACAGCTGGTGATATTGTGCTCCTGCATGCTAGGGTAGAACCGGACTTCACTAGGTTGCACTGTCGATGACCCAGGGCCTACACTACGCCACCACTGCCTAGATCTCTAATCAGATCACAGACCTGATTTGGGATGCCTATGTTGAGTGCTTCACCCTGACCGCTGCCTCAGACGGTGCACACATACCTGGGGAGGATGCACACATCAGATGGAGTAATGCAGGGGAGGCCTGCACATGCCATATGAAATCTAGCCATGAGGTAAGATTATGGGCAATCCCCGTAGTTTTACACATCTGGATTCCCCCGAGAAGGGCTTTCACGTGTCCCTAAAGACTTTTTGACTCTAAAGCCGGTTGTTGTGGGTTTTGGTCCACCTTAATGCTAGGGTGGGGTCTTTTTGGGGGGATAACTATAAGTTTTGTTTAGGGAAACCTATGTATACCTCTGCCTCTGATCAGGGTGCACTGCATGTGTGGATCTTTGTATGCCCTTTTTTGCATTGATTTTATAAGATTGCTGACCATGCCTAAGAGGGTGGCTGCTGGATGTTAAAAAAAAAGCTGAGAACCATAGGAAAAACTGAGAGATGGATGTGTCAAGAAAAGAGAGAATGCAAAATAAGAATAAAAGAAATACTAAAGTAGGGTGAAAAACAGCTCAAGGCAATGATACATAGAAGGGATAGGGAGATAGTAAATCAGAGGAAGATGTAAAGAAGGTGAAAAGGGGGGAGGTGGAAAGAATGTGACAAGGTTGGGAGATACAGAAACATACAGTGCAGAAGGGGGGGGGTGGCAAGAAAATATGGAAAAAGGAGAGAGATGGAGAGAAGGTAAAGAGATGATAGAGAGGACGAACAGAGAAGCATATAGAAAGAGTGTGATGAGCGAGAGAGATGGGGGAAAATAGAAAATAGGATGGATGTGGAAAAGGATGAAGGGATGTGGAAAATGGAACGTTGAAGGGATGTGGAAAAGAGAAGGATGACAGGAGAGAAATTGAGGGAGATGGAAAAGAGAAGGACAGAGGGATGTGAAAACGAGAAGACTGAAGGCATGTGGTAAAGATACGTTTGAAAGGATATGGGAACTAGGAAAAGGCTAAAGTTGTGTGGAACATAGGAGGACGAAGGGATAAATGAAAAAAAAATAAAGAAGAGGGCGACAGATAAAAATAGATGGTTCATGTGGAAATGGGAAAGGGGGAGACATGAAAAGAAAAGAAGGGAAATAATAAAAGAGTGGAGAAAAATGTCAAAAAAGGTAGAGCTAGAGAGATGTTTGAATGATGTCTTCTGAAGATCCCAAAGACTGGTCATAAGTAATGTGTCAGTGGTCCTGCAAGCTGGCTTTGTTATTAGCAGGCTGCTTTTATCATTGTGATCCGCTATGTTTTTTAAATTAATGTATATATTTTAGTTACCTGTAATAGTAAAATGCATGTCAACGCTGAGGAGCTTAACCAACTCTGTAAACATATTGTAGGAACATTTTAGTCACACGCCAATTAAATTAGCACTATGTGAGTTGTGGGCGGAAACTGCAATGCCTGCAGGACACTAACCCAAACTGTAAGACGAGAATTCTAACACTGTAGGATTAAGAAGCCATAGACATAGAATACCCAGATCCGATCAGGGGCTTGTACTGTATTTGAGTGTTGTCATGTAGATGTTAAACTCCACATCCTTCCAGCTGTCACATTGTACCTGTAAGTCTGGATGGCCCATAAGGTCTTGGGTCACATTTTCCCTAGACGGGAAGGCGTGAGCTTTTTTTGTACAATATCTAATTTCCATTCGTTGAGACAAGTGTACAGGCTACATAGTAAAGGAGGGCATTCAATGTGTGCTTTATGTGCTATCATTGTTGTAAGCCTATAAGATACTAAATGTGTTTAGATTGGAGGGTGTGGTGTAAGTGACCTTTCAGAGATTGCAGTTGGACTTTCTGCCACTGGGTGAGGCCTTTTTCTTCATAGCTCCTTGATGCTGCTTGCTCCAGGTATGAATCACACAGATTACTCAAGAGCCTTGCCTTAGCTGTGTTCACTTCATTTTCCAGGAGTTTCTGCTTCCATGTGTGACACTAGATTGTAATCCTGCTGCCTTCTATATTTTAGGATCTCCTGAGAACGATCCTGGATTGTCTATAATTTCTTTCCTGTGGCAAGACGACTAAAGGAGGAAACAACCATGCCAAAACCGGTAGGAATATACCTTTTGTTAAACTAAATCATTTTTAAATTGCTTTTATGTCATGCGTGTGTTTGATCTGGATGTTTAGGCTAGAAACTAAGGCCTCGATTCAATAAAGGTAGAAAAAAATTCTCATGGTAGTAAAAAATTCAATTCATGAGAAAAAAGCCTGAGAAGGTCACTGTTACCGAATCACTAGATAAAAAGACAATGAAAGTCAATGGCAGCTTTTACTACAGTGTAGAAAGGAGTAAACAGTTCTCTACTTTTCTTAGGAGTAAAAAAGTCCCATTGACTTTCATTGTCTTTTTATCTGGTGATTCAGTAACAGTGAAATTCTCAGGCTTTTTTCTCATGACTTGAATCTTTTACTACCATGAGAATTTTTTTCTACCTTTATTGAATCGAGGCCTAAGTCTCTGAAATGTTTTCATTGTTTCTAAACATATACATGAATTAGCTAAAAGTAGACTTTAAATGGTGGACTGGCTTCTCTGCTTTTTTTGTGTAATGTGAATTGTGCTTATGGTGATTTTGCTTTGTTATGCTGGACTATAGTATTCTTTTGGACATGTACTGTATATAAACTCATTGCATTAAAGAGTGAATCCATTGATCCATGGTATTCTGCCAATGCAGGTAGCCTTGAATGAGGGAACCATGCCAGCTACCTGTGGAATGTTCTTAAATTATGTCAATTGTGACATAATGCTGTTACCTAAAAATCTACTATAAACTGTTTGTTTTTGTAGCAGGCACTTGGGTATAAGACCTTTAGGAAAGATGGTCAACATTTTACAAACAGGAGATAACAACAAATCCATTGATGTCCTAGGACCTAATGGTGATGGCTAGCAGACAATTTGGATTTACCATCATGTTACCATTTGGTTATTGTTACACTGTAGATAAGGTTGCAAGCAACAAGTAATGCAACAAATGCTATCATTGTAATCATTCTCACATTATTAAAATATGGCTAAACCCTTAACGTATCCATAAATGTTAATGTAACTCTAAATCCGCAACCCTAACAGTTAACCCAATTTAAAAACCATGATATTTATTTATGACAGTAAAGATACACAAATAAAACTCCCCTCCTCACCCTTAGACTAGATTCCACGAGGTCCTGCAGGCTGCAGACATCCAGTTTTAGCAGCTCTGCTGCCAACATCAAACATCCCACCCTGCCTTTGTTGTCTTCCGTTTGCCAGTCATGCTCCCTCAATGGTTGCATGCTGAGTATAATATGAGTGGCCACCACTGAATATGCTTCCCTGTCCCAAATAAGAATCTAAATCTGTGTAATTGCCTCACCATTTCTGAAATATGTTAAACTAGCCCATTGTTTTCTAGTAGGGGCCTTACTGGTTGTGCACGCACAGAAACCTGTATCCTTGATCCCTCTGGAACACAGGCTCACTTCATCAAATGTTTTTGTCCTTTTGACTAATATTTTTTAAAGCATCTATGCGCTGTGCAAATAAAATAGGCTCGCCTCATCTCCCGTGCAGCTTATCTGGCCAGGTTTAGCTTCATAATTTACTCATTGAGGAGATCTGTCACCAGCCTTTAGGTGCCAGGCCCCAGAGACTATTGCTGCTGCCTTAGTGTGCTGAGACATTGCCTGGCATGATGTGTTCCTAGGCACACAGTGATTTGTGCTACACTCTCTAACACTGTGAGTGAACCAAGGGGTGACCCACATGAATCTGAAGACTGGGGTCGGTTCTTGATGGGTACAATATAAAGGGTCTGTCAAGGCAAGCAAAAAACATGCTTTCCTTTTGTTTTCTGCAGCTGTCCTGCCCTACCCTGGTGGTATAAAACATACTTAAAGCGGACCAAAAAAACATTTTTAAATAGCAGTTCCTGAATTGCTACCCCCATGAAGAGTACCTTTTGGTACGGTACTTTTCGATGCCCCTGCTTCTCTCTGCTCCCCACTAATTCCACTTGTTTAAGAGATCTGGCCAGGATGCAAAAATGCTTAAACTCCCATGGCGCTTGTAGGAGGCTACAGGGAGGCGTGCAATGATAACGTAGGGGCCAGCAGAGAGGGACAGAAAATCAATGGTCCAGGATAATTTGGTAGGCTAAATATATATATATATATATATATATTCAGTTCTACCGTCTAAGAGGGAACTATCGGCAGGGACTTTGGCTAAATTTGTTTCACAAGTTTAGTGAATTATGCTCTGCTTTGTTTGGCCTGAAAAGACCCTTTAAAGATGTGGACCTGGCTGAATCAGCTGCAGGTGTGGAAAGGTGATTTTTTTTTTTTATACCCAACAGATGTCCTCTGAGGTACACTGTGATAACAGGCATTGCCATGCTGTAGGCTTTCACTTTACTAGTATGAATGGAGGGCAATATGTCACAGACATTCATGCTGGTGCTCAATGCCCTTCATTGAACTGAAAAGCATACTATAGGGAGGTCGGTGGAAATGAGGCCAAAAACAAGATTTTACTGCTGACTAGAAAAGTCTGATTTCTGGGCAGTTGCTATTGATTAACACATTCCACCACTTTGCATTACTGAATAACCCTGGTGAACTCCCGTTGAGATTAGGCGTAAATTACCCATAAATTACTTAAGCTCACTTTTTGTTTGAGCTTGGGAAATTGGAGGCACCAGACGGCCATTGGTTTCTCTTTGTGGAGAAATCTGAAGTAAAAAGCATGTGTACTTAAGTGTGGAGTGTTTGAAATTGAGATTTGCACAGATATGCCTCAGTAACAGAGTCATGTCCTCTGTAAGGTACGACAATGATTTACAGAGGCAAGTGACTTTCCTGTCACATTGCTGCACCTTTGTCTGAGCACACATTTATTTCTTCAGCATTAAACTGTAACGACACCCATTTTTCACAAAATGGCTGTTGTTCCATGTGCTGGGAGGCATCCCGATTGCTAATACCCCACTGCGCATAAACAGGAGAAATCTTTCCTTTCTCCTCATTACTCCAAAGAAATACAGCAATGTGATTGGCCGCCACAGACACGTTGATGCCGGCACTTGGCCAAATAGGCCAACACTTGGCTTTTCCTGGACAATGCCTTTTAATTTCAACTGTTATAAACTTTACAGGGCTAATAATAGACATAGGTTTGCATAGAATGAAATAACTACTCACCTTACTCCCTGAATATCTTCTCAGACACAGGGTTTTCACCAGAAATCTTCCTTCTATCAGAGTGCATTTCCCTTGCCAGCCTCATAGAGATGACTGACAACAATGATCTGAAAGGATCTAGCGTTTTTTGGTCTCAGCTTGCTGTTCTAATCCGTAAGCAGAGAAGTAGCTAAGCTTTCTGGCACCCGAGGCAAAGATTCGAAATAGCGCCCCCCCTTTGGTGCCCCTTGACCTGCTGCACCCAGGGCAAGTGCCCCCCTCCTCCCCCCTAGCTGCGCCCTTGCAGTAAGGACACTTCATGCAGCAGCTTTTCCCTTGGTGAATGAGTGGAGCTGGCTGAGGAATTGTGCACTGGAGGAACAAGATTGCTATCAGTATTGTGTGAGGCCGTGTAAGAACCAATGTAATGCTCATTTTGTTGGCCCTGACCATACACATCTAGTTTTGCTTGGTGAAGAAAGCTAATTTAACAGAATTCTATGCACGTTAACAGTACCAAAGGTTAGTGACCAAAAGCTAAGAAAAATATTCTAGGCTCTCTGATACTTTAATTAAATCTGTCACAAAGAGGGCTTGGGGTTCTAGTTCTAGTTCTAGAGGGCTTGGGGTTCTAGTTAGAGCCTTGAGTGTCAGGTAGGCCCTGTGTTGGAATCAATATGCCCCATCTAGAGTCAGAAGGTAATATGTGTATGTGCTGGTATTTCAAAAGGTCAGCTAGCTAGGTCTGCTCCCTATCTGAAACAAAGAGAAGTATTTTGGATAGAGTTGGACCTTTAGAAGTGCACAGTAAAATCCACATGCCTGATTCAGGAATTTCAAATAAAAAAGGGCTCGGTATCTGTAAACCTCCAAATCAGGCTTAGTATTAGCGGAGGATTATTTATTTTAGTTATTAAGATTCATGTTTCATCTGTATTGAATAATGTGAGATTGGGAGAATTGTGATCATAGCCACAGGTAGGGTTGCCTGAGGCCATTTTACTGTTTTTTACTTGCCAATATAAAAATACCTCTAAACGTGATGTGGTTGATAATAGTCAGTGTGTCCTATAGGTGGCTGCCCCCTGTGTTATGTACTCAGCGGATATAGATAAGTCTAAAACAATAACTCTACCTTTAGGGAAGCACCCAAGGGGTGGTCCAGGGGTCTGGGCTTTTGCAGCACCCTTGAGCACAGCATGGCCGCTGGTTGCTGTAGGGGAGGCCTGGTGGGAATGAGCAGACAATCAGTATGTAAATAATAACAGATCAGGCATCACTTTCATCCTTCAGCTGTGCATACACATTCAGTGGGGGTGGGTCTGGCCGTGCACAGTCAAATAGGATGAAAGTGAGCACCGGCTACACAAGCACTGGAGAGGTAAGATTATCGAATAGCCCTGAAAAGAGAGAATCAGCCGGCTCATATACTCCAGAGCTGGTTTTGATCTAATTTAAAGAGGTACAGGGAGTGGTTGCCTGGTCAAAAATATTTCAGCAGCAACAGGAGTGTCAGATGACACTGTTGGCCATGGGTTTGTTAATTTGGAAGACAAACTTTGAGGTCCCACATAAATGAGCAGACATAGTCGAAGGTATAGCCCCCAGAAACTGCACAAAAGCAGGCAATGCTACTCACTGCCTCTGCACTCCCATGGTGCTCCAGCTGTCCATTAGTGTTTGAATGCTGGTAAATAGTGGATGTTTCATCAGTTTGATATGAATAGTCTTAGAATTCTGTTGAAAAAACTACAAGGTTGACTAATCAGTAATGACAGTGAGGTGGACTTTAATTGCCAAAACGTATCGGTATATCTGAGCCTTATTTCCAGATCACAGACTTGACATTCTCCCAGGCACATGAGCCAGCACAGGGAGGTGCTCCATAAATAGGACGATAATCATCAGATTCCTTTTACAATAATCTAATCTATTTTACAGCCTTGTGAGCTTTGAGGAATATTTTCATCTTTGTCAGCCTAAAAATCTGTTTGTCTATTAATGTTGTGATAAAAGGGGCATTTGTCCTGAGCATGTTTACATGTGTACATGCATTTGAGAACATGGCTCGCATTCAATGCTGAGGTATAACTCATTTTCTCAACAATAGCCTCTAACTGTGGCCTGAATGTTATCAGAGTTTGAAAGCTCACACAATGCACCTGTCATCAAAATAAGAGTTACGATTGCATGCTGACCAACGGGGAATTTGTTGTTTGTTCAAATAACGAAAGGGTTTTAGACAATGACGAAATTCTGGTCACAAGACTATCACGCTATAAAAAGTTGTGTTCTAGTTCTGCCTCTGGATCTAGAAACAGCAGAGAAATTGTGCTGCAGCCAGGCCTGGGTTTGCCAGGTTGCCTTTCATCCAGCAATATAGCATACCGTTTTTTGTTACTGGAAATATATTGACATCGTTTCTGAAACAGGAACAGCATAAAAAGTGAAGTTCAGACCTATGGAAACCAGTAAACGCTAAGATAATGAATAACTATTACCAATGTGTTGAGCAATAGTAGCACTTTGTTCGTTTTAGGTGTTTGTTTCATGTTTTATTCTTCATAATGTAAAAGAGAAACAATTTGGCTTATTGGTGGAGTGCCATGTAAAAATGATCTTAAAGTGGAGATCCAGCCAGAAATCATGTTATGCTTTTCGATGCTGCTGCTGGATGCTAATTCTCTGAATAAGCCCTGAAAATTGGGCATTGCCATTCAACCCGCCAGGTTTCCCACACAGAGCTGAGTGTCCCATATGACTGCAAGGAACCAATGGGGTTCACTAGGGAGGCAGACCTGCACGGCGCCAGGTACTGTATGTTGCATGCACACCGGCAGTCGCAGACTGGAGACTTTACCAGACCCCCATCGTGATTTCTGGTGTGTCAGTGTGTTCTCTCCAAGTCTAGAACTATAGCATTGCAGGGACAGTTTATGGGCAGGGTTGGATATTTCCAAGATTCCGGTGGTGCGGGTAATCACTCATCTTTCCCTGGGCCAATGGACGCTGGAGTGCACACGCCTCTGGGGATGCGGCCACTCTTGCTCCCCATTGAAACTAATGAAAGCCAAAGTCACTTTTTTTGTTCTTCTACCCAGGGGCAGGTAGAGGGGGCAAGAGGGAGATTAGGGAGACAGGCATAGTATAGTGGTGTTAGAAGCAAGCAACCCAACAAGCTCTGAAGCAGTGCAGTCCACTGGGAATTCTCCCATGTCTGTCTATGGCCAGTCCGCTCCTGCACACCAGCCAATAAACCATATTGGCTGACAGCAGTGACATGGGATACTGGCCATGGCCACTGCAGATGCAAGAATGTGGATTGGTAAGTTCATGCCTCATATTTGGCCTGGGTTACTCTTTATGATGGAGGACAGAAAATAGCTGTGACTTCAGGTGAAGCAGGTTTATTATTGGAGGGGGTGTGGCTTCCACATTTGCTTAGCTATTTTCTGCCCCAATAAGATGCCAGGACATGGTAAGCCTCACATAGCTGGGGCAGAATATAGACACACTGCACCTAGTAAAGTGGAGTGCTACATCGGGTAGAGTAATTCTTTAAGGTCAGTTGAGCACATTCACCAGTTACAAAAAAATACTATAGTGTAAACTGCAATAATCAGTTATCCTACCCTGGCAGGCAGGATGTGTGTGTGTGTGTGTGTGTGTGCGCCCGCTCCATCCTCCGGGTATCCCACAGCAGGAAAAGAAGCAAAGACACATCCCCAGATCCGTGCGCACTCCCTCCTCCCATTCACTTGAATGGGTGGGCGGAAGTTTGCATGGAGCTGGGGGATGCAGCTCTGCATTTTCCATGCAAGATGGCGGCGCCCAGGAGGTGCTGGAGGAGCGTCTTGGGTGCCTGGCAGAGGTAAGGGTTTTTTTTCTTTGTAACCCCCCATCCTGCCTGCCAGGGTAGGTTGGCAGGGGGGTCAATTTTAACTGAAGTTCTGCCTTAACCCTATTCATCTGCTATCCCTGATGAAGGGGGCTCGCTGTAACCCCCGAAACGTTGGATTGATTGTTCCTGTTTGTTGATGTGCAGCTTGCACGAATACATTTCCATTTATCTTCATCCCATCTTTGGAGTGCTGGTTTCTTTGCTTCCTGGAGTGGAGGACAGGTGACATCTGTGGTGAAGGCTTTCCCTGTATCAGTGCAGGGCCTGTTGCTTTGGGGAGTGTGGCCTGCACAATGTATCTTTCTAATTGTTTTAAAGAACAAAAATGAAGCATGTGACCTTGATTGGACCCTGCAGGATTGGTTGCTAAGGGCTCCATGGAATATTGAGTACATATTCAATTAACAGGGTCTTAGCAGCTCTGCTTTGAAGTCTGATAATAACCTTCTGCTAGATGAATATGTCAGACCTGTTTTGTTTGAATGTCATGTTTTTCGGTGTAACAAATAGGCAGATGAAATAATTTTGAAGTGTTAGCCTTATCGAAAGATTGTAACACAGCTTTAATGCTCACTTTCCTAAGAAGAAAAAATCAGTAGCGAATCTGCATCATATGGGCACTAATCTGTTGTATCTTTATTATATTAAATGATTTGGACCTAAACCCCTCCCTGGCACAGCAGTGGTTCACAAGGGCACTTATATGAATGAAAATCTACCCCTCATGTCATTGGTAAGCCTTATTGGAGAGATGCTCACTTTTGTTTCGTTGAGCTCTATCCAGTGGGGTACAAGAGGTGACAGCTGCACCTCTTCCAATAGGAGAAAAGCTTCACTGCAGAGTAACACCATTACCTGTCACACTTTATGTGCTGCATTACCATGAGGGGTTATGGGTTTCTCACCTAAGGCCATTAATGTAGATCTAACATGACCAGATGTCTCACCCCAAAAACTCTGGGGACGCTTAAATGTCTCACTTTGCCAACACTATGGGAGAGACTGTCCCAGTGAATCTGGAAAAGTTGTACTTTGAGACTGGGAGCAGGGATACACACACTTACACAGCTAGTACAGTATTGGTGTCCCACATTTGGGCTGGAGGGGCAGATAAGGTGTAAAGTTCCTCATTTACGGAGTTGAGAGGGGGACAGCACTGGAGAAACCTTTGGCAAGGTAAGCTAGCTGCTGTTTATTTTTTTAACCTTTTGCACACTAAATCCCTTTAAATTTAAAGCGGAACAAAACACAGGATTTTGACCTCTGGTATACCTGTAACAGCTTACCTTTTCCCAGTCCAACAGTGCATGTGCAGGCTTTTGTCCAATCAAAGATGTTTGCTGTGCCTATTTTGTTCGTCAAACAGGTCTGCCTTTCTGTAGGCAAGCGGGCGCATCCCTGCATCATTGAGCTGTGTGTAAGCTCCTGCCCCAGCCATATAGATAGCACATGCACTGCTGGCGTTGTGGCTACTGCAGCAAGGCAATTTGATTTGGCCGGGGGAAGGCCTGCACTGGGTTTTGTTGTGATTTAAGTGAGTAATAGGCAGTCAGATGCCCCCCACTGCAATTGTAATGATACTGCAGTTTTATTTGACTGGGTGGTTAGAAGAACCTGGAGCTGGCTCGTAGTGTTGGTCTGGTTTAAAGCAGCGTACTTCACAGTTTAGCGTATTGTGCAGGGGAGGCAGCTTTCCCCCGGGCCCCCTTCTGCCAGGGGCACGGTAGCACCTGCTTTCCCTGCCTCCATTATATGTATACCCCTGGGAAAGTGGAACCTACATGACCATAAGCATAGATAGGCCTCATATTAATGTGGAAAGGCTAAAACATGTTACACAGTGGAGTGCTTGATGTTGCAGCTGTCAGTCAATCCCCCAGCACAGTGGGCCCCGACTCTTTCCTAGAAGGTCCACACAGGCGGCTCTATAGCTTTGCTACTGCACTTCACCTATTCATCTGTGTGGAGATCTGCAAAACCTGACCTGTTGGTGAGCCTTGTAGCAGAGTAGGTGCCCTAGCAAACCTATGATTCTTCCTTCAAATTTTATGAGACTCTGGGATTTTGTAATCATGCTGCATGCATTTATAATAACTTAATGCGACCAGGCCCAGCTACAGACATTAATTGGGGTCCAAATGTTGCTCAGTTTTTCTCCTGTCCTATACAGCCCCTAGGATACAAATGTTCAAATGAATTGTCTACAATTAGACAAAGTATAAACACAGAAATGGTGGACATGACGCCATGCAAGTTCAAAATGGATAATTGGGGCTTGAATGGGACTTGAATGGAGCAATTTGAAAAGTTAAAACCAGGACATGATTTTGTAAGTGTTTTTCAGAATATGTGAATAAACCCTGTCCAACGGGTAGAACTGGAAACGCAGTACATAAAGTGTTTTATTACTGTATGTGCTGGATGCCTAGGGGAGCTATCAGTACACTCCTAAGGAAGTGAGAAATATTCTTCAGTAACACTAAGGTTCATGTACTATTCTCCATATGTATAGAACTTTCAGGGTACATAAACATAGCTGTTGGTTACCAGGGGCGGACTCATAATTTCTGGGGCCCTATGCATAGATAACAAGATATAAGAAGATATATATATATATATATATATATTCCAATATTAAATGGGAACAAATGACAGAGAAGCAGCTTTCCTTCTCATATGTAGCTCGGCACTGACAGCATCACCAGTATTATGCCAGTACCGCTTCCATGGTTCACTCAGCAGAGTTCAGGGGAGGCACCATGCAATTGCATGGGTTGTGTGTTGGTGTTCTAAGTATAGATATTATGTTTACTATGGAAAATGATGATCTTATCTGAATAGTACCAATTTTATACAAACTCAAATTAGATTTTAGTGAAAGACGAATGTTCCATAGCCAGTGCTAATTAAAATTTTAGCATGCATCAATAATTCATTTAATGGTTATAGCATAATGTAATGTAATTTATGTTAACTCATTACAGGGCACATTTATAGAGCAGAAAAAGTGACATGAAAGAAAGGGGTGTTAATGTTGCTTAGATCCACCTGTAGGATTAAATAATGTTATCTTCTAAGAGAAGTAATTAAACCGCATTGGTTATCTTGGAACACATTTAACTAACCAAACTACTGAATGTCTATGAATGTCTAACCCCCCCCCCCCCCCCCCCCACCAAAACCAAAAGGGATCCTCTATTCATTGGATCACTGGATTTGCTGACAGCAAATGCTCAGACTTTGCCGAAGAGCAGCTAGGAAATTGGTGGATTACTGCTCTGATCTCTATAGCCATCAAATAGTCTGGAGAAGTGCTAAGCGGAAAGAATTACAATTTCCTTAGCCATGCATTTAATCTATGCAATATGTAAAAATGTGTCATATATACCTGGGTAGTGGCACAGCTTCAAACACCTTCTGCATCTTTTAAAATGGACCAGAACTCATGTAAATTAGTTCCCTCTCTTCAAGAGATTTTCCTAGGGGTATGTCCACTCCCGCTGGCAGGCATTGATGTCTGCAGAGTATGGCAAGCCTGATAGACATGAGGCACCTGCACATGCACTGTAGGAACTAGTAAGTATATCAAGATCCAAAATCAGGATGCTCCATAGCATAGCATTACCTGTGTTTTCTCAGCTTCCCACTGAAATGTTGATGATGATTCCTTTTTAGAACCTGCACTGGAAGCAGACATCTTCATTCTAGACAAGGGGCCCCCTTTTTTTACCAATACAACTCCATGGTACATGTGTGAGCCACAGTGGCATATCTTTGACTGATGTGCACACACATGCCAGGCCTATCTGAATGGAGGATAAATGTAAGCAGACCCCGTGACCCGAGGGAGTGGGGGCAGGTTCCGTACAGCAAATTTCAAATTGGGATGCCTCAGAGACAGGAAGCAAAATTGTCAACATGATCTGAGCTGTTAGGATTGCAATTGTTACTAAAATATCCCTTTCTATGCTTCGAAGGACTTATATGACTAGAAGGAAGTTGTGTCCAATTTGCTTGCTAATGGAATACAAATTTATACTGCAATAAAGTTCAGATGCTAGGGAGGCCAGCAACTAACCTGCTGGCATTCTGGTGGGTGGCTTGTAAATTCCCCCGCCTGATTACTTGCATCCCCCTGGGCACAATGAATGTGGAAGAATCTGGTGGGCCTGGTGTTCTTCCAGGGTTGTCTTGTGCTGTAGCCCATAGGAGGCTGGCATATCGACAGGGTTGGACATTCAGCCTCTGGGTTTTGTATTACCAGCTCCTTGGGCAGAAGGCTATGTTTAAAAAACAATATATATATTATTTTTTTTTACACTTGTAGTGAAGAGCCTGTCACAAGACAGGCTTGGCACTTAGTAAGACTGGTGTTCGATAGGGTTGGTGAATTGCTTGAACAAGTGCATTTTGTATGCAGGATGCAGCCCATCCCATTGATTGGCTGAGTTGTAAAAAATGCAATTGAATGAATGATGGCAGGAGGCTAATCCACCTGGTTGACTGTTGACAGAATCTTACCTATAATAATCATGGTTACCAGGGAACGGGCAACACCACTAAATGTGATTATGAAGCACCCATAAATACCTTACATAGCTTTGGTAACATGAGGCTCTTATCAGTTCTGGGTAGCTGTCTGCGATGAATTCCTAGACAAATGCCCTGTTTCTCATTAGCTGACAGAATGCTGGAGGTGGGAAGACTTCTATACTGACGCACTTGCACTTAAACAGTAACTTCATGTATAGATTATTCTTGGGGCATGAATCACTGGGAGTATCAGGATGTGTCTGTTTGTACTATACTCCATTAGTGACACACCCAGTTAAATACATAGGAAGCAAAGTAACAAAAATGTGGGGCCAATGTCCTGCAAATTCAGTGTTGTAATCAGGGTTAGACTTTCTAGATATTTGAGTTAAACAACAAAATGTATACAATATATTTGGTCTGAATAAATATATATATATATATATATATATATATATATATATATATATATATATATATATAATATATATATATAGTTGCCAGTTTTCTGATTAATTTTTGTAAAGCCTTTATTTAAATTTGTCACAAATACAGTATATGAATAGCAATAGCTATGAGGTGAAATATTTTTTTTTAGTCAAAGACTCCCGATGGTCCCTTCTAAACTTGACCCTCCTTGTTTACCTATTTAGATATCCGTATAATTTATCAATCATATGTTTATTTTCCTATTTCTTTTTTACATATGGTATGTTATATTTTTACTGATGTATATAACAGCAGCATATTTTACATCACAGTGTATAGTGTGCAAAAATACGTTTTTGGGAAAAGAGCTCATAAATCAGTGGCTATAGTGCGCACACGTGAAAGCTGATTTAAGCCTACCGCCACGTATTGCCATTTGTGCATCTATGTAGTGGCGCTTAGTGTCCACAAGTGGTTGCTGCAAGCGGGTGTCTGGCGCTCTAACCTAGCTTAGCGGCAAGGCAAGTGACGCTGCAGTATCCTGTCCAGCATTGATAAATGGGATGTCTGAAGGGCGGTGTAGAAGCGCTCTCCCTGATTCACTGCGCCACTAATCGAAAACGCTAACAACAGGACAACGCTCCAGGGAATGATAGGTAGCACCAGTTAAGTGCGTCCTCTGGCACTCGGTGCTGAAGCCCACATTTAAACGAAAAAAAACACAAAATCAGTGTCAGCTCTCTATAACTGGGTGCTCTAGCGGCAAGTGCTGGCCGCTGTATGAAAAAAGTCTGTTTCTCAACACATATACACCATACAATTCTGCATAATAAAAAAAAAAATATAGCAATATAAGTGTTTGGTTGCTGGGCAGGAGAGGCCACACAATTATTTGATCCTAAAATTGAGAAAACTAATTTAGTAAAATGCTATTTATACACAACCAAATAAAACACCATTGAAATGTATGGGAAACACTACTGAGTGACAGGTGTTACATGGCGTTGCTGAACATACAGTGCCGGGCTTTACACTGAGCCTCTGCTAGTAATACAGTCAACGCTACATTAAGCTATTAGAGGTGCTCACCAGTTTGACTTTCATACATATGGTGCCCGGCATTCACCTGATGCTATGTGGTGTTAGCATGTCTTAAATAACCCCCATAATATACTGTGAGCAATATAACACTAGCTAACCCACCGGTATGGTTGTAATGGGAAACTCACACGAACATGAGGAGATTGTACAATTTCCATGCAGATAGTGTCCCATGAGGGCTTTGAACCTTGGACCCTGTTGCAGTATATTAACCACTCTGACATGTAACTGAGCATACAGGATGTTCTGTGGCCATTGAGGTCCATTCATCAGCAGATGCTCAAAATGTTCTTTGCTTTCATGTTCTACCTTAAAGCAGACCAAAACCATTAAAAAAAATGTTTTTTCCACCGCCAAGGGCACATGGCACTTTTGAGATTGCCGATTGGCTGATCTCAAGAGTGCTAGATGATGTGTGCCAGCCGGCTGGCCTCATCCCTGGCTACCTGTTCAATTTGGAGCGCTCCCACCCCCAGCCCAATATGAATGGCGGGGCGCAGGAGCTCATCACAGTTACAGGGATGCAGCCGCCAGCAAACACAGCATCGTGGAATCTGTTTTTAATGTCCAGATTATTGAATCTCTAGTCTCAGCAGTATACATTTTAAGTGCAAAAGCCTCTTTACTGGCTGGGATAAATGACCAAAGGCTAATTAAACCAGAACATTTAAGCAATACCCAAGTGGAAGGGCTGCACCTACATTTTTATTTACTGCCATTGTCCAGTGGCTTACCTTGTCCCCCTCAAGGCTGACCTGCTTTGACCAAGACTGCACTGAAAAATAATCACTAAACCAAATAGCTTCTATATTACCTTTGTCACATGGCCCCTTAACTTCTCTTGCAAAATAAAGTGTGCAGTTGTGTTTCTAAAATACAACTATATTAGCCAGCTGTTATTTCATAGTAAACATTACAATTTGTCACCCTTGGGAAAAGCCCCCTGTGTCATTCCCCTGACTGAGTATTTGAGTTGATTAGGGTTAACTTCCCAACAACCTTTGTCCAACTGTGTATTTACAGACAGTTGTAAAGGTAATAATTAATGAAGTATGTAAATACCAACAACAATATGTGCATGGGTTCAACTATTCTAACTTCACTTAAAGGGTTTGTCATTTTGTGTTGAAGCCGTAAATGTCTGCAATGAGAATACCCATGCGAAACTTCAGGGTCAGACTATATACATATTGCTTACTATAGATTAAGCAAACATACATCTGCCCTGATTTGCTGATGCAGCAACATTCTCTTCCTTCATATTGATAGCTGTGTTGAAACTCCAGACATTTGGGCTTGCATCCTCTCAACTAGAGGGTGGACAGCAGGACCCAGCTCTGGCTTTATGTAGGACCATAAACAAGAGAGTCTTGTGGGGCCCTTCTGAGATGTGTGAAGTCCAGTCACCCTTTAGCTCCGCTGCAACCTGCGCATCATCTTCTGCCGCTGATTAACATCTAATTCATGCTGCCTTCGCCACTGTCACCGATCATCCTCTATTTGCTGGGGCCGAACACTCATTGCTGCTTTCTCAGCTACTGCTGATTATCCTCCAGTCCTCACCCCCTTCTCCGCTGCTGCTGAAGACCCCATCGCTGCTGGTAATTGTCCTCCTATCCTCTTCACCTTCTCACCTGCTGTTGACTGCCCTCTAGTCTTTTCCTTTTTCTCCATTGCTTCTAATTGTCTTCTGGCGGGACTGTCTGTCCACACATAGTCTGTGAAGCAGTCCTTCATGTTCTCCCTGTGAAGCTAAATGAAGTAACAGACAGAGGGGGTTAGGAACGCCCAAGCAGCTTATAGTTTCAGCCGGTCTGCACGTAGGACCCCGGCTTGCCAGTAAACAGGATGGGGCCCACTAGAGGAACAACTGGCAGCCCAGTCCGAGCCTGAGTGGGCCAAGTTCTAGCATTGGCTCTGGCCACCAGCTCCAAACATTTACATCTCCTTTTTACCCCTTCATCTAGGCTACACACTGATACGTTTTTATTGTCTGGCTTCCTCCAACTGCTTTTACTAAGTGCCCTGTGAGTTACAAAAGTTCTGAAAGGGTCCTCTGATCTAGCGCTGCTCTAGTACAGACCCCGGAGATTGGAAGTTGTTCAGGGAAAGCCTGAAATGGATCCACGCTTATTTAGGGTTAGAATTTAGAGACTGTGAAATGCAGTATAGCTATCATCTGTGTACTGGGTGTTTTTTCCTACCTGTAGCTAACCAAAACTTATGTTTACACAAGCTCATTCTCATTAAAAAAAAAAACCCTTTTCTTGTGGGCGACGAACAAGAAATTTTTGGTCAACCAAAGTGATTCGACGGCCGACCGATTAATCAGTTCTCGTTCATCGTTCGATTGCCGTGGCGATTTCAAGGAGCGATAGTTACTTAATTGCTATTGCATTAGCTATTTCTTGCTTGATAATCGTTCCGTCTAAATGGGCCATTAGTGTTGGCAGTGTGTTAAAGGCATCATCTAGGCCAGGGGTCCCCACTTCGTCCTGCATTTGACTGTATGTATTTCTCCATCATGTGATCTAAACTCACCTTACACATACTATTTTCAGTCACAAAAGGTAGCTCAGAACAAAAGCCTTATTATGTCATTTCCAGTCATTCAAATATGCAGTAAAACACCTCACCCATTTATGTTATCCAGGAAACAAGACAAGAGAAAAAAACTTGCATGAATTTACTTTTCTCACAGATCACTCTTTTATTTTATTTTACTCACAGGAGTTATTTCTAGCTCACGTGTTACCTATTTCCTGTGAGCTAAAAGGATTTGTTAGAAAATAACTAGTGTGAGTATTTAAATGAAGCAGTAAATGTATTATGAAGGCAATACAAAGCGGCATTCTTGATTGTCAGCATAATACTGCCTCTATCAAAGGTCGTTCCATGTCACATTTCTAGGTAAAAGAAGCAAACATTAGGACTATTGAGTTTTTAAATAACATTTGTTCCTATGATTTTGTCCCATTAAATAAGAGGCAATTATGTCCAAGAGGCCGATTCATTAATAGCGGCAGGTAGCGACAGTTGAGCGACTGTAGCAGTATTTTCACAGCGCCCGCTAGTAGTCGCTGTGCTTGCCCGTTGTTCGGTTGTTGACAGCGACTCAGTCGGTGTGCAGTAATGTTGAATACGGGGTGATGAGTCGCTATTTGACAGGTTCCGCGATGTATGGGAGCGCATGATAGCGACTGGTCAGAGCGACCGGCTCCCACCATATTCATCAAAAAATCACGCTCAAAAAATTCTCACGCTGTGAAATGCATGTTTAAACCCCAGAGCGCTGACGTAGTTTTTTAACCCCCAAACCACCATATTTTTGGAAACCAAAAAAAAAAAATTTTTTAAAGAATTTAGTAATATGAATACAATAATATCAGACCTGTAATATCAATTCTGCACAATTTTTTTTTTTTTTTTTAACCTTAAAAAAAATATCTAACATAGCAGAAGTGGTCACAGAATTTTTCACATTTAAAAAAAAAAAAAAAAAACAATAACAATTAATTATGAATATTTAAAGATTGTTCCATTGAAATGCATTGGAGAGCGCCAGGTAACGAGAGGTCATACCTGTCACTGTTCAAGGTCGGACGCTGGCGCTGTGGGCTGAGGCTGGAATAATGATGAATGAGTGGCTATCTGGCGCTATCTCAGTCGCTAAGCAGGATCGGCTTGATAAATGTGTGATTGTGGTGGGGAGCCGGCGTTCTCGTGGCGATGCCCGTCATTACCGGTCGCTCACCCGTCACTACCTGTCGCTATTCCTTCATAAATAAGGGCCCAAGTGATATCACAATGATGACACTCATATTCCAGATGCTCTATAGCAGGGTTACTTAACCACTTCTTTTAAAGGTCCATATACAGGCACCTGGTGAGAGGTGAAGGTCCGGGTGGGGGGCTGTCGCGGTGGGGGGGGGGGGGGGTTAGTTAAAAATCAGATCACTAAGGGGGTGCTATAGTTCCTCAGGCAAAAAAGGCAGGGATGAAAGGGGCAAAGCTGGGGGGAAAGGAATGGATGGGGCAGAGATGGCAGGACAGGGATGTATGAGGCTGAGCTGGGGCAGCGAGGCAGGATTGGATGGGGCAAAGAGACAGAGAAACAAAGTTTGTGTGTACCTTGCAATGCCACTTCCCACCCGTACAGTACTTCGTATTGTAATGCTAGGTGCCAGGCAGCCATGACACTGGCAGGAGACTAAGCACTACATCGCTAATCAAGTAAAGGGGGCAGCTCTGAGCACAGCAACAGAGAAGCAACCGAGTGCAGGGCTGTCAGGGCAAGGGTCCAAAATCTGGCACAGAGGTCCGCATTCGGACCCCGGTCCGCCAGTTCAGTACCGCTGCTCTATAGGTTCATTTAAAAAAACATTTATTGGTTGTCATCAATACCAGACAGTGGGGACCTGCACAAAACTGGTTCTACGGCTCCCATTGTTGTAATACATCCTCACTTGTATAGAGCTGTTATGACCGGCATCAGAACTTGGCTAACCTGGGCACATTGTGCCTTAGGCAGGTCACTGATAGCTGCCACAGCAAGTAATTGCGTGCACTGGCCTAGGATCCTGTGCTTGCACAGGAACATCTTGGAATGCTAAGGAGGCATCTAAGGGTACCATTCTTAACAAAGGTTTTTTTTAGGAAGCAGATGTTTGCCATTGCTTTGCCAATAAATTAAGGGTTGGGTTGTAATTGGCCACAGAAAATTGTGTTGCAAAAGTTTTTTCATGGTTATGCCACCAGGAGCCCACTGGGCCCAAATTGCCAAAGACTCTTCTTGCCATGGAAATCTTCTCTATTTCTCCAGCAATTGCCTAGATCTCTATGCCAGGCTCTGTGGACAAAAAGAGTTCTATGCCCTGCATTAATAAATACAGCATAGAGTGCTGATTGGATGAAAGCCTGTGCATGTGATGTGGATATGCTGGAGATCCCAGGGGGTTTCACACAGTGGAGCATGCCACATTGGGAGGCCCCAGGGATAGGTAATCAGCTGGTTTGCCCACTCTAAAGGGTAGAATAGAGGTGAACATGGCACCCCTTCCTTCTGATCTAACCAACTTGGCAACCCAGCAGCTCCAACTGACCTCTCGACGCAGAATGTACCAGTAAACTGAGCGGGCAGATGGGCAAACGAACAGCAAAGTGGGGGACAATCAAGCTGGCAGACGCTTGGCTGGCAGTTAGGGAATCGATCAAGTGGGCTAAGCTGCATGGTGCCTCCCTGACTATGGTGCCCTGTGCGGTGGAACAACTGGCACAACCCGGACCGGGTTTAAGCCTCACTTACTTTAATAGTACATGTAACTTAACACTTCTTGGGGAAGAATGAGGCCATAACGTAGAGCAGCGGTTCTCATCCTTTTTATGTACCAAGTACCCTCTAGCTACAAGCAGTTGCAACCAAGTACCCCGAAAAGGGAGGGATTGATGACTAATGTTACTGAAATAGGTAGATCCCTGACCTTGAAGACATTTTTTGAGGCAAGATGGAATGTTTTACTGGTAAAATAATATACCAGATCACTCTGTTGGTGCACCCCTGAACATTGCTGAATATCCTCCCCATACTTCAGGTTAAGAAACGGTGACATAGATGACCATTGATAGGATTCGTTTTGTTAGGCCCCAGAGCAACATCACTGCTTCGTGTTGACATCAGACTTGCGTCCCTGCATCACCAATGAGTGAGACACCATATTGGGAACCTGCATTCATACCAAAACAGCAGGTAAGCCTGTTTTTCCTTATTTGGAAATCTACCTCTGTGACATTCCTTGTCATGACTTTCATTTTTATGCAGCAAGTGAGCACCAACATGAGTGTTGCTTTGCTTATCTTAACTGCATTTCCCCAATCAACAGTTATGACATGAGGTCACTGATGAGGCATTAGCTGTTCCGGGTAGTATTTGCTGACTCCTGAGCACATGGAAACATCAAACAATTTGTAATGCTTATAGAGTTTTTATTGCATCCTTTATGCTTTGCCCTAACCTAGACTGACCTCTATTGTTTTGCTTGTTCTGAAGCTGTAAACCCTCAAGAGTCATCTGACATCTGATATACAGAGGCATAACAATACATAAATATTCCCTATAGCAAAATCATTATAATCTCTCCTGGCTCAGCAATTCCAAATGTAAAAGCAGCTCTTAGTGCACCTGCTCCAGCAGCGCATGTGCAGGCTCTCATCCAATCAGATCCCTTTGCCCTTGTTCACTTTCTTTCGGCAATAGAGATTGAAATGCTGTCCCGTTCCTGCCCCAGCCTATCTGGGCCGCTCAGCCAATCAGCTCGTTTAAGTCAAGCCCGCACTGTGGGAACACCAGGAAGGTGAGTTGTATAGCTGACCTGTGAGGATACACATCCCAGATTGGGATGCCCCCCACCGAGAGGAAATTCCTGTGTATTATTCCTCTTTAAACTTTTTAAAGCTTGTTTTATATGTACTATCTTAAAGTGTTCATATACACCCTATTCCTTCCCTTTAAAAAATGATGTTTAGTACAGATCAGTAAAAATACTTATCCGTAGCTGCAACTCCCACAATGGCCACAGAGAGGGGAAGTTCTGCACCCTCAGATGGGATAATCGGTAGGGTATTTAAGTTCAGTGAGGTTTGGTCCACTTCAGATCTCATCAAAGTCCTGTCAGAATTGTACCCCACGCTCCGATCTATTTTCACTATCCTGGGTTTTGGTCTGTCCCCCTGGGGCACCCCATCGGTTTGAGCCCACGGCACAGGTGCGGCTCTCCTCCAATCAGCTCCAGACGTGCATATAAATGTGCGGCTGGAGAAGCTGAATGAAATCTCAGCCGCACGCACAAGTGGTGCGTGGCGTCACTTGCATCCTTTCGTTTGAGGCAGGTGTGGTCGCGCACAGCCTTTATATGGTGCGAGTGATGCCGCCGCTGACTGCACATGTGCCGTTGGCTCATTGAGCAGGTAAAAAAAATCAGGCAAACGGTGGGGTCTCGCACAGTGGGGCATCCTAGTTTGGGATGCCCCAGGGACAGGGAATCAGATCGGTTTTAGTCCGCTTTACAATGTCTCCTTTCTAAACCCTCAAGGTCTACCAATACTTTTTGTCCCTTGGGCTTCTCATCAAAGAGCTATAATATTGAAATAACTTCAGCAAAGGGGAGCAGATCTATTTTGTTGAAGTAGCTGAATAGCTTACCATGAAACAGTGATCAAGGGTTAATCAGTCTGATAGGCTGCATGGCTGCTGGTTCTTGATTATTGGGGCATTCATTTGACAGCTGTTGGCCCTCATGGTATGGAAGCTAATAGTCATTTTTCTCAGAGGGACTGAAATTTAGGACCACGGAGATTGAACAACTCTAAAGTGAGGGGAATATATCAAAAGCCCTTGCAGTGTCTGTATTCGAATACAGCTATGGCACTTTTAAAGGATCTTTTCATAGTGGCTGGTGGGTTCAGTCACTCACCAGTAATTGTAATTCAGTTCAACTCTGTAACTTAAACCAGACCAACACCCTTACAACAACTGCTGTGGTCAGTTTTACAAACAAAATGGTGTTCCCTGGAGCTGCAGGCAGCCTGCAAAGAGGAAGTGCTGCTGGGCTTCCTGTGGCTGTGCATTGTGGGGTTATGTCAGTTGAATCCTGGCAGCAGCACAGCTGAGATGCTGGGAAAGGAAGCTCCAAATTGGCTGGAAAAAATTGGTGAGGTGGCGTTTCAGCTTTGAGTGGGTGCAGGACCAAATGTAAGAGCTGAAAATGATTTGTCATTATGCATGCAGATGGTGTCAATGAGTTTGGGGAGATTTCTTTTTCCAAGTGTACACAGCTGTTGGTCCAGTTTAAGTTAGATGTGTCTTTAAAGTAAAGTTTAAAGCTTATTCCCTCCCCCAGGGCATCCTGAACTGGGATGCCCCACTGTGTGAAACCCCCCAAATGTACCTGATATTCTTACCTTTCTGCATCACTCGCATCCTTTCTCGGCTGTGCACAGCCATGTCCGCCATAACTGTATGTGGCCGGACATGGAGAGAAAGTGATGCTGAGCGCCGCCGATGTGTGCAGCTGGGGATTTCATTCATGTGCAGCTGAACCTGTGCCATGTGTCAAAGAGAGGTGAGTTTGCCTTGTGTTCTGGGGGGTTTCACACAGAGGGGCACCTTGGGGTGCCCCAGAGGAAGAACCAAAACCCAGATAGTGAAAATCCCAGGTTTTGGTCCACTTTAAAGTAGAAATGACAGAAAAAATAAAGAAATAAAAAAAGACATATTTTTATTACTGTAGAGTTAAGATATATATTGTGTTTTTACTGCCTCTAGGTGCAGGGAATTGATGTACCGGTACTTACTCTGGGTACACAATACACAGACAGGCGGCCAGTTGTTTACTGCCTTGTCTCTATTGCTAATCAGCTTTATATGGCAGCCTGCTCAGGGCTTCATTTCACTGGGTTTTAGGAGATTGCTTAGAGCGTAGGTGTGTTTAATCCCATCTGCTCTTTAATCCCTCTTGCCTTTAGCTTTAACTGTAGTCACAGTCACAGTAACTAGGTGGTTAATAACTACAAAATAGGAACTCCTGGGAATTTTTTGAAACCTAATATACAGTACTTTACTAACTGTACTACGCCCAGGTTTTAAGGTGTAGCTGTCACTAATTGGAGTTCAGTAATAGGCCTGCACATATATTTTATTGTTTATGAACTGACAGCACTATAATTTTATTTTATATGAATTTTCTCCTCCCCCGGGTTGTATGTTTCCGTTCTAGCTCACGATCTGCGATATATGAAATATTCAAAAGGTTTTCACCATCACTGTTGTACACTAATGAGATAATGATGCGTGAGCTTTAGCATCCCCCTCCCCAGATCTCCTGATTATGGGGGATATAGGACAAAATAAGTCTCAACCTAGCCAGATGAAGTTTTCATATACTTTATGCCCAATGCTGTAACTAACATTACCGATACTGTATGCACATCAGAAGTTAAATCATTACGATTTATTGGCTAATACAATAGATATCTTTTAATCTATTGAGTCAGTCAGAAAATAGTATTACTTTAATGTCAGATTATCTGCCTTCCTCAATGGCTATCAAGGTTAAATAAGTTACAGGGGCGTAAAGGTGCAGGGGGTGCAACTGCACGGGGGCCTAAGAGGTCAGGGGGCCCCATCATTGTTGCCCCTCCCACCTTATTTATCTAATTTGTACTCAGTTGGCAGAATTTAGAGAAATGAAGCACCATTTGGCTTTCAGTTACCTATCTACATCCAATTGAGTTGCAAGACCTCTTGACAAGGCCCCTTTTAATATTCGCACCAGGACCCTGTCTCGATTAGTTATGCAACTGGCTACTAACACTGATATGCACATCCAGAACACAACATTTTTGTTCAAATTAGGTATTTCAATATACAATTTTAGTATTGCGCCGTAGCTGACAAACATATTTCAGCATTGTGGCAGCCAGTCAGTCATTCCCTCCACAGTGGGCTTTGTGAGCGATTTATTTGTAGCGCTTTCTTAGTGCACAGAGGCATTGTCATGCTGAAATAGTTACAACTGCCACATAGGTGGAAAAACAGGCTTCTGTAGAATGTCATTGTAACTGTAAAGAATTTTCTTTATAGAAATGACGGTGCCGAGCCCAAACCATGAACAACGCAGACCATTATTCTGCTATTACTATACTCCATAGCTGGCATTACACATGCAGGAAAGTGGTTCTGTTGTGGCATTACTCTGTCACTCTGCCAGTTTGGTAAACAGTGATCTTCCTTTTTTGAGATTGTTTGTACTGTGGCTTCCTTCATAGCACTCCAGTTGACATGTAGCGTTGAAAATGGTGACTGGTGTACAGATTCCTGGTCATAGGAACCCAGTATTTAAAACTCAAAACAAATAGCTTATGTGCTGACATCTAGCTTACAGATGATTTTAACAGACAAGGTCCTTCAAAACTTGGCATTCCAGTTCTGTGAGCTTATGTGGCCCGTCGACTTCTTTGTGGGGCTATTTAGCTTCAAGACATTTCCAGTTCACAAGAACAACCTAATGGTCGATCAGGGCAGTTAGAGTAAGGCAGATAGTTGAAAAGGTCATCTCGCAACAACGTTCAAAATAAAACTCATTTTTACTACATAGGTTATCGTATGACTTTACATATCTATGAAGTTGTCATTTATCTACCTCACATTCTTTCCTGTTTCTTAAAGTGGACCAAAACCCAGGATTTTGACTATCTTGGGTTTTGGTCCTTTCCCCCCAGATCATCGAGCCCAACTCACTTCTTCCCGGTCCTACTGCGCGTGTGCTTCTGCTTATCCAAGCAGCTCGCTCGAAGCTGCTGACGTCACGCCGTCTAAGCTTTCGTCTAAGGCCAGTGGCTCCGAGCGTACTGGCGGTCACATTCCCCGCTTCCCTCTAACAGGGAGCGTGCCTGCACCGGCCATTCACAAATGCCTAGGGCGGCACGCGCCCTGCTAGAGGGATAGCGAGGACGTGGCCATGGCTCGCACATGCGCTGTTGGATGGGGCTGTCTGGGGGGGTTTCACCCAGCGGGGCATCCCGATTTTGGATGCCCCGGTGGGAGGCAATCGATCGTCTCAGGAATCTTATAGGTTCCTGGGCCGCTCAGCGTAGGTTTTGGTCCACTTTATCAATCATCTGCTTATTCACTCAGCCTTCTGTTAGGCTAGGATGAATTTGTGAAATTATGAACTACCTCTGTATTGAATAATATTAAGTATTAACCCTTTAAGTGCCAGCCTACCTGGAGTTTTTGTCACCCTTTGTTGCCAGACCATTTTGCACTATTTTGCGCTCCCCATGATGATTTTTGAAGGGATTTCCAGGGATTTCCCAGGAAAATGATATATTGTTTTTTTCAGCATAGTCTGGGCTTTAACATGAAATGTCTTGTTTGTCATTTTTTAGGTGTATTCTCAATATTTTTGGGTGAAATATGTGCAAAAAAATTTAAAAAAATCTATTTTTTTTAGTAGTTGTAGTGTTTTTTTTGTAATAAAAAATGTAAGTTTGTTAATAAAATCTTATTGCGTGTGAAATCCCAATTTCTCCTGGTTACAGCAGTACTACATATATATAGGTAGACACCCTTTCCTGCCCAGGAGACTCCCCCAAACTGAAACAGCGCTTTAGAGGATTTTCAGAAAAAATACAACTGCGCTATGCGCACCTTGCAGTTTTTCCAGAAAAACAACCCTTTACATTTGAAATACCCCCAACAAACTGTATCTTCTCTGGAAGTACACACTTCAAGCTTTCTAGGTGTACCAGGCTTGTTGATGTGGCCATAGTTTTCTGGAAGTAATCCCTCAATGTATTCTTTGGTTGCAAAGAGTTTCCCTAAAAAAAGGATAAAAAAAGCAGAATCAAAGCCACATTGTCCTAGAAAAAACTATTTACAAAAAAGAAAAAAGTTTAATCTGAAAAAGCAACATCCCCCAAACAGAATGATACCCAACATGCATTGCTACTGTCAAGGGAAGAGTTGCCAAACACCACAAAGTAAAGCATGTGCGTAACGGCAATTTTACAAAGTGCGCACCTTGCGATTTTTCAACCAAAACAACCCTTTACATTTGGAATATCCCCCATAAACCATATATTCCCTGAAAGTACACATGTTAAGCTTTCTAAGAGTACCCAGCTTGTTGTAGTGGGCTCATCTTTCTGGAATTGATCCCTCAAAGAATTCTTTGTTTGCGCAGGGTTTCCCTAAAAAATGTATAAAAAAGCTGAACAAAAAAAAACACCTTTTCCTAAAATATAAATATGCAAACAAGAAAAAAACAAGCTAAGGCTGAAAGCGCAAGGTCCCCCGAACAGAACAATACCCAACATGCATAGCTACTTTTAACCTTTTTAATTGACAGCCTACTTGAGATTTTGTCACCCTCTGTTGACAGGTCATTTTTTCCCCATTTTGCGCCATGTTTTGCGACATTTTTGCTGGAATTTGCAGCAGAGTTTAGGCTTTAACTTGAAATGTCTTGTTTGTAAATTTTATTCTGTTTTTTACAATATTAAGTAAAAAAAATAAATACATTTTTTTTTAGAAAATTGTCTCCTTTATTTTAAATAAAAAATGTATTTTATTAAAGAAAATCATATTGCATGATATTGTGAAAGCCCCATTTCTACCGATTAGAACGGTACCACTTATTTATCAGTAGCCCCCTGTTCCTGCCCAGGAGACCCCCCTAACTGAAACAAGTACTTTATAACATTTACAAATAAAATACAACTACCATCCACACTACAAAGGGTTAAATTGAGACAAGAAAATGACATAGAGTCCCCCCTCCCAGGGTGGGAGGCCCCATTTTTTTTGGGGGGGGGGGATTTTTAAGGGTTTTTAAGTAAATCCCCAAAAAATGACATGGGGTCCCCCTTACCCAAAGTAACCAGCCCGGGACCAGCTATGCAGGGCTTGTAGAAACAGGGCGCAGGGGCCAGCTTTTGTGGCCCCTGGCCCTGCAGGCTACAAGCCCGCATAGCCCGTGGCCATGGGCTCTTCTGCCCCCCCCCCCCTGGGCTTTGGGGAGGCAGGTAATGGGGGTGCTGGGGGTTAATGGCAAGTCACCCGCTAGTCGCAGGTTACTTGCCAGCCCCCAGCCTTGTGAACTGGTATAAGGGGTTTCATGGACCCCTTACCAGTTCACAATGGGTTAACAGTAAAAAAAACACACTGACACATAAGAAAAAATGACTTTTATTTAAAAATAAAAACTTTTTTTACTTACCTCCGATCTTCAGCTACTTTGTCCCTCGATGTGATGACAGATGCGATCATGCTGGCTGCAGTAGCAGAGGGGCAGGTGATGATCTGATCACCTGCCCCTCTGCTCCTGTGGCCAGCATGATCGCATCTGAATGAAGATCAGCAGGGAGCCAGGACGAGACCCGGCGCTATTACTTGGCTGGCACTTAAGTGGAGGAGAAGCAACCACGTAACTTTTACGTGGCTGGTATTTAAAGGGTTAAACATAGAAGAAATGTATTTTTGCTATTAAATGGATTGGCAAGACTATTTTTGACGCTGATTTACTATTACTTCTAGCGCAAGGTATTGCCAGATGAGCGTCTATATAGCGGCGCTTAGAGCGACCGCTAGTAGATGCTGTAAGTGGGGATCAGTCGCTGTAGTAACCTGACCAGCATTGATGAATGTGATGTGTGTTGGGTGCTCTAACAACAGTATAACGCTGCAGCGAGCGAGAGGTAGCGGCATCTGTCTGCCACTCAGTGCTCAACACCATATTTAACAAAAAACTACATGCACACAGCATCGGCACTCTAAAGCTGGATGCTGTAGAATAGAGCGCCAGCCGCTTTGTGATTAAAGTCTGTTTTTGAACACATATACACCATTAACAAAGCGAAAAGACATGGTATGACATTGTTTTAACACTGGGAGAATAACACTTTAGTGCCAGACCTGTACATACACAATTCTGCATAAAAATATAAAAAGTCCCAAAAAATAAAAGTGTTTGCAGCCAGGAGAGGTCACACAATGATTTGAGCAAAAAAAATATTTTAATTGCCAAACACACTATTTAAATACAAACAAATGAAAGCCCTTTGAAATGTATGGCAGAGCGACACTGAGCGAAAGGCAATACGTGGCGCTCTTGAACCTAGAGCGTCAGCGCTATACGCTGAGCCGCCTGTAGTAATACATGTGACGCTACATGGCTCTGTTAGAGGCGCTCACCAGATTCGCTTTCTTAAATGTGGTTTTGTGTACAGCGTGCAACGTTTACCAGACACTACCTGCCACTACGAAGCACTACGTGGTGCTAGCCATTCTTAAATAACCCCCTTAATTTAAGAGGAACATTACAGGTTATAGGAAGTTAGTAAAAACTCCCCAGACCTGGCTTGCCCGGCCCCCCTGCCCCTCGCTTTAGAAAATAGTTAATGTAAACTTACCTCTCTAGTCGCATTGCGCCCGGCATCCCTTAGCTCGCCCATCGTCCTCCATCAGGCAGCGCCATCTTGGAATCCCAACATACACTGTGCCGCCCCGCAGATCTAGCGCATGCACAGTGCCATTGCATAGGCTGCAATGGCACCCAGCGCAAAGGAGTGCGCAATCTGGAGAGCGGCGTGGGACATTTGAAGAGAGGACGGCTACAGGTAAGGATGGCTAAGCCTGCAGCCTTTACTCTGGGACAGCTAAGAGAGGGTGTAAAGTACCCATGAATACTGCCGGATGTCGGCGTTTTAGATAACGCCAAAATCCAAAAGACAGTGAGGGAGGGGAGAGGGATGTTTAAAGAGGAACATTAGAAAAGGTCAAATGTTCCTCTTTAATGCCCTCCATGGATATTATTGTGTTTCTTTTAAAGTGGACCGTCACCCAGGGGTGATCGGCCCGGGAATCTATAAGATTCCCGGGCCGATCACCTCCCTCCCCGCAGGACATCCGAGATCGGGATGTCCCGCGGGGTGAAACCCCCCCAAACACCCGAAATCCCCTTACCTTGTCTCCTCCCTCTAGACGTGCGCGCGCCCACGTCAAGAGTGACGCGCGGGAGGCAGCGGCGGAGGAGCCGCTTGTCCGCGGCTTGTCCGTCGGCGCTGGGAGCGGGGAGAGGTGAGTTTTTCGGGGGGTTCGGGGGGGTTTCACACAGCGGGGCACCCCGATCGGGGGTGCCCCACCGAAGTGGACCAAGACCCAGGATAGTCAAAATTTAAAAGTAAAAAGTAGTTACAAATTAATAGATTTTAATCTAGTGGCTTCTTTTCTGGACAATGAAACATCTTGGATCAGTGAGAGTTAAAACTCCCCATCGTTGTCCGTAGATTTGGCTACTGTAAATAGTATTGTGTTAAAGATACACTGCTGGCAAAGGTAATTGTTACACCAATGCATCAGGCTACATTTGGCACTGTCCTAAACTGTTTTCCGTTTTTTTAAATTGAAAAATAAATGTTCGTGATATCAAGGTTATGTTCATGATTTCTCTTCTAAAAAGAGTGGGTGTGGCCCTTGGATCTGTGATTCTGCATAATAATCAGCAATCCTGTCCCGCACTGCTGAGCTGATTGTGGGACGGGATGAAAAAGAGAGTGTCATTGGCTGAACCTGTAAATGCAATATCTCGGCCATTTCTGCTTCACTATAAAAATAGGACAGGGCCAAATGTAGCCTGACACAATGGTATAACAATTAACTTTGCCTGCTGTATCAATTTAAGTTACCACATACACATGACCAGTGTAGGAAAAAAATATTTCTGTTTATCCTTTATCTGAATAATCTTAGTTTAAGACACTATATAAGATGTTAAAGGCAGAAATTAGAACAAGCTGTATCAAGACAAATTAAACGTCACATCTGAAATTTTCCAGAAATTTCTACAATCATCTGTTGGGAAGAACAGGGCAGGTCCTGGGTTCACTACTGTAGTTCCTGTTCCTCATTAGCAGGGGTATACTTGCTGTTACCTGGATTCCTTTGCACTGAAGCAATACGTTCATCCTTAGTGGCCAGATTAGCCTTTTAAATGCCAGCTATGCAAATTTTATGCAGCTGCCTCTCCGTCAGTTAAGTGTCAGCTACGTGAAATTCATGTAGCTGGCATTTCCCTTGTTTAAAAGGCCCCCTCACCCCCTTTCTCACATCTCGTAATATCAGCCACAGGGAGGAGCCTTTTAAAGAAAGAGCTGGATGCTATCATTCCTCTCTTCTGGTATAAAAGAAGCTGTCATGAAGCTGGTTGGTGAAGGGCGGATTCTAATACCCTGCCTCCACACTCTGCTTCCCCTAATAACTACAGGCTGTCAGTGACAGTGGAGTAGTGATCAGTGTGGGACATGCAATCGGTGTTGAAACATCTCCCCCCTCCCACAGAAGGGGACCCCACAGCATTTAAAGAATCTATAAGATTCCCGGGCCGGTCACCTCCCTCACCGCGGGACTGTTTTTCGCCGACTCGCCGCTTTGTACTACGCTCTGCGGCGGGCGGCACTATTTGTGTGAGGCGTTTTTCTCTACTATAATGGTGCCAGCGAGGTCACGTGAGTGTCGTTTCCGCGCTCTTCGGGGGGGCGGGGCTGGTGGATGACGCGTATTGCGTCGTCCTCCTGCGGCCCGCCCCTCAAGGTTCCTCTGCTGGTGCCATTTTGCTTCTGCTGCGTGTCTGGGGCCCTTTCTCATCCCGGAGCTGCGGCAGGGATCCCCGTCTATTGTCGCTTCCTCCTGTGGTCTGGCGGCTGGTGCCATTGCCCTACTTGGCCTGTGAGTCCCCTTCGGGGGTTTTTGGTTTCTTGGGGCATGTGCTGCGGGATACTTATGTGTCTTTACTTATATCTTTTAGTTGGGACAACTGTGGGTTGTGGTTTCTCCCGGTACTACCCCTTACCATCCCTCATCTTCTCTTACTGGCTTCTGGGGGCATCCTGTGGGGGGGCATCCCGGGTGGCTCTTGTTAGCCTTTACCCTGTGCTGGCCTATTGCGCCTGTGTTAATCACCATATGGAGGCTTCTGGGGATAGCGTGCTTGGTGGTCCTTCGTGGCACTCCCGGCTGTGTTCCATGTGTGGGGTAGCCCCTGTGAGTAACAGTGTCACGGTGTGCGCGCCGTGCGCCCAAAGTATCCTTGAGCTCCAGGCTGGGCTGCCCGCTTCGCTCCCCAGCTCTGAGCCCCCTTCGGCATCGCCTACCCCCCCCCCCGCGCCTGCATTTAGCCCCCAGTGAGGGGGATACTAGCGGGGGGTCTCAGTCTAATCTTGCACTGTGTGTGGCAAGTATTGAAAGACAGCTTGCCAGGCCTGTTCCACGTAAGGCCTCTGGCAAGAAGCGGCACCTAGCTCCCGTGACATCCCTCTTTCCTGAGGAGGATGAAGGACCTGATACTTTTGTTGGCCTTTACCCCCTAGATGAGGGGGAACTCTTTCAGGAGTTGCACCTCTTGTCATTTTGGGATAGGATCAGGAGTTTGCTCTGTCCCCCCTGGCCAGACAGTCCCTCTCGTGGTGGCTGGACTCGGGAAACCTTCTAGTGGGCAGGACTTTTCTGCCCCCGTGCTGGGAGACACCACAGATACCAGTCTGACCGGTTGGGGCGGCTTTTGGAAGTCTCTGAAGTTCCAGGGTCGGTGGGGCCCCCAGGAGGCCCATGCTCCCATTAATGTCCTGGAACTGAGGGCGATCAGGTTGTTTCTGTCCCACCTGACCACACACCTTCGGGGTCGGGCTGTTCAGATCCGCTTGCCTACATAAATCATCAGGGGGGGACTCAGAGCAAGCGAGCCCTCAAGGAAGTGTCTCTGATACTGTCTTGGATGGAAGAGCATGTCCCCTGCATCTCGGCGGTTTACATTCCGGGGGTGGAGAACCAGGAGGCAGACTCCCTGAGCAGGGGGTCTCGGCTGGGGGAATGGTCCCTCAGCAACAAGATTTTTCACTCCTTGTGTCGCCGCTGGGGTCAGCCGGATGTGGACCTGTTTGCGTCCCGCCACAATCACAAGCTTCCCAGATTTGCCTCCCTGTCACAGGACCCTCTGGCCTTCGCCACGGATGCGCTAACAATGCCTTGGACGGAGTTTCGGCTCCTCTGTGTTTCCTCCATTCCCTCTGCTGGGCAGGGTGCTGCGCAAGATAGCCCAGGAAGGGGTACCAGCCATTCTGGTGCCCCCCTGTTGGCCAAGGAGGATGTGGTTTGCAGAAGTCGTGCAGTTGGCAGTAGATCAGTATGCCATGCCCAAGGATCCAGGTCTGCAACTTTGCCATCCCAATTTACAAATGCTGGCTTTTTTACGGCTTGGCTGCTGAAACCTCCATCCTGATGGATAAGGTTTTGCCGGCTTCTGTTGTTACCAGGATTAGGGCTAGGAAGAAATCCTCGTCCTTTATCTACTACAGGATCTGGCATGCTTACTTTGCCTGGTGTGAGTCCAAGTCTCTTCTTTGTCGGGTGTTTTGCCAGCTATGCAAATTTTATGCAGCTGCCTCTCCGTCAGTTAAGTGTCAGCTACGTGAAATTCATGTAGCTGGCATTTCCCTTGTTTAAAAGGCCCCCTCACCCCCTTTCTCACATCTCGTAATATCAGCCACAGGGAGGAGCCTTTTAAAGAAAGAGCTGGATGCTATCATTCCTCTCTTCTGGTATAAAAGAAGCTGTCATGAAGCTGGTTGGTGAAGGGCGGATTCTAATACCCTGCCTCCACACTCTGCTTCCCCTAATAACTACAGGCTGTCAGTGACAGTGGAGTAGTGATCAGTGTGGGACATGCAATCGGTGTTGAAACATCTCCCCCCTCCCACAGAAGGGGACCCCACAGCATTTAAAGAATCTATAAGATTCCCGGGCCGATCACCTCCCTCACCGCGGGACTGTTTTTCGCCGACTCGCCGCTTTGTACTACGCTCTGCGGCGGGCGGCACTATTTGTGTGAGGCGTTTTTCTCTACTATAATGGTGCCAGCGAGGTCACGTGAGTGTCGTTTCCGCGCTCTTCGGGGGGGCGGGGCTGGTGGATGACGCGTATTGCGTCGTCCTCCTGCGGCCCGCCCCTCAAGGTTCCTCTGCTGGTGCCATTTTGCTTCTGCTGCGTGTCTGGGGCCCTTTCTCATCCCGGAGCTGCGGCAGGGATCCCCGTCTATTGTCGCTTCCTCCTGTGGTCTGGCGGCTGGTGCCATTGCCCTACTTGGCCTGTGAGTCCCCTTCGGGGGTTTTTGGTTTCTTGGGGCATGTGCTGCGGGATACTTATGTGTCTTTACTTATATCTTTTAGCTGGGACAACTGTGGGTTGTGGTTTCTCCCGGTACTACCCCTTACCATCCCTCATCTTCTCTTACTGGCTTCTGGGGGCATCCTGTGGGGGGGCATCCCGGGTGGCTCTTGTTAGCCTTTACCCTGTGCTGGCCTATTGCGCCTGTGTTAATCACCATATGGAGGCTTCTGGGGATAGCGTGCTTGGTGGTCCTTCGTGGCACTCCCGGCTGTGTTCCATGTGTGGGGTAGCCCCTGTGAGTAACAGTGTCACGGTGTGCGCGCCGTGCGCCCAAAGTATCCTTGAGCTCCAGGCTGGGCTGCCCGCTTCGCTCCCCAGCTCTGAGCCCCCTTCGGCATCGCCTACCCCCCCCCGCGCCTGCATTTAGCCCCACATTTAGCGACACAAGGCTTTTTTACGGCTTGGCTGCTGAAACCTCCATCCTGATGGATAAGGTTTTGCCGGCTTCTGTTGTTACCAGGATTAGGGCTAGGAAGAAATCCTCGTCCTTTATCTACTACAGGATCTGGCATGCTTACTTTGCCTGGTGTGAGTCCAAGTCTCTTCTTTGTCGGGTGTTTTCTATCCCCAGGATTCTGGAATTTTTACAACATGGTTTGGATTTGGGCCTTCAACTTAGTACCCTCAAGGGACAGGTGTCAGCTCTGGCAATTTTTTTCCAAAGATCCTTTGCCAATCACCGATTGGTTAAAACTTTTTTCCAGGGTGTTACTCATGTGCGTCCGCCACGTAAGCCTTTGCTACCGGTTTGGGACCTGAATCTGGTGTTGTCTGCTCTGAAGGGTCCTCCCTACGTGGGGCTGCTTTGCCCATTCTGACTCTTAAGGTGGCCTTTTTGATGGCCATTACTTCTGTCAGGCGCTTTCCATCAAGCCTCCTTATTTTGAAGGGTATCAGGATAAGGTGGTGTTTCGGCTTAAGCCGGATTTTTACAAGGTTGATGTTAGGGCCTCAGCTGATGCTGCTTTTGGCTGCAAGGTACTTCAGGCGGTAGTGGTTTAAACTGCCTGTTGTTACTCTTTGGGGATCCCACCCTACTTTATGGACACTGCTTTTGGATGTCCCAGATGTAATGATTTATGAAGCAGGCCGTGGCATGCAAAAGACAATTCTGTGAGTACTCACCTGTAGAATTGCTTTTACCATGCATGGCACGGCCTGCTTCACCCCACCCTTGTTATTGTTGTTCTTGGCTGCCTCTTTATGGTGATTGTTCCAAGTTAATTGGGGTTTTTTGTTACCTGTTTTACCTTTATTATCTCCCGGTTTCTTGAAATAACTGCTTGTCAACACTGGATAAGTCTATGGTAATTCCGTTTTTATATGGTGCCGGGAGGAGCCACAACTCTTCTGCAGTACACTGCGCCACCTTGTGCAGGAATAACCCAGATGTAATGATTTATGAAGCAGGCCGTGCCATGCATGGTAAAAGCAATTCTACAGGTGAGTACTCACAGAATTGTCATATATGTTTTCTGTGAATCCTTGGAGATTCCTTCAAAAATCCCATTTAAGCATACATAGCACTAAATTGCGAAAACTGACCTGGCAACAGAGGGTGACAACGTCTCTAGGTAGGCAATGAAAGGGTTAATGTTGGATTTTCATAGACTGATACATTGGCTGTTGCAGTGCAAATTGTATGCATTCGAATGACTTGCATGCAGACGCAAAAGATTTGTTGCTAATGTGAATGCTTGTGCTTTGCGCTATATGTTCCACAGCTCCCTACTGTATTAGAGGGTAGCGGGGAATGCGACTGCCAGCGCAAGCGCGCTGATTAGACGAGTGGGCTGCGCATGCGCCGTAGGACCTGGGAAGGGTGAGTGAGATCGGGCAGCCTGGGGGGTGTTTCACACAGCGGGTCATCCCTGTTCGGGGTGCCTGGGGGCAAGGAGCAAAACCCAGGATAGTCAAAATCCTGGGTTTTGGTCCACTTTAACTGGAGAGTCATGACAAATCAGTATGCTCCTGTTGCAATTGTTTAAAGGGACCTAAAGTGATTTATGAATGGAAGTCTGCTTTAGCCTGCTTGGTGGTGAGCTACACAGGTTGTAAATTATAAAGATTATAGAGAGGAGCCCTGTTTATTTTGGAGGTAAGAGCAGGATCTGTCGATACCTACCTAAACTATTTTGGTCACCTAAACTTAAGTCTTATTCTAGAAATAAAAATCGAATATGATTATTTCTCTTTGTATTATATTCATGTTTTTTTTTGCCTGGACTGGAATTTGTACAGAAAGCTAGTTAGTGGCCCAGTAACTTTTATTAAGCTGCTTTGGGATTAAGCCTAGCGTAATTCCAGCAAAAATGCCACAGTGTAATTATAGTTTCAAATATATATATATATATATATATATATATATATATATATATATATACCGTACTTATATCTAGTGCCTGATTCAAACGTTGACTTTAAAGATCCCTCCTGCACCCATAACCAGCTTCTGAGCCTGTATTTTTCCAAGGTTACAGTACTGTTGTATTTAACTAGCCACTCAAAATTGGTAATTTCTGGCATTAAACATTTTCAAGCATTGCCAGCAACTATGTTGTTGTGTAGGATTATCACTTTAGATTACATACATATTAGGAATTTGTCTTGCAACCAGGCTACAGGGATTAAACAGTAAGGGGGAAGAATGAGACCACAGCTTCTTGGAGGGAGAGGTCTTGCATCCATTTCTGTGTCCCCCTTAGAACAGAGATTCTGTTTTCTGGGGGCTTACTGGTAGAAGGAGGAGGTCAGTGTGATGATTGCATGGGTTGATCAGACCCCTTGATCGTTCATCTGATCAAACCGGCCAGTCGCACCCCACGTGTGTCACTGTGACGTTGTTTAATTGGCAACACGTGTGACGTGGGTCGATCAATTTGATTGTGTTGCGCGTGGCGTAGTGGAGAACCCACTACGCCACGCGCAACACAATCAAATTGATCGACCCACGACCACTTCCAGGCAGGGGGCGATTGAGCGTCCTGAATATTGAGAACTAACGTGAGCTTTTTTAGATCCTTTATTCAGAGCATCAGTGACCCTCATCTGTATTTTCAGAATTAAAAACATAAAAACAAGAAAAATGATGCAAGGTGAACATGATTAACTATAAAACACAGTACAAATAAATAGATAGCATTACAAAAAAAGGGGATAAAATACGAGTCTGTCTGGGCTGCGGTTTGGTCCAATCAATTGTCTGTTAGTCCTCACACGTTTCTCAATGACCAGCGGTTCTTAGTCTCCTCCTTAGATGTTAAAATGGAGCATGTGTCACCCTTGATGGTAAGATTCGTGTGCCCCTGGGAAATCTTGCCAGCCATGCTTATAGGCCTCAGAAGAGGGGGTCTCCCTACCCCTCCTACCAGGGGGCTGGTGTTGAGACACATCCTCAGAATATTCCTAACTAATTTCGGCTATATGATACTGGCTGAACACATTCCAAGGGAAGGGGTGACACAAGCAGAAGAACCTTGCTGTCTCACTGTGGGATCAATTGATGTGATTTGTTTGTTTTGCTTTCCACTCTGGGGGGGTTTATTACTCAATTCAAGTTTATTACTAGGTGGGAGGGGGCAGGGGCAGGAGATGGGCCCTGTCTCTGCTTTCCATGGTTGGGTGATTTGTCCAGATAACCCTTACTCCATTACTTTATTTATGCTGGGGAGTTTTATGAGGGAAGAAAGTCTGACCCTGCGTGCATGCAGGGGGTTACATGCCGGGCAGGTAGGAGGGGGAAGACACTGTAGTTAACTAGCATCACAATAAATATGGATATAGGTATGCTGGCAAGCAAAAGCTTTTTATGTGTTATGCAGAGACTCTATCATCCTAAAGTCACACCTTGGCTGTTTTCATCTTGGCTGTCTTGCAATGGCCTTGATGCTTTCTAGCATTTTAAAGTATAACCTAAAGGGACAGTCCAAGCAATGGCTATAATTAGGCAGCAAGGAGCTCACATGTTCCTTTCCTCGACTTCCTGCAGTACGCTGCAGATGCTTTTCCATGGCCACAATCCAAATGTGGTTGCCCAGCAAGTGGGTTGCCAGGCATGCTCATGCGCTGAGAGACAGGAGAAGCCGTGCGAACACATTTGGTTGCCATGTAAAAATGCAATGGAAGGGAACCTGTTACAGCATTTACAGCACTCTGGAGGCACTTGGGACAGGCTTCATGTGAGCTACTGTTGTCTTACTTTCATCCTTGCCTGGACTGTCCCTTCAAGAAAATAAAGTATTGTGTATTGTATGTTAATAATATTATTCATTTATTTCAGGTCAATGTGCGAGTGACCACCATGGATGCAGAGCTGGAATTTGCCATACAGCCAAACACCACTGGAAAACAGCTTTTTGATCAGGTGAGACGTATGCAAGTTATTGAACAGAAACTTTTTGGTAATCAACATAACAGCCTACTTTATGGGAAAACACTTACTAAGGCCCTAATGCATGACAGTCAGCCTATTTACTGTATATGTAATGCCTGTTGCTTGTGGCTTCTGGCTTGGTCCAGTTTGAGACAAAGTGGGGCACTGGGCAAAACTAAAGAGGGAGCCACAAGTTCTCAAATATTGTACTCTGTGCTCAGTCCCTATTTTCCTCCCCCCATGTGTTCAATCCTTCCTCCCCTCCCTTCCCTGTGTGTCTAATCCCTGTCATCCTCTGCTATGTGTCCAGTGCCTGTCATCCTCCACCAGGTCTAATCCATGTCATCCTCTGCTATGTGTCCAGTGCCTGTCATCCTCCACCAGGTGTCAAGTCCTTTACATTCTCTACCATGTGTTCAATCCCTGACTACGCCACCATGTGTCCAGTCCCTGACATCTTCCACCATGTGTCCAGTCCCTGACATCTTCCACCATGTGTCCAGTTCCTGACATCTTCCACCATGTGTCCAGTCCTTGGCATCCTCCGCCATGTGTCCAGTCCCTGACATCCTCCGCCATGTGTCCAGTCCCTGACATCCTCCACCATGTGTCCAGTCCCTGACATCCTCCACCATGTGTCCAGTCCCTGACACCCTCCACCATGTGTCTAGTCCTTGACATCCTCCACAGGGTAGGCTCCAGGTTTATGTGGTCCTCCGGGCAGCATGGTCTCAGTGGCCCCCTTTGCGGTGGAGAGTCGGGGGTCAGGGGTCTATAAATTACATGGCCAAAACTAAGAAGCACTGCTTATCCTCCAACACCACATTCGAGCTGTTTTTATTTTGATCCCATATGAATAGGCAGAGTATTGAGGAAGAGGGATCGACAAAACAGGGAGGGCAGGAATGGATGGATGGAGAGATAGCTGGGAGGAAGAGGGATGGATCGGCAAAATGAAAGGGACAGGAATGGCTGGGCAGAGCTGGGGGGGAGGGGTAGATGGGCAGAGCTGGAAAAAAGATGGATAGACTGGCAGAGCTGGAAGGAAGAGGGCTAGATGGGCAAAGCTGGGAGGACAGGGATGGGGCAGAGCTGAGGGTAGAGGGGTGGATGGAACAGAATTGAGGGGACAGGGTTGTGGGGCAGAGTGGAGGGGACATGGATGAATGGGGCAGAGCTGAGGGGACAGGGATGGATGGGGAAGAGCTGAGGGGACAGGGATGAATGGGGCAGAGCTGAGGGGACAGGGATGAATGGGGCAGAGCTGAGGGGACAGGGATGAATGGGGCAGAGCTGAGGGGACAGGGATGAATGGGGCAGAGCTGAGGGGACAGGGATGAATGGGGCAGAGCTAAGAGAACAAGGATAGATGGGTCAGGGCTGAGGGGGCAGGGATGAATGGGGCAGAGCTGGGAGGACAGGAATGGATGGGGCAGAGCTGAGGGGACAAGGATGGATGGGGCAGAGCTGAGGGGATAGGGATGGATGGGGCAGAGCTAAGAGAACAAGGATAGATGGGTCAGGGCTGAGGGGACAGGGATGGATGGGGTTGAGCTAAGAGAACAAGGATAGATGGGTCAGGGCTCAGGGGATAGGGATGGATGGGGAAATATTGGTCAGGGCTCAATGAATATGAATGAATGGGTCAGGGCTCAGGGGACAGGGATGGATGGGGTAGAGCTGAGGGGACAGGGATGGATGGTGCAGAGCTAAGAGAACAAGGATAGATGGGTCAGGGCTGAGGGGATAGGGATGGATGGGGAAAAGATGAGTGGATGGGGAAATATGGGTCAGGGCTCAATGAATATGGATGAATGGGTCAGGGGACAGGGATGGATGGGGCAGAGCTGAGGGGACAGGGGTGGATGGTGCAGAGCTTAGAGAACAAGGATAGATGGGTCAGGGCTCAGGGGATAGGGATGGATGAGGCAGAGCTGACATACAACCAATGGGTCAGAGCTGGGGAGACAAGGATAGATAGAGCAGAGAGACAGAGAAAGGTGTGCAGTTCCTCAACTACATTGTGCATACCTCCCAACTTGAAAGCAAGAGAGAGGGACAAATATGGCATTTTCCAAGTATACAGCACGTCCTGTTTCACTAAATTCTTTACGCTTAGGATATCCCGCCACAAGGTGGCGCAGTGGACTGCAGAAAGACTTGTGGCATCTCCCGGCCCTATAAAAGGACAGGAACCTCCCACAAATTCCCAGTTTCCTTCTGCAGTCAGGACTGCGAAGATAGAAGATGGCTCTCTATATTACGCAGGCGAGCGGGGCTTACCAGCCTGCGGCCCTGCAGGACTATTCGGCTGCCTGGTTCGGGTGAAGGTAGGATAGCACCAGGGTCAGGTGCTTGAGGAGCGCTGCTCCAACCGCAATCCCTGCACCTACACGAGTAGGCGGTTCAGGCTTATGGTGAGCCTTGTGGGATGCCCCTTCCTGCCTTATTATTGTGGGCCTTCCCCTTCCCCCCTCCCCCCTAGCTAAGACATGCTTGGGTGCGCCTGCCGCTGTTCTTCCCTGCTTCCTCTCGCCTGCGCTCCGCGGCTGGCGGCGACATTCTCCTTGTGTCTTACTACGCTGTCATTAGCGCTGGGGGGGGTCACGTGGAGCGCGATTCGCGCTCTTCGGCGGGGCGGGTCACGCGGATGACGCCTTTTGTGTCATTCCTCCGCGGCCCGCCCCTCAAGGTCCGTGCGGGCGCCATTTTGGTTTGAGTCTTCTCCTCTTGTCCTGCGGTACTGCGGTGCGCTGCTGGCCTGCCCGGATTGTGTGATCGGCTTATTGGTCCGTGAGTTCCCTTCGGGGTTGTATTTTGCTACTCTCGCCACATTATGGGATTGTTATGTGTGGTTTTCTTTTGTCTTTCAGGCGGGATGAATGTGACTGTGGTTTTTTCTGGTCCTCTTCCCTTTCATCTCCAACCTTCCCTAGCGGGGTTTTGGGCATCCTGGGTGGCTCTTGCTAGCCTTAAACCTATACTGGCGTGTGTGCCCACTCTAATCACCATATGGAGGCTTCCGGGGATAATGTGCTTGGGGTTCCTTCGGGAAAAGCCCAGCTGTGTGCTGCGTGTGGGGTATCCCCTGTGAGTGATGGTGTCAGGGTATGTGTGCCTTGCGCCCAGAAGGTACTTGCACTGCAGTCTGGGTTACCTGCTACGCTGCTCAGCTCTGCGCCCCCTTCTACATCACCTACCCCCGCGCCTGCATTTGGCCCCTAGTGAGGGACATGCTAGTGGGAAATCACATCATGACTTGGCCTTGCGGGTGGCCAGCCTGGAAAGGCATATGGCTGGGCCAGTCCCCCGTAAGGCTTCTGGCAAGAAGCAGCATTTAACTCCCGCTGTTTCCCTTTTTCCTGAGGAGGATGAGGGACAGTTCTCTTCTGGCCTGTACCCCCTAGAAGAGGGGGAACTTTTCTCTGATTCCTCTGAGGAGCAGCAGGAGATTTATGGTGGTGCTGGGACTCCTTTTGGAGAAGACCCATGGTCTCCCGAGGATACTGACAGGCTGTTGGCTCACATTTTTGAAGTACTGTGTATTACACCTCCTGTCCCGGCTAAAAGGCAGCAGGGTGAGCTTTTTCACACTGTTAAACAACGCTTGGAGTTCCCTGAGCAGATCCACTTCAATAATTTGGTGCTCAAGGAGTGGGAACGTCCTAGCAGATTGCCCGCGGTGCCTAAGAGTTGGGACAGGAGGTATCCATTTCCTGCTGATGTGGTTAAGCGCTGGTCGTGTCCCCCCCAAGGTGGATGCTCCTGTGCTTGGGTTGTCCAATACCTCGGTCATGCATTCCCCTGACACTTCTACTCTGAGGGATGGTGAGGACCGGCGTGTTGATCAGCTGGCCTGTCACGCATTTGCTTGTGCAGGGACTGCGCTGCGCACCCTGTGTGCACTTCTGCCATCACGGCTCTTGCTATTTAAGGGCTACTCAAGTGCCTTCTGGATAATGCATCGGATGCCAATAGGAGGGAGGAGTATAGATCCCTCCTGCTTTGCTATGAATTTGTGGAATTTATTCTTCCTGCTATGGATGATGCATTCAGGATATGTGGTAAGACTTCTGCCCTTTTGGTGGCTATACGTTGCTCTGTTTGGCTGCGTCAGTGGGCGGCTGATAATGCTGCTAAGAAGGCTCTCACTGGCTTCCCCTTTAGTGGGCTACGGCTCTTTGGGGAGCGTCTGGATCTGTTTGCCAAGGATGGTAGGCTGCCTCAACGCAGGAGGCAGCCGCGGCCCTTTCAGGGGGCTGGTTCTTCCCTCCCCTCCTTCCATGTTCCCAGGTCCGGTAGGGGTGCAGGTGGTCGTCCCTGTCTCTCATGGGGTCCCAAGTCCAAATCTTCCCCCAAGTCCCATCAGGCATGAGAAGGCGCCCTCACCTATTCGGGTGGGGGGACGGTTGCGGCTCTTTGCTCACGTTTGGAGACCGGTGGATTCAGGAGGTGGTGTCCTCCGGGTACAAGATAGAGTTTGCAGCCTGGCTGCCCCCAAGATTCATCAGATCCCGGATGGCTCAAAGCCCCCTGTCAGCTCAGGGCTTGCGGCTTGCGGTCCAAAGCCTTTTGGATTTGGGTGTCATCTGTCCTGTGCCTTCCCAGGAAAGGGGCAGAGGCTTCTACTCCAATCTGTTCACGGTTCCCAAAAAGGATTGGTCCCTGAGGCCCATCCTGGATTTGAAGCGCCTCAACAAATTTGTCAGGTTCAAGCATTTTCGCATGGAGACTCTGCGCTTGGCGGTCAGTACCTTGCGCCCGGGCGATTTCATGACTTGTGTGGACATCAAAGATGCTTACCTTCATGTTCCACTCTTTCCAGGTCATCAGATATTTCTCAGGGTCGCTCTGGAGGATCAGCACTACCAATTTGTGGCCCTACCGTTCGGTCTTACCTCGGCTCTTTGGGACTTCACCAAGGTGCTGGCGGGGGTGATGGCTCTGTTGAGATCTCAGGGCATTCGCATCCTTCTTTATCTGGACGACATTCTGATTGCATCTCAGTCCTTCCATCAAGCCGTGCTGGATTCCCAGATGGTGGTCTCCACACTCGAGTCCTTCGGTTGGGTGATCAACTATCCCAAGTCTTCTCTGTCTCCGTCCTTGGTGAGGTCCTTTCTGGGCATGACTCTGGATACATCTCAGGTCCAGGTTTTTCTGCCTCAGCAGAAGGTGGAGAGCCTGCAGACGATGGCACGGTCTCTACTTTCTTGCCCTCACCCCTCCATTCAGCAGGGGATGCAGCTGGTGGGTCTGATGTCATGCTTTGAGGCGGTTCCCTATGCTCAGTTTCACATGAGAACTCTTCTGTTGCACCTCTTGTCAGTTTGGGATCGGGACTCTGTGTCCCTGGATCAGATATTTGTTCTGTCCCCTCTGGTCAGTCAGCCCCTCTCGTGGCGGCTGGACTCAAGGAATCTCCTACTCGGCAGGACCTTTCTGCCCCCGTGCTGGGAGACTGTCACCACAGCTGCCAGTCTGACAGGTTGGGGGGGGGGGGGGGTTTGGAAGTCTCTGAAGTTCCAGGGTCAGTGGGGCCCTCAGGAGGCCCATGCTCCCATCAACATTCTGGAACTGCGGGCGATAAGGTTGGTTCTTTTCCAGTTGACTTTGCACCTTCGGGGTCGGCTGTTCAGATCCGCTTGGACAACCAGACAGCGGTTGCCTACATCAATCATCAGAGCCCTCAAGGAATTGTCTCTGATACTGTCCTGGGCGGAGGAGAATGTTCCCTGCATATCGGCAGTTTACATCCTGGGAGTGGAGAACCTATGAGGCAGACTCTATGAGCAGGAGGATGTCTCGGCTGGGGGAGCGGTCCCTAAGCGACAGTGTGTTTCACTCTCCGTGCCACTGCTGAGGTCTGCCAGATGTGGACCTGTTTGCTTCACGTCACAATCACAAACTTCCATTCTTTGTCTCTCTGTCTCAAGATTCTCTGGCCTTTGCCACGGATGCGCTGGCAATGCCTTGGAAGGGGTTTCGGCTCCTCTATGTGTTCCCTCCGTTTCCTCTGCTGGGCAGGGTGCTGCGCAAATTAGGCCAGGAACGGGTGCCAGCCATTCTGGTGGCCCCCTGTTGGCCAAGAAGGGTGTGGTTCGCAGACATCGTGCAGCTGGCAGTAGATCAGTACGTCCTGCCCAAGGATCCAGACCTGCTCACTTAGGGGCAGCTGTGCCATCCCAATTTGCAAACGCTGGCTTTGACGGCTTGGCTGCTGAAACCTCCATCTTGATGGAAAAGGGTTTGCCTGCCTCTTGTTGATACCATGATTCGGGCTGTGAGTCCAGATCTCTTCCCTGTCGGGTGCTTTCTATTCCCAGGATTCTGGAGTTCTTGCAACATGGTTTGGATTTGGGCCCTCAGCTTAGTACCCTCAAGGGTCATGTTTCAGCTCTGGCAATTTTTTTTTCAAAAAATCTTTTGCCAGTCACCGTTTGGTTAAGACTCTTTTCCAGGGGGTTTCTCACGGGCGTCCGCCACGTAAGCCTATGTTACCAGTTTAGGATTTGAATCTGGTGTTATCTGCTTTGCAGGGTCGCCCCTTTGAGCCTCTCCGTGAGGCCGCTTTGCCCATTTTGACTTTTTCAAAAGTCTGTCAGGCGTGTTTCTGAGGCGGCACTTTCCATCAAACCTCCTTGACACCAGGACAAGGTGGTGTTTCGGTTTAAGCCTGATTTTTTTCTTAAGGTTGTGTCTGCATTTTATCCCAATCAGGACATTGTTTTGCCTTCCTTGTGCCCTAATCCTGCTAATTCCAAGGAGCGGACTGCATTCTTTAGATGTGGTCAGGGTTCTGAAGTTTTACTTTGTCGCTACTGAATCATTCTGGAAGACTGATGCTCTTTTTGTTCTTCCTTCTGGACCTAGGAAGGGGTTGCCTCCGGTTAAGTCCACTATCAGCAAGTGGATCCGTCAGGCGGTGGTGCAAGCCTATTCTGCTAAGGGGAAGGAACCTTCCTTCCGCCTTACTGCTCATTCCACTCGTGCTATTGGTGCCTCCTGGCCTTTTCAGCACCAGGCTTCTGTTGAACAAGTTTGTAAGGCCGCAACTTGGTCTTCTGTTCATACTTTTTACAAGGTTGATGTTAGGGCCTCAGCTGATGCTGCTTTTGGCCGCAAAGTTATTCAGGCGGCGGTGGTTTAAACTGCCCGCTGTTGTTCTTGGGGATCCCACCCTACTTTACGGACACTGCTTTTGGACGTCCCAAGCGTAAAGAATTTAGTGAAACAGGACGTGCCGTATACTTGGAAAAATACAATTCTGTGGGTACTCACCTGTAGAATTGATTTTGTAGTATACAGCACGTCCTGTTTCACCCCTTTCTTGTTATCATTTTTCTTGGTTACCTCTGTATGGTGATTTGTTCAGATGTTTGGTTGGGGTTCCTTCATTTTTATTCTCCCGGCTTCTTGTCTAACTGCTTTGTAACACTGGGAATTTGTGGGAGGTTCCTGTCCTTTTATAGGGCCGGGAGATGCCACAAGTCTCTTCTGCAGTCCACTGCGCCACCTTGTGGGGGGATATCCCAAGCGTAAAGAATTTAGTGAAACAGGACGTGCTGTATACTACAAAAATACCATTTTGTGAATACTCACCTGTAAAATGGGTATTATAAGTATGTCACACACCCCGCTTCAAGAAATTCATAACGTGTGGGTAATACTGACCTGTAGAGGGCGATATGCAGAGATGCCAGGAAAAAAGAGAGCCCCTCCCGGTCCATAAATACCTGGGACCTCCCACTCATTACCCAGTATAAGAACAGCAGTAAGGTAAGGGACCAGGAAGAGCCCAACACAAAGCATAACAACGCAAAGTTCACCATATAAAGGATCCAGAATACAAAAGGGCAGGGTGAAGCGGGGTGTGTGACATACTTATGATCCCTATTTTACAGGTGAGTATTCACAAAATGGTATTATTCTAAGTATGTCACACACCCCGCTTCAAGAAATTCATAACGTGTGGGACATCCAACAGCAGTGTCCATAAAGGGCGGGGATCCAAAACAAGGCAACAAGGCACAACTTAAATCACTGCAGCTTGCAGAACTTTGCGGCCAAACACAGCATCCGCTGAGGCCCGAACATCAACCTTGTAAAACTTGGAAAAAGTGTGAACAGAAGACCAAGTAGCAGCCTTACAAACTTGCTCAACAGAGGCCTGGTGCTGAAAAGCCCAGGACGCCCCAACCGCACGAGTAGAATGAGCAGTAACACGAAAAGGGGGTACCTTCCCTTTGGCAGAATAGGCCCCAACTATGGTCTGACGGATCCATTTACTAATGGAAGACTTGGCAGGCGCCAAGCCTTTTCGGGGCCCGGAGGGCATCACAAAAAAGGCATCCGTCTTACGAAAGGAAGACGTTACCTCCAAATAATACTTCACAACACGAACCACATCCAAAGAATGCAGGGCCCTCTCCTTGTCATTGCTGGGATTAGGACACAGAGAGGGCAGAACAATGTCTTGGTTTAGGTGAAAGGCAGAAACAACCTTAGGAAGGAAATCGGACTTGAAACGAAAAACCACCTTGTCCTGATGCCCCTCAAAGTACGGGGCTTGAATGGACAAAGCCGCCAACTCAGAGACACGCCTAACCGAAGTGATGGCTACCAAAAAGGCCACCTTCTGCGTAAGTGAAGACAAGGCAATATCATTCAAGGGCTCAAAAGAAGAACCAAATTCAAATCCCAAACAGGGAGCAAAGGTTTTCTAGGAGGCCGCACGTGCGTGACTCCCTGGAAAAAAAGTCTTAACCAAAGGATATAGGGCAAATGACCTTTGAAAGAACACCGCCAGGGCAGAAATCTGCCCCTTCAGAGTACTAAGCTGGAGCCCCAGGTCCAGACCATGTTGAAGAAACTCCAGGATTCTGGAGATGGAAAATTCCCTACAAAGCAACGCCCTGATCTCACACCAATCAATATAAGACCTCCAAGTCCTATAGTAGATATTAGAGGAAGACCGCTTCCTAGCACTAATGAGAGTTCGAATCACAGCATCGGAAAGACCTTCCTCCTTCAAGATGGAGGTTTCAGCAGCCACGCCGTCAAAGCCAGCGTTGGTAAATTGGGATAACGTAGTTGACCCTGGGTGAGCAGATCCGGCAGCAGGGGAAGAACGAACTGATCCTCTGCTAACCTTACCACATATGCGAACCAAACCTGTCTTGGCCACCTTGGAGCCACCAGAATTGCTGACGCACCCTCCAGGGCCAGCTCGCGCACCACTCTGGCCACCAAGGGAAACGGAGGGAACAGATACAGAAACCCCAGATCCCTCCAGTTCAGAGACATGGCATCCACTGCCAGAGCCAGTGGATCCCGTGAGAGAGACACAAATGTCGGAAGTTTGTGATTGTGACGAGAGGCAAAGAGGTCCACCACCGGGGACCCCCACCTGAGACAAATCAAGCGAAACACTTTGGGGCTGAGAGACCATTCCCCCCGGCGAGCTGAGAACCTGCTCAGAGAGTCCGCCTCCGTGTTCTCCGCTCCTGGAAAGTAAACTGCTGAAATGCACGGGACGTGGGTCTCCGCCCAGGCCAGAATCAAAGACACTTCCTTGAGGGCACTCCTGCTGCGAGTCCCTCCCTGGTGATTGATGTAGGCGACCGCCGTCTGATTGTCCGACCGGACTTGAACCGGCAATCCTTGCAACTGATGAGTCAAGCAAAACAGAACCATCCTGATGGCCCTCAATTCCAGAACATTGATGGACTCGTGAGCCTCCTGAGGCCCCCACATTCCCTGAAACTGACAGTTCTGGTGTCCAATACCGCTTGGCTGAAGGAAGATGCCATAATGAGAAGGTCGTCCAGATAAGGGACAATGCGAATACCCTGGGCTCTGAGGAGGGCCATCACCCTGGCCAGCACCTTGGTGAAAACCCTTGGAGCCGAGGTAAGACCGAAAGGAAGTGCCACAAACTGAAAATGCCGATCCTCCACCACGAACCTGAGAAATCTCTGGTGCGCTGGAAAAATCGGCGCATGCAGATAGGCGTCCTTGATGTCTACGGACGTCAGAAAGTCCCCCTGCCGAAGAGAATGGATAGCTGAATGCAGCGTTTCCATGCGAAATTTCCGCGGACGGACGAACCTGTTGAGGATCTTTAGAACCAGAATGGGTCGAACCGAGCCGTCCTTCTTGGGCACCGTGAACAGATTGGAATAAAAGCCCCGACCCCTGTCTGAGGGGGGCACTGGGCAAATAACTGCCATATCCAACAGACTCTTTACTGCCGCCTGGAGCTCTTGCGCGGCCAGAAGGTCCGAAGGCACCCGAGACCTGAGGAATCTGGGAGGGGGCCGGAGCTCGAACTCCAGCTTGTAGCCGGAAGTCACCACTTCCCCGATCCATCTGTCCGAGACCTCCCGGTCCCAGACCTGGGAGAAGTGTTGCAGCCGTCCCCCCACCCACATGGGTGAGGGCGCCCCCTCATTGCTGAGCTGGCTTGGCAGCGGGTTTGGGCTTAGAGCCCCAGCTGTATCCTGGGCGGGCACGTCCTCTGCCCTTGTTCCAGGAATCTCCTCTGGCTGCAGGGAAAACAATTCCTCTGCCAGCTCTAGCCCCACGAAAGGAAGGAGCAAAGGAACCCGCCCCCCGAAAGGGACGACGCTGTTTTTTGCGTTGAGGTAACTTACCACCCTTGGCAACTGAATCCAACTTCTCACCAAAGAGCCCTAATCCCACAAAGGGAAGAGCGGTCAGTGACTTTTTAGACACAAAATCAGCCGCCCACTGGCGCAACCAAACCTAACGCCGAATAGTCACCAATAGAGCCGACGTTCTGCCACACATCATCAGTGTGTCATCCAAGGCGGCTAGTACAAATGACAAAAACAATTCACACCTTTTAAGGCCAAGGAACTCGTCACTATCCGGATCTAACCCGGAAGAAGTCAACAGGTCCCTGACCACCGACCTGGTAGCCACCACCAACAGCGCTGAAGCACAAACCGGCCTCATGGCTGACCCAACACTGGCAAAACCATGACAAGCCATTTGGTCAATGCGTTTATCCTCACCATCTTTAAGCGTGGAGCAATGAGGAGAATTTAAAACAGTAGTGTTGGATAAATCCAGAATCTGTGCATCCACCCCTTATCCAAGGGAAAGGGATATTTTTTGTCCCAACCCTGAGGGACACCTGGGAGCCGGGCAGGCCTCTCCCATTCCTTAGCAATAATCCCATCAAAATGCTTTTGGTTAGGAAATTCCAAGCGCGGCCTGGATTCTTCGAAAAATTCCCCCTTTTGCTGTGGAACCACCTCAGGAGGAGAAATAGCCAAAACCTCAAACATCTGAGCCAGAACATTAGGAGTATCCGAAGACCTCCCCACTCTGCATATCGCCCTCTACAGGTCAGTATTACCCACACGTTATGAATTTCTTGAAGCGGGGTGTGTGACATACTTAGAATATCAATTCTACAGGTGAGTACTCACAGAATTGTATTTTTTGTTACCATTAAGCCACGTCCCTAGCCACGCCCCATAGCCATGCCCATAAAGGGAAACACCACCTAAGAGTTACATAATGATAATAATAAAACTGGCACACCTACGCGCACACATGCATACAATAGTGTGATAGTGTGAGAAGAGGGAGAAATACAAGAAAAAGGAGAAAATGGAGGAAGAAAGAGAGAGAGGGAAAAAGAAAGTAAGAGAAAAAAAAGAAGAAAGTTAGGAGGTTGGGAAGAAAAGTAAAGAAATAAAAGCAGAGAAAAAAAGAAGGTAAGAAATAGAGAGACGGGAAAAGAAAGAAGTGAGTGAAGCAAAGAAGAGAGGGAAAACTGAAGTGGGAGAGATAATGTATAGCAATAGTGAGTGAAAGTAAAGAGCAAGGGAGGAAGAAGGAAAAGAAAGAGGGGAGGGAGAAGGGGAGTGAGAAAGAAATAAATAAAGATAGAGAGTAAAGAGACGGGAAGAAGACAGGATGGAAAGAGGAGAGGAGGATTGGAGTAAGAAAAGAAACAGGGAGGGAAGGGAAGGAGGGAGAGAAGGAAGTGAGGACTGAAGAAAGGAAGAGATAGAAGAGCAAGGACAGGGTAGAGGTCAATCAGCTCCCGGCCAGCCAAACATGATTGAAAAAAAGTCCCCAGCGGCCGGTGACAGCGCTGCGGGAGCTTTTGCCTTAAACCGGACCTTCACCATGATTTATTGAAAAGCCCAAATCCTTATAAAATGATTCCCCAGCATCTAAAATTAATATATTTTATGTTTTTAGTCACTTATTCTTTCCCCCACTGGGATGCAACTCTGTTCAGGACTTTAGGATACGGGCACCGCCATCTTGACTCCGAAGCATTACACTTACTGAGATGAGAGTAGGATAATGTACAGACAGAGCAGAGCTGGGGTCAGGAAAAGGTCAGCAATCCCAGAATACAGAACAGCACATTCAGAAGGCACTTCTTGTTTTCAAGCTGCCTGATGTTCCATGAGCCGCCATCTTGGATGTTTAAAGGCTCATAACATGCAGTAGATGCAGGTAGGATGATTTTTAATGTGAGCAATCTGTATGTACAGGGTGTGGTAAACATATAAGATAGACTCTTATTTAGAGTGAAGGTCCGCTTTAATGTCCCCCTCCCTCTCCACCTACCGTGTCTTCAGCAGAGCCTGGGCACAGCGCAACTGTGCCCCGCCCACTCCTCCATCATTTGCCCAGCCGTGATTGGGCCTCCCCCAGCCCCCACAAACCACCTCCTCCTCCGCTGGCCGGAAGTTCTGATGACGCCGCACAGCAAGTTATTATCCTGGCCCCGGGCACACTGCTCCACAGCGGGGGCAGCCGGGACATCTTCAATTGGGGGGTATGCATTATGCCAGCTGTCAGTGGGCCCCCCTGGGGGGTGGGGCCCTCGGCAGCTGCCCGGGTTTGCCGGGTGCTGACGCCGGCCCTGATCCTCCACCATGGTTCTAGTCCCTGACCTCTTCCACCATGTCCTCGATTCAATAAAGGTAGAAAAAAATTCTCATGTGAGAATTTCACTGTTGCTGAATCACCAGCTAAGAAAACAATGAAAGTCAATGGCACTTTTTTACTCCTAAGAAAAGTAGAGAACTGTTTACTCCTTTCTAGTCCATGTCCCTGACATCTTCCACCACGTGTCCAGTCTCTGACATCTTCCACCACGTGTCCAGTTCCTGACATCTTCCACCACGTGTCCAGTCCCTGACATCTTCCATCACGTGTCCAGTCCCTGACATCTTCCATCACGTGTCCAGTCCCTGACATCTTCCATCACGTGTCCAGTCCCTGACATCTTCCACCACGTGTCCAGTCCCTGACATCTTCCACCACGTGTCCAGTCCCTGACATCTTCCACCACGTGTCCAGTCCCTGACATCTTCCACCACGTGTCCAGTCCCTGACATCTTCCACCACGTGTCCAGTCCCTGACATCTTCCACCACGTGTCCAGTCCCTGACATCTTCCACCACGTGTCCAGTCCCTGACATCTTCCACCACGTGTCCAGTCCCTGACATCTTCCACCACGTGTCCAGTCCCTGACATCTTCCACCACGTGTCCAGTCCCTGACATCTTCCGCCACGTGTCCAGTCCCTGACATCTTCCGCCACGTGTCCAGTCCCTGACATCTTCCGCCACGTGTCCAGTCCCTGACATCTTCCGCCACGTGTCCAGTCCCTGACATCTTCCGCCACGTGTCCAGTCCCTGACATCTTCCGCCACGTGTCCAGTCCCTGACATCTTCCACCACGTGTCCAGTCCCTGACATCTTCCACCACGTGTCCAGTCCCTGACATCCTCCACCGTGTGTTCAGTCCCTGACGCAAATACTCACCCTTTGTCCCTTTCAGCAGCTGGCATAGTCTGGTGCTCAGAAATGTACTGGTTTCTATAAACGGGTCTTGTACAGTGGGAGTATGGCGTCTGTGCCTCAGTGAGCCACATGCTCCAGGTTTGTGACAAGGTGGGGACAGGGACAGTTTTCTTGGTGAATAGTGGACAAGCCAAGCCCCACAAGAATCCCTGGATGCGTGGATACTGCAGGGACCAATCTCTGAACCAGGTACATTTTAGACAATGGGACAATGTTCTGTTACTACAGTGGACAGAAGGTCAGTATTGTTGTGTTTTTTTTTGCAACACAAAGTCCCTTAGTTTGAACATCATAGGGTCAAGTTATCCATGTTACTGGAAGCCCCTTAGCCACATGATATGTGCCAAATAGTCGCCTTTTTGTGTTCCTGGGCCCTCTGCAGCCACATTCAGACCTCTGCATCACTGGTCGATACCTAAAATATATATTGCATAGCCTGGTGAGAATAAAGAATTGAGATCTCTTGACAGGACAAATTTCTTCACAATCCCCCCTCCCTCTTAATAAATTCCTTCTTCATCATCCACTGCCATGCTTTTGAAATAATTGCATATTGTGTATCGCTAATGAGCCAATGAGCCACTGCAGCAGGCACAATAAAATGCTGAGTTCTTATTTCCTTTCAATCTGTTTCTAATTATTATTAATATTCTAATTGTTTTAGACTCTTGGCTGGATTTCTGAAAACGTTTAAATGATGGGTCACTAGATGCTAGGTTTATTATGCAAGTTGCCCTAAAATCAAAGTGTTGAGAGCTGTTATAAAATAGGTTCATAATCTGAAAAGGAACATAAAATCTGAAACGTGTTATCATGTGACGCGTTGAGTGGTAAAAATCTCCTGAGACATCTGATCATTTATTAAGGAGTAGTAAAAGCTATGACTGTGTTTCTTTTACCCCTGTGACTCATCACATTGGAGCTAGGTTTGTGTTAAACATTAGTAAAAATGTAGGTAAATTTAGGTGGGCTTTCTGTTAAGAACCTGGATCATGGACATTAGGCTTTCCTGCTTTACTTTTCACTCTTGCTGCTGCCTCACCCAGTGCTAAGATAGAGTTGTACATTCAAAATAAAAAAATGAGTCTTACCGTTTCCGGTCTGGCCTCCTGCTCCCCTGCCAGGAGCAGTAGTGGCATACAGTAGATATTTGCTTTGATACTCATTTATTTTTAGTATACAGTACGTCCCGCTCCAGATATAGTACTTACACTTGGGTTATCCTCCGCCAGATGGCGCTGCACTGCAGAGACATGCAAAACAGGCTCCTACCGACCCCTCAAATACCCGGGGACCTCCCACAAATCCCCAGATTTCTCTGCAGTGCCGACTGCGAAGACATGAAGTATCACTCTCTCGTTGGTGAGCGGGGCTATCAAAGCCTGCGACCCTGTTGGACTGTTCCCACCCGTCCTCCCTGTGATGTGCCTCCCAGCCTGGGCTGCGCGGGTCAGGTGAAGGTAGGCAGCACCATGCGTGCTTATGGAGCCATGCTCCACCGCAGTCCCCCACCGAAGGGTAGGTGGTTTAGGCTGATGGTGAGCCTCTAGGGGATGCCCCTCCCGCACTATTGCCCCATGCCCCATGTAGCGGTGGGCCCTGTACAAAGGGTCGCCATCCTCCCTCGTTCCCCCCGTAGCTCGGGGGGAAAGAAAGGGGGGGGTGTGGTGGTCTCAGCGTATGGTGTTTACACGCTTATGGCCTTAGTATTGTCCTTTGACTGTATTCCTTGTGTCAGAGCTGCGCTGTTTGCATTTGTATTGTGCATCTGTCGCCACCGCGCGCACCTCTTTCCTTTACTGCGCTGGGCGGTGGCGTCGCTCCGCGTCACTGCACGCTCTGGCCCGCCCTTCGAGGTTCGCTTGGCGCCATTTTGATGCTAGTCGCACGCACGCGTGGTAGCGGTCCTCCTCCTCCCTTGGTCTGTAAGTGCCCTCGCGGGCGATTTTCATGATTCTTGATTACTGCGCATGGTTCTGACACCCTTTATTCCCATTATGTCTTTCAGACTGGTGAACACCATTGGCTTCTCCCGGCCCTGTGTAATTATATGTATTATAAATCTACTCCCACTTTCCTAGCGGGTCTTGGGGCATCCAGGGTTGCCTATTTGCGTAAATCCCTGCTGGCATATTGTGTCTAAATAATCACCATATGGAGGCATCTCAGAATTATGTGACCGGGGTCCCTCTGGGACAAGACCGGCTGTGTAGAGCGTGTGGACAACCCCACGCTGATGCGGACAGGGCACGGGTCTGCGGACCCTGTGCCGAGCAAGCACTGGCTCTGCAATTGGGTCTGCCAGTGGCTGCACCTCGCTTCAATTCACCTATCACCCCAGGCTTAAATCTCACTCCTGCTGAGTCGCATACAAGTGGAGAATTGCAGCCTGCTGGGCCTTCCAGACTGCCTACGGCTGAACAGATTATTGCTAGGTTGTCAGAGCGAATGGGCCCTGGTAAGAAGCGGCACCTGTCGCCTCATGTTTCTGTATTTTCTATGGGAACCGAGGAGTTTACTACTCCGTGTGACTATACCCCTTCTGATGAAGGGGAGTTGTTCTCTGACTCAGGCTCAGCTGATGAGAGGCCGAGGAGTCCTGACGATTCTGGCCCTGACTTCTGGGGTCAGTGTGACACTGACGATTTGTTGATTAAGGTCTTTAAGGCACTGTCTATCTCTCTCCCCGGTGAGGTCCCCAAGCCTAGAGGGGAGCGTTTCCATACTGCGACAGCACGCTTGGAATTTCTAGAGCAGGCTCATTTCCATGCTCTCGTGCTCAAGGAATGGGAATGCCCCAGTAAACTTCCAGGGGTTCCAGGGGACTGGGATAGGAAATACCCTTTTCCCCCTGAGGTGGTTAATTGCTGGTCATCACCCCTCGTGGTGGATGCGCCGATCATAGGGGTCCCTAATCCCCCCTTTATTACAGCCCCTGCTTATAGTTCCCTTCGGGATGCCGAGGACCGGCGCATTGATCTGCTGGCCTCCGACGCCTTTTCTTGTGCAGAGACGGCGCTGCGCCCGGTCTGTGCCGCGGCTATTACTGCGGTGGCCGCTAGAACCCTCATCAGGAAGATGCTTGATCATCACCCTGAGGATCTCCCCTGGGAGGTGTTTAATGCACTCTCCAGTTGTGATGTATTTGTAAAATTCATTCTATTAGCGCTGGATGACACCATTAGAATGTGTGCAAGAACCTCTGCCCTTGTGGTGACTATACGTTGCTTGGTTTGGCTGAGACAGTGGGGTACTGACGATGCTACTAAAAAGACTCTTACTGGGCTTCCCTTTAGAGGGCAACGCCTGTTTGGGGCCCATCTGGACCTGTTTGGTAAAAAGGGCAAATCACCCCAACGCAGGCGGCCGTCTCTGCCCCCTCGGGGCAGGGGCACCCCTCCCTACCATAGTGTTATACAAGAACCAGGGGTGTCCTTCGTGGGGGCTCGCGCAGACTCCTGCCCCGAGGGCAGCAGACAACGCTCTGGCCCCTCCAGTGGGGCTAAGCCTAATTCTTCCACCAACCCCCCTCAAGCATGATGGGGCCCCCTCGCCAGTCTGGGTGAGGGGATGGCTGCGGCGCTGTCACAGACCGGGTGGAGAGGACTCGGGAGTTTAACTGTGGGACCGATGGCAGGTACCGTGTCAGGGGAGCGGAGTCTAAGGGGACACCGGTATTCACCAGAGCCCACCGCAAGGCAGGTTGGTCTTGTGCGGCAAGTGACCCCCAGGTCGCTACCCCCCAACAGCGGCCCAGTCCCACAGTCAGCCGAGGTTCAGCGAGGTACACAAGCGGCAGGCAAAAGGCGTAGTAAGTACAGGCAGAGGTCGGGGCAGGCAGCAAAGGTTCAGAGTCGGGGACAGGCATTGGTCGGTACACGGGTGAGCAATCCATTGACTTTCAACAAGCATGGAGAGACCAAGATCTGGCACTGAAGGAAGGAAGTGCCTCATTAAATCGGGGAAGAGGATGCAGGATTGGATGACCAAACACCAATCAGTGCTGTACAGGCCCTTTAAATCTCAGGAATCCAGTGCGCTCGCCCTCTAGTGGACGGAGACATGCGTGCACCTGAGCATGTGAGGAGGAAGCATTGGGGGAAGGGCGGCAGCTGGATGCAGCCATGAGGGAAGTGCTGCAAGATGGATGACGGCTGCATGCAGCCATGGAGGTAAGTGACTTGCTGTGAGACGGGCGTGCAGCGCTCGCCCTAACAGGCGCTTTGCTCTTGTCAGGAGGCATTACCCTCATACTGGTGGATTCAGGAGGTAGTGTCCTCCGGATACAAGATCGTTTGCTGCACGGCCTTCCCCAAGATTATCAGGTCCCGAGTACTCCTGGTCCCTGCCTCTGTTCAGGCGCTGGCACAGGCCATGCAAGGCCTGCGGGGTCTGAGGGTCACTTGCAGATTGCCCCTTAACAGGCAGAGGCAGGGGCCGCTACACCAACCTTTCCACAGTCCCCCAAAAGGATGCGTCAGTCTGGCACATTCTGGATTCACAGGTTCTCGGCAATTCTCCAATTACAGGCAATTTTCTGCATGGAAACTCTGAGATGGGCCATCAGCGCCTTGCGCCCAGGGGGCTTCTTGCCGTCTGTGGAGCTCTAAGATGCTTATGTTCACATCCCTGTGTCTTCTGGACACCGAGGCTCTTCAGGTTCGTGTTGGAAGTCCAACACTGCTAATTTGAGGCCTTGTTATCTGGCCTCTCTTCAGCTCCCAGAGTGCTCACCAAGGTGCTGACGGGGGTGATATCTCTGATGAGACCAAGGGGCGTTCGCGCTATGACCTACCTGGACGTCCTTTTTCACTTCCCAGTCTCTACGTCAGGCTTAGTTGGTTTCTTGACTGGTGGGTCCACAGGGAGTCATTTGGATGGGTGATCAATCACCCCAGGTCCTCATTGTCCCCTTGGTTGGTACTCCACTACTTGGAATGAATCTGGATTCGGTTCAGGCAAGAACCTTCCTTCCTCAGCAATAAGGTAGACAATCTGGTTGCATGGGCTTAGTCCCTCGTTGCTGTCCCCGTCCCTTTGCCAGGCAAGGATGCTGCTGGTGTGCCCGTTGGTGGCTTGCTCAGAAGAGATCCCTTATGCTCAGTTCCCCTTGGACCCTTCTATAACTCCTATAGTTAGTACAGGACAGGGATTCAGTATCCCTGGAGCAGGGCCTGTGTGCCTTCCCCACTGTGAGGAGGTCCCTCTTGGAGTGGATGAACTCAAGGAGCCTGTCTGGGGGCAGTTCCCTTCTTGCCCCTTCCTGGAGACGGTCACCATGGATGCCAATCTATCAGGTTGAAGGGGGGGTTTCTTTGAAACTCCCTGCGGTTCTGGGGGAGGTGGGGCCCTTAGAAGGTCTGTACACCTATCGATGTTTGAAACAGGGAGCGTTTCGGTTGGTTCTATCTCGCTTGACTACTCCTGTTCTGGGCCTGCCTGTTCGGGGGCGCTCGGTCTGTCTGACGACAGTGGCCTACTTTAATCATTTGGGAGGGACCTGGAGCAGGAGGGCCCTCCAGGAAGTGTCTATGATCCTAATCTGGGTGGAGACAATGTTCCCTGCATATCAGTGATATTCGCTCCGGTGGGGGTCCCTCTGCGACAGGATGTGCTAATCCCTGTGTCACTATGGGGTCCAACCAGTTGTGGATCTGTTTGTGTCCCGTTACTATCACAAGCTCTCGGCCCTTGTTTCCCTGTCCCAGGATCCTCTGGCCGTGGTCAGGATGCCTTGATAACGTTATGGCTGGACATTCTGTCTGTATGTCCTTCTCCATTCCCCCTGCTAGGCAGGGTTCTGCGCAAGATTGCTCTGGAAGGGGGACCAGTGACTCTGGTGGTCCCCGGGTGGCCTAGTAGAGTGTGGTTTGCAGACGTGGTACCGAGGGCAGTAGTTCTGTACGTTCTGCCAGGAGTGCCAGCTCTGCTCACTCAGGGCTCCTTTACGTCGCCCCAATCTACAGACTCTGGCCTAGACGGCCTGACTGCTGAAATGCTGTCATGCTGGAGACAGTCTTATCTGTCGCGGTGGTTGAGACTATGGGAAGACTAGGTGCAAGCTTCTTCTACTTCCTCCATCTGTTATAGGGTTCGGTTTACCCTTATGGATTGGTGTGAGTCTAGGTCTCTCCCGTCGGGCGTTCTCGGTTCCCAGGATTCTAGAGTTGTTTCAGCATGAGTTGGAGTTGGTTCTCCAACTCGGTACTCTAATGGGTCAGGTTCTGCCCTGTCTGCATTGCTTTCAAGGTCTTTTGGTCAGTCTTCCTTGGTTAAGACTCTTTCAGGGGGTACTCATGTGCGTCCCCCATGTAATCCTATGGTCCCTGTTGGGATTTGAATTTGATTCTGTTTGCCTTTGGTCCTATTCAGGATGCTGTCTGGCTGTTCTTACCCTCAAGGTTGTCCTTCTGGTGACTGTTACTTCGGTCAGCCGTGTGTTGGCGGGCGGCTCTGTCTACCTAGTCCCCATTCTTCGAGATACACCAGGATAAGGTGGTGTTCCGCCTGGAGCCGGACTCTCTGCCTCAGGTGGTGTCTTATGTTCATTGATTTGAGATATTGTTCTCCTTCTGTGCCTTATTCCTAGCAACGCTGAGGAAAGGGTTCTGCATTTCTTGTACAGGTGTTGGAAGTTTTTTTCCTTGGTAGTCACTGTGTCCTTTAAGAGAACTGATGTTCCTTTGGGCCTACGGTCACTACATCCTGAATGTGCCCGATCTCGTCTGCTCTCGGGGAGTTGGGCGGCCTTGGCCTTGGTTATTACTTGAATGGGATGTTATTACTAGGAAAGGGTCCTTTGGCTTCTGCCAAGTTTACTGTTAGCGATTGGATTTGTCAGGCTCTTACTCAGGCCTATTCCAACAAGGGGAAGAATCTTCCTTTTTGCTTTGCTTCTTATTTTACTCGTGCTTTGGTGCCTCTTGGGCTTTTCAGCACTAGGCTTCTGTTGAACTGGTTTGCTAGGCCGCTGTTTCGGTGGTTTATTCTCCCGGCTTCTTATTCACTGCTTTTCAATGCGGGGGATTTGTGGGAGGTCCCCGGGTATTTGAGGGGCCGGGAGGAGCCTGTTTTGCATGTCTCTGCAGTGCAGCGCCATCTGGCGGAGGATAACCCAAGTGTAAGTACTATATCTGGAGCAGGACATACTGCATACAAATAATACCAATTCTACAGGTGAGTATTTCACAGAATTGTATTTTTCCATCCTAGTCTGGTTACAAAAAAACTTTCTGGCTTCTGAGATCTGGTCCTGTTGCATGACCACTCACCAGCGAGCACGGTGACAAATGGCTGAGCCCTCTCCATGAATCACTGCAGGTGGCCACTTCCACTCCATTCACTGCAGTGACTGGCAAGCCCCCTTTATTTCAGTGAATGGAGGGGACCTGTTGGAGTCTTTGCAGTCGATGCAGGGGAGTGGCCATACAACATGGGGCTTGCTGGTGAGTGAGTACGCCATAAGATTCAATCTCCGGACCCACCCAGGATTCATTCATCCACACTAGGATGAGAGAAATCAGGGTGGTGCCCTTGTAAACAATTATTATTATAAAAACCTCAATAAAAATATCAATGATTAATATAACAATAAATGCCCACTGTAGGTTCTAGGTTGTGGATGACTTAAGGAATCACACCAATGTGAATGTATAAAAGATTGTATTGTGCACAGACTTATGATACAGGACAGCAGTACATATGTAAACATAATACAAAATATATATAAAAATAAGGGCCTAAACAGTTAAATTAACCACCTAGACAGTATAGGTATCACAGGGACTAAACAAATACATAAAACAATTTCTAACATGTACTGTTACAATTGCCAATTAGGCCTAAAGTTGCTTGCTGATAGTTACCAATACAGGGCCCTCATGCCCACGCTTCCTTGCTCTTCCTTGGTCCCCTCTCCACTCCCCAAAAATTACTCCCCCTCATTCTAGGCCACCTCACTTCCTGTTGGAAAGGACTTAGCCCCTCCCTTTAGAAAGCACATCTATTCACAAAAGGACTTCACAACCAGATATTGACTTCATTTACATTACATAGTTAAGAATCCTTTATACACCCAAATCTATTGTATCCACCCGACCGCAGCCAAGATGTCTGGGATGATACCAAATTAGCATCTAAGAGGCCCAATTACCATCCTAGCCAGGGAAGCTACTTGGAGTGCTATTTTAGATATTCAAAACTTATATATCTAATATTTTATATTTAATGGGAATTCTCTATTTCTTACACCCTGTGCGAGCGCATAAAGTAATAAAATAAAGCACAACCTATAGACCAGGGGTATTCAACCACTTCTTGTAAAGTTCAATTTTTAGGCATCTGTGAGAGATGAAGGTCCGGGTTTGGATGGGCAAAGCTAAGGGGACAGGGATGGATGGGGAAGAGAGACAGGGCTTTATGGTCCAGAGCTGAGACTAAGCACTACATTGCCGATCAAATAAAGGGAAAGGGCTGTCAGGGCAAGGGTCTTGAAATCTGGCACCAAGGTCCACATTCGGACCCTGGTCCGCCTGTTGAGTACTGCTGCTATAAACTTTAATTTGTTTAGTAAATTTTGCTTAACCCGAAAAAAGAAGTCATTTTAGCAGCATTTTTGTGAATTTTTGATGTTCATATTTTTTTTGGTCATTTGGTGAACAAGTGATATTTTAAGAAAAAGTCATTAATGCGAAGTCTCTGATTCTAGGTGGTGAAGACTGTGGGTATGCGTGAAGTGTGGTACTTTGGATTGCAGTGCACAGATACCAAGGGTTTCCTGACTTGGCTGAAACTTGATAAAAAGGTAGGTCTGCCTTTCAGTTGCAGAATTCAGAGGTCAGCCCTAATCTCTGACAAGTTGTTAAATGACCACCTATGTTCACACAGTAACTATCAAACCAAAAACAAACAAACAAATGAATTACAAAAAGTCCCATATCCTAGAGCAGCCTCTATCTCTGAGAAGCCTTGACCCTAAGGGGATTGACATATGTTACATTTAACTATTGAAACAGTGTGTCCAACTTTAAATTGGACCTAAATTAAAAAAAAAAAACTTTGGTTCCCTTTTAACAATTGCCAATTCCAATTTTCCCTATATCCAGTCCTGGTCGTCCCATAGTGATGGCATGTGGGTATTCCGCCCCCAGGGGGCGCTCGACTGCAAGATCAAAAGCTGTCGCTCCTCCCGGCCCCCTATAAAAGCAGGTGTCTCTCTATCATTTCCCAGTGTTCATCTTGCAGTCTTGACTGCAGAAGATCGTTGAAGCTCTCTCTCGGATAATGGCAGCAGAGCGGGGCCACCTAGCCCGTCGGCTGCTGCGAGTCCTATTCCCACGGATCCCGTTTGACCCGCTACTACCTCCCAGTCTACGGCTGCTCGGGATTCGTGAAGGTAGGGTGAACGCCGCATGGGTCCCTGGGCGTTCAGCAGAGCACATGCTCTGGGCCGCAGACCTCACACTGAGAGGTAGCCGGCCACAGGTTATGGTGAGCCTGAAGGGGGGAACCACTATTCTATTCTTAGTGTACAGTACGTCCTGCTCCAGATAAGATTCTTTACTCTTGGGTATTACTCCGCCAGATGGCGCTGGACTGCAGAGACCGCGAAATTGGCTCCTCCCGGCCCCTCAAATACCTGGGACCTCCCACAAATCCCCAGATTTTCTCTGCAGTCTGGACTGCGAAGGACAAGAAGATGGCTCTCTCTTCTCACAGGTGAGCGGGGCTATTAGCCTGCGGCCCTGTAGGACTATTCCCACCCGTTCCATTGTTTATGTGCCTCCCAGGAATGGCTGCGCTGGTGCGGGTGACGCTAGGCAGCACCGCTGTCAGGTGCTTAGGAGCGCTGCTCCACCGCAATCCCCCACCAAAGGGTAGGCGGCATAGGCATATGGTGAGCCTTATGGGATGCCCGTCCCGCCCTATTGCCCCTGTCTATCGGTGGGTCCTACATTAGGTGGCCGCTGCCCTCCCTCGCTCTCCCTTGTAGTTCTCGGGGGGGGGGGGGGGGTGAGTGTGTGCGTGCTTGTGTGCATTCACTTGTATGTGTGCTTGGTTTGCCTTTAGTTCTGTCACCGCACAGACTTTGGTTGCACTGGTTACTTTTTTAAATATGCCGCCGCACGCGCTTCTGTGGCATTCTGCGGTTGGCGGCGACATTACCTCAGGCGCTGCTGCGCCATCATTGGTTGCTTGTCACGGGTGCGGCTTCACGCTCTTCAGGGGGCGGGGCCTGCGGTTGGCACGTTCCGCATCACTGTCTCCGCGGCCCGCCCCTCGAGGTATATTCTGCGCCATTTTTTTCTTGCTCTTCGTGCTGCGTGGCTGGCTTCCTACCTACCGCGGTCCGTGAGTGCCCTCACGGGCTGTTTATTTTACCTAATGTCATGTATGCATGTCACTTACAGGGTTTTTCGTTTATGTCTTACAGGCGGGTCATACTCAATTGGTTTCTCCCGGCCCTACCCCCTCTATTTAGTTATTTAACTTTTTGAGGCCTAGTGTGCTAATTCCTCCCACTTCCCTAGCGGGCTACTGGGGCATCCCGAGTTGCTTTTATAGCGTGAATCCCTATCGGCCTATTGTGCCGCTATAATCACCATATGGAGGCTTCTCAGGATAATGTGCTCGGGGTTCCTTCGGGACAAGCCCAGCTGTGTGTGGCATGTGGGGTGTCCCCTACAAGTGTTGACAATGTGCAGGTTTGTGTACCTTGTGCCCAGCAGGTGCGCCACGTATGGCTTCGCCTACTCCCCCAAGCTTAAATTTGACTCCCTGTGAGCTGCATACCAGTGGGGAATCTCAGCCTGATGTGTCTACTAGACTGCCTAGTGTTGAAAAGTTGCTTGCTAATACCATGGCGCGTAAGGCCTCTGCTAAGAGGCGGCATTTGACGCCTGATGTCACTCTTTTCCCTATGGAGGCTGAAGAGTTCTTTGAACTGTCTGGTTATACTCCCCTGGAAGAAGGGGAATTGTTCTCTGACTCGGAGTCATCTGATGAGCGGCCCAAGAGTTATGATGATTCTGGCTCTGATCCCTGGGCCCCAGATGATACTGATAGGCTTTTGGCTCAGATCTTTGAAGTGCTTGCTATCTCTCCCCCGGTCGCGGCTTCTAAGCAGCAGGGGGAATTGTTTCATAGTGCCAAGCCACGTTTAGAGTTCCCTGAACAATCTCATTTCAATAATCTCGTGCTCAAGGAATGGGAGCATCCTAGCAGGCTTCCCGGAGTCTCTAAGAGTTGGGATAAGAGATATCCCTTTCCTGCTGATGTGGTAAAGCGTTGGTCATCCCCTCCAGAAGTGGATGCCCCAATCCTGGGTTTGTCTAACACCTCTATCATGCATTCCCCTGACTCTACTACTCTGAGGGATAGTGAGGACCAGCGTCTTGATCAGATGCCTTTGCCTGTGTGGGGACGGCGCTGCGCCCGGTTTGTGCCTCTGCCATTACAGCTGTGGCTATTAGGACCTTGCTTAAAAGTGTCCTAGATGGGGCTCCTGATGATGTGTCTAGTGAAGAGTATAATGCACTCTCGCGCTGCGTTGCTTATGTCCTCTCTGCCTTGGATGATACCATTAGGATGTGTGGCAGAGCCCCTGCCTTGGTGGTGGCTATACGCCACTCGGTTTGGCTGCGCCAGTGGGCAGCTAACAATGCTGACAAGAAGGCTCTCACTGGGTTTCCCTTCAAAGGACTATGCCTATTTGGGGACCGCCTGGAACTGTTTGCTAAGGGAGGCAGGTTACCCCAGCGCAGGAGGCAGTCTCGGCCCTTTCGGGGCCCGGGCTCCTTTTCTTCCCCCTACCGTGGATCCAGACCGGGGAAGGGGGTTTCCTTTACGGGGGCCCGAGGAGATTTCTGGGGAAGGGGCAGAGGACGTGGACGCCCTGGCTCTTCCTGGGGCTCCAAGCCTAAGCCTTCCCCCAAGCCCCCTAAGGCATGAAGGGGCGCCCTCACCCATCCGCGTGGGGGGACGGCTTCAGCACTTTGCTCACGCCTGGAGGCTTTATGTCTCAGACCGGTGGATTCAGGAGGTAGTGTCCTCCGGTTACAAGACAGAGTTTGCTGCCTAACCCCCCCAAGATTCATCAGATCCCGGATGTCTCAGGACTCTATGTCAGCTCAGGCTCTGATTCTGGCTGTGCAAAGCCTTCTGGAGCTGGGGGTCATCTGTCAGGTCCCCTTACGGGAAAGGGCCAGGGGTTTTTATTCCAACCTTTTCACCGTGCCCAAAAGAGATGGGTCAGTCAGGCCCATCCTGGACTTGAAGATCCTCAACAAATTTGTCAGATGCAGGCACTTTCGCATGGAAACTCTGTGCTCTGCTATCAGTTTCCTGTGTCCAGGGGACTTCATGACTTCAGTGGACATCAAAGATGCTTACCTTCAAATTCCTGTCTTTCCAGGTCATCAAAGATTCCTCAGATTCGCTCTGGAGGATCAGCATTACCAATTTGTGGCATTGCTTTTCTGCATTGTCACTTCAGCCCCCAGGTCCCTTATGCCCAGTTTCACATGAGGCCTCCGCAACTCCACCTCTTGTCAGTGTGGGACCAGGATCCTGCGTCCCTGGACCAGGTCCTTGTTCTGTCCCCCCTAGCCAGGCTGTCCCTCTCATGGTGGCTGGACTCCAGGAACCTGTTGGTGGACAAATCCTTTCTGGCCCCCTGCTGGGAGACAGTCACTACGGATGCCAGTCTGACAGGTTGGGGGGGCTTCTGGAAGTCCCTACAGTTCCAAGGGCGGTGGGGCCCCGTCCTGCTCCAGATAAGAATCACTACTCTTGGGTGTTACTCCGCCAGATGTTGCTGGACTGCAGAGACCGCGAAATTGGCTCCTCCCGATCCCTCAAATCCCCGGGACCTCCCACAAATCCCCAGAATTTCTCTGCAGTCTGGACTGTGAAGGACAAGAAGGTGGCTCTCTAATCTCGCAGGTGAGTGGGGCTATTAGCCTGCGGCCCTGTAAGACTCTTCCCACCCATTCCATTATTAATGTGCCTCCCAGCCTTGGCTGCGCTGGTCTGGGTGATGGTAGGCAGCACAGCTGTCAGGTGCTTAGGAGCGCTGCTCCACCGCAATCCCCCACCAAAGGGTAGGCGGTATAGGCATATGGTGAGCCTCTATGGGATGCCCCCCCGCACTATTGCCCCTTGCCCCTGTCTATCGGTGGGCCCTTTGTTAAGTGGCCGCTGCCCTCCCTCGCTCTCCCTTGTAGCTCTGGGGGGGGGGGGGAGTGTATGCATTGGTGCTTCACTTGGTTATGTGCTTTTTGTTTTTTGTCAGTCTCCGCGCTTACTTGGTTGCACTGGTTGTGATTTGAAAATGCGTTCCGCGGTTGGCGGCGGCATTACCTCAGGCGCTGATGCGCTATCATTGGCCGCTAGTCACGTGTGCTGCTTCCTGCTCTTCGGGGGGGCAGGGCCCACGGTTGGCACGTTCCACGTCACGGTCTCCATGGCCCGCCCCTCAAGGTGTAGTCGGCGCCATTTTTCTCTGGTTTCGTCTGCTGCGTGGCTGGCATTTACCCTATGTCATTATACATGTCGCTTATGGGGTCCTCTTCGCTTATGTCTTTCAGGCAGGTCGAACTCTATTGGTTTCTCCCGGCCCTACTCCCTCTATTTAGTTATTAAACTTGTAAGGCCTAGTGTTCTAATTACTCCCACTTCCCTAGCGGGCTATTGGGGCATCCCGGGTTGCTTTTATAGCATGAATCCCTATCGGCCTATTGTGCCGCTATAATCACCATATGGAGGCTTCTCAGGATAATGTGCTCGGGGTTCCTTTGCGACAAGCCAGGCTGTGTGTAGCTTGTGGGGTGTCCCCTACTAGTGCTGACAATGTGCGGGTCTGTATAACTTGTGCCCAGCAGGTGCTTGTGCTGCAGCCTGGTTTACCAGCGGCTGGGCCTGCGCCACGTATGGCCTCACCTACTCCCCCAAGCTCGAATTTGACTCGCATACCAGTGGGGATTCTCAGCCTGATGTGTCTGCTAGACTGGCTAGTGTTGAGAAGTTGCTTGCTAATACCATGGCGCGTAAGGCCTCTGCTAAGAAGCAGCACTTGACGCCTGATGTCACTCTTCCCTATGGAGGTGGAGGAGTTTTTGGAACTGTCTGGTTATACCCCCTTGGAAGAAGGGGAGTTGTTCTCTGACTCGGAGTCATCTGATGAGAGGCCCAGGGGTCATGACGATTCTGGCTCTGATCCCTGGGCCCCAGATGATACCGATAGGCTGTTGGCTCAGATTTTTGAGGTACTTTCTATCTCTCCCCCGGTTGCGGCCCCTAGGCAGCAGGGGGAATTGTTTCATACTGCTAAGCCTCGTTTAGAGTTTCCTGAGCAAGCCCATTTTAATAATCTCATGCTCAAGGAATGGGAGCATCCCTAAGAGTTGGGATAAGAGGTATCCCACCACCTGAGGTGGTGAAGCGTTGGTCATTCCCTCCTGAGGTGGATGCCCAGGTCCTAGGGTTATCTAACACCTCTGTCATGCATTCCCCTGACTCTACTACGCTGCCAGATGGTGAGGACCGGCGAATTGATCAGATGGCATCCCATGCCTTTGCCTGTGTGGGGACGGCGTTGCGCCCGGTTTGTGCCTCTGCCATTACAGCTGTGGCTATTAGGACCCTGCTTAGAAGTGTCCTAGATGGTGCCCCTGATGGTGTGTCTAGTGAAGAGTTTAATGCTCTTTCTTGTTGTGAGGTTTTTGTGACTTATGTCCTCTCTGCCTTGGATGATACCATTAGGATGTGTGGCAGAGCCTCTGCCCCAGTGGTGGCTATACGCCGCTCGGTTTGGCTGCGCCAGTGGGCAGCTGACAACGCTGCCAAAAAGGCTCTTACTGGTTTTCCCTTCAAAGGACTACGCTTGTACCGCCTGGACCTGTTTGCTAAGGGAGGCAGGTTACCCCAGCGCAGGAGACAGTCTCGGCCCTTCCAGGGCCAAGGCTCCTTTTCTTCCCCCTACCGTGGATCCAGACGGGGGGGGGGGGGATCTCCTTTACTGGGGCCGGAGGAGATTTCTGGGGTGGGGCAGAGGACGTGGACGCCCTGGCTCATCCTGTGCCTCCAAGCCTAAGTCTTCTCCCAAGCCCCCTCATGCATGAAGGGGCGCCCTCACCCATCCGGGTGGGGGGACAGCTTTAGCATTTTGCTCACGTCTGGAGGCTTCATGTCTCAGACCGGTGGATTCAGGAGGTAGTGTCCTCTGGTTACAAGATAGAGTTTGCTGCCATGCCGCCCCAAGATTCATCAGATCACGGATATTTCAGGACCCTATGTCAGCTCAGGCTCTAATTCTGGCGGTGCAAAGCTTTCTGGAGCTGGGGGTCATCTGTCAGGATCCCTTACGAGAAAGGGGCAAGGGTTTCTATTCCAACCTTTTCACCGTGCCAAAAAGAGATGGATCAGTCAGGCCCATCCTGGACTTGAAGATCCTCAACAAATTTGTCAGGTGCAGGCGCTTTCGCATGGAAACTTTGCGCTCTGCCATCAGTTCCCTGCGTCCAGGGGACTTCATGACCTCTGTGGACATCAAGGATGCTTACCTTCATATTCCTGTTTTTCCAGGTCATCAACGATTTTTCAGGTTCGGTCTGGAGGATCAGCACTACCAATTTGTGGCATTGCCCTTCGGTCTCACTTCAGCTCCCAGAGTGTTCACCAAGGTGCTGGCAGGAGTGATGTCTCTGCTCAGGTCTCAGGGCATTCGCGTGCTGCCCTATTTGGACGACATTCTCATCACTTATCAGTTCCTCCAACAGGCAGAGCTGGATACTCAGCTAGTAGTGTCCACTCTGGAGTCATTTGGCTGGGTGATCAACCATCCCCTGTCTCCCTCCTTGGTGACACCCTTCCTGGGAATGAATCTGGATACAGTTCAGGCAAGGATTTTTCTTCCTCAGCAGAAGGTGGACAGTCTGCTAGCGCAGGTTCAGTTCCTGCTATCTTGCCCTCATCCCTCCATCAGGCAGGGAATGCAGCTAGTGGGCCTGATGCTGTCGTGTTTCGAGGCGGTCCCTTATGCCCAGTTTCACATGAGACCTCTGCAACTCCACCTCTTGTCAGTATGGGCAAGGATCCTGCATCCCTGGACCTGGTCCTTGTTCTGTCCTCCCTAGTCAGGCAGTCCCTCTCGTGGTGACCGTACTTCAGGAACCTGTTGGTGGGCAGATCCTTTCTGGCCCCCTGCTGGGAGTCGGTCACCACGGATGCCAGTCTGACATGTTGGGTGGGCTTCTGGAAGTCCCTGCAGTTCCAAGGGCGGTGGGGCCCTCAGGAGGCCCACACACCTATCAACATTCAGGAACTGAGGGCGATCAGGTTGGTTCTGGCTCACTTGACCCAACACCTTCAGGGCTGGCCTGTTCAGGTACGCTCGGACAACCAGACGGCAGTTGCCTACATCAATCATCAGGGAGGGACCCGGAGCAAGGGGGCCCTCAAGGAAGTGTCTCTGATCCTGGCCTGGGCAGAGGACAATGTTCCCTGCATATCAGCTGTTTTAGATGGGAAATTATCTGTTTTTTTAAGAGTGTTTCCATTAATTTGACCACTATAGATGTTAAACTAACTGGCCTGTAATTACTGGCTTCTTCTCTACTCCCCTTTTTATGGATTGGTACGACATTGGCCATTCTCCAATCATCTGGAACCTCACCAGTTGAAAGGGAATGGTTAAGTAAATCAGTCAGAGGGGCTGCAATCACAAACCTAAGTTCCCTTAGAACTCTGGGGTGGATTCCATCTGGACCCATCGCCTTACTTACCTTTAGATGTGCCAGCTCGGCTAAGACATCAGCCTCCAGAAACTCTGGAGCTGTGCCCTCCCAGCTGGATGCTGTGCTATGGCCATGCCTGCTACTATCTGAAAATACCGAACAAAAGTAGCTATTCAGATGGTCAGCCACAGCCTTATCTCCGTCAATATATTTATTTTCCCTATTTCTAATTTTTGAGACTGCATTGTTTTTCTTCTTTCTGTCACCAATATATCGGAAAAAGGTTTTATCTCCCCTCTTCATAGATTTGTCCATTTCTTCCTCCTTTTGCCCTTTAGCAGTCCTTATAATTAGTTTTGCTTCCCTCTGTTTAATTTTATATGCCTCTCTGTCAGCTACACTTCCACTTACTTTATACTTCTTATAGGCAGACTTCTTATCTTTTATGATAGTGTTGACTTCCCTAGTAAACCATAATGGTTTCTTCTTCCTTTTATTCTTGCTAGTTTGTTTCACATATTGCTTAGTTGCCTTTAAGATGGCCATTTTTAATAGTGACCACTGGGCACTCACTTCTGCTACTCTGTTCCACTCACCTAATTTTCTTTCTACATACTCCGCCATTTCCTTAAAGTTTGTCTTCCTAAAGTCTAGCACTTTGGTTCTGGTGTGTGATTGCACAATATCTGTTTTTATTCTGAACCATAAGCATTGATGGTCACTGGAACCCAGATTTTCTTCAACCCTGACCTCGGACACCAGATCCCCATTGGTCAAATTCAGATGGCGTCATTTACGCCATCCGAATTTACAAACTCTGGCTTTGACGGCCTGGCTGCTGAAACCTCCATCTTGATGGAGAAGGGGCTGTCCGCCTCTGTTGTTGATACCATGATAAAGGCTAGGAAGAAGTCTAGGTCTCTCCCCTGTCGCGTGTTCTCTATTCCCAGGATCCTGGAGTTCCTACAGCATGGGTTGGAGCTGGGACTTCAACTCAGTACTCTGAAGGGCCATGTCTCTGCCCTGGCTGTTTTCTTCCAGAGGTCCTTTGCCCAGCATTCTCTGATCAGGACTTTTTTTCAGGGGGTTACTGATGTGCGTCCCCCACGTAAGCCTATGTTGCCTGTTTGGGATTTGAACTTGGTCTTGTCTGCCTTGCAGGGTGCTCCTTTTGAACCTGTGCAGGAGGCTGCCCTGGCCATTCTTACTCTCAAGGTTGTCTTTTTGGTGGCTATCACTTCTGTTAGGCGTGTTTCTGAGTTGGTGGCGCTTTCCATCCAGCCCCCCTACTTTGAGAGACACCAGGACAAGGTGGTTTTACGCTTCAAGACAGATTTTCTGCCTAAGGTCGTGTCTGCCTTTCATCTGAATCAGGACATTGTTCTTCCTTCCTTGTGCCCTAATCCTAGTAACGCTAAGGAGATGGTTTTGCATTCCTTGGATGTGGTTAGGTGTCTGAAGTACTATCTGGTGGCTACTGCACCTTTCAGAAAAACTGATGCGCTTTCTGTAGTCCCTTCTGGTCCTAGGAAGGGTTTGGCTCCTGCTAAATCTACTATCAGCAAATGGATCCGTCAGGCTGTGATTCAGACCTACTCTGCTAAGGGGAAGAATCCTCCCTTCCGCCTTACTGCTCATTCTACTTGTGCTATTGGGGCCTCTTGGGCTTTTCAGCACCAGGCTTCTGTTGAACAAGTTTGCAAGGCCGCTACTTGGTCTTCTGTTCATACTTTTTCCAAGTTTTACAAGGTTGATGTTAGGGCCTCAGCTGCTTTTGGCCCCAAGGTTCTGCAGGCGGCAGTGGTCTGACCTGTCTGTTGTTACCTTTTGGGATCCCACCCTACTTTACGGACACTGCTATTGGATGTCACAAGAGTAAAGAATCTTATCTGGAGCAGGACGTACTGTATACTAAGAATAATACAATTCTGTGATTACTCACCTTTAGAATTGTTATTATGAGTATACAATACGTCCTGCTCCACCCCACCCTTGTTTTCATTATCTTTGGATTCCCTGTATGGTGATTTTTTATCATTGTTGATAGTTGCTGGTTGGTTATGTTATCATTCTCCCGGCTTCTTGTTAACTGCTTTTCAATGCTGGGGATTTGTGGGAGGTCCCGGGTATTTGAGGGGCCAGGAGGAGCCAATTTTGCGGTCCCTGCAGTCCAGCGCCATCTGGCGGAGTAATACCCAAGAGTAAAGAATCTTTTGTACTGTATACTCATAATAACAATTCTACATGTGAGTAATCACAGAATTGTATTTTTTATTATTTATCTACTTTCCCATTGTGTGCCCACAAGCTTTATTTGAATGTGTGTCATGAGAGGCCCTCCTTGGTGTTTTGTGCTGTTACTGTACTCCTTGTGGCTCCACAGGCTCTGCTAAGCATGCGACACACTCACCTCCCTCGCCGTTGCTATGGGGTTACTGTTCCCCGCTTGCGCTGCGCCACTGCGCGGCGCTGCTGTGACACGGGGGGGACAGCATGTGTAGGGACGGCTGTGTCCCCGCAGCCATTTTGGCTTTACTGGGCCGAATACTCTCAGCAGCCTTAGTGTTGGGCGGAGGGGTCGGAGGGGCAGAGCTGGGCGCTGACGCATTACGCGTCACTTGGTGTGGCCCGCCCCTCGAGGAGCACGTCTTCCAGAAGGATCCTGTGCGTTTTCTGCGCTGCGCTATGCTGCTGCTACCAGGCCACCCGCATTGTAGGCTGTGGAAGTTCCTGACGTTGCGGTGGCCTGCGGACACTGCAGATTTTTCCTCCGCCGCTGCTACTGGAGTCGCCGTTGCTGCGGTCCTGGTCAGTTGAGAGGACCCAACACCACTGCTACTGCTGAGTGTTTCTTCAGAATCGGAGGCCGTTGTCCCTCTGTCGGCGGCGTGAGTCCCTTTTTTATTTATTTATTTATTTATTTATTTTTATTGCTGCTTATATGCTATTTTGCCTTGTGTGACCTGTTTCTGATTGGGCCTTGTCTCCCTTCTTCTACAGGTCATGGGCTTAAGGTTGAGGGTTGTGGTTCCCCCGGTCCCCCATTTTTTATAGCAAGAGGGATCAAATTGTAGGTTGGGCCGTTAGCGCCTGTAACCTTTTCCATTGTACAATTTTTTAATCATTATAATAGAGTAAGACTATGGTCCCGTCCCCAAGAAGTGGATCCTCCCGTGTCGGGGTTGTTCAGCAAGCAGTCAGAGGAGTATAAGGAACTCAAAGCCTGCTGGATTTCATTGTTTTTTGTTGTTACTGCCATGGATGATGTGGTCCGACTCGGTGCCAGGATCTCGGCCTTGCTGGTCGCTCTGCGCCGCTCGCTCTGGCGGCAACAATGGTCGGCTGATGCGGCTGCAAAGAAATCCCTCACTAGTATTCCCTTTCTAGGGAACAGACTGTTTGGGGAGCGCCTGGGAGATTCCTGGAACAGAGGTAGGTCCCACGGCAGATCCAGCTCCGCTGGGGAGCAAGGTCCAAGCCCCCTACCAGGCCCTCTCAGGCATGATGGGACACCCTCACCCATCTGGGTGGGGGGACGGCTGCTGCTGTGTGCTCAGATCTGGCGACGGCTCGTCTTGAATCGTTGGATTCAGGAGGTGGTGTCCTCCGGTTACAACACAAGATACATCCTTTCAGGGTTATCTCGGAATCCACTAAAGGCCCAAGCCTTGTACTTGGCTGTGCAACACCTCCTGCGGATAGGTGTGATTGTCCTGTACCCCCTGCAGTTCTATTCCAACTTAATCACCGTTTCCAAGAAGGACGGAACGCTGAGACCAATCCTGGACCTGAAGGGTCTCAACAGGTTTGTCAGGGTTTGACATTTCCGCATGGAAAAATTGCGGTCGGCGGTGAGATCCTATCTAGGATCAGCATTACCGGTTTGTGGCACTTCCTTCGGGATATCCTCAGCCCCCTGTTCACCAAGGTGCTGGCAGGCGTTATGGCGATTCTGAGGAATCAGGAATCAGGGCATTCGTGTTTTGCCTTATCTGGATGACTTGCTGATCGCAGCTCAGTCCCTTTAGCAGGCCTAGAGCGATACTCGGACGGTATTGTCCACCCTGGAGGCTTTAGGCTGGGTAATCAATTACCCCAAGTCTTTTGTCACTCCCGCAACAGTGCAGCCCTTCCTGGGAATGACGATAGACACCGCTTAGGTCAAGGTTTTCCTGCCTCAGCAGAAGGTCTTGAGTCTCCAGACGCAGGTGCAGGTTCTGCTGTCTTGTCAGCAGCCGTCGGTACATCTGGGGATGAGATTGGTGGGGTTGATGGTGTGATGCTCAGTTTCACATGAGACCTCTTCAATTGAACCTGCTGTTTGGCTGGACTTGGGACTCAGGAGTCCCTGGAACACGTTTTTTCGCTGTCCCCATGGGCCAGGCAGTCCCTCTTGTGGTGGCTGGATGCTCGGAATTTGCTGGTAGGCAAGTCCTTCCTGACTCCACATCATGCCTGACGATCCAGGGCTTCTCACTCAGGGGTAGCTGTGGCACCCCAATTTACAGACGCTGGTTTTGATGGCCCGGCTATTGAAACCTCAATCCTGACGTAAAAGGGGCTGTCGGCCACGGTTGTGCATACCATGATACAGGCACGGAAGAGGTCTTCTTCCATGATATACTACAGAGTTTGGCACACCTACATTGCTTGGTGTGAATCCAAGAGTCTCTCTTGCCGCACATTCTCTATTTCTAGGATCCTGGAGTTTTTACAAAACGGCTTAGACTTGGGTCTCCAGCTGAGCACCCTCAAGGTCCAGGTCTCGGCCTTAGCCATCTTCCTCCAGAGATCCATTGCCAACCATAGGTTGATCAAGTTTTTTTTCCAGGGAGTCACCCATGTCCGTCCACCGCGTAAGTCAGTAATACCGGTGTGGGTCTTGAATTTGGTGCTTTCTGCTCTTCAAGGTCCTCCCTTTGAGCCATTGTGCGATGCTGCATTACCTATTTTGACTCTCAAAGTGGTATTTTTGGTAGCGATCACCTCGGTGCTTCGTGTATCAGAGCTGGCCGCGCTTTGTATGAAGCCTCCCTATTTTGAGCCGCCTAAGGATAAGGTGGTTTTTCGCCTAAGGTCATGTCTCCCTTTCACCTTAATTAGGAAGTTGTCTTACTTTCCTTGTGTCCAGCACCGACTAATTCTAAGGAAAGGACCCTCCATGCCTTGGATGTGGTCAGAGCCATTAAGTATTACCTGGTTGCGACTGAATCCTTCAGGAAATCAGATTTGCTCTTTGTCCTAACAGAGGGCTCTAGGAAAGGTTTGCCACCAGCCAAGTCCACTCTCAGCAAGTGGATCAGGTGGGCGGTTGTGCAAGCATATTCTGCCAAGGGGAAGGAACCCCCTTTTCCTATTACAGCTCATTCTACTAGAGCTATTGGTGCCTCCTAGGCTTTTCAGCACCAGGCATCTGTTGAACAGGTGGCCGCCACTTGGTCTTCAGTTCATACTTTTACCAAGTTTTTACAAGGTTGATGTTAGGGCCTCAGCTGATGCTGTCTTTGGCCGAAAGGTGCTTCAGGCGGTAGTGAAATGAACTACATGCTGTTCCGCACTGGGGATCCCACCCTAATGGACACTGATTTTGGATGTCCCACATGTCATTACTTTGGGACGACCTGGACTGGATATAGGGAAAAATACAATTCTGTGAAACTCACCTGTAGAATTGTTTTTGAATATATTCAGTCCAGGTCGTCCCACCCCGCCTTTGTTCATTATCTTCTTTTGCCTGTTATGGTGATTACCATTTTTTATCATTGGACTTGTATCCTTAAGTTTTTCATTGGAGAGAGTACATGCTGAAGCTAACATGGTTTCTTGGCCTTTTGATCTTGCAGTCGAGTGCCCCCTGGGGGCGAAATACCCACATGTCATCACTTTGGGACAACCTGGACTGGATATATTCAAAAACAATTCTACAGGTGAGTTTCACAGAATTGTATTTTTGGGATGGCCCTCAAGTTAAACATGCCTAGGAAACCAGTATCAGACATGCTTATCTATAGGTCAGAAGACGAGAAACCACTGCGCACTGCAGAGAAGCATGTTTCCTGTTGAATGAGGTGTTGCTGTACTTCTGTACAGCTGTTTCCTGCCCCCATCAGATGGAGCTTTGCTAGGAAAAGGTGAATATCTCTCTAATGCAGGGCTTACTGATAGAATAAAGGGGTAGATTGGGTCAGTTTGCTTTCGCTGTAGAACAGGATCCACCCCGAGTTGCAATGGGTTTATTTGAGTTGATAATGAACTTTTTTAGCAAATACTCTAAATTGTTTTGAATATTGATAAACCTAGTAGCTTTACTGACCTACAAAGTATACAAAGTTTTAATCCTGTTTCTTATTTAGTCTGCTAAATGTCCTTGTTCCATAATCTGTTCAAAATTAATTAACTGATTTTAGTTGTCCCATACCCATACCTCTCGTTTTCATCAGTGTGAAAATCCTGAAGGGAAAACTGAATATATTTGTTATAAGCATGGCAAATATGGAAAAAGCAAAGGAAGAAATGTCCCACGTTGTCCACCATATTGTCACTTTAGCAGGGAAGATCTTCACGTGTTCCATCAGGCGATAATTTAGAGACCTTACTAGAAGTTGAGTCACACATGGGGCAGCATCCCAATAGGGGATGGAAGCCTGAAAACTGGCGACGGTACTTACTTACTTACTTAACCATGCACACCTTACCAGCCAACACTGATCACCTCTGCAGGGTCCTCCCTTTGAGCCTATCCGTGGGGCTGCTTTGCCCATTCTGACTCTTAGGGTAGCCCAATAATTATTTATGAAAAAGCTCTAAAATAATGTATTTTGCCTTGCCGGCCCCAGCTAAAGAAATTTTCAGGCAAATAAAATAAAAGCTATACTCACCTTTTCTCCCACGCAGATCATGGCTACTAGTCTGGAGCAGCAGCACTCCCCTAAATGGCTGGATCCATGTCCCTTACTGCCCGGCACCTTGCGCAGCGCTGCTCGTCGGGGCAAGACAGGAAGAAACTCACGCCGAAGAGAGATCGGCCAGGTGCCAGGTGGCGAGGGACTTTAATCTAGCCTTTCAGCTGAGCGCTGCTGCCCTGGGCTAGGAGCGAAGTTATGCATGGGAGAAAAGGTGAGTATAGCTTTTCTTTATTGCACGGCCTGCTTCGGTATTCATAACAGTTGGGTTATTCCGCCACAAGGTGGCGCAGTGGTACTGCAGAAAGCTGTGGCATCTCCCGGCCCTGTATAAAAAAACGGGATTAACCATAGAGTTCCCAGCCATTTTGGATTTGCTACACGTCTGGATTTCTCCATTCCGGGCTGCAGCGCTGTTTCCTCCACTGTGTCGCTTCATCCTGCGGTCTGTGCCTTGGTGACCCTGCGGTGTCCTCTGTCCGTGAGTCCCCCTTGGGGTTTTTTTTTATTGGTCTCGTGGGGCATGTGCTGCGGGTTGCTCATGTGTCGTTTTTACTTATGTCTTTCAGGCGGGATACCAGTGGGTTGTGGTTTCTCCCGGCTCTACTCCTTCCTCCCCCTCACCCCCCCCTTATTTTTGCTTATCTGGGGGCATCCCGTGGGAGGGCATCCCGGGTGGCTTTTGTATTAGCCTTTACCCAGCGCTAGCCTGTTGCGCCTGTGTTTATCACCATATGGAGGCTTCTGGGGATAGCGTGCTCGGGGAACAGATTAGTTCCCATTGATATGCTCAGCAAGTTGCACTTTATTTGATTGGTCTGGCATAAGATTTATGTGTCCGGATAACTGTTTATAGCACTTAGCACTCAGCACTTTTTGAAGCAATTTTTGCACATTTTCTCATAGTCGAGTTATATTTTCTTATATAGTCTGTGGTTTGTTGTTGTTGTGGATTTCATTCGGTATCATGTATTCATTTATTCACATTGTCATGAGTTTGTAGCACTATAGAGCACATTAATTCTTTATTTTTGCAGTAATATTTGGGAAGAGCATCAGGGAACCCTTCATATTGTAACAATTATCCTTGTATTTGATAGTATGAATAGCCAGCTTTCATCCCGATACCCCATGTTTTTAGCTTTGTGTATTTTTTAAATTATATGTAGTGTGTCTGTTTTTATTTGTGGTGTACAATTGATTAATAAAATAAAGTTGACATATATTCTTACATTAGTTGTGGTGCGGCACATTTAATTCCCTGGACCAAAGGGGTGCTCAGTCTGACAGCTCCCATCCATGTTTTGTCTATAATCTCCACTAATTCTTAGTGATTGGGTCCATTTGGAGGCTTGCACACATATGTAATTTGTTGAGTAGTGCGGAGTACATAGTTTGTTTTTTGTGACTTCATGACCACCGTGGACATCAAGGATGCTTATCTTCATGTGCCTATCTTCCCAGGTCATCAGAAATTTTTGAGGTTCGTGCTGGAGGATCAGCATTACCAGTTTGTGGCCTTACCATTCGGTATCACCTCCCCGCCTTGGGTGTTCACCAAGGTGCTGGCGGGAGTGATGGCTCTGCTGCGAACCCGGGGCATTTGCATCCTTCCCTACCTGGACGACATCCTCATTGTGGCTCAGTCCTTTCATCAGGCCGAACAGGACACCTAGGTGGTGATCTCCATTCTGGAGTCCTTGGGCTGGGTGATCAATTTTCCCAAGTCTTCACTGTCCCTGTCCTTGGTGAGGTCCTTTCTGGGCACGACACTGGATACCTCTCAGGTCAAGGTGTTCCTTCCTCAGCAGAAGGTGGAGGGCCTTCAGAAGCAGGCACGGGCTCTGCTCTTGTGTCCTCATCCCTCAATCCATCTGGGGATGCAGTTGGTGGGCCTGATGGTGTCCTGCTTCTAGACGGTCCCCTTTGCTCAGTTTCACATGAGACCTCTTCAGTTGCACCTCTTGTCAGTTTGGGATCGGGACCCTGTGTCCCAGGATCAGGAATTTGCTCTGTCTCCTCCGGCCAGGCAGTCCCTTTCGTGGTGGCTGGACTCAAGGAATCTTCTGGTGGGTAGGACCTTCCTGCCCCCGTGCTGGGAGACCTTCACCACGGATGCCAGATGGGCTGAGGGGGCTTTTGGAAGTCCCTACAGTTCCAGTGTCTTTGGGGCCCCTAGCAGGCCTATGCTCCCATCAAAGTCCTGGAATTGAGGCCAATCAGGTTGGTTCTGTCCCACCTGACCACACACCTTGCCGGGCTGTTCAGATCTGCTCAGACAACCAGACGGCGGTTACCTACATCAACCATCAGGGAGGGACTCGGAGCAAGCGAGCCTTCAAAGAAGTGTCTCTGATACTGTCTTGGGCGGAAGAGAATGTCTCCTGCATCTCAGCGGTATACATTCCGGGGGTGGAGAACCAGGTGGCGGACTCCCTGAGCAGGGGGACATCTCGTCTGAATGGTCCCTCAACTACCAGGTGTTTCTCTCCCTGTGTCACCACTGGGGTCCGCCGGATGTGGACCTGTTTGCATCCCATCACAATCACAAACTTCCCAGGTTTGTCACAAACTTCCCAGGTTTGTCACAAACTTCCCAGGTTTGTCTCCCTGTCACAGGATCCTCTGGTCCACGGATGCACTGGCAATGCCTTGGACAGAGTTCCCTATGTGTTCCCTCTACTGGGCAGGGTCATGCGCAAGATTGCCCAGGAGAGGGTGTCAGCCATCCTGGTGGCCCCCTGTTGTCCAAGAAGGGTGTGGTTCGCAGATGTTGTGCAGTTGGCAGTAGACCAGTACGTCTTGCCCAGGGATCCAGATCTTCTCACTCAGGGACGGCTACACCATCCCAATTTACAAATGCTGGCTTTAACGGCTTGGCTGCTGAAACCTACATCTTGACAGAGAAGGGGTTGCCTGCTTCTGTTGTGGATACTATGATTCGGGCTAGGAAGAAGCCCTCGTCCTTTATCTATTACAGGTTCTGGCATGCTTACATTGCCTGGTGTGAGACAAGTCTCTCCCCTGTCGGGTTTTTTTTTTTTTTCCATTCCCAGGATTCTGGAATTTTTGCAACATGGTTTGGATTCTGGCCTTCAACTAAGTACCCTCAAAGGCCAATTGCTCTGGCAGTTTTTTCCAAAGATACTTTGCCAACCACCGGTTGGTTAAAACTTTTTTTCATGGTGTTACTTATGTGTGTCCACCTCGTAAGCCTATGTTACCAGTCTGGGACTTGTCTGCTCTGCAGGGTCCTCCCTTTGAGCCTATCCGTGGGGCTGCTTTGCCCATTCTGACTCTTAAGGTAGCCTTTTTGGTGGCTATCACTTCTGTAAGGCGAGTTTCTGAGCTGGCGGCACTTTGCATCAAACCTCCTTATTTTGAGCGGCATCAGGATAAGGTGGTGTTCCGGCTTAAGCCGGATTTCTTGCCTAAGGTGGTGTCTGCTTTTCATCTCAATCAGGACATTATAAAAAGAAGTAAAAATAATTACAATCTCAAATATTAATACATCACACCACTCTAAAAAATTGTACAATTTTCAAAGATAAAAAAATGTTTTTCCAATAAAGAATTTTTCGTGGTGCTCAACGTAAAAGCGTTGCTTACCGACTACACAATCAGATATAGCTTCAATGTATGTCGACAATTGCTGCAATCCACGCGTTTCGTCGCAACTTTGACAAGGCCTTGTCAAAGTCGCCAAGTTGTGTTGAAACGCGTCGGCGGTGGCCCGTGGCGGAGTTATTCAAATTGGTACCTTTTATCTTTATTTCTTCTTCTTTTATATGTGTCCTGCTGAGATTTGAACCTGCATATCCTGTGGCGAGATAGTACCTGAAGGGGAACTGATATTACATGGATTGCAGCAATTGTCGACATACATTGAAGCTATATCTGATTGTGTATGTATGTCACACACCCCGCTTCAGATAGTCTTGCATTCTCCTGACTGTTCTACTCTCAAGGACGGTGAGGACAAACGCATTGACCAGATGATTGACCGGGGCCTGGGATACTATTCCAATCTGTTTACGGTGCCCAAGAAGGATGGCTCAGTTCGTCCCATCCTGGATCTGAAGTTTCTCAGCAGGTTTATCCGTCCCTGGAAGTTCCGCATGGAAACTCTGCGCTCTGCCATAAATTCACTTCGGCAGGAGGACTTCATGACATCCATAGACATCAAGGATGCTTATCTGCATGTTCCAATCTTCCTGGCGCATCAGAGATTTCTCAGGTTCGTGGTGGAAGATCGGCATTTTCAGTTTGTGGCCCTTCCGTTTGGCCTTACCTCTGCTCCAAGGGTTTTCACCAAGGTGCTAGCGGGGGTGATGGCCCTCCTCAGAGCCCAGGGAATCCGCATCGTGCCTTATCTGGACGATCTTCTTATTATGGCATCCTCTCTCGGCCAGGCGGAGCTAGATACTAGGACTGTGGTAGCCAGGGTGGTGGCGTTCCTGGGAATGTCTCTGGATACTTCTCAGTCCAGGGTGTTCCTCCCCCGGCCCAAGGTTCTTTTGATTCAGGAATTGACTCAGCTTCTCCTATCCATCCCTCGCCCGTCCATTCGGCTGGGGATGTGACTGGTGGGATTGATGGTCGCTCAGTTCGGGGCGGTTCCATTTGCCCAATTTCACACAAGGATGCTCCAGCTTCATCTCTTGGCGGCCTGGGACGGGTCCCCGCTGTCATTGGATCAGTCTTTTCTGATGTCCCCCCGGGCTCGGCATTCCCTTCAGTGGTGGCTGGAACCGAGCAATCTGATGAGGAGCAGATCCTTTCTTACCACTCGTTGGGAAACGGTCACCACGGATGCCAGCCTGTCAGGTTGGGGGGGATTTTTTTAAGGATCTTCAGTTTCAGGGACTGTGGGGGCCTCAGGAGGCTCTCGATCCCATCAATGTTCTGGAGCTGAGAGCCATCAGGTTGGTTCTGGCTCACTTGACTCATCAGTTCCAGGGTTTGCCGGTTCAAGTTCGGTCGGACAATCGGACGGCCGTCACCTACTTCAATCACCAGGGAGGGACTCGCAGCAGGCGTGTCCTCAGGGAAGTGTCTTTGATCCTGGCTTGGGCAGAGAGCAATGTCCCATGCATCTCGGCGGTGTACATTCTGGGAGTGGAAAACACGGAGGCGGACTCCCTGAGCAGGTGCTCATCTCGTCAGGGGGGAATGGTCGCTCAGCCCCAAGGTGTTTCGGTCGCTTTGCCACCGGTGGGGGACTCCGGAGGGCCTCTTTGCCTCTCGTCACAATCACAAGCTTCCGGCGTTTGTGTCTCTCTCGCGGGATCCGCTGGCTCTGGCAGCGGATGCCATGTCTCTGAACTGGAGGGATCTGGGGTTCTGTACCTGTTCCCCCCCGTTTCCCATGGTGGGCAAAGTGGTGCACAAGCTGGCCCTAGAGGGCGCGTCAGCAATCCTCTTGGCTCCAAGATGGCCAAGACAGGTTTGGTTCGCAGACGTGGTAAGGTTGGCAGCGGATCAGTTAGATCTGCCCCTTCTGCCGGATCTGCTCACTCTGTTTTACCCCAATTTACCAACGTTGGCTCTGACGGTGTGGCTGCTGAATCCTCCATCCTGAAGGGGGAAGGTCTTTCTGATGCTGTCATTCAGACTCTGGTTAGGGCTAGAAAGAAGTCTTCCTCTGCCATCTACTATAGGATTTGGAGGTCTTATATTGATTGGTGTGAGGTCCGGGCCTTGCCTTGCAGGGTGTTTTCTATCCCTAGGGTTTTGGAATTTCTGCAACATGGTCTGGACCTGGGTTTGCAGCTTAGTACGCTGAAAGGGCATGTTTCTGCCCTGGTGGTTTTTTTTTCAAAAGTCTTTTGCTCTTCATCCTTTGGTTAAGACCTTTTTCCAGGGGGTTACGCATGTGCGGCCTTTTGAACCTTTGCAGGATATTGCTCTTTTTACGCTTACTCAGAAGGTTGCGTTTCTGGTTGCTATCACTGCCGTTCGGCGTGTATCAGAGTTGGCGGCTTTGTCCATTAAGGCTCCTTATTTTGAGAGGCATCAGGACAAGGTTGTTTTCCGCTTCAAGCCAGATTTCCTTCCTAAGGTGGTCTCTGCCTTTCATCTTAATCAGGACATTGTTCTACCCTCCTTGTGTCCTAAGCCCAGCAATGACAAGGAGAGGGTTTTGCATTCTCTGGATGTGGTTCGCTGTGTGAAGTACTATTTGGTGGCTACTTCTTCTTTTCGTAGGACTGACGCCCTTTTTGTGGTGCCCTCTGGGCCTAGGAAAGGTTTGGCTCCCGCCAAGTCTTCCATTAGTAAATGGATTCGCCAGGCCATTGTTGGGGCCTATTCTGCCAAGGGGAAGGTTCCCCCTTGTTACTGCTCATTCCACTCGTGCTGTTGGGGCGTCCTGGGCTTTCCAGCATCAGGCATCTGTTGAGCAAGTTTGTAAGGCTGCTACTTGGTCTTCCGTTCACATTTTTTCCAAGTTTTACAAGGTTGATGTGCGGGTCTCAGCGGATGCTGTTTTTGGCCGCAAGGTTCTGCAAGCTGCAGTGGTTTATGGACACTGCTATTGGATGTCCCAAGTGTAATGACTATCTGAAGCGGGGTGTGTGACATACTTAGAATAATACCATTTTGTGAATACTCACCTGTAAAATGGGTATTATAAGTATGTCACACACCCCGCTTCACCCCGCCCTTTGGTGTTCTGGATCCTTTCTATGGTGAACCTTTTTTATTGTTACTGGTTATTTTGGCTCTTCCTGGTCCCTTTACTGCTGTCTTAATACTGGGGAATGAGTGGGAGGTACCAGGTATTTATGGACCGGGAGGGGCTCCCTTTTTTTCATGACATCTCTGCAAGATCACCCTCTACAGGTCGGTATAACCCAAGTGTAATGACTATCTGAAGCGGGGTGTGTGATATACTTATAATACCCATTTTACAGGTGAGTAATCACAAAATGGTATTATCTGATTGTGTAGTCGGTAAGCATTTGCACTTTTGGTGGAGGATTCGATTTTATCACGCTTCACTGTGAAGTGCATGAGCTGTGGGATTCTGACTTCAGCCACGTTTTGTTCTAGTGCTCTGTATATCAGGACATTGTCTTGCCTTCATTGTGTCCTAATCCTGCTAATTCCAAGGAGCGGACACTGCATTCTCTGGATGTGGTCAGGGCTCTGAAGTTTTATTTGGTCGCTACTGAGCCTTTCAGGAAATCTGATGCTCTTTATGTTCTCACTTCTGGACCTAGGAAGGGCTTGCCTCCGGCTAAATCCACTATCAGCAAGTGGATCCATCAGGCAGTGGTTCAAGCCTATTGTGCTAAGGGGAAGGAACCTCCCTTTAGAATTACTGCTCGTTCCACTTGTGCTATTGGTGCCTCTTGGGCTTTTCAGCACCAAGCTTCTGTTGAACAAGTTTGCAAGGCCGCTACTTGGTCTTCTGTTCATACTTTTTCCAAGTTTTACAAGGTTGATGTTAAGGCCTCAGCGGATGCTGCTTTTGGCCGCAAGGTGCTTCAGGTGGTAGTGACTTGAACTGCCGGCTGGTACTTATTGGGAATCCCACCCTACTTTTGGACACTGCTTTTGGATGTCCCGTTATGAATACTGAAGCAGGCCGTACCATGCAATAAAGAAAAAAGCAATTCTCTGAGTACTCACCTGTAGAATTGTTTTTGTTCTTGCATGGCATGGCTTGGTTCGACCCACCCTTGTTATCGTTATTCTTGGTTGCCTCTTTATGGTGATTGTTCCAAGTTAATTGGGTTTTTTTTTTACCATTTTTTACCTTTATTCTTGTCTCACTGCCTGTGTACGCTGGGAACTCTATGGTTAATCCCGTTTTTATAGGGGGCCGGGAGATGGCACAGCTTTCTGCAGTACCACTGCGCCACCTTGTGGCTGAATAACCCAACTATTATAAATACCGAAGCAGGCCATGCCATGCAGGAACAAAAACAATTCTACAGGTGAGTACTCACAGAATTGCTTTTTCTTTTGCCTGAAAATGTACTGTAACTTCAGTGTTCAATGAATTATCCCCAGTTGTGTCTCTGTTGTATGTCTCTAAATAAATTACTAAATAATTTAATAAAAAATCGTGTTCATTGCATTTTGCCATAAACACCTAATTATTGTCACATTACAGGTTGAAAAAAAAATATATATATAGCCCCCCCCCCCGCGCTATCCAGATTAAAGCTAAAATAAAAGTGATCACTATTCTAAGTATGTCACACACCCCGCTTCAAGATATCCATAACATGTGGGTAATACCGACCTGAAGTGGGCGTTCCTGCAGAGATGATAGCAAAAAAGAAAGCCCCTCCCTGATCCATAAATACCTGGGACCTCCCACTCATCACCCAGTTTTCCATCTCTGCAGACGGCGAGCAAGTCAGAAGATGATGGCTCCTCCTTGCACAGGGGGATTTCAGGTAGCCGGGATGACTCCCGGCCCACTATTCATTTATTTCCGTTTGGACCTTTTTTCCCCAGAACTCCATATGCCTCCCAGCCTCGGCTGAGGGTCCAGGCGAGGGTATATCGGCACCTTAGGTGCTCAGGAGCTATGCTCCACCGTGAGACCCTATATGAGAGGGTAGGCGGTTACTCCGGGTTGGTGACCCCGGTTTGGGATGCCCTGTCCCTTAATTAACATTCAGTGGCCCTCCCAGGATCCCCTTTCCACAGGTGGGGTTGGGGAGTGTGGGTCCCTTCTTTATTTAATCCCTAACATGTTCCGTTCTGGGTGTTGTGTAGTGTGTGTCTCTTTAAATGTATTCACCGCCGCAGCCGTTTTACAGGGGGCCTGTGCGGTGCTGGACCTGTCTCTTTTCCCCCCATCTTCCCTCAGCTGGTGGTTTCACTTTTATTAATGGCGGAGGTATGTACCTCACGCCATGTTATACTGTCCTTCTGGTGGGGGGGGGGGCGGGACCGGACCGTCGGCGCGGGGCCGGGGCCCGTCCCTCCCGTTTCGCATGTTTGATGGACACTGTGTGTGTGACCGTGTCTTATGACTGAGCCGGGCGCGGTGGCCGCACTTTACACTGCGGCGCCGGCCGGCTCTTGGCGCCTTTTCTTCTGAGGAGATTCTCCTCACGCTTGACTGGGGGGGCGGGGCCGGTGTGGCGGCGCGTCACCGCTGCCCGCCCCCATCTTTCTCTGGCGCCGCTGCGGAGCTCTGCCTGTGTGGGAGAGGGGAAGGGGGGCGTTGCTCGGCGTCCCGCGCTGACCACGCCCCCTTCTCCCCTTCTGGCTGCAAGCTCAGGTGGATTTCCCTCACGGTCGCCATTACTTGCTGTTGCGGTTCTGTAAGTGGCCTCTGGCCATCCCCTCTTTCTCATCCTCTGTATGTACGAGTGTCTGTTGCCTTCATTAGCCTTATTAGCCCTTTTTTTCTGTCTTCCAGGTGGTGGTTCAGGAGGTTCTCCAGTAGCATTTAGGGGGTCTCTCCCGATCCTTAATCACTGGGTTCATTATTGTCCATAAATCCTCCCACTCGGGACATTAAAGGGGCATCCCGGGTTGTCTAGTGGCGTAATTCCCTGGGTCATTGCGACTATTCCTATAAAAGTTCACCTTATGGAGGCATCCCCGGATACTGGGCTCGGGGCCCCCTCGGGGCATCCCCGAAAGTGTATGTTGTGTGGGGTATCCATTTCTGGGGACGATGTACTTCTGTGTATTCCATGTGCACAGCAGACTATCTCGCGGCAGTCCGAACCCCAGGCGTCTGGGTCTGCACCGCCGGTCGCTTCATCTCCTCCTCCCACCTTGACACGCGCCCCGTGTGACGTTGTCATGGGCCGGGAGCTGCAATCTGAGATGTGTGCAAGATTGGCTAACCTTGAAAAAATTATCTCCAGCTCGGTTGCTCGTAAGGCCCCGACTAAGAGAAAGCATTTGTCGCCGGCTCCGCTGGTGGAGGACCAGGAGGATGTTAATAATCTGGATTGGTCTGATTATTCCCCGCTAGAGGAAGGGGAAGTTTATGAGGATTCTGATATTTCGGACCATGAGCAGTCCTTTGGCGCTGATGCCGAGCTTGGTGACTTGGGAAGATCCTCCGATACTCCTCACGCTCTGGCTCTGATGTTAGAGGTTCTGAATATTTCTCCTCCTGAGGAGGTGTCACAGCAGAAGGGTGAATTGTTTGAGGAATCCAGGCCGCGCTTGGAATTCCCTACACAAAGGCATTTTGACAAAATTATTGCTAAGGAATGGGACAGGCCGGCTCGGCTCCCTGGCATCCCTCAGGGGTGGGATAGGAAATATCCCTTTCCTTCGGAGGCGATTAAGCGCTGGGCATCTCCCCCCGAGGTGGATGCCCCGGTGTTGGGGTTGTCCAATTCCTCGGTTTTAAATAGACCTGATTGTTCCATTCTCAAGGATGGAGAGGATAAACGTATTGACCAGATGGCTTGTCATGGTTTTGCTAGCGTTGGGTCAGCCATGCGGCCCGTTTGCGCCTCGGCTCTAATGGTGTTGGCTGCCAGGTCCGTGGTCAGGGACCTGTTGACTTCTTCCGGGCTGCGTCCTGGTAGTGCTGAGTTCCTTAGCCTTAAGCGGTGTGAGTTGCTTTTATCCTTTGTGTTGACAGCCTTGGATGACACTTTGATGATGTGTGGTAGGACATCGGCTCTGCTGGTCACTATTCGATTCGGCGCTCGGTTTGGCTGCGCCAGTGGGCGGCAGATTTTATGTCCAAGAAGTCACTAACGGCTCTGCCTTTTGTTGGATTACGGCTTTTTGGAGAGACATTGGATTCTGTTACCAAGGGTGGTAGGTTACCCCAACGCAAGAAACAACGCCGTCCCTTTCGAGGGGCGCCTTCCTTTACCCCCTCCTTTCGTGGGGCCAGATCAGGGGATTTGCATTCCCCTCTTCCAGAGGAGATTCTGGGAGCAGGGGCAGAGGACGTGCCCGTCCAGGATAAAGTTGGGGCTCTAAGCCCAAGCCGGCTGCTAAGCCGGCTCAGCAATGAGGGGGCGCCCTCACCCATGCGGGTGGGGGGACGGCTGCGACACTTCTCCCAGATCTGGGATCAAGAGGTCTCGGACAGATGGATCCGGGAAGTGGTGTCTTCCGGTTACAAGCTGGAGTTCGAGCTCCGCCCCCCTTCCAGAATTTTCAGGTCTCGGATGCCTTCGGAACCCCTAGCGGCGCAGGGGCTCCTGTTGGCAGTACAGAACCTTCTGGATATGGCTGTCATTTGCCCAGTGCCCCCTTCGGATCAGGGCAGGGGTTTTTATTCCAATCTGTTCACGGTACCCAAGAAGGACGGACCGGTCCGACCCATCTTGGATCTGAAGTTTCTCAACAGGTTCATCCGGCCACGGAAATTCCGCATGGAAACGCTACGTTCGGCCATTCACTCTCTTCGTCAGGGAGACTTTCTGACGTCCATAGACATCAAGGATGCTTATCTACACGTTCCAATTTTTCCAGCACACCAGAGGTTTCTCAGGTTCGTGGTGGAGGATCGGCATTTTCAGTTTGTAGCACTCCCTTTCGGTCTCACCTCGGCTCCTCGGGTGTTCACCAAGGTGCTAGCGGGGGTGATGGCTCTGCTAAGGGTTCAGGGTATCCGCATTGTGCCCTATTTGGACGATCTTCTGATCATGGCCTCTTCTTTCAACCAAGCGGAGTTGGACACCAGAGTGGTGGTGTCCACTCTGGAGAGGTTCGGTTGGGTGGTCAACCACCCCAAGTCTTCTCTTTCTCCGTCCAGAGTAGTGACCTTTCTGGGAATGTCTCTGGACACTTCGCAGGCCAGGGTGTTTCTGCCCCAGGCCAAGATTCTTTTGATTCAGGAGTTAGTTCGGCTTCTCTTGTCGGCCCCTAGTCCAGCCATCCGTCTAGGGATGAGGCTGGTGGGGTTAATGGTGGCCTCATTCGAGGCGGTTCCCTTTGCGCAGTTTCATACAAGGACGCTTCAGCTTCATCTGTTGAAGGTTTGGGACAAGTCTCCTCTATCGTTGGATCAGTACTTCCTGATGACTCCCCGAGTTCGTCGATCCCTGCAATGGTGGCTGGGGTCAATCAATCTGTTGAAGGGCAGATCTTTTCTGGCTCCACGTTGGGAAACGGTCACCACGGATGCCAGTCTGTCAGGTTGGGGGGGTGTTTGGAAGGACCTCCAGTTTCAGGGTCTGTGGGGCCCGCAGGAGGCTCACGAGCCCATAAATGTTCTGGAGTTGAGAGCCATCAGGTTGGTTCTGTTTCGCTTGACTCATCAGTTGCGGGGCCTGCCTGTCCAGGTCCGGTCGGACAACCGGACGGCGGTTGCTTACATCAATCACCAGGGGGGGACTTGCAGCAGGAGTGCCCTCAGGGAAGTGTCTTTGATTCTGGACTGGGCGGAGATCTCAGCAGTCTACATTCCGGGAGTGGAGAACACGGAGGCGGACTCTCTGAGCAGAGCCTCCTCTCGTCAGGGGGAGTGGTCTCTCAGTCCCGCGGTGTTTCGTTCGATCTGTCTCAGGTGGGGGTTCCCAGCGGTGGACCTCTTTGCCTCTCGTCACAATCACAAGCTTCCAGTCTTTGTGTCTCTCTCGCAGGATCCTCTGGCTCTGGCAGTGGATGCCATGTCTCTGGACTGGAGGGATCTGGGGTTTCTTTACCTGTTCCCTCCGTTTCCAATGGTAGCCAGAGTGGTGCGCAAGCTGGCCCTGGAGGGCGCGTCGGCGATTCTGGTGGCACCAAGGTGGCCAAGGCAGGTTTGGTTCGCAGACCTGGTAAGACTGGCAGAGGATCAGTTCGTTCTGCCTCTACTGCCGGACCTGCTCACCCAGGGTCGGCTGCGTTATCCCAATTTACCTTCGCTGGCTTTGATGGCGTGGCTGCTGAAACAGCCATCTTGAAGGAGGAGGGTCTTTCTGACGCGGTGGTTCAGACTCTTATTAGCGCCAGGAAGCGCTCTTCTTCTACTATTTACTATAGGACTTGGAGATCCTATATTGACTGGTGTGAAAGTAGATCTTTCTCTTGTCGGGAGTTCTCCATTTCCAGAATCTTGGAGTTTCTTCAACATGGTCTGGATCTGGGGCTTCAACTTAGTACCTTGAAGGGGCAGGTTTCTGCCCTGGCGGTGTTCTTTCAAAGGTCCTTTGCACTTCATCCCTTAGTCAAGACCTTTTTCCAAGGAGTTACGCATGTTCGGCCTCCTAGGAAGCCTTTTGTTCCAGTTTGGGATTTGAACCTGGTTCTTTCTGCTCTTCAGGGTCCTCCGTTTGAGCCCTTGAATGAGATTGCTTTGTCTTCACTTACTCAAAAGGTGGCCTTTTTGGTGGCTATCACTTCAGTTAGGCGTGTTTCTGAGTTGGCAGCTTTATCCATTAAAGCTCCGTACTTCGAAAGGCATCAGGACAAGGTTGTCTTTCGTTTCAAGCCGGATTTTCTTCCTAAGGTGGTCTCTGCCTTTCATCTGAATCAGGACATTGTTCTGCCTTCTCTATGTCCTAATCCCAGCAACGACAAGGAAAGGGCGCTGCATTCCTTGGATGTAGTTCGTGTTGTGAAATATTATCTGGTGGTTACGTCTTCCTTTCGTAAGACTGATGCTCTTTTTGTGGTGCCCTTTGGGCCTAGGAAGGGTTTGGCTCCTGCCAAATCTTCCATTAGTAAATGGATTCGTCAGGCCATCATTGGGGCCTATTCTGCCAAGGGGAGGAGTCCCCCTTTTCGCGTTACTGCTCATTCGACTCGTGCGGTTGGAGCGTCCTGGGCTTTCCAGCACCAGGCCTCTGTTGAGCAGGTTTGTAAGGCCGCTACTTGGTCCTCTGTTCACACTTTTTCCAAGTTTTACAAGGTTGATGTTCGGGCCTCAGCGGATGCTGTTTTTGGCCGCAAAGTTCTGCAAGCTGTTGTGGTTTAAGTTGTGCCTTGTTGCCTTGTTTTGGATCCCCGCCCTTTTTTATGGACACTGCTATTGGATGTCCCACATGTTATGGATATCTTGAAGCGGGGTGTGTGACATACTTAGAATAATACCATTTTGTGAAATACTCACCTGTAAAATGGGTATTATAAGTATGTCACACACCCCGCTTCACCCGCCCTTCTTGTATTCTGGATCCTTTATTTTGTGAACTTTGCGTGGTTATGACTTATTTTTGCCTCTTCCTGGTCCCTTACCTTACTGCTTCTATATACTGGGTGATGAGTGGGAGGTCCCAGGTATTTATGGATCAGGGAGGGGCTTTCTTTTTTGCTATCATCTTTGCAGGAACGCCCACTTCAGGTCGGTATTACCCACATGTTATGGATATCTTGAAGCGGGGTGTGTGACATACTTATAATACCCATTTTACAGGTGAGTATTTCACAAAATGGTATTTTTTTTTGTAAATCCCAGTTTTTAGTTAAATAATAGCGGCAAATGGGGGCTCTGTGGCCAGCCAAAGCGGAAGCCGCTTTAGCCGGCAAACCACTCCTGCTGTCAGTAAAAATTCTCCCTGCGCAAAGCAAAATAACCCAAGGATGCCACAGAAAGATTAAAATATCCGTGATTTCTAATACTGGACATTTAACATAACATCCATAGGAAGCCTCAAATTACTTGCCCGGTCTGTGATCTACGATTGGCCGCTCCTGCTGTCAGTAAAAGTTCTCCCTGCGCATGCCCAGTTAGAAGGGGGCAGGCCTGGTGCCCGTGCCCTCTCAGTTGGCTATTGGCAGGCCCGCCCTCCTTCTAACTGGGCTACGCAATCCAGATGCAGAAAAGTTGGTTGGGGGTGGTATTCTAATTTAAAGAGGAACTTCGGGGGCCCTGGAGTGTAAAAGACTCCTGGACCATCCGAGTTCCTGTCCTTGGGGCTTCCCGAATTGGGATGCCCCCGCAATGTGAAACTCCACAGATGCCCAGATCCACTCACTCAAGTCCTTGCGTCTCTGCGCTGCGGCCGCATCCCCACACACCACTAGCCATTCTAATTGAGCGGCGAGTCTGCAAAGTGGGAGCTTTTTCTTTTCCACTATTTTGCATGGGAGCAACTGGAATGTGAGTTGATTGGGCAACCTGGGGGAATACATAAACAGGGCATCCCGATTCAGGAACAACACACGGGAAAGTGAAATTCCTGTGTGTTGTTCCTAACAAGGCTTCAGCTTTTTATGCATCTTCTCCTGTTACTGGTTTGTTTAGATTGTACAATTGCTGAAGGGTAATGGCAACACATGTTATACTTCTATAAATATCAGCTGTTGTATTCATCTCCCAGGAATAAGGTGTCAATAGTACAACAAACACACTTCTGCAAGTCATTTCTGCCTTCTTATCTGGCTGGCCTATCAGAGCCAAGCAAAATAACCCAAGGATACCACAGAAAAATGTAAATATCCTTGTGAATTCTACTACTGGATATTTAACATAACATCCATAAGAAGCCCCAAATCACTGGGTGCATGTGTGCACACCAAACTGGCAAACCCAATTGGTTGCCGGAGGAAAGATCTGCAGTTTTGGGGGGGTCCCAGAATTATTGTTAAGACACAGGATATCTCAACTCTGGATGCCCTGTGGAGGGGTGTGCAACAGACCTAAATAAATAGAATCATCCCACCAAGAATTCATTATTTTAGTTTTAGTACTTCTTTTTTTGTGTGCAATTATCTAGTGTCAGGGGTGTAATGCATTGTCTAACTGGAGGGTCTAGGACACACCAGTAGGACTGGATATGGGGGCCCACCCCACACAGAGATGCAAGTATCACTGTTTTTATATATAGGGCCCATGCACAGAAATATTATGCCAAAATGTATTGTTTGTATGTACAATTGGGATGCCACAAATAGGCTAAACATAGTGCAGGTTTTGATGATCAAGGCCCTCAAATGGCCCCCTTTTTAGGTGTACCTCTGTCTAGACTAGCAGGTATATTTTGTACGCTTACTTTAGTGTGGGGAGGGGGATTCGCTAACATCACCTCATTGGGGAGAGCTTGCCATCTCCTGTGACAATCTCCCCATCTAAATTGGACGGTACTCACTGAAGTTTGGAGAAGTCTGATCAGCAGCATTGGCTAAGTTCAGGAGGAGGAGGCGATGAGGACCAAAAACCTGGAGAAGAGACAGCAGCAGTGGAGGACCTGAAAGAGGAAGCAGTATTAGAGGACCGGGAAAAGAAGGCTTCAGCAGCAGGGGATCTGGCAGAGGATGTGGAGATGGGGAGGCCGATTCATTAACAGCGGCAGGTAGCGACAGTTGAGCGACTGTAGTGGCATTTTCAGAGCGCCCGCTAGTAGTCGCTGTGCTTGGCCGTTGTTTGGTAGTTGATAGCGACTCAGTCGGTTTGCTGTAATGTTGAATATTGGGTGAGGAGTCGCTATTTGACAGGTTCTGCGCTGTATGGGAGCGCATGATAGCGACTGGTCAGAGCGACCGGCTTCCACCATATTCATTAACAAATCACGCTCAAAAAATTCTCGCTCTGTAAAATGCATGTTTAAACCCCAGAGCGCTGGAGGCGATGGGTTAAAAGTAGTTTTTTAACCCCCAAACAACCATAATTTTGGAAACCAAAAAAAACAAGTTTTTAAAATAATTTTGTAATATGAATACACTAATATCAGACCTGTAATATCAATTCTGTACATTTTGTTTTTCCTTAAAAAAATTATTTAAAATGGCAGAAGTGGTCACAGAATTTTTCACATTTAAAAAAAAAAAAAAAAACCATTAATAACAATTAATTATGAATATTTAAAGATTGTTCCATTGAAATGCATTGGAGAGCGCCAGGTAGCGAGAGGTCATACCTGTCGCTGTTCAAGGTCGGACGCTGGCGCTGTGGGCTGAGGCTGGAATAATGATGAATGAGTGGCTATATGTCGCTATCTCAGTCGCTAAGCAGGATCGGCTTGATAAATGTGTGATTGTGGTGAATGAGTGGCTATATGTCGCTATCTCAGTCGCTAAGCAGGATCGGCTTGATAAATGTGTGATTGTGGTGGGGAGCCGGCGTTCTCGTGGCGGGGCCCGCTCACCAGTCTCTACCTGTCGATATCCCTTGTTAAATAAGGGCCTAAGAGATGAGGTTGAGTACTGGTGGGGCGGCGGGGGGCTGGGGGGCGAGTGGACCAACACCTAGGATTTTGACTATCCTGGGTCTTGGTCCACTTCGGTGGGGCACCCCCGATCGGGGTGCCCCGCTGTGTGAAACCCCCCCTAACCCCCCGAAAAACTCACCTCTCCCCGCTCCCAGCGCCGACGTACAAGCCAGGTCCAGGAACGTCTAAGCGGCAGCCGCCGCCGCCGCCTCCCTCGCGTCACTTTCGGCGCGCGCGCGCCCCCGCCGGCCATTCGCAGACGGCCGGCGCGGGCACGCGCACGCCTACAGGAGCGCGAGGGAGGCGGCGGCGGCCGGCCGCCGCCGAAGATAAGGTAAGGAGTTTGGGGTGTTTGGGGGGGTTTCACCCCGCGGGACATCCCGATCTCGGATGTCCCGCGGGGTGGGGGGTGATCGGCCCGGGAATCTTATAGATTCCCGGGCCGATCACCCGTGGGTGTTGGTCCACTTTAATGCTGCACTGCAGTTGCATTGTTGCCCAAAATTTTCATGCAGGGGCAGTCAGGGCCAATTGGTTAGAAAATTAATCTTATAACCAAAAGGTTGCAGGTTCAGTTCCCAGCTGGGGAATAACTGAAGTGTTCTTGTGGATGATTGAAGCGGTCTTAAGCAAGGCACCAAATCCCCAACTGCTTTCCGGGCACCATGGCTAGGGCAGCCCACCGCTTCAGGCACGTGTGTGCAATGGGATAAATGCGGAGCCAAATTCCTATGCACAAGCGTACAATGGCAAAAAAAACACATTACTTAACACAACACATAGAAGTGAAAGTGCTGGCTGACCTTGTTGTGATGATATATTTCTGCTCCAAAGCAACCCAACAGGCAGGTGCACAGTGGCTCATATGGGTTGATTCAGCACAGTTTTTTTACTTACGTTTTTTGTGTGCAAACACTTTTTCTCATGATTTTTCCCTCTAGTGCAATATCATCATATTTAGCTATGCAATTTTTTCAAACTTTTGCAGGTTGGTGCTGTATTGCGCTACGGAAAAACATAATGAGAAAAACTCACAAAAAAAGTTGGTAAAAAAACACGGTGCTGAATCAACCCCATAGTCATTCACAGAATATTGAATGTTTTGGAATAGCCCACACATGCATGTGTGATACTTGATTGCTAATTCCTTTTTTTAACAGATCGCTAACGGCTGTTCCTTTTATGTCAGTAAGACAAGTGCTTTGTCCAACTTTACATTTAAATGTACAATTTAAATCAAGATCTTTACAGGATTGATTGGTGAAGACAGGTGCAGAGCCGCAAAAATAACACCTTTTAATAGCAGATTTTTCACAGCTTTTCACTGAGAAGAAACGAACAAGCCTTACACCAGTGTGCGACATCATCATTCCTCTTTCTGCAGAACAACCTACAGTAGTGGTCCTAGAAGGACATTTATGTCTGGATAGTCTGGAGTAATAGGAGCAGATGAGGGATGTCATAGGGACATGAGGCTTCTCTGCTTACCTTTCACTGGCTCCTCTCCTACAGCCCTGGTATCCTAAGCCGGGTGCCGCACTACTGGCTTCTGGTCTGTCGGTGGACATGTGTGGTGTATGAGGCCAGACCGAGATGCCCATTATTCTATTTTAGCACCTTGGCTGAACTCGTGCACACCTTCGACTAACTGAAAGCCAGAAGTGCAACACGCGGCTTTAGATACTAGGGCTATGGGAGATACTATGGAAATCATGAAAGGGAGGCTCATGCTCATATTGCATGCCTCAGCTGAGTCCACAAAATGCATCCAGGCTTCTGGCACACTGACAGACTTTGTTGAAAAAAGAAACAATGGGATAAGGCGAAAGAGAAATTATGTGATCCCTGTGGCTTAACAATGTGTGATGTGGCTGTGTGATTTAGTATTAATTTAGAAGGAGACATTGAAAGATTTATAAAAAAGATGGTATAGGAGCTTTCACTTTAAAATGGTCCTTACGCTTAAAGCACAACTTGGATCTCTCTAGTCCATAAAGGATGTTGTTGATTGACCATTTAGTCAATCAATACATTTCACTGCCGCCAGTGAGGTAGAGCAGAAACCCAGTTGTAAGTTGGGCAGTAGTGGGACATTTCAGCGTCCCCAGGAGCAGTGAGACAAAATGGCTCAAAGTGGGACCTTCCCACTAAAACTGGGACGTCTGGTCAGTTTACACTCTGACAACCAGTAACTCTTACAAACCTAGTGGGCAAGTATATATGAATTGGCTTATGTCATGAGCCTTTTAATGGCAATAATTAAGACATGTGGGGTGTAATCTATTGTTTACTATTAAGATTTTTTTTTATCTAATGTGTATAGATATCAGCTCAAGAGGTAAGAAAAGAGAACCCACTTCAGTTCAAGTTCCGTGCCAAGTTCTACCCTGAGGATGTGTCTGAGGAACTTATCCAGGATATCACTCAGAAACTGTTCTTTCTGCAAGTGAAAGATGGGATACTCTGTGATGAAGTGTACTGCCCCCCTGAGACAGCCGTCCTTCTTGGATCGTACGCTGTACAAGCCAAATTTGGAGACTACAACAAAGAATTACACAAACCTGGATATCTGAGCTCTGAGCGCCTTTTGCCACAAAGGTAAGCACACATGGCAAGAAGAGCATTACACAAATAGTTGGGAAATATCTGCTGCACCTGTCACCTAATCTGACCCTCTGTAAATAGCATGTATGAAAAACTCGTAATATAAAGTTACTACTTCTTCTGTTTTTTGTTTAAACTGAGGTTCCATGCCTAAGTGTATTTTCCAACCAGCCTATTGATTCCAGTATACATAGTGCCACATGCACAGCCTGTAATTGTCATGTTGAAACTTCTTGGTGATACTCACCAATGGGGCCAATCTGCTTTGTTTTGATAACATTTACCAGGTTCCGAGATTGAATTCTGCTGCGTTCCTGCTCACTGACAACCTTCAGTATGAACATCGGCCTCCCTGCATCAGTCAAAGCAACTGAAGCACACCCACTCAGTTAATTGCAATGGCCTGGCACACCCTGTCTATTGCAGTGAATGGAGTAGACGTGCTTGATGCAGGGGGGCGTGATGTTGGGACCCGGTAATTTGTATCAAATCCAAGCAGGATGGACCAATTGCAGGGACAAAAGGTGAGTATGCGCCTTTTCACAGTCCCTTTAAAGTTCCAGGCTGCTGGGCTGTCTGGACTTCCAACCAGCAGTAGTACTTCCCCCAGGAGATATCCAAATTTGGGATGTTCCCTGCCTGAACCCCGCCTTCCCCAAGAGCTGCTATATTTACCAGTTCACACAATCTGGCTACCAATGGAGGACAGTGGAAGCTGCTGCACACTGCACAGATGCCTGCATGCCCACCTGCAGGTGGCGCTGCAGAATGTGTTAAGTTATGTTTTGCAGGATCACATAGATTGGTAATTACAGCACCTATTAGGAGGGGTGTTCAGACAAAAACCGCCCCAAATCAGGAGGAAGATATTTCAGCGGGGATGATCCACTTTAAAACACTATGTTTATTTCTTAAACTGGAACTTCACTGAAAACTGAACCCCCCCCCCCCCTGCGCTGCGACCCTACCCTGGGGCTGAGGCAGGACAGAGGGGGAGTTTATCTTAGCTAGACACCCGCAACGCGCTGTTTATTAACCAAGCAGTGCTACACCCAGGGCCTCCATCGGGGGGAGGGATCAGAGTCCTGGGTCCTGGGACCAGAAAGGGGGCCCGACCCCAGCCAGGTAGATGTTGCTTCCGCCATGAAGCAAACCGGAGGAGCTGTTACATACCGCGTCGCACCGCACGTCCAGCGCCAGCATGCCTCATTGCAGGGCAGGCCCTACACCACCAACCCCACAGTAGCCTTTTTGAGCCTTTGCATCCCACAGCAGCTTAATCAGGCCCCTGCACCCCACAGCCCCAGGCCCCACAGAAGCCTAATCGACCCCTGTACCCCACACGATCTGCCCCACAGCAACCTGTTCAGGCCCCTTCACCCTACACCACTACAGCAGCCTAAACTGGGCCTTGGCCCCACAGCGATCTAACCAGGCAACATGCCACCTGGTGCCACCACAGCCTAATTGGATGTCTGGGCCCAAAGCAGCCTAAGAAGAAACTTAATGATAGAACAAGGGGGCACAACCTGAAGCTAGTCGGGGGGAAGATCAGGAGCAATGTTAGAAAATACTATTTTACAGAAAGAGTAGTAGATGCTTGGAACAAACTTCCAGCAGAGATAGTTGAAAAATCAACAGTCACTGAATTTAAACATGCCTGGGATAAGCACACATCTATCCTAAGATAAAGAGTACATACAGTATACACATAAGGGCAGACTAGATGGACTGTATGGTCTCCTTCTGCCGTCAACCTTCTATGTTTCTATCAGGGCCCCTGGTGCCGCACAACCTGCCCTCACACAGCTACCTAACCAAGCCCCTGGGCAGCCTAATCAGGCCTCTGTGCCCCACACTACCTGCCCTAACAGCAGCCAAACTGGGCTGCTGGACCTGCAGCAGCCTAACTAGGCCTCCTGTCTAAGCTAAGCCACAAGCAACGAAACTCTGCCGCTGCTGACCAGAGCCAAGTGACTGGCAGGGGTTATGATGATGATGGGGGTGCAGACATTTTGGGTGTATAGGGCCCAGAAATTCCTGATGGTGGTCCTGGCTACACCCACCACCCCTCAGGTGTGCTGAGCACCAACTTTATTTGTATGTGGACATATTAGCAAAGCAATAGCTATTATTATCTGACACAAACTTACTGGCATTGAATTGTAACTTACTGACTTTATATTGTGTATTTCCAGAGTGCTGGATCAGCACAAGCTTTCTAGAGATCAGTGGGAAGAAAGGATTGCTGTGTGGCATTCAGAGCACCGCGGAATGCTCAAGTGAGTCTGCTTTTATGGTTTGTATATTACTAGTAGCTCATAGAACTTAATAGCGGGGGCACTCATTAACAACATGATGGTTAAGTCGTTTAGTAAACAAATCCTGGTTAATTTATATAGAAGAAAAATAGCATTTAGAGCATTCTTGTTAATCCCACAATCAGTGTTGCAGACTAAGCAAATGTGTCCTGATTTACTAAAGCTATCTCAGACGATGCTGTTCCTGCTTAGGTCAGCACAGCATACACATCAGATAAAGTTGTATTAACTTAATTCTTTTCCCCTCATATCACTCACTCACAGAAGAAACTCCATATTTGTTTCTCAATACGCATTTAGTTACAGGTCAATACAGCTAATCTCCTTCCAACTGGCACACGGAGGTTAACTTCTGTAGAACATAATGTCACTGTTATGAGGCTTATTATTATTTGGGTATTGTTTTCATCCAGAAACCTTTTTTAAAGGGACTGTCTTTTGCTTAATAAACCCTACAGCCTCCTCACCTCTTAAACTGGACCAACAGTCTGGCACAGTTAGAAAAGAAAAGTAGCCGCCATTTTGGAGCTTCCTCTCCCAGCATTTCAGCCATGTTGCTGCCTGGATTCAACTGACATAACTTCCAGTGCACAGTAACACTTTGCCTGCAGATCCATTAGCTGCCATTATTCTTAGTATACAATACGTCCTGCTCCAGATAGAATACTTACACTTGGGTTATCCTCCGCCAGATGGCGCTGCACTGCAGAGACATGCAAAAACAGGCTCCTCCCGGCCCCTCAAATACCCAGGGACTTCCCACAAATCACCAGATTTCTCTGCAGTGCTGACTGCGAAGACATGAAGTATCACTCTCTCGCAGGTGAGCGGGGCTATTAAAGCCTGCGGCCCTGTTGGACTACTCCCACCCGTCCTCTTTGTGATGTGCCTCCCAGCCTGGGCTGCGCTGGTCGGGTGAAGGTAGGCAGCACCATGCGTGCTTTTGGAGCGCTGCTCCACCGCAGTCCCCCACCAAAGGGTAGGCGATATAGGCTGATGGTGAGCCTCTATGGGATGCCCCTCCCGCATTATTGCCCCGTGTAGCGGTGGGCCCTGTACAAAGGGCCGCCATCCTCCCTCGTTCCCCCCGTAGCTCGGGGGGAAAGAAAGGTGGGGGGGGGGGGTGTGTGTGTTTGGTGTCAGTGTATTGTGATTACATGCATATGGCCTTTGTAATGTCCTTTGGACTTGTATATGTGGTGTCAGCCGCCGCGCTGATTTGTATTTTTACTCGTGTAACTGCCGCCGCCGCGCGCTTTTTCCTTCATTGGATGTTCCGCGCCGGGCGGCTGCGTTACCTCAGACGCCTCTGTGTCCTCATTGGCTGCTTGTTGGACTTCGCACCCATCGGGAGGGCGGCGCCTGGCCTGGCGCGCTCCGCGTCATGGCGCGCTCTGGCCCGCCCTTCGAGGTACTCAGCGCCACCATTTTGTCAGTTCGCGTGCGCGCGTGTGACGTCCTTACTAACCGTGGTCCGTAAGTGCCCTCGCGGGCGGCTTTATACTCATTGTAGTGTTTCGGTTCTGACATCTTTTTCTTCTCATTGTGTCTTTCAGACGGGTGAATCCATTGGCTTCTCCCGGCCTGTTGTAATTGATAGTGGGGCCTTGTAAAATTCTCCCAATTTCCTAGCGGGTCATTGGGGCATCCAGGGTTGCTGTATAGCGTCAATCCCTACTGGAATATTGTAGCTAAAAATCATCATATGGAGGCTTCTAAGAATAATGTGACCGGGTTCCCTCTGGGACAAGACCCGCTGTGTATGGCGTGTGGACAACCCCATGCTGACGCTGACAGGGCACGGGTCTGCGTACCCTGTGCTGAGCAAGCGCTGGCCTTGCAATCTGGCCTGCCAGTGGTTGCACCTCGTTGCATACAAGTGGGGATTCTCAGCCTGATTTGTCTTCTAGACTGCCTATGGCTGAACAGATTATTGCAAGGTCTTTAGCGCATAAGGGCCCTGGTAAAAAGCGGCACTTGACGCCCAATGTTACTGTTTTCCCTATGGGATCTGAGGAGTTTATGAATCTGTGTGGCTATGCCCCTTCTGATGAAGGAGATCTCTTTTCTGACTCAGGCTCATCTGATGAGAGACCGAAGGGTCATGAAGACTCAGGCCCTGACCCCTGGGCCCAGGATGACACTGACAGATTATTGATCCAGATCTTTGAGGTTCTGTCTATCTCTCTCCCTGGTGAGGCTCCCAGGCAAAGAGGGGAGCGTTTCCATACAGCAACATCACGTTTGGAATTTCTAGAGCAGGCACATTTCCATACCCTTGTGCTCAAGGAATGGGAGTGCCCCAGTAAACTGCCCAGGGTTCCAGGGGATTGGAATAGGAAGTATCCTTTTCCCCCTGAGGTGGTTAAATGTTGGTCATCCCCCCACCCCGAGGTGGATGTCCCGATCATAGGGCTATCTAACCCCCCTTTCTTGCAGCCCCCTGCTTATACTACCCTTCAGGATGCTGAGGACCGGTGCATTGACCTGCTGGCCTCCCACGCCTTTGCATGTGCGGGGACGGCGCAGCGCCCGGTCTGTGCCTCTGCCATTACTGCTGTGGCCACTAGAACCCTCATCAGAAAGATGCTTGATCGTCCCCCTGATGATCTCCCCTGGGATGTGTTTAATGCACTCTCCAGTTGTGATGTGTTTGTAAAATTTATCCTATTAGCATTGGATGACACCATTAGAATGTGTGCAAGAACTTCTGCCCTTGTGGTGGCTATACGTCGCTTGTTCTGGCTGCGACAGTGGGGTGCTGACGATGCTGCAAAGAAGGCTCTTACCGGGCTTCCTTTTAAAGGGCTACGCCTGTTTGGGGCCCGTCTAGACCTGTTTGGTAAGAGAGGTAAGTTACCCCAACGCGGGCGGCTGTCTCGGCCCCTTTGGGGCCAGGGCACCCCTTCTACCCCCTACCATGGTGTTTAACAGGAACCAGGGGTGTCCCTCGCGGGGGCTCGCGCAGATTCCTGCCCCAGGAGCAGCAGACAACGCCCTGGCTCCTCCGGGGGGGGGGCTAAACCCAAATCTTCCCCCAAGTCCCCTCAAGCATGATGGGGCGCCCTCGCCCGTCTGGGTGAGGGGACGGCTGCGGCACCTTGCTCATGTCAGGAGGCATCACGCCTCAGACTGGTGGATTCAGGAGGTAGTGTCCTCTGGCTACAAGATAGAGTTTGCTGTGCGGCCTTCCCCGGCCTTCCCCAAGATTATCAGGTCCCGGGTACTCCTGGTCCCTGCCTCTGCTCAGGTGCTGGTGCAGGCCATGCAAGGCCTGCGGGGTCTGGGGGTCACTTGCAGATTGCCCTTAACAGACAGAGGCAGGGGACGCTACACCAACCTTTCCACAGTTCCCCAAAAGGATGGGTCAGTCTGGCCCATTCTGGATTCACAGATTTTCGGCAATTCGTCAATTACAGGCGGTTTCTGCATGGAAACTCTGCGCTCGGCCATCAGCTCCTTGCGCCCTGGGGGCTTCTTGCCGTCTGTGGAGATCAAAGGTGCTTATTTTCACATCCCTGTGTCTTCAGGACACCGAGGTTCTTCAGATTCGTGTTGGAAGACCAACACTGCCAATTTGTGGCCTTGTCATCTGGCCTCTCTTCAGCTCCCAGAGTGCTCACCAAGGTGCTGACGGGGGTGATGTCTCTGATGAGACCAAGGGGCGTCCGCGTGATGACCTACCTGGACGTCCTCATCACTTCCCAGTCTCTACGTCAGGCTAAGTTGGATACTCGGCTGGTGGTGTCCATTTGGGAGTCATTTGGATGGGTGATCAAACACCCCAAGTCCTCGTTGTCCCCTTCATTGGTAACTCTATTCCTAGGAATGAATCTGGATACAGTTCAGGCAAGGATCTTCCTTCCTCAGCAAAAAAGTGGACAATCTGGTTGCACGGGCTCAGTCCCTCATAGCTGTCCCCGTCCCTCCACCAGGCAGGAGATGCAGCTGGTGGGCCTGTTGGTGGCGTGCTCCAAAGAGGTCCCTTATGCTCAGTCCCCCTTGGGGCCTTCTGCAACTAAGCAAATTGTTTGTACGGTACAAGGACCCAGCATCCCCGGACAGGGTCTGTGTGCCTTCCCCCCTGGTGAGGAATTCCCTCTTGTAGTGGATGAACTCAAGGAACCTGTCTGGGGGCAGTTCCTTTCTTGCCCCTTCCTGGGAAACGGTCACCATGGATGCCAATCTATCAGGTTGGGGGGGGGGTTTCTTCTGGAAGTCCCTGCAGTTCCAGGGGAGGTGGGGCCCTTAGGAGGCCCATACACCTATCAATGTTTGAAACAGTGAGCGTTCAGGGTAGTTCTAACTCGCTTGACTACTCCTCTTCAGGGCCTGCCTGTTCGGGGGCGCTAGGTCTTTCTGACGGCAGTGGCCTATATCAATCATCAGGGAGGGACCCGGAGCAGGAGGGTCCTCCATGAAGTATATCTGATCCTGATCTGGGTGGAGGACAATGTTCCCTGCATATCAGCGGTATACGTTCTGGGAGGGGGGGTCCCTCTGCAACAGGGTGTTCCAATCCTTGTGTCACTATGGGGACCAACCAGTTGTGGATCTGTTTGTGTCCCGTCACGATCACAAGCTCCTGGCCGTTGTTTCCCTGTCCCAGGATCCTCTGGCCGTGATCACGGATGCCTTAGTAATGTCATGGCAGGACATTCTGTTCTGTATGTCTTTTCTCCATTCCCCCTGCTAGGCAGGGTCCTGCGCAAGATTGCTCTGGAAGGGGTGCCAGTGATTCTGGTGGCCAAGAAGAGTGTGGTTCGCAGACGTGGTACAGAGGGCAGTAGATCAGTACGTTCTGCCAGGGGTGCCAGATCTGCTCACTCAGGGCCCCTTACGCCATCCCAATCTACAGACTCTGGCTTTGACGGCCTGGCTGCTGAAACATCCATCTTGGTGGAGACAGGCTTATCTGCCTCGGTGATTGAGACTATGGAAAGACTAGGAGTAAACTCCTTCTTCCATCTATTATAGGGTATGGCGTACCTATATTGATTGGTGTGAGTCTAGGTGTTCTCAGTCCCCAGGGTTCTGGAGTTTTTACAGCATGGGTTGGAGTTGGGTCTAAAACTCAGTACTCTGAAGGGTCAGGTTTCTGCCCTGTCCGTCTTCTTTCAGAAGTCTCCCTTCCGCCTTACTGCTCATTCTACTCGTGCTATTGGTGCCTCTTGGGCCTTTCAGCACCAAGCTTCTGTTGAACAAGTTTGCAAGGCCGCTACTTGGTCTTCTGTTCATACCTTTTTACAAGGTTGATATTAGGGCCTCAGCGGATGCTGCTTTTGGCCGCAAAGTTCTGCAGGCGGCAGTGGTTTAAACTGCCCGCCGTTACTTTTGGGGATCCCACCCTACCTTACGGACACTGCTATTGGATGTCCCATTTGTAAAGAATATTCTGGAACAGGACGTGCTGTATACTTGGATTAATGCAATTCTGTGAGTACTCACCTGTAGAATTGGTATTATGAGTATACAGCACGTCCTGTTCCACCCCGCCCTTTGTTATCATTGTTCTTGGTTACCTCTGTATGGTGATTGTTCATTTTGGATTCTTATTCATTTTTGATTCTCCCAGGTTATTGTTAACTGCTTGTCAATACTGGGAATTAGTGGGAGGTTCCTGGCTATTTAAGGGGTCGGGAGTGGCCACAAGTCTTTTTTCTGCAGTCCAGCGCCATCTTGTGGCTGTATAACCCATGTGTAAGGAATATTCTGGAACAGGACGTGCTGTATACTCATAATACCAATTCTACAGGTGAGTACTCACAGAATTGTATTTTTACACATTGCTGTCCCTGTGGAGGCTAAAAGGAAACAGGGTGAGCTGTTTCGTCCTAGTAAACAGCGTCTGGAGTTCCCTGAGCAGGGACATTTCACCACTATGGTGCTTAAAGAAAGGGAACGTCCTAACAGGCTGCCCGCTGTGCCCACGGGTTTGGATAAGAGGTATCCCTTTCCTACTGATCTTGTTAAGAGGTGGTAATTTCCCCCTGAAGTGGACGCTCCCGTGCTAGGCTTGTCCAATACTTCGGTCATGCCTTCACCTGACACTACCACTCTGAGGGCTAGTGAGGACCGGCGTATGGATCAGTTGGCCTGCCATGCCTTTACCTGTGTGGGCCTGTGCGGCTGCCATTACAGCTATTGCCCTTAAGAACCTGCTCAAGCGTCTCCTTGATGGCGCTACGGATCGTAGCGGGGGGGGGGGGGAGTATAGGACTCTCTTGGTTTGCTCTGATTTTGTGGCCTTTATCCTTACTGCTATGGATGATGCTGTGCGGCTGAGCGGTAGGGCCTCTGCGCTCTTGGTGGCTATGCGCTGCTCTGTTTGGTTACGTCAGTTGGCAGCTGACGCTGCTGCTAAGAAAGCTCTCACTGGACTCCCCTTCGCGGGGCTGCGGCTATTTGGGGAGCGTCTTGAAGTTCTAGCCAAGGATGGCAGGCTACCTCAGCATAGGAGGCAGTCTCGGCCCTTTTCCGTCCCCTCCCTTCCTTTCGTGCTCCCAGAGGAGGCCGTGGCTCCCTCCTCTCTAGTGGCCGCAGAGATTCTTGGGGCCGTGGCAGATCCCGTGGTGGTCCCGGTCTCTCCTGGAGTTCCAAACCCTCTCCCGAGCCCCCTCAGGCATGAAGAGGCGCCCTCACCACCTCATCTGGGTGGGGGGACGGCTTCGGCTCTGTGCTCACATCTGGAGGCTTCACGTCTCAGACCGGTGGATTCAGGAAGTAGTGTCCTCCGGTTACAAGATAGAGTTTGCAGCCTGGCCACCCCCAAAATTCATCAGATCCCGGATTTCTTTAAACCCCCTGTCTGCTCAAGGGTTGCTTCTGGCGGTTCAATGCCTGTTAGAGTCAGGAGTAATTTGTCAGGTGCCCCATCAAGAACAGGGTCAGGGGTACTATTCCAATCTTTTCACGGCCCCCAAAAATGACGGCTCTCTGAGGCCCATTTTGGACCTGAAGGGCCTCAACAAATTTGTCAGATTCAAGCATTTTCGTATGGAGACGCTACGCTCTGCTGTCAGTACCCTTCGCCCGGGCGACTTCATGACCACTGTGGACATCAAAGATGCGTATCTTCATGTGCCTATCTCCTCAGGTCATCAGAGATTTCTAAGGTTCGAGCTGCAGGATCAGCATTACCAGTTTGTGGCTCTACCCTTCGGTATCACCTTGGCGCCTCGGGTGTTCACCAAGGTACTGGCGGGGGTGATAGCTCTGCTAAGGAACCAGGGCATACGCATCATTCCTTATCTGGACGACATCCTGATTGTGGGCCTTTCCTCAGGCCGAGCAGGACACTCAGATGGTGACATCCACTCTAGAATCCTTCGGCTGGGTGATCAACTATCCCAAGTCTTCTCTGTCCCCGTCCTTGGTGAGGTCCTTTCTGGGCATGACTCTGGATACCTCTCAGGTCAAGGTGTTCCTTCCTCAGCAGAAGATGGGGGGTCTTCAGATGCAGGCTCGGGCTCTGCTATCGTGTCCTCATCCCTCCATCCGTCAGGGGATGCAGTTGGTCGGCCTGATGGTGTCCTGCTTCGAGGCAGTCCCCTTTGCTCAGTTTCACATGAGACCTCTTCAGTTGCACCTCTTGTAAGTTTGGGATTGGGCCCCTGTGTCCCTGGATCAGGAATTTGCTCTGTCTCCTCTGGCCAGACAGTCCCTCTCGTGGTGGCTGGACTCAAGGAACCTTCTGGGGGGGCAGGACCTTCCTGCCCCCGTGCTGAGAGACTGTCACCACAGATGCCAGTCTGACAGGTTGGGGAGGCTTCTGGAAATCCCTGAAGTTCCAGGGTTGGTGGGGCCCACAAGAGGCCCATGCTTCCATCAACGTCCTGGAACTGAGGGCGATCAAGTTCTTTCTCGCCTAACCACTCACCTTCAGGGTCGGGCTGTTCAGATCCGCTCAGACAACCAGACGGCGGTTGCCTACATCAACCATCAGGGAGGGACTCGGAGCAAGCGAGCCTTCAAGGAAGTGTCTCTGATACTGTCTTAGGCGGAAAAGAATGTCCCCTGCATCTCAGCGGTATACATTCCAGGGGTGGAGAACCAAGTGGCGGACACCCTGAGCAGGGGGACGTCTCGTCTGGGGGAATGGTCCCTCAACTACCAGGTGTTTCTCTCCCTGTGTCACCACTGGGGTCAGCCGGATGTGGACCTGTTTGCGTCCCGTTACAATCACAAACTTCCCAGGTTTGTCTCCCTGTCACAGGATCCTCTGGCCTTTGCCACGGATACACTGGCAATGCCTTGGATGGAGTTTCGGCTTCCCTATGTGTTCCCTCTACTGGGCAGGGTCATGCGCAAGATTGCCCAGGAGGGGGTGTCAGCCATCCTGGTGGCCCCCTGTTGGCCGAGGAGGAAGTGGTTCGCAGATGTCGTGCAGTTGGCAGTAGACCAGTACATCTTGCCCAGGGATCCAGATCTTCTCACTCTGGGACAGCTATGCCATTCCATTTTACAAACGCTGGCTTTAATGGCTTGGCTGCTGAAACCTACATCTTGACAGAGAAGGGATTGCCTGCCTCTGTTGTGGATGATGATTCGAGCTAGGAAGAAGTCTTCGTCCTTTATCTATTACAGGGTCTGGCATGCTTACATTGCCTGGTGTGAGTCCAAGTCTCTTCCCTGTCGGGTTTTTTCCATTCCCAGGATTCTGGAATTTTTGCAACATGGTTTGGATTCTGGCCTTTAACTAAGTACCCTCAAGGACCATGTTTCAGCTCTGGCAATTTTTTTCCAAAGATCCTTTGCCAACCACCGGTTGGTTAAAACTTTTTCCAGGGTGTTACTCATGTGCGTCCACCTCGTAAGCCTATGCTACCAGTCTGGGACTTGAATCTGGTGTTGTCTGCTCTGCAGGGTCCTCCCTTTGAGCCTATCCGTGGGGCTGCTTTGCCCATTCTGACTCTTAAGGTAGCCTTTTTGGTGGCTAACACTTCTGTAAGGCGAGTTTCTGAGCTGGCGGCGCTTTACATCAAACCTCCTTATTTTGAGAGGCATCAGGACAAGGTGGTGTTTCGGCGTAAGCCGGATTTCTTGCCTACGGTGGTGTCTGCCTTTCATCTCAATCAGGACATTGTCTTGCCTTCATTGTGTCCTAATCCTGCTAATTCCAAGGAGTGGACACTGCATTCTCTGGATGTGGTCAGGGCTCTGAAGTTTTATTTGGTCGCTGCTGAGCCTTTCAGGAAATCTGATGCTCTTTTTGTTCTCACTTCTGGACCTAGGAAGGGTTTGCCTCCGGCTTAATCCACTATCAGCAAGTGTATCCGTCAGGTGGTGGTTCAAGCCTATTCTGCTAAGGGGAAGGAACCTCCCTTTAGAATTACTCCTCATTCCACTCCACATGCTATTGATGATTCTTGGCCTTTTCAGCACCAAACTTCTGTTGAACAAGTTTGCAAGGCCGCTACTTGGTCTTCTGTTCATAATTTTTCCAAGTTTTACAAGGTTGATGTTAAGGCCTCAGCGGATGCTGCTTTTGGCCGCAAGGTGCTTCAGGCGGTAGTGACTTGAACTGCCGGCTGTTACTCATTGGGGATCCCACCCTACTTTTGGACACTGCTTTTAGATGTCCCAACTGTTATAAATACCGAAGCAGGCCGTGCCAAGCAATAAAGAAAAAAGCAATTCTGTGAGTACTCACCTGTAGAATTGTTATTCTTAGTATACAGTACGTCCTGCTCCAGATAGATTACTTACACTTGGATATTACTCTGCCAGATGGCGCTGGACTGCAGAGACATCGATGATAGGCTCCTCCCGGCCCCTCAAATACCCAGGGACCTCCCACAATCCCCCAGATCTTCTCTGCAGTCTGGACTGCGAAGGACAAGAAGATGGCTCTCTCTTCTCGCAGGTGAGCGGGGCTATTAGCCTGCGGCCCTGTAGGACTATTCCCACCTGTTCCATTAGTAATGTGCCTCCCAGCCTTGGCTGCGCTGGTCGGGTGACGGTAGGCAGCACCGCTGTCAGGTGCTTAGGAGCGCTGCTCCACCGCAATCCCCCACCAAAGGGTAGGCGGTATAGGCATATGGTGAGCCTCTATGGGATGCCCCTGCCGCACTATTGCCCCTTACCCCTGTCTGTCGGTGGGTCCTGTTAAGTGGCCGCTGTCCTCCCTCGCTCTCCTTGTAGCCCTCGGGGAGGGGGGGGGGTGTATGTGTATTGGCCTTTGTGCTTCACTACATTATTGTATTATGCTTGATGTCATTCGCTGCGCTGACTTGTTTGCACTTATTGTGTCTTAAAATTGCCTCAGGCGCTGTGCGCCGTTATTGGCTGCTTGTTGCGTGTATGGCTTCGCGCTGTTCGGGGGGGCGGGGCCTGCTTTTGTCGCTTTCCACGTCGCTGCCCCTCGAGGTGTACCCAACGCCATTTTTTCTTGGTTCTGGCTGCTGCGTGACGGGCTTCTACCTACCGCGGTCCGTGAGTGCCCTCGTTGTTATCTATTTGTACAATTACGGCTCCCCTTTGCTTATGTCTTTCAGATGGGCCGAACCTTCTTGGCTTCTCCCGGCCCTACTCCCTCTATTTAGTTAAATAACTTGTGAGGCCTAGTGTTAATTACTCCCACTTCCCCAGCGGGTTATTGGGGCATCCCGGGTTGCTTTTATAGCGCCAATCCCTATCGGCCTATTGTGCCGCTATAATCACCATATGGAGGCGTCTCAGGATAATGTGCTTGGGGTTCCTTCTGGACAAGCCCGGCTGTGTGTAGCTTGTGGGGTGTCCCCTATTAGCGCTGACAATACGCGGGTCTGTGTACCTTGTGCCCAGCAGGTGCTTGCGCTGCAGTCTGGCTTTCAGTGGCTGGGCCTGCGCCTCGTTTCACTTCACCTACTCCCCCAAGCTTAAATCTCACTCCCACGGAGTTGCATACAAGTGGGGATTGTCAGCCTGATGTGTCTTCTAGACTGGCTAGTGTTGAGAAGTTGATTGCTAATACCTTGGCACGTAAGGCCTCTGCAAAAAAGTGGCCCGAGGTGACTTCTGGGGTAGGGGCAGAGGACGTGGACGCCGTGGCTCCTCCTGGGGCTCCAAGCTTAAGTCCTCTCCCAAGCCCCCTCAGGCACTCAGGGGGACGGCTTCAGCACTTTGCTCACGTCTGGAGGCTTCATGTCTCAGACCGGTGGATTCAGGAAGTAGTGTCCTCCGGTTACAAGATAGTTTGCTGTCTGCCCCCCCCCCCCCCCACAAGGTCCATCAGACCCCGGATTCCTCAGGACCCTGTGTCAGCTCAGGATCTTGTGCAGGCAGTGCAAAGCCTTCTGGAGCTGGGGGTCATCTGCAAGGTCTTCTATTCCAACCTCTTCACAGTGCCCAAAAAAGATGGGTCAGTCTGGCCCATCCTGGACTTGAAGATCCTCAACAAATTTGTCAGGGGCAGGCGCTTTCGCATGAAAACTCTGCGCTCTGCCATCAGTTCCCTGCGCCCAGGGGATTTCATGACGTCTGTGGACATCAAAGATGCTTACCTTCATATTCCTGTATTTCCAGGTCATCAAAGGTTCCTCAGGTTCGCTCTGGAGGATCAACACTACCAATTTGTGGTATTGCCTTTTGGTCTCTCTTCAGCTCCCAGGGTGTTCACCAAGGTGCTGGCAGGAGTGATGTCTCTGCTCAAGTTTCAGGGCATCCGCGTGCTGCCCTACCTGGATGACATTCTCATCACTTCCCAGTCTCTACATTGGATACTCAGCTGGTGGTGTCCACCCTGGAGTCATTTGGCTGGGTGATCAACCACCCCAAGTCTTCTCTGTCTCCCTCCTTGGTTACTTCATTCCTGGGAATGAATCTGGATACAGTTCAGGCAAGGATTTTTCTTCCTCAGCAGGTCCAGTTCCATCTTGTCATCATCCCTCCATCAGGCAGGGAATGCAGCTGGTGGGCCTGATGGTGGCGTGCTTCGAGGCGGTCCCTTATGCTCAGTTCCACTTGAGGCCTCTGCAACTCCACCTCTTGTCAGTATGGGACAAGGACTCTGCGTCCCTGGACCGGGTCTTTGCGCTTTCCCCCCTGGTCAGGCGGTCCCTCTCATGGTGGCTGGACTCCAGGAACCTGTTGGGGGGCAGGTGCTTTCTGACCCCCTCCTGGGAGACGGTCACCACAGATGCCAGTCTGTCAGGTTGGGGGGGTTTCTGGAAGTCCCTGCAGTTCCAGGGGAGGTGGGGCCCTCACACCTATCAACGTCTTGGAGCTGTGGGCGATCAGGTTGGTTCTGGCTCAGTTGACTCCTCACCTTCAGGGCCTTCCTGTTCAGGTGCGCTCGGACAACCAGACGGCAGTTGCCTACATCAATCATCAGGGAGGGACCCGGGGCAAGAGGGGCCTGCAGGAAGTGTCTCTGATCCTGACCTGGGCGGAGGCCAATGTTCCCTGTATATCTGCTGTGTGCATCATGGGGGTGGAAAATCTGCTAGCAGACTCTCTGAGCAGGGGGACCTTTAGCCAGGGAGAATGGTCCCTCTGCAACAGGGTGTTTCAATTTCTGTGTCACCGTTGGGGCCAACCAGATGTGGATCTGTTTGCGTCCCGTCACAATCACAAGCTCTCGGCCTTTGTCTCCCTGTCCCAGGATCCTCTGGCCTTGGCCACGGATGCCCTAGCAATGTCATGGCAGGACATTCTGCTCCTGTATGCCTTTCTCCATTCCCCCTGCTGGGCAGGGTTCTGCGCAAGATTGCTCTGGAGGGGGTGCAAGCAATTCTGGTGGCCCCCAGGTGGCCAAGAAGAGTGTGGTTCGCAGACGTGGTGCAGCTGGCAGTAGATCAGTACGTTCTGCCCAGGGTTCCAGACCTGCTCACTCAGGGTCCCTTACGCATTCCCAATTTACAAACTCTGGCTTTGACGGCCTGGCTGCTAAACCTCCATCTTAATGGAGAAGGGGCTGTCTACCTCGGTTGTTGATACCATGATAAAGGCTAGGAAGAAGTCTTCTTCCATTTATTACAGGGTTTGACGTGCCTACATTGACTGGTGTGAGTCTAAGTCTCTTCCCTGTCGTGTGTTCTCTATTCCCAGGATCCTGGAGTTCCTGCAGCATGGGTTGGAGATGGGGCTCCAACTCAGTACTCTGAAGGATCAGGTTTCTGCCCTGGCTGTTTTCTTCCAGAAGTCCTTTGCTCAGAATTCTCTGATCAGGACTTTTTTCCAGGGAGTTCCCCACGTAAGCCTATGATGCCTGTTTGGGATTTGAACTTGGTTTTGTCAGCCTTGCAGTGTGCTCCCTTTGAACCTGTGCAGGATGCTGCCCTGGCTATTCTTACTCTCAAAGTTGTCTTTTTGGTGGCTATCATCTCTGTTAGACTTGTGTCTGAGTTGGCGGCGCTCTCCATCCAGCCCCCCTACTATGAGAGACACCAGGACAAGGTGGTGTTCCGCTTCAAGCCAGACTTTCTGCCTAAGGTAGTGTCTGCCTTTCATTTGAATCAGGACATTGTTCTTCCGTCATTGTGCCCTAATCCTAGTAATGCTAAGGAGAGGGTCTTGCATTCTTTGGATGTGGTTAGGTGTCTGAAGTACTATCTGGTGGCTACTACACCTTTCATAAAAACTGATGCTCTTTTTGTGGTCCCTTCTGGTCCTAGGAAGGGTTTGGCTCCTGCCAAGTCTACTATCAGCAAATGGATCCGTCAGGCTGTGATTCAGGCCTACTCTGCTAAGGGGAAGAATCCTCCCTTCCGCCTTACTGCTCATTCTACTCGTGCTATTGGTGCCTCATGGGCTTTTCAGCACCAGGCTTCTGTTGAACAAGTTTGCAAGGCCGCTACTTGGTCTTCTGTTCATACCTTTTCAAAGTTTTACAAGGTTGATGTTAGGGCCTCAGCTGATGGTGCTTTTAGCCGTAAGGTTCTGCAGGCGGCAGTGGTATGACCTGTCTGCTGTTACCTTTGGGGATCCCACCCTACTTTATGGACACTGCTATTGGATGTCCCAAGTGTAAGTATTATATTTGGAGCAGGACGTACTGTATACTAAGAATAATACAATTCTGTGATTACTCACCTGTAGAATTGGTATTATGAGTATACAGTATGTCCTGCTCCACCCCACCCTTGGTTTTGCATTATCTTGGATCCCCTGTATGGTGATTGTTATCATTGTTATAGTTACCAGTTTGGGTTTGTTTTCATTCTCCCGGCTTCTCGTTAACTGCTTTTCAATGCTGGGGATTTGTGGGAGGTCCCTGGGTATTTGAGGTGCCTGGAGGAGCCTATTTTCGATGCCTCTGCAGTCCAGTGCCATCTGGCGGAGTAATACCCAAGTGTAGGTAATCTATCTGGAGCAGGACATACTGTATACTCATAATACCAATTCTACAGGTGAGTAATCACAGAATTGTATTTTTGTTCTTGCATGGCACGGCCTGCTTCGACCCACCCTTGTTATCGTTTTTACATTTTTTACATTTATTCTCTCCCGGCTTCTTGTCTCACTGCTTGTCTACGCTGGGAACTCTATGGTTAATCCCGTTTTTATAGGGGACCGGGAGATGCCACAGCTTTCTGCAGTACCACTGCGCCACCTTGTGGCGGAATAACCCAACTGTTATGAATACCGAAGCAGGCCGTGCCATGCAAGAACAAAAACAATTCTACAGGTGAGTACTCACAGAATTGCTTTTTTGTTTTTAAAATTTACCACAGCAGGATTTGGGAAAAAGGTAAAATCATCTTTATGTGCAGCAATCTAAATTGCCCCGGGTAGGGATGCATATGAGCACTGTTTGTTGTGTTTGGTGTCTGGTTTACATTATTTTTTGACTGTTGGTCCGCTTTAAGTGAATGTAGTTTAGCTGTATTTGGTCCTTCTGTGCAGCTGGGGGAGCAAGATGTTTAGTATCTGATTTCCTCCCCTCCCCCGGGCTTTGCTTCATTGTTTAACAAATAAAAATTCTTTGACTCCTATGACCAATGGCTGCCCCAGCTCTCTCTCAGCCTGTGCACAAGCCCATCATTATATTCTCCCTGCATGGCCACACCCACTCTCCCTCTGTGTGTGAGAAAGTTAAAGTAAAATGTTTAAATTGTTTATCTCAGTAACAAAAGTTGACTTTAAAAGAATGAAAAAAGTTTGTTTTCTTGCTGAATCCCTTTAAGTTTAGTTTATTATAATGCTGTTAACACACACAACTGACTGAAATTGCAGTTTACTTTGCATTTACATACAGTGCACACACAGCATACTTAGGATTTTTTTGTGCCCCATGTGCTAACATCAGATTGAATAATGCTATATAAATCTTTAAAATGGACCAAAACCCAGGATTTTTGACTATTTTGGTCTTTGCCTCCTGGGCACCCTGATCGGGGATGGCCCGCTGTCTGAAACTCCCCAGGTCTCCCGAACTCACTAATTCTTCCTTGATCCTACGGCGCATGCGCAACCTCTCATCCAGTCAGCACGCTCGGATTCGCTCCTGCCCAAGCGCATCCGGCCTAGTGCGGGCACGCGCTCTACTAAAGGGATAGTGGGGATGTGGCCACTGCTCGCACATGCGCCGTTGGATCGGGAAAGAAGGTACGTTTTGGGGTGACCTATGGGGGGGGGTTACATAGTGGGGCATCCTGAATCTGGATGCCCCAGGGGTAGCGAAAATGTATGCTTTGGTCCACTTTAAACCGGAAATTACATTGCTTATTGGGATAAGTCTTCTGTAGTATTTGCTATGAACCGTCTTTTTTGCACTGAACTAGGTTTGCCAGCTGCTATCTGCCTGCACGGATGCCCTTAGTAAATCAGGCTCTTTATGTTATTATATATGTGAACTGGCCTGAAAATAATGAGCAGCATTTTCCTTGTTTTGTGACTGTTGAGCCTTATAAAATAGCTATCAATAATGTTACTATAATATAGACATTGGAAAATCATCACATAATTATCTATACATCTGATGTATGAGCTTGTTTACCAGTCAATTTTAAAAACACCATGTGTGTATCCAAAAAGTTTCCAGCCTTGTTTCAGGAAAAGTATTTTAAAAGATAACAGAATAGAAACCTCTATTGCCAGGGGACGGGATGCCTCTTTGTATTACATTGTATAATACATATTGTTGATTGTATATCTTTGATATCGTAGTGGTAACCATTTACTAATTGTCCATGTCTATGCAGAGAGGATGCAATGCTTGAATATCTGAAAATAGCCCAAGACTTGGAGATGTATGGTATCAACTACTTTGAAATTAAGAATAAAAAGGGCACAGACCTCTGGCTTGGAGTTGACTCACTGGGCTTAAATATTTATGAGCATGATGATAAGTAAGTAGTCCGTTCAATCCTTGCCTGCCAGTATCCTCTTGGGCTTTGCTAATATTTAAATATAATGTCAAAAAGACTTTAATTTCGCTAATACCCGCAGCATGGGATGTCCTGCTTCTCGCCTAGATTCAGGTTCACCAGACAGGCAAGTGCACAGTGATGTGCAAGTCTGTCTTGCAATCCTGAATGGTCACCAGTGGTCATGTGACTGGCTGCATTTGCTGGACTGCAGAAGTGGTGAGTATTGAATGTATGGTCTGCAGGCTTGCCAAGCAGGGGTTCGTTCTGTGGCATTCATTCATCTTTCAAAGCTGATGATCTTAAACCCGACCAACAGCCTTGAATGGTTGGAAAAGAAACTCCCCAAAACTCACTTACATACATAATGCTGAATCATTGTCAACACTTACATTTGCTCCTGCATCCACTCAAAGCTGAAATGCCGCCTCACTGATTGTGTCCTGGTCATGGGCATCTTGCAGGACCAGGGAAGCTTCCTTTCCCAGCATCCCAGCTGTGCTGCTGCCTGGCTTTAACTGACAGTGCACAGGGGCAGGAACCCCAGCAGCACTTTCTATTTGCAGGCTACTGGCATGTCCATAAAACACCATATTGGTCATATTGGTCGGAAAATTGGCCAGGCAGGAATTAGAAAAAGGTACTTTTTTATTGCTGGCGTGTCAAAATTCACTTCCCACTTGCATTACAATGGGAAGTGGATTGTGCCTGTTGAAAGCAATGAGTCTATTGAGGCACATTTTGGAAAATACTGCATGCAGTGTTTGGCCCGTGGTGCAAGCGCAATGCAGCCAATAGATGTCTATGATCAGTGTAGGTAAAGCTCATGTATTGTGTTTTACTTGCGCTGCATCGCTATGTACCTACTCACCACTACCTCAGGCATTTGCTGCAGCTGCCTCCTCTGCCGTCAGTTCCTGCTACAGCATCCTCCGACTTCCAGGTCCTTCTGCCCCTGGGTCCTGCAACCTCTTCCTTCACGAACACAGCAGGGTGGCCTACGTGGCCAAAAACAGACGCAAACAGTGTGTTCTACCTCAATACAATGAAAACACAATGTGAAAGTAGCCTAAGGTGACTTAAAGTGAATCAACCACCATACAGGTCATTTCAGTCTCCCTTTTCCATTGTAGTTTTACCAAGCATTTCCTTTTTAGTGTTCCGTGGCACAAATTTCTCCTTCCCATTTGCATAACCTTAGATTTATCTGTGTTAAACTGTATATGCCATTTACATGCTCATGCATCCAATTTATCTAAATATGTTAATTACTTCACACAGTTTAGTATCATCTGCAAAAGATTTCGCTGTTTAATCCGTATCCTATGTCATAAAAAAAAAAAAAAAATATATATATATATATATATATATATATATATATATATATATATGAATTGTGCCCAGAACTGACCCTTGCGGTACTCCGCTAGTTACAGTGACCCAAGTACCATTGATAACCACCCTCTGTATCCTATCATAAAGCCAATTTCTCACCCATCTTCACACGTTTTCCCCCCTGTCCAAGCATTCCCAGTCTTTTATGTGGCACAATATCATATGCTTTAAAAAGGTCAAGATATATGATATCCAATGACTCCTCCTGATCCAATCTCAAAGTATCCCCCACATAAAAGCTAATTAGGTTTATCTGGCAGCAGCGATTCCTCCTGAATCCATGCTTATACCAAGTAATAAGGTCATTTTCGACAGAGATACTCCAGGATAACATCGGAGGATAACAAACCTCTGGAATAGCCACCGTTGTTATTAAATCTACAAATATTAGAAATAATGTCTTGTCTATTACTGTACATAACACCCTTAAAACACAGGGATGTATTCCATCTGATCCTGGTGATTTATCGATTTTAATCTCCTTGAGATGGCTCTGCACTTCTACCTTGGTTAGAGTGACATTTAATGGAGAGTTAAGATTATATTGCTCCGCATTTCACCTGCCATGTCACATTCTTTTGTCAATACGGAAGCAAAGAAGATGTTTAGTAAATTTGCTTTCTCCTCATTCCACTTTACTGTGGCTCCCCTTCTTCAGGGGACCCACACCTTCAGGTTTGCATCTTTTACTTTTTATGTATTTTGATGCTACAATAGTGTTTTAAATCTTATATATATATTTATATTTAGTATTCTGCTGGATTTTCTGGTGGTATTTTTTTCCTGTGGTGAAACGCTCGACTGGCAGCAGATTGGTAAGGCTTAAGGTGTGGTCAGCCTTGTCTGGAGAAAAAAAAAAAAAGAAGTATATGAAGTCACTCTTTCGCAAGCTGCCAACCTTGCAGATTTCACCCGGTGCAGAAACAAGGAGTGCCTGTCTGGAGGTTACCTAATAGAAACTGCCAGTACTTTTTCTTTATTTGAAATACTGAAACCCCGCCATGTCACTATGGAGACACAAACAGGTTTTTCAAGCTGGTGCATCCAGCAAAGTACAGGACTGAGGAAAAAAAAAGTTTCCCTATGCTGTGCAAAGTTGTAGTGCGCAGTAGTTACTGTTAGTGAATAGGCACTTGAATTCCTGGAATTTGTAGTAGAATCTGAGCATAAACAGCCCAATGTCAAAGCTGCAGGTCTGTAGTTCTGTATCATGTTATAGTTTACCACTAGTATTGATTTAGCAAAGGTTTTCTCTATACTTTTGCTGTGGATTTAGTGAGCACATTGCTGGCCATGGCCCCAGTTTCAATGTAAGTCAGTTGGACAGATATGAGGAAAACTACATGTGAGTGTAACCATGATAAACTGTAATTGGCCTTGGTTTGTACTCTGTTTAGCAAAGAAACCAAGTGCATTTGGACTGTTTCTTCCCAGCTAAATCAGACCTAACATCAAATCTAGGAGCATTTTTCCTACACCCCCTTTTCTGCTGAAGCCTTAGGAATGTCTGTAATAGGGCAGTATCTAATCGCTCTGCATTCCTGGCAATGTCAAAAGTGGGAATTAATATTAAAGTGGGCCTATCACCAGGATTTTCATTTACCTGGGGCATCCTTGGTGGTGATAGGTTTATTTTAAAGAAATACTGTAGGCAAGTCATCAGATGCTTGTTATATCTCTCCAAGTTCCTAATCACTGCCATTTTAATTTTTGAAACCGGTGCTGTCATTCATGAGCTATCTTACCTTTTATCTATGCTTGGTTTTATTTTTTCCTAGCTTAGCTCCCCAGTAGTGGGTGTGGCTGCTGGCTCTGCTGCTAAGTCAATATGCTAAAGTTCTACATGATCTGATTGGCTGATCGTTGTTCACTGGAGTGCCAGTGTCTCCTGCTGCTGCTAGGCAACGCCTGACACCCCAGAAGCAACGTCACTGCCTTATGTAGCCGGAATACCATTTATATAGTGCCATCTTCTTCCATACAGTACTGAAAGGTAGATAAAGGAGTGGTGGAATTCAGAATAGACTGAAGAGGCAAACCTCAAGGAGGGTGTTGCAGAAGTGATTTGTGTCATGGGGCAAGCAGGATGTTTGGGGGGTCAATTTGGACATTGTCAATTTACTCTTTGAAGAATGCAGCTATTTACTCTGCAGTTATTTTGAAGGTGGGAGGAGGGCATGGTGGGCAGAGTTGTTACACAGTTGTTTGGTAATCCAGGCTTGTGCAGAAAAAGAGAAAAATGCTTGTTCAGCCAATGAGAGGACAGTCCTAAGTTGCATAAGAGCTTGCTTATGTATCATAAAGTCATTTATGGGTTTGGTTTTCCTCCATCGCTATTTAGCAACTAAAGAGCACCGTTTTAGTCTGGGTTGCTGGGTTTGTGGCTATGGTAGGGGGTAATAGAATCTTGAACTGAGGTTAGTGTATAATTGCTTGTTTTTTTTTGGGGGGGGGGGTCGAACGTTGTTCTAGGGCAGATGGGTTTGGGGTTGATGTGATTCTTGCAGCCATGGTTGCCTGACACACTCTGCTTCTGTAGGAAAAAATGTCTTCTGTGAACTCCCTTCTGCCCTGGAGAGTAGTTGGGCAAGTCAGGTGGGGTGAGTATGCCATGCATGATTAATAACCAGTGAATCCTATTGGAATGAGAGAGAATTATGCCCAATTTTCAGAACTTTTACATAACTTTCAGCTGATGGGCATCAGAATTATGGAAGCCCAGATCGTAGACTCGAGAGCCACAGTGCCTGCCCACCTGGTAAGGTATATTGGCTTCTGGTGCTCATGCGGCACATGTCATACATGTTGGAACATGCACCAGGATAGTATTGTGCATCATTTTCAGGGCATCTGTGTGATTTCCAGCTGATGGGCATCCCAGCTGGATTTAGGGGTGACCATATGCACTCTGCCTATGATCTGTCCCTTTAATGCTTCAGCCTCAGCTCTAAAGTGCACTCGTCGGCCAGAACGCAAATTGAGGGATGACTCAGCTGGGATGTTGTGGGCCAGTCACAGGTTGGTCAAGGGCCAGTATATTCCCAGGGCTGATTGGTTGGCATAACAATAGCATAAAGTTTGTGTCTCAAGATGAATATCGCAAGCAAAGGCTTTTACATTCAGTACACTAAAAATCTTAATACACAATGGTAAAACAATAACAGGCAAATATGTTCATAAATTATTTTGTTTGCTTGTAGGTTGACTCCAAAGATTGGATTTCCCTGGAGTGAGATCAGGAATATTTCTTTCAATGATAAGAAGTTTATTATCAAACCAATTGACAAGAAAGCTCCTGTAAGTACATAGATAATGCATTTTACTCAAGGTTATTATAGGGGTGAAATTACTTCTGGGGCTGTTTAGTAATTACTGTGCAGTGTCCCAACTGGTAGTTACTGTGCACAGGGAAGTGTAGTTGTATTATAACCCATTGTGACCTTAATGTTTTATTAAACAAGCACTCACCTTTCCTCCCGCGCTGCTTGCCCAGGCCGGTCTGATGCTCTGAAACCTTCCAGTTTCAGAGAACAGCCCTTCTGGTGCCTCACAAGCCGCTCTCGCCTCCTGTAAACAGCGCTGCTCGCTCCCCCACTGCTGCCCCCAGCCGTTGTTCTCGGACAGGCCTTCAGCTACTGCTCGGGAGCCAATGTGAGTGCCTGATTTTTTTTTCTTCTTGGGTTTAATAACCCTTTAATATAGCACGGAACTTTGCACTGGTGGACAGGAAGCAAGCAAAATAGCTCTTTTGCCATTGACTGAATTTTTCACTCTATAAGGGGAAATGCGGGGAAATATGCGTGCGTCTTATGGAATGAAGCCACATCCAACAGTGTAAACAATTCTGGGGGTGGCGGCATTCATAATATACTGTATCTGCAAAACGTGCATTGGAAGCTGAAGGGTCGACATCTTACACTTAAACTGAACCTTCATCCCCAAAATCAATCTGTCTTATATGCCCCCCCCACTCCCTGTGTGTGTGTGTGTGTATTGGAAATGCCTTTTCTTCTGTGCCTCTCAGGTTTGAGTCTTCTCCGCTCTGCATTGCTCTATTTGCGCGAGAATGGTTCTATCAGTTCCCCCCCACTCCTGACCTGTACTCATGACTGTTAGGCTGTCACGAGTGCACATCACCTCCATGAGTGGAGACAACAATTAATCAGTTCTCTCAAAACTCGTCACAGAACTATGAAAATTCTAGCATACAGCGTACTCCGTGAGCGGCGTGCTTCCATTAGTGAGACGCACACACACATATGCAGATGGAGCACTATCTGCACAGGTGCGAAACCTTGTGCAGGACACAGGAGGATGTTTCTATGCTGGGGAGGCAGAAAGTCGGCACCATCTACAAAGAATGGAGCGAGGCAGTGCCCCAGCCAGGAGAGGGAAAAATAACAGTAACCATTTGCAGCATGCAAGACTGCAAATAGCAGGGGCAGAGGCAGTCTTATTCATGATGGGTTGGATGTGTCATATTCACGCTGGAGTGGTGCACTCTCATTTTCATTGATTTGGTTCAGAATTTATTTTTCCCCCCATCTCTAAACCCTATGTGCGTCTTATAGTTAGCTTTTCATCTCACCAGAGCAAGTGAAATTATGTTTAGAAAGCTTGTCTTGCTAAACAATATATATGTGTTATTAGGACTTTGTGTTCTATGCTCCACGCTTGAGGATCAACAAGAGGATCTTGCAGTTGTGTATGGGCAATCATGAGCTGTACATGCGTCGCAGGAAACCAGATACAATTGAGGTGCAGCAGATGAAAGCACAAGCAAAGGAAGAAAAGAATCAGAAGCAGCTTGAACGGTGAGAACATGTTAATTTATTTAGGTCCTGCTGAACCAGCAACTCCCCATTCAAATATAATTTTGTTATGCAGGTTTCTTTGTGTTTAAGTGTATTTGGGGTTTTAAAATGTGCTCCCATAAACGGCAAATAAGTATGGCATGAAGAGACTACATTAGATCTAGTTCTCTTATCAGCACCCAATGCTGACAATGTATGTCCACATTCCAGCACAGTTCAGACACAGTTCAGGGTGTCATAAAGCTTGTATGTGCAGTATGTTAAGTTTTGAAATTGTTACATAAATGTATATTTCCATTCCTGCCTTTCCCATTGTGTTTTGAAAGCCCCATCACTTTCATATGATCCATAGTGTGGTTTGCGCGAGAAAACTGTGCAGCTACAGGAAGCTCATGCCTGCTCATTTTTATTTTTTAATAATAACCTGGTCTGAGTTCATGGGCTGCTGTAGTATTTGCCCTGTTCCCCCTACACAGAGGTCTTCCACTACCACGGATTCCACTACCTTGAAGGATAGTGAGGACCGGCGTATTGACCAACTGGCCTCCCACGCCTTTGCTTGTGTAGGTTCGGCCTTGCGGCCGGTTTGTGCTTCCGCTATTACGGCCATGGCTATTAGGACCTTTGCAGCTCAGGATCTGTTTCTGGCGGTACAAAACCTTCTGGCCTTGGGGGTCGTTTGTCAGGTCCCCCCCCCCCCGGGAGAGAGAGGTCAGTGTTACTATTCCAATCTCTTTACAGTGCCCAAAAAGGATGGTTCCATCAGACCCATCTTGGACCTAAAACTTCTCAACAAGTTCATCAGGACCAGACGTTTTTGCATGGAAACTCTGCGCTCCGCTATCAGCTCCCTGCTCCTGGGGGACTTTATGGCTTCAGTAGACATCAAGGATGCTTACCTTCATGTGAGGGTCTTCCCAGGGCACCAGCGGTTCCTCAGGTTTGCGGTGGAGGAATAACACTACCAATTTGTGGTACTTCCCTTCGGTCTCACCTCTGCCCCCAAAGTGTTTACCAAGGTGTTGGCAGGCGTGATGGCCCTTATTAGAGCCCGGGGTATTCGTACTCCTATCTGGACGACCTCCTCATTACGTCCCCTTCACTCCAACAGGCAGAATTGGACAGCCGGACGGTGGTTGTGACCCTGGAAAGGTTCGGGTGGGTGATCAATTACCCCAAATTCTCACTCTCCCTGTCCCGGGTGACCGCCTTCCTGGGATACTATTCAGGCCAGGATTTTCCTCCCTCAGCAGAAAGTGGACTTTCTTCAAGCTCTGATTCAATTCTTGCTGTCCAGCCCTCGCCCATCCATTCAGCAAGGGATGCAACTGGTGGGACAGATGGTGGCCTGCTTCGAGGCAGTTCCCTATGCTCAATTTCACATGAGGCCTCTTCAGCTCCATCTTCTGTCAGCCTGGGACAAGTGTCCCCTGTCTCTGGATCAGGCCTTTGTTCTGTCTCCTCTGGTCCGGCGGTCCCTCCTGTGGTGGCTGGACTCGAGGAATCTTCTGGGGGGCAGATCATTTCTGACACCGTGCTGGTAGACGGTCACTACGGATGCCAGTCTTTCAGGTTGGGGGGGGGGGCTACTGGAGAACCCACCAAATCCAGGGGCTATGGAGTCTTCAGGAGGCTCACGCCCCCATCAATGTTCTGGAGCTGCGGGCGGTTCGGTTGGTGCTGGCGCACCTGACGTCTCGCCTCCAGGGCCTGCCGGTTCAGGTTCGCTCCGACAACCGGACTGCGGTCGCTTACATCAATCATCAGGGAGGGACTCGGAGCAAGAGTGCCCTCAGGGAGGTGTCGTTGATTCTGTCTTGGGCCGAGGACCATGTCCCGTGCATCTCTGCGGTTTACATTCCAGGGGCGGAGAATCTGGAAGCTGATTCCCTGAGCAGGGGGGCCTGTCGCCGAGTAGAATGGTCCCTCAACAGCGAGGTCTTCCTATCCCTCTGTCACAGGTGGGGGATGCCGGATGTGGATCTGTTTGCTTCTCGCCACAATCACAAGCTGCCAGCATTTTTCTCACTGTCCCAGGATCCTCTGGCTCTGGCGGTGGATGCCATGTGGCCAAGACAGGTGTGGTTCGCAGACGTTGTGCTGCTGGCCGGGGATCAGTACCCTCTGCCCCTGGTTCCGGATCTTCTCACTCAAGGACTGCTCTGTTACCCCAATTTACAAATGCCGGCTTTGACGGCATGGCTGCTGAAACCTCCATCCTAAAGGAAAAGGGTCTGTCTGATGCGGTTGTTCAGACTTTGGTCAGGGCTAGGAAGAAATCCTCTTCTACCATCTACTACAGGACCTGGCGGACCTACATTGACTGGTGTGAGGCTAGGGCCTTTCCCTGTCGGGTGTTCTCCATTCCTAGGATACTGGAGTTCCTTCAACATGGTCTGGATATGGGTTTTCAGCTCAGCACTCTGAAGGGGCATGCTTCTGCCTTGGCTGCTTTCTTCCAGAGGTCTTTCGCTCTCCATCCTTTGGTCAAGACTTTCTTCCAGGGGGTCACTCATGTGCACCCTCCCCGCAAACCCGTGTTACCGGTTTGGGATTTGAATTTGGTATTGTCTGCCCTTCAGGGTCCTCCATTTGAGGCATGTGCATGAGGCTGCACTGTCTATTCTCACCTTGAAAGTTGCCTTCTTGGTGGCTATCACTTCTGTCCGGCGTGTATCTGATTTGGCGGCTCTGTCCATTCAGGCCCCCTACTTTGAGAGACATCAGGACAAGGTGGTTTTCCGCTTTAAACCAGACTTCTTGCCTAAGGTTGTCTCTGCCTTTCACCTCAATCAGGACATGGTGCTTCCTTCCTTGTGCCCTAATCCTGGTAATGACAAGGAGAGGGCCTTGCATTCTCTGGACGTTGTCAGGAACTTGAAATACTACCTGGTGGCTACAGCGCCTTTCAGGAAGACGGACGCCTTGTTTGTGGTACCCTCTGGTCCTAGAAAGGGTTTGGCGCCGGTCAAGTCTACTATTAGTAAATGGATTTGTCTGGCCATTTTTATGGCCTATTCTGCTAAAGGGAGGGACCCTCCTTTCCGAGTCACTGCTCGTTCTAGATGTGTTTCGGGGCCTCCCGGGCCTTTCAGCACCAGGCTTCTGTTGAACAAGTTTGTATGGTTGCTACGTGGTCTTCTGTTCATACCTTTTCCAAGTTTTACAAGGTTGATGTTCGGGCCTCAGCGGATGCTGTATTTGGCCGCAAAGTTCTGCAGGTGGCAGTGGTTTGAACTGCGCATTGTTGCCTTTTGGGATCCTCACCCGTTGTTGGACACTGCTATTGGATGTCCCAGACGTAATGAATCATTACTGGAGCAGGGCGTGCTGCATACTTGGAATAATACCATTCTGTGAATACTCACCTTGTAGAATGGGTATCATAAGTATGCAGCACACCCGGCTCTATCCCACCCTGAGTTTTTATTCTTGGATCCTCTATATGGTGAATGTTTCCTGGTTAATGTTGTTAATTTTGTTATTGACTTCTCCTGGTTCCTTTACTGTTTTTTTGTACTGGGGAATGTAGTGGGAGGTCCCGGGTATATAAGGACCGGGAGGGGCCTCTTTTTTGCTATCTCTGCAGTAAAGCGCCCTCTTGTGGACTATAGCCTCGATTTAGAGACACATTCGTCCGGACTTCCGTAGCTGTCTGTGAAAGTTTTGGTGGGTGTTTGTCATTTTTTTGCTTTTTTTCGTCCATTTTCTACTCGCACAAACGTTCGGGAAAATGTGTATATGCTCTTTCGATGAACGGAAGCAAATCGGAACATTTCCAAACAAGATCGGAAATTTTCAGTTCGTTCAGATAACTTCCGTTACTGGGATGGGTTTCTGTCTGATTCAGAGAGCTGATTTCCGACGGATCACCACCCTATAAATCCGTTTAATTTCCGATCCACTTACGGGACCTTTGAGGGCTCGGATTGCTATTGTTGAACATGTTTTGCGGCTATATGGAGGAGTCTGCGCGCCTTTAGCACCAAGGCATTGCATGTATCAGCATGGCCGAGGCCATAAATTGTATAGCAATGTATACCTGAATCAATACATTTCATGTATGCCTTATAGATGCATTTTAATGCTGACCTAAATTAGTCCTTAGCATGTAAACATTTATTTTTCCACACATCCATATAATTGCTATATTTTTTTAGACTTATGTCTTTTGTGAATTATATTTGGATTGTTGAACTTGAATCTTAATGTGTTGTAGGAGTTATTGTTTTAGTTGGTTACCTTTGCTTTCTGTAATTATTTTATATTTGGTTGCAGGAACTGCAAGATGTGCCACTCGCCCTTGCTCCTGATGCCCGTTCTTTGCCTGCAGAATGCGGGGCAGGGGTTCTGTAATCGGGCACTATGCAAAACCGTGGTGGTGAGGGCCCTCTGGCTTTAGAAGTCCAGATTTAGGTGTTTGGACCATACGGGGGGGGCACTGCAGTATGACCCCAACAAGGTTATACCAATATTTTAATTTACGTTTTTTAACAGGGACCACACGTGCCCTGTCCCACGAGTGGCACAACTGAGTGTCAGGATCCTTCAGTTGGTGGGCGAGATGCAGGAGCTGCGCAACTCGTTGGGGACCACAGATGAAGAATAATGTTCTGTGGCCTGCCATTGCTATGTATTTTGTTTTTTATAGTTGTAAAAATGTAAAATTTACAAATTTTTGATACATTTTATATTTTATGATGGCATCCCAAAAAAATGTTAGTGTCATTTCATTTACAAAATACATTAACACAAAACTAATGGGCCCAGAAATATTTAAAGATGAATATTCACATGACCGAGAAGTGGTTTGGGTGAGCTTTAAGGTTCCAAAAGGGAAGATGGAGGATAGTGCTAAGTGGTTTGGGTGAGCTTTAAGGTTCCAAAAGGGAAGATGGAGGATAGTGCTAAGTGATTTAGCTAAACATTGTAGTAGAAGTGAGGGTGGCAAATATGTAGGCAAGCACTTTAATGAGTTAAGTTTGTAGTGCGCAGGCGCAAGATCGTAAGGATTCCGTCTGGACGATTATTTTTTGTAAAATGGAAACAGAATCTATCGGGAAACGTAAAGGATTCGTTGGAGGATACGATGGGAAAAGGGCAAAATCGAAAGCCTACGTTGTAACATGTGGAAATGAAACGGAAAAGTCTGGATGGAAAATGACATCCTCGTAATTCGTAATCTGCCGTACGAACGGACGGAAACTTTACAGAAGGTTTTCAATGCATGCATAGAATCGCTGGTACGCTCATACGAGAGCGGAAACATTTCACAAAAAAAACAGATCGGCACGAAAACGAAAGTTTTTTTTGTGTCTCTGAATCGAGGCTTATATCCCAGACGTAATGAATCATTACTGGAGCAGGGCGTGCTGCATACTTATAATACCCATTCTACAAGGTGAGTATTCACAGAATGGTATTTTTACTGCCAAGACAGTACAACACATTATTGCTACCATTTTATGTCATCAGTACCCAGGCACAAAGAAATGCTTTAATGTTCATACTTGTTTTATCTGTGGGTGCTATAGCTTTTTTTAAAAGATGCATTAGGCTTATTTTCAGGAGATGTCTTATTTTTCCATAAACAACGATCTACAGTTATTGGTAGAGCTGAAGATATCAAGACCAATATCCGAATTCCCATGGAGAATCAAATGGGTGACGTCACCCCAAATCCAGGAAGGGCTTATCTCCACTGCCTCCATTACAGTGTGCGTTTCAGTGCACCAACCAATCATTCTTACCTATGAAATCATAATATATTGGGTTTTTACCTAATAATAATAATGTGCTGCTGAAACTAGATGTAAAGGTAATTAAAGCTGCCCTAAAGCTTGAAAAAAAGTTATGCCCGCTTTATAGTGCCCAGTAGAGCCTTCAGGAGACATTGTGATTTAAGATGCCCCACCATGTACGGTAATAATAAAAAAAACCTGTTCTTGGACTCGTGTGCTTACCTTCTTCATAGTAAACTTACAGAGTGATTAACTATAGTTTATTGTGTTTTACACAGACAACAGCTGGAAAATGAAAAGAAGAGAAGAGAAGCTGTGGAAAAAGAGAGGGAACTAATGCAAAGAGAAAAGGAGGAGCTCGTGATTAGGCTGCAGGAGTATGAAGAGAAGACAAGGAGGGCAGAGAGAGGTATGACGCTTTGATATTACCATATAACCAGGATGTCCCTTGGGAATATTGTGAGTGGACAAAAAGTCTGTTCAGACCTTTGGTGAATTTCAGTTTAAAATGACCCTGAATCATCCTGCACTGCTGTCCCCATACAGCTTGGCATACTCACCTTTTCCAATGATGGGTCTCTGCATACTAATGTCACATATTGATTTGAAGTATATTTGTCCTGCAGAATTTTCCGATTTCTAATGTTTTGCATGCAAAAAATAACCTAGAGGTGCTTGTGTCTTCAAACCCAATGTGACTTCTGTACCTGACAAGCTTGTCAGTTTTTGTTTTTAAAGGGGTTGCATTATGTTTTGCCAGCTTTTTTAAAGTAAGGTAAGGTCAGTACTAACACTGCAGGGTATTCCAAATCAGGATGACCTTAGGACAGGGAATCATTTGACCTTTTAGACTCTAGGGCTGGGCATACTGGATTTCTGTCCTCTGTAAAGTAATCCAAAAGGCATTACTTCTTGATTGCTAGTTATGTTACCTAGGGCACTGTTTCTCAACCTGTGGTACACGTACCCCAGGGAGTACACAACTATGTTCAGTGGCACACAAACTGGGTGTCTGACTGATCTGGTATATTATTTTACCAGTGAAACATTATTCCTTATTGCTTTAAAAGTACAACGAGGCCTATGGCCTACTTATTTTGGACCATTTATAATTGGTCACTATTCTTAGTATACAGTACGTCCTGCTCCAGATAGATTACTTACACATGGGTTATCCTCCGCCAGATGGCGCTGCACTGCAGAGACATGTAAAACCAGGCTCCTCCCGGCCCCTCAAATACCCGGGGACCTCCCACAAATCCCCAGATTTCTGTGCAGTGCTTAATGCAAAGACATGAAATTATCACTCTCTCGCAGGTGAGCGGGGCTATTAGCCTGCAGCCCTGTTGGACTATTCCCACCCGTTCCTCGTGTGATGTGCCTCCCAGCCTGGGCTGTGCCGGTCGGGTGAAGGTAGGCAGCACCATGTGTGCTTAAGGAGCGCTGCTCCACCGCAATCCCCCACCAAAGGGTAGGCGGTATAGGCTGATTATTGCCCCATGCCCCGTGTAGCTGTGGGTCCTGTACAGAGGGCCGCCATCCTCCCTCATTCTCCCTGTAGCCTTCGGGGGGGAAATAAGGGGGGGGGGGGAGAGTGTGTCAGTGTTTTGTGCAATTGACTTTTGGTCTGTTTTGACTGATATATGTGGTGTCAGCCGCCGCGCTGACTTGGCTTTTTTACTATTACAATTGCCGCCATGCGTTTTTTCCTTTTGGATGTCCCGCGCCTGGCGGTGGCGTTACCTCAGACGCTTCTGCGTTCTCATTGGCTGCTTGTCCGAGGGCTTCGCGCTCTTCGGTGGGGGGGTGGGCGGGGCCTGGCTTGGCGCGTCTTGCGTCGCAGCCCACTCTGGCCCGCCCTTCGAGGTTCGCTCGGCGCCATTTTGTCTGGTCGCGCGTGCGTGACGGTTCTACCTACCGCGGCCCGTGCGCCCTTACGGGCGGCTTTATGCTCATTCCTTACTGTGCATGGTTTGACGTCCCTCCTTCTCATTGTGTCTTTCAGACGGGCGATTCCAGTGGCTTCTCCCGGCCAGGTGTAATTGATAGTTGGGCCTAGTATAATTACTCCCACTTCCCTAGCGGGTCATTGGGGCATCCAGGGTTGCTTTACAGCGTCAAACCCTACTGGCATATTGGGCCTAATAATCACCATATGGAGGCATCTCAGGATAATGTGACCGGGGTTCCTTCGGGACAAGCCCGGCTGTGTGTAGCTTGTGGGGTCTCACCTATCAGCGGTGACAGTGCGCGGGTTTGTGTTCCTTGCGCACAGCAGGCGCTAACGTTGCAACCCGCCCCGCCTGTGGCTGGGCCTGCACCTCGGCTCACTTCACCTACTCCCCCAAGCTTGAGTCTCACCCCCATTGCATCGCATACAAGCGGGGATTCTCAACCTGATGTGGCTGCTAGACTGGCCAGTGTTGAAAAATTGATTGCTAGTACTTTAGCGCGTAAGGCTACTGCTAAAAAGCGCCACTTAACCCCTGATGCCACTCTTTTCCCTGTGGAGTCTGATGAGTTTTTGCATCTATGTGGCTACACCCCCTCGGACGAAGGGGAGCTGTTCTCTGATTCAGGGTCATCTGATGAGAGGCCCAGGGGTCATGACGATTCTGGCTCTGACCCCTGGGCCCCGGATGATACTGGACAGACTGCTGGTTCAGATCTTTGAGGTTCTGTCCATCTCTCCCCCTGTTGCGGCACCCAGGCAAAGGGGTGAGCTTTTCCATACTGCTAAGGTTCGTTTGGAATTTCCAGAGCAAACCTATTTCAATAACCTTGTGTTTAAGGAGTGGGAACGTCCCAGTAGACTTCCCGGTATACCTAAGAGTTGGGACAGAAAGTATCCCTTTCCTGCTGATATGGTCAAGTGCTGGTCCTATTCTAGGGCTGTCTAACACCTCTATTATGCACTCCCCTGACTCTACTACTCTGCGGGATGCCGAGGACCGGCGCATTGACCAATTGGCGGGCCATGCCTTTGCATTTGTGGGGACGGCGCTGCGCCCGGTTTGCGCCTCGGCCATTACATCTGTGGCACTCAGGGCCTTGATCAGAAGTGTACTTGACGGTGTTTCTGATGAATTGCCACCTGAAACGTTTAATGCTCTGTCTAACTGTGATGTGTTTGTAAACTTTATCCTATCTGCCCTGGATGATGCCATTAGGATGTGTGCGAGAACTTCTGTCTTGGTGGTAGCTATACGCCGCGCGTTTTGGCTGCGCCAGTGGGCTGCTGACAATGCTGCAAAGAAGGCCCTTACTGGGCTTCCATTTAAGGGGCTACGCCTGTTTGGGGACCGCCTAGACCTTTTTGCTAAAGGTTAGTTACCCCAGTGCAGGTGGCAGTCTCGGCCATTTCGGGGCCAGGGCTCCCTCTCACTCCCCTACCGTGGTGCTAAACAAGGAAAAGGGATGTCCTTCGCGGGAGCTCGTGCTGATTCCTGGCATAGGAGCAGAGGACGACGTCCTGGCTCCTCATGGGGGTCTAAGCCCAAATCCTCTCCCAAGCCCCCTCAGGCATGACGGGGCGCCCTCGCCCGTCGGGGTGGGGGGACGTCTACAGCACTTTGCTCACGTCTGGAGGCACCACGTCTTAGACCGGTGGATTCAGGAGGTAGTGTCCTCTGGTTACAAGATAGAGTGACACCCTTGTTTTTGTATTATTCTGGATCCCCTATGGTGATTGTTATCATTGTTATAGTTACCAGTTTTGGTGGTTGAATTCTCCCGGCTTCTTGTTCACTGCTTTTCAATGCTGATTTGTGGGAGGTCCCCGGGTATTTCAGGGGCCGGGAGGAGCCTGTTTTTACATGTCTCTGCAGTGCAGCGCCATCTGGTGGAGGATAACCCAAGTGTAAGTAATCTATCTGGAGCAGGACGTACTGTATACTTATAATACCAATTCTACAGGTGAGTATTTCACAGAATTGTATTTTTTGGGGGTACTTGGCATTAGGAGGTTGAGAACCACTGCCCTCGTGGGGCAAACCCTGTAGCATAAAACACTGGGGCACACTAGGATCCCCTCTAAAGAGCATACCTAGCAAACAAATGTAGAGTTTTGGAGTAGAAATTTACTTCAAGCAGTTCAGAGCGGGGTCATGATCAAACCTATTGTGATTTTTACATTTATATTAATATTATGAATTAATAGTAAATGCCTGGGCCTTCCTAGTCTTACATTGCCATACATTTAACACAGTTGAGTGCCTGGGCCTGTTTGCAATGATTGCATGCTTTCACTTTAGGCACTGCAGCAGGTGGAGATTTTGCTTAAAAAAGGCAATATAAAATATGTCTTGGGAGAATTTGGGTAAATAGAAGTGGGAAGTAGGAGATGGATTCCCAGACACTGCATTTATGTGTGTGGGGCTATGTGGTCCTGAATACTCCTTTTGGGGCATTTTGTTTATGTAAATGTGCATAATGATCGCCTTAATAATACAGTCTGTATGTTTTACACTAGAATTATCTGAACAGATGAGGAGAGCTCAAGAGCTGGATGAAGAGAGGAGAAGAGCTCAGTTAGAAGCTGAGAGATTGGAGGCCGAACGCCTTTCTGCCCTCCGCGCCAAGGAAGAGCTGGAAAGAGAAGCAGCTGACCAGATGAAGAGCAAGGAGCAGCTAGTAAGATTCCTGCTAATACATAATTACCTTCCGGAACCCATTAGTGTAACACTGTTGTTGTAATACTTAAAGCTGAACAAAACCCAGGGCAGCTAGCCCTGGAATCTAAAAGATTTTAGGGCCAGCCGCAAGCCTTCCCCCAGGAAATCCCGCATTGGGATTCGGAACAAAATGGAATATATTGAATGGTAATAGTAATAGTTGCTTTTATACCCCAAAAAACGACATCAAATAGGTCCAGGTCTTTGAGCCTACTTTTCTAATTTTAAAGGGAAGGGCTGCTGAATTCTGTTTGAATCAGCCTGTGGAGGAAGGGGCGGGGGCAGTTGGATAAACAACTTTTACATTTCTGCATAAAGGATTGAAATAAAGAATTGACTAACACCAGCAGAGTTCCATTAACCCAGCACAGACTGGTTTAGGAGAAAGGCAAGTTCAGCAGCCCCCCCCTGTAAACGATGCATGTAAAAATCTACCATTTGCTTTTCTTATTATCTGCCGAACTACAGAAAGAAGCTTACATGCCTATTGCTACCTATTGCCTGACAGATTACTTTCTGTCTTTAGCATTGTGTCATATGGTACACCAGTATTCTGCAGTATAATCATTTTGCTGCCACTTAGTGGACAGTCTTTTTGATCATTTTTTATATATATTTTTGATCATATATATATATATATATATATATATATATATATAGAAGTGGAAATTCCGATCACATGATAATAATGTCATTGACCCATGACAGGATTTTACAAATTGGTAGGCTAGGTACCAGAAAAGATTCGGCAATTGCTCATCCACAGTTTTCATTTGTTTATTTTACAGCCCTAATTCACTACAGTAACACAAATATTTATTCATATTTAAAACTGATATGTGACACTAATTACTGACTGTAGTAGCATTGTAAAGTGGCCTTAGAGACGTTGGTAACCCCCCCCCCCACCACCAGTGCAGGCAGGACGGGGGGGGGGGGGAGATAATACTTTCTCTGGTAGCAGCATTGGTGCTTCTCGTAGCGACCACAGTGAGGATGCTCGGAGCCATGTCCCTGCTTTGTGCGTGAACTTACTGCAGGAAGGCCAGAGGGCAAATTCACATTATGCCGCTCAGTAAAGCAGCTGCCAGGGGAGTCCAGAGAAAATCGCTGTAACCCGGGGAAAGATTTTATTCTTAGTATACAGTACGTCCTGCTCCAGATAGATTACTTACACTTGGGTTATCCTCCGCCAGATGGCGCTGCACTGCAGAGACATATAAAACAGGCTCCTCCCGGCCCCTCAAATACCCGGGACCTCCCACAAATCCCCAGATTTCTCTGCAGTGCTTACTGCGAAGACATGAAATTATCACTCTCTCGCAGATGAGCGGGGCTATTAGCCTGCGGCCCTGTTGGACTATTCCCACCCATTCCTCGTGTGATGTGCCTCCCAGCCTGGGCTGCGCTGGTCGGGTGAAGGTAGGCAGCACCATGTGTGCTTAAGGAGCGCTGCTCCACCGCAATCCCCCACCAAAGGGTAGGCGGTATAGGCTGATGGTGAGCCTTCATGGGATGCCCCTCCTGCATTATTGCCCCATGCCCCGTGTAGCGGTGGGTCCTGTTCAGAGGGCCGCCATCCTCCCTCATTCTCCCTGTAGCCTTTGGGAGGGAAAGAAGGGGGGGGGGGTGGGTGAGCGTGTAGCGTGATTCGTGCATACGGCATTTTGTCATGTCTTTTGACTAGTATATGTGACTTGTCTTTTTTACTGTTTTTTACTATTGCGTTCTCATTGGCTGCTTGTCTGTGGGCTTCGCGCTCTTCGGGGGAGGGGCGGGGCCTGGCTTGGCGCGCCCTGCGCCACGGCCCGCTCTGGCCCGCCCTTCGAGGTACTCTCGGCGCCATTTTGTCAGGTCACGCGTGCGTGTGGCGGTTATACTTACTGCGGTCCTTAAGTGCCCTCGCGGGCGGTTTTATACTCATTGTAGTGTGTGTGGTTCTGACACCCCTTCTTCCCACTGTGTCTTTCAGACGGTTGAAGCCATTGGCTTCTCCCGGCCCGGTGTAATTGATAATTGGGCCATGTATAATTACTCCCACTTCCCTAGCGGGTCATTGGGGCATCCAGAGTTGCTTATAGCGTCAATCCCTACTGGCATATAGTGCCTAATAATCACCATATGGAGGCATCCAAGGATAAGGTTACCGGGGTCCCTTTGGAACAAGACCGGCTGTGTGTAGTGTGTGGGCAGCCTCATGCTAACGCTGACAAGGCACGGGTCTGTGTACCCTGTGCTGAGCAGGTGCTTGCATTGCAATCTGGCCTGCCAGTGGCTGCACCTCGTTTCACTTCACCTACTCCCCCAAGCTTAAATCTCACTCCTGTTGAGTTGCATACTAGTGGGGATTCTCAGCCTGATGTGTCTTCTAGACTGGCTACTGTTGAACAGATTATTGCGAGGTCTTTAGCACGTAAGGGCCCTGGTAAGGAGCGCCACTGGATGCCTAATGTTACTGTTTTCCCTATGGGAACTGAGGAGTTTATGAATCTATGTGGCTATACCCCGTCTGATGATGGGGAGCTCTTTTCTGATTCAGGCTCATCTGATGAGAGACCAAGGGGTCATGACGATTCTGGCTCTGACCCCTGGGCCCCGGATGACACTGACAGATTATTGACCCAGACCTTGAGGTTCTGTCTATCTCTCTTCCTGTTGAGGCTCCCAGACAAAAAGGGGAGCTTTTCCATACAGCAAAATCACGTTTGCAATTTCCAGAGCAGGCACATTTCCATAACCTTGTACTCAAGGAATGGGAGCGCCCCAGTAAACTGCCCGGGGCTCCAAAGAGTTGGGATAGGAGGTATCCCTTTCCTGCTGCGGTGGTTAAATGTTGGTCATCCCCCCCCTCGAGGTGGATGCCCCGATCCTAGGGCTATCTAACACCTCTGTTATGCATTCCCCTGATTCTACTACCCTGCGGGATGCTGAGGACCGGCGCATTGACCAGCTGGCTTCCCACGCCTTTACATGTGCGGGGATGGCGCTGCGCCCGGTCTGTGCCTCTGCTATTACTGCTGTGGCCACTAGAACCCTTATCAGAAATATGCTTGATAGTGCCCCTGATGATTTGCCTTGTGAGTTGTTTAATGCACTCTCTAGTTGTGATGTTTTTGTAAATTTTGTCCTGTCAGCATTGGATGACACCATCAGAATGTGTGCCAGAACTTCTGCCCTCGTGGTGGCTATGCGCCGCTCGGTTTGGCTGCGCCAGTGGGCCGCTGACAATGCTGCCAAGAAGGCCCTCACTGGTTCTCCCTTTAAAGGACTGCGTCTGTTTGGAGACCGCCTGGACCTTTTTGCTAAGGGAGGCAGGTTACCCCAGCGCATGCTCAACCTCGGCCCTTTCTGGGTCAGGGTTCCTTCTCCTCCCCTTACCGTGATGCAAGACAGGGAAGGGGGGTATCTTTCCCTGGGGCCCGGGGAGATTTCTGGGGTAGAGGCAGAGGACGTGGACGTCCTGGCTCCTCCTGGGGTCCCAAAGCTAAATCCTCTCCCAAGCCCCCTCAGGCATGACGGCGGCAGCACTTCGATCAGGTCTGCAGGCTTCATGTCTCAGACCGGTGAATTCAGGAGGTAGTGTCCTCCGGTTACAAGTTGGAGTTTGCTGCCGATCCCCCTCCAAGATTCATCAGGTCCCGGATTCCTCAGGACCCTGTGTCAGCTCAGGAGCTAGTGCAAGCAGTGCAAGGCCTCCTGGAGCTGGGGGTCATCTGCCAGGTGCCTTTAAGAGAAAAAGGCAAGGGCTTTTATTCCAACCTATTCACAGTACCCAAAAAGGATGGTTCAGTCAGGCCCATCCTGGACTTAAAGATTCTCAACAAGTTTTGTCAGGGGCAGGCGCTTTCGCATGGAGACTCTGCGCTCATTCTGGAGTCATTTGGATGGGTGATCAACCACCCCAAGTCCTCACTGTCCCCTTCCTTGGTAACTCCATTCCTAGGAATGAATCTGGATACAGTTCAGGCAAGGATCTTCCTTCCTCAGCAGAAGGTGGACAATCTGATTGCACAGGCTCAGTCCCTCCTAGCTTGTCCCCATTCCTCCATCAGGCAGGGGATGCAGCTGGTGGGCCTGATGGTGGCGTGCTTCGAAGCGGTCCCTTATGCTCAGTTCCACTTGAGGCCTCTGCAACTTCACCTATTGTCCGTATGGGACAAGGACCCAGCATCCCTGGACAGGGTCTGTGTGCTCTCCCTCTTGTGGTGGATGGACTCAAGGAACCTGTTGGGGGGCAGATCCTTTCTTGCCCCTTCCTGGGAGACGGTCACCACAGATGCCAGTCTATCAGGTTGGGGGGGGTTTCTGGAAGTCCCTGCGGTTCCAGGGGAGGCGGGGCCCTCAGGAGGCCCACACATTTATCAATGTCTTGGAGCTGCGAGCGATCAGGTTAGTTTTGGCTCACTTGACTACTCATCTTCAGGGCCTGCCTGTTCATTGGCGCTCGGACAACCGGATGGCAGTTGCCTACATCAATCATCAGGGGGGGGGGGGCCCGGAGCAAGAGCGCCCTCCAGGAAGTGTCTCTGATCCTGACCTGGGTGGAGGCCAATGTCCCCTGCATATCAGCGGTGTACATTCCGGGGGTGAAAATCTGCTGGCAGACCCTCTGGGCAGGGGGACCTCTCGCCAGGGAGAATGGTCCCCCTGCAACAGGGTGTTCCAATCTCTGTGTCACCGTGGATCTGTTTGCGTCCCGTCACAATCACAAGCTCCCGGCCTTTGTCTCCCTGTCCCAGGATCCTCTGGCCTTGACCACGGATGCTTTAGCAATCTCATGGCAGGACATTCAGTTCCTGTATGTTTTTCCTCCATTCCCCCTGCTGAGCAGGGTTCTGCGCAAGATTGTTCTGGATGGGGTGCCAGCAATTCTGGTGGCCCCCGGGTGGCCAAGAAGAGTGTGGTTCACAGACGTGGTGCAGATGGCAGTAGACCAGTACGTTCTGCCAGGGGTGCCAGATCTGCTCACTCAGGGCTCCTTACGCCATCCCAATTTACAAACTCTGGCTTTGACGGCCTGGCTGCTGAAACCTCCATCTTGATGAAGAAAGGCTTGTCCGCCTCGGTGGTTGATACCATGGTGAAGCTAGGAAGAAAACTTCTTCTTCCATCTATTACAGGGTATGGCGTACCTACCTTGACTGGAGTCTAGGTCTCTTCCCTGTCGGGTGTTTTCAGTCCCCAGGGTTCTGGAGTTCTTACAGCATGGGTTGGAGTCGGGACTCCGCCTCAGTACTCTGAAGGGTCAGGTTTCTGCCCTGTCTGTTTTCTTTCAGAAGTCTTTTGCTCAGCATTCTCTGATTAAGACCTTTTTTCCAGGGGGTCGCTCATGTGCGTCCTCCACGTAAATCTGTGGTCCCTGTTTGGGATTTGAACTTGGTTTTGTCTGCCTTGCAGGGTGCTCTCTTTGAACCTATGCAGGATGCTGCTCTGGCTGTTCTTACCCTCAAGGTTGTCTTTCTGGTAGCCATTACTTTGGTCAGGCGTGTGTCTGAGTTGGTGGCTCTTTCTATTCAGCCCCCATGCTTTGGGAGACACCAGGACAAGGTGGTGTTCCGCTTTAAGCCAGATTTTCTGCCTAAGGTAGTGTCTGCCTTTCATTTGAACCAAGATATTGTTCTTCCTTCTTTGTGCCCTAATCCTAGCAACGCTAAGGAGAGGGTTTTGCATTCCTTGGATGTGGTCAGGTATTGAAGTATTACCTGGAGGTCACTGCGTCCTTCAGGAAAACTGATGCTATTTTTGTGGTCCCTTCTGGGCCCAGGAAGGGTTTGGCTCCTGCCAAGTCTACTATTAGCAAATGGATCCGTCAGGCCGTGTTTTAGGCCTATTTTGCTAAGGGGAAGAGTCTTCCCTTCGCCTTACTGCTCATTTTACTCGTGCTATTCGTGCCTCTGGAGCCTTCCAGCACCAGGCTTCTGTTGAACAAGTTTGCAAGGCCAAGGATACTTGGTCTTCGGTTCATACCTTTTCAAAGTTTTACAACGTTGATGTTAGGGCCTCAGCTGATGCTGTTTTTGCAGGTGGCAGTGGTTTAAACTGTCTGCTGTTACCTTGTTGTTGGGGATCCCACCCTACTTTATGGACACTGCTATTGGATGTCCCAAGAGTAATCTATCTGGAGAAGGACGTACTGTATACTTATAATACCAATTCTACAGGTGAGGATTTCACATTATTGTATTTTTCTGTTGTCCAGCCAAAGTGCTGGGGGAGGGGGGCATCATCATAAGAGTGTGGGGTATATTTAATTAGCATTTTTTGTGTTTGACACTGTTGGCAGATTCTGTCTTGTATTGAAATCGTTATACTTTCTTAAACTGATCACACATTGCAATCCCAAAAGCCTGTACCCCAGAACTCACCTCTTTCCAGGTTCTGGACCCTTAGGACTGGCAGTGGCCACTTGCTGTCACCTACGGCGCCATAGAAATTGGCCCCAGAAGTCACATGGGTCCAGCACTTGGCATCAGGTCCCAGAACAGTTACATTTTCGGGGCTTGGTTTCTCGGTCTTGCATGGCCTATGTGGGAGGGGTATCACCAAGTGGTATTTCTCCTCCCCCCTCAAACATGAGTGGTGGCCCTATACTACAATACACCCTGGATCCCAGTACTGTCTATGTGTGTTTCCACTTTTTTGAGTGTAAGCCTACTCTCCGCCTCTAAAGCAATTAATTCATAGAAGTAAAAGTTATTTACAGGGTATTAATCCAGCCAGGGCTGGCTCCAGGGTTTTGTGGGCCCCTTGTGACAAACAGAGCTATTTAACGAACATTAAATATGCACTGCAAATGGCTCTGATTGGATGAGAGCCCCCACCTGCACCATAGTACCAGGGAAGGGTGAGTTTTTACAGATGAAACAAAACCCAAGTCAAAATCCTGGGTTTTGTTCCTCTTTAAAGAGGAAGATCCACCTTCTGTGGCCAGCCATGGAGTCTAAAATACAGGGTTGGCTGATTATCGCTCCCTGGTGCACAGAGGAATAGCTAGGCTTTCTGGCACCTGGGCCCCCCCCTGACCCACTGCACCCGGGACAAGTGCCCCCCTGCTTTTCCCCTAGCTATGCCCCTGTTGGGGCAGTAAAACTTCAGGCAATGCGTGACACGATTTAACGCTATGCAGAACTTCTATTTATGTTTATTCTAAGCATACAGCACGTCCTGCTCCATCTATAATACTTACACATGGGTAATCCTCCGCCAGAGGGCGCTGTTCACTGCAGACATGCAAAAACAGGCTCCTCCCGGCCCTTCATATACCCAGGGACCTCCCACAAATCCCCAGATTTCTCTGCAGTGCTCACTGCGAAGACATGAAGTATCACGCTCTCGCAGGCGAGCGGGGCTTTACAGCGGGACAATTTCCACCCGTCCTCCTTGTGAAGAATATGCCTCCCAGCCTGGGCTGCGTTGGTCGGGTGAAGGTAGGCAGCACCGTGTGTGCTTACGGAGCTAAGCTCCACCGCAATCCCCCACCATAGGGTAGGCGGTTTAGGCCGATGGTGAGCCTCCATTAGATGCCCCTCCCGCATTGTTGCCCGTGCCCCTCACAGCGTTAATCCCTGGATGCAGGTCCGCTTCTCCCTCGCTTCCTCCCGTAGCTCGGGGGAAAAGAAAGGGGGGGGGTATGTGTGGCATTCCTAGTGTAATGTAACATGTTGAAGGCCTTGATCTTTCATTGAACTTGGGTGTCAGTGTCACGCTCCTTGCCACATAAGCTTATGGTTGCGCGCATGTTTGTCCTTCATTACTTTAGTGTTCTGCCCAGATGGCAGCATCATTGTCTAGCGTGACAGCAACATTATGTATGTGCGTACTATCCACTACTGTCGTTCACGTTTCGAGGGTTAGAGCTTCACGCTCTTTGGGGGAGGCGGGGACTCGGCATGACCTCGAGGTTCGCTTGGCGCCATTTTGACAGTCTTCGCGCGCGCACGTGGTGCGATCCGCCTCCTCCCTTGGTCATGTAAGTGCCCTCTGGGGCGGTATTTGTTCCTATGTGTTTTATTCGGCTGCGCATGGCACTGACACCCCCACCCCCTCTTATCCCATTATGTCTTTCAGACGGCAGGTCTTTGGTGGCTTCTCCCGGCCTAACATATATTATAGCGGGACCACATAACAAATTCTCTCACTTCCTAGCGGGTCTTGGGACATCCAGGGTTGCCTATTGCGTAAATCCCTGCGGGCATACTGCTCAGATAATCACCATATGGAGGCATCTCAGAATTATGTACCCGGGGTCCCTCTGGGACATGACCAGCTGTGTGCAGTGTGTGGTCAGCCCCATGCTGATGCTGACAGAGCACGGGTCTGCGGACCGTGTGCTGAACAGGCACTGACCCTGCAATCAGGTTTGCCAGTGGCTGCACCTCCCTTCAATACACCCGTCTCCCCGGACCTAAATCTCACTCCTGATGAGTCTCACTCGACTGCCTACGGCGGAGCAGGTGCTGTCTAGTTTGGCGGAGCGTATGGGCCCTGGAAAGAAGCGGTCCCTGACGCCTCCTGGCTCTCCGGTTCCTAACGATACTGATGACTCTGCTGCTATGCAGGACCTTGATCCTTCTGAGGAAGGTGAGCTATTCTCAGATTCGGGCTCCTCGGATGAGATGCCCGGAAGCCGTGATGATTCTGGGCCCGGTTCTTGGGGCCTGTGTGACACAGATGACCTTCTTATTAAGATCTTTGAGGTTTTGTCTATCTCCCCTCCTGGAGAGGCTTCCAAGCCTAAGAAGGAGAGTTTCCACACAGCGCCGCCGCGCTGGAATTCCTGGAACAGGAACATTTCCAGAATCTTATATCCCAAGAATGGTAATCGCCTTGTAAACTTAAACTTAAAGGGGTCCCAGGGGTCTGGGATTGGAAGTACCCTTTCCCTCCTGATGTGGTTAACTTTTGGTCAGCACCTCTTGTGGTGGATGCACCGATTATAGGGGTTACTAACCCCCCCTTCATGACGGCTCATTACCGTACCCTTCGGGATGCTGAGGACCGGCGCATTGACAGACTGGCTTCCCACGCCTTTTCGTGTGCAGGGACTGCTCTGCGCCCGGTCTGTGCCGTGGCCATCACTGCGGTGGCCGCCAGGACTCTCGTTAGAAAAGTACTTGACCACCAACCTGAGAACCCCCCCTGGGGGGTGTTTAATGCGCTATCAGACTGTGATGTGTTTGTGAGGTTCATCCTCTCAGCGCTGGATGACACCATTAAGATGTGTGCTAGAACCTCTGCCCTTGTGGTAGCTATTTGCCGCCTGCGCCAGTGGGGTGCTGACGATGCTACGAAAAAGGCGCTTACTGGCCTTCCCTTCAGAGGACGGCGACTATTTGGGGCCCGTTTGGACCTTTTTGGGAATAAAGGGTAAGGCACCCCCTTCGGCCTCCTCGGGGCAGGGACACCCCTCCCTACGTTAGTGTCAAATGTGAACCTGAGGTGTGCTTCCAACTGTTCAGTGTGGATTTCCACCATGGGGTGGGCAGGCAACGCCCTGGGCCCTCTGGCAGGACTAAGTCCAAATCTGCCAAGACTTCCCAAGCATGAAGGGACGCCCTCAGCAGCTACAGCAGCTGACTTCTATCTAGGAATGTATCTTCTCCTTCTGGTGGTTCCAGGAGGTAGTTCCCCTGGACACAGGATAGCATTTGCTGGGCGGTCCCTCTCAGATGTTGTCAGGGTGCTTCTAGCCCCTGTTTTCCCCTCAGGAATTGGTGCAGGCCGTACTAGGCCTACGGAGTTTGGACTTACTTACAGGTTGCCCTTAACAGAATGGGGCTCTATATTGACCTTCCTCCTTCCCTCAACAGTATGAGGCAGTCTGGGCCATGCTGGCCTATGGTAGGCCTGGCAATTCTACTCTCACAGGTAGTCCCTACATGGCATCTCTGTCTTGGGACACAGGCGCCCTGTGCAAGGGGGGCTTCCGGCCTCTTGTGGAGTTCTAGATCTTATTAGTTCCTCCTGTGTCTTCTGGACACCAAGACCGTTACTAGTCGGTGTTGCAGGACCAACCCTGCGGATTGAGGCATTGTTTTTGGCCTCTCTTTCGCTCCCAGGCTACTTGCCATGGCGCGAATGAGGGTGATGTCTCGGACATGCCTGGGGGGCGTCCGCATTAAGACCTACCGGGTCGTCTTTCCTTACTCCCCAATCTCTACGTCAGGCCGAGTGGATTAGTCGGCCGGCGGTGTCCCTTCAATCCCCTCAATCCCTCAGTCACCTCAATCCCTCAGGGTCCCTTATCCGCTATCTCCATTCCTTGGATTCGGTTCAGGCTTGAGCCTTCTTCCTTGGCAACAAGTGGACTTCTGGTTACGGGGGCTCTGTCCCCCTTTGCTGACATCTTACTTTCACCAGGCAGGATTGCAGCTGGTGGGCCCGTTGGTGGCGTATCAGATGATATACCGAGCCCTTGGGCTCTTCGGCACAGTAGGTTATTGATCCTACATGGGGTTCCAGCACCCCTGGAGCTAGGTCTGTGCTCATTCCCCCTTAGTACGGTTGTCCCTCTTGAGCTGATTATATTCAAGGACCCTGTCAGGGGGCACCCCCTTCCTTGCTTGCATCTTCCTGTGAATGGTCACCTTGGGTACCAAGTCTCGCAGGTTGGCGGGGGGGGGGGGGGGGGGGAATTTCTTCCGAAACCCCCTGTGGTTCCTGGGTAGGGTTCCTTAGAGGGTCCATCTTACCTACTGGTTTGTTAAAACAATGAGCCTTCCGTTGACTCTATACGGCTGGACTCTCCTCTTTTAGGACCTGTCTATTTGGGACTCTTGGCCTGTTGAAAGACAATGGTTTTATTATTGGTCTGGAGCTTGAAGCAGGATGATCCCTCTGGAGGGTTCCTGATCCTGATCTGGGCGGGGGTCTACGCCCCCTGCTCCTCAGTGGTATTCGCTCCAATGGATGTCTTTCAATGGCAGGTTATGCTATCCTCGTGTCACTCTGAGAGCCAACTAGGGTGGCTCTGTTGGGTCTCGCTTATACCACAGGGGCTCTGCCCTTGTTTTTACTGTCCCAGAATATTCTGACTCTGGTCATGGGGGCTTAGTAAAATTATGCATAGACTATCTATTTTATATGCCTTTTCTTAATTCACCCTACTATGTGGGGTTCTGCGCACAGTTGTGCTGATAAAGAGACCCGTGAGATTGATGGCCCCTGGGTGGCCTAGTGAACTGTGGTTCGCAGATGCTTCTGCTGAGGTCAGCTGACCTGTACGCTCTCTCAGGAGTGCGGTTCTGCCCTTGTCAGGCCCCTTCTTTTGTCGTCCCAATCTACATACTCTAGTCTGGGGCTTGACAGCTGATTCATTCACCTCTTGGAGACGGGCTTATCTTCTGGGTGACTTGGTATATTGGGGGCTAGGAGCAAGCTTCCTTGGCTTCCTCTTCCTCCGTCTATTGTGGGTAATGGTGTACCCATATTGATTGGCATGAGTCTTGGTCTCTTCCCTGTTGGACGTTCTCGGTTCCCAGGGTTCTAGAGTCTTTACAGCATAGGTTGGGGTTGGCTCCCCATGTAGGTACTCTGAAGGTTCAGGTTCTGTCCTGTCTGTCTTCCTGTAGAAGTCTGGTTCAGTCCTCCTTGTGAGGAGTTCTCTTGGGGATTGCTCAGGGGCATCTCCCAAGTAGTTCTATGGTCCCTGTTGGGATCAATTTTCATTCTGTTTGCCCTGCGGATTGTTCCCTTGGGACTTATTCTGGATGCTGTCTGAGCTGTTTTGTAGTCCAAGTCGCTTCTCCGGGGGCTCTTGCTTCATTCAGATGTGTGCCTGAGAAGGTGGATCTGCTTACTTAGCCTTCGCTCGTTATATATATATATCTATATACACACCATGACGTGGTGGTATTCCGCCTTACGCCGGACCCCTTTGTCCAAGTGGTGTTTTATGATCATTATTTAAGTCCTTTTAGTCTGCCTATGGGCCTTATTCTTAATAATGCTGAAGTAAGGGGTCTACATTCCCTCAACAGGTGTTGAAATTTTCCTGGTTGTTTCTTGTCCCTTAGGGGGACTGATGCCCTTTGGGGTCTGCGGGCGCCTCCTTATGTATGCGCCTGATCTCGTTTGCTTCCAGGGCCAATGCGCCCTTTGGACTGTTCTTACTTGGATGGTTGCCTTCCTGGTCCTGAGTAAAGGTTTCGGCTTCTTGCTGATCCTTGTTAGTGAGGGGGTCTGTATCCCCGCCTGTCTGACGGGAGACCAGTTTTTATTTCCCCGTTGGGGAGAGTTCTACGTTTTACCGAGGCTTCTGTTGCCTGTGGGCTGGTTGGGCCGTTACACTGGCCTATTCCTTTAAGGGGGAAGAATCTCCCTCTCTCGTTTTATTCCGTTATATTGGTGTTTGGGGCCCTTCAGCACCAGGTTTTCTGTTGATTAAGTTGCTAGACCGCTGCTTGTCTCTGTTCATACCTTTTCAAAGGTTTTGTTATGGGATTGACGTTAGAGCCTTAGCTCATGTCCTACTTGGTAGCAAAGTTTTGCAGGTGACAGCGCATTTACTGTCTGCTGTGCTTTTTTGGGGGGGGATCCCACCCTACTTTATGGACACTGCTATTGGATGTCCCATGTGTAAGTATTATAGATGGAGCAGGACGTGCTGTATGCTTAGAATAATACAATTCTGTGAGATACTCACCTGTAGAATTGGTATTATACGCATACAGTACGTCCTGCTCCACCCCACCCTGGTTTTACATTTTTCTGGATCCCCTGTATGGTGATTATCATTACTATTGTTACAAGTTGGTGGTTGGTTTCTCCCGGCTTTTTTTCTCACTGCTTTTCAATGCTGGGGATTTGTGGGAGGTCCCTGGGTATATGAAGGGCCGGGTGGAGCCTGTTTTTGCATGTCTGCAGTGAACAGCGCCCTCTGGCGGAGGATTACCCATGTGTAAGTATTATATCTGGAGCAGGACGTGCTGTATGCATATAATACCAATTCTACAGGTGAGTATTTCACAGAATTGTATTATTTGTCTGCATGACATACTTTTCTTCATTTATTTGTCTTTCTTTCTCTTCTTCCTTCACACTCTCTTAGTTCTTTCTTTTATTCCATCCATTATTTTACAGTCTCCTTCCTCTAGTCTTCTTTTTTTTTTTTTCTCCCATCACAACTACCTTCTCTTTCCTCCTTTCCTTCCCCCCTACTTTTCTCCCTTCCATCCTTCATTCTCTTTTATTCCCTTTTTCTTCCTTTCCTACTATGCTTCTACAACTTTTTTCCCTTCTTTCTTCCTTTCTTATTTTTTTTCTGTTCCTTCCACCCTACTTCCTTTCCTTTCCTCGCTTACTTCATTTTCTTCCTTCTTTTTCCCTTCTTTCCCATTGTTGTTCTTTCTTTCCTTTTTTTTCTTTCTCCTTTTCTTCCTTCTTTCCCCGTCTCTTCCCCTCCCTCTTTCCTTTTCTTTCTTTCTTACCATTGTTCACTTTCTTTCTTTCCTTCCTCCATGTTTTTCTTCCTTCTGTCTTTACTCTTGTTCCTTTTTTCTATTCTTCCTTCTTTTCTCCTTTTTTGTTCTATCCTTTCTGCATACCTTCTCTTTGTACATTTTTACTGCCTTTTACTTCAGCCCTGAGGCTGCTGCTGCACGAGGGGTTCAATAGCAACCAGCCCCCCTTGGTTGCTGAACAGGGAACCCCATAGTAGCCTGGCCCTCATTGCCACATAAAAGTGGGGGCCCACAGCAGGCTGCTATAGGGCCCCTCCTTCAAGGTAGCTGCACTGTCCGGCAGCCCACCATTACAAAGGCTGCTATGGTGCCCCCTGTGCAGCAGCCACAGGAAGCCCCATAGCAATCTGATCCCATGACTGCTGCACTGAAAGTAGGGGGCCGTATTGCAGGTTGATATGCCCCCCCCCTGTTACATAGCCAAAGGAGGCGAGGCTGCCATGGGGCCCCCTGTGCACCAGCCATTGGGGCAGGCCGCTACACTGGGGGCCCCATAGCATCCTGGCCCATGGCTGCTGCACGGGAGGGGGGGGGGGCATAGCAGCCTGGCCCCTGTGGCTATGTAACAGTGGGGCCCACAGCAACCTACAATACAGCTTCTCCTTCAGGTGACTGGCGCTGCACTACAGACCTGTTGGCAGAGTTGCAGAAGCCCGGAATGCTGGGACTTGCCAGAACAATTCATTTTCACCACATTTGCGCAGCTCCTGACTCCCCCCCCCCCCCCCCCCCCCCCCCCCCCACGGAGGCCTTGCGTGGCGGAGTGAGAAGACTGCCCGCACCCCTCACGTCACCTGACATGACCAGAGCCGCAGGCAGGTGTGCAGGCAAATGGCCCGCAACCCCTCCCCCACCACCAAAGCGAAGGACCACAGGGCCCAGCAAGACCGGGAAGACACAGAAGCAGCGCTGGAATGAGCAAGGTAAGAATTTAAAACATGTGATTGCTGCCCACTGGTCCCGGGCCCTCGGCACATGACCGGGTTTGCCGGGTGCTGGCGCCGGCCCTGAATCCAGCACATGTACACCTTTACCTCTGGTTTGCACCAGCTAGTCTTGGATTTCAAGCACAGGAATCTCTACTGTCACTGTTAGGTATATTTTCTGCTAGACAACTATGTGTTCTGGTTATTATATTGTTTTGTATTTACACAACCAAACCAAAGGAGTTATGTAGAGTAATATTAAACATTAACATTTTAAAATTTATAGTTAATATTAAAAATGAAAAAAATTCTCCTTTAGGCCTTAGAACTTGCAGAGTATACAGCCCGAATTACTCTCCTGGAGGAAGCAAGGAGGGCCAAAGCGGAGGAAGTTAGCACATGGCAGATGAAGGTATGTTCCTTGGACATGTTGAGTTTTGAGCTTTTCAGATTGTTGGTGTTTGTGTTTTTTTGTGTTAATGTCATATTCAAAGTTACTGAAGCCATTACAGAGAAAAGCTCCCCACTTGCACTTTGCTTAGCTCCTCCCACTGATTTCTGGAACTGATGTATTGGTTCTTTGGCATTATGTTTTCAACAATGGTAATAATAATGCACATTACACATTAATTCATCTCCTGTATCTTTATTTTATTCCTTGGGTGGAAATGTATTTAAAAATGTTCCAGTAGTAGTTAGATGTTTTATTATCCTTTTATCGTTAGACAGAGGAAGCCCAAGAAGAACTCCTTAGAACAAAGGAAGAGCTGCACCTGGTCATGGTTAATGCATTGCCACCACCGCCACCACCACCAAACGTGTATGAGCCTAGACACTATGTGAATGAGAATCCACAGCATGATGGAGACGCGTTTATGGCAGAATTGACCCATGAAAATTTCAGGGATGACCGCAAAGAGGAAACGCGTATAACCGAAGCAGAGAAGAATGAACGTGTACAGAGGCAGCTAATGGTAAAAATTATATATTATTATTATTATTATTATGCACCATTATCTTTCATGGTGCTGTAAAATGTGGAATTACAAAGAGGGTAAAACAACTAACTTACAATACATGAGCATTAGGAGTCAGATGTGACTGAATTGAACAATAAATATACTAAAATACACGGGCAGGCTGATTCATTACTAGTGCCAGGTAACGGCAGATGAACGTCTGTACAGCGGCGCTAAGAGCGGCCGCTAGTTGTTGCTCTGATCGGCCGTGAGTCACTATTACAGAGCGCCTCAGTCGCTGTAGTAACATTGCCGGCATTGATGAATTTGATGTGTGAGTCGCTATAACACTAGTACAGCGCGATATGGGAGCAAACGGTAGCAAATGGTCAGTGTGAGCGATATTCTTCAAAAAAAACTGCCTAACACAGCGCCGGTGCTCAAAATTGTGTCGCTGTAGCCGAGAGCGCCAGAAGCTGTGTAATTAAAGTCTGTTTTGGCACACATATCCACCAGTAACAAAGTGAAAACATATGGAATTACATTGTTATTATTATGTGACATTAACACTTTAATACCAGACCTGTAAGGACAATTCTGCATAAAAATATAAAAAATCAAAAACGTTTTCAAAAATGACTTTAAATAGGCCAGGAGAGAATGATTTGATAACAAAAAAAAGTTAAAAGAAAACTCTGTTTAAAGAGAAGAAAGGTAACCTTCTCCATTCATTGCCACACTATGCAATGACTGATTGCCTGCCAGCTTACAGAGAGGGAGAGCAAAAAAAAAAGACATATCCATTTCTAGTTCTACACCCTAAGAAGAGAAGATCGGCAGGGGCTTTGGCTATATGTATTGCACAAGTTCGGTGGGTTTTGGTCCGCTTTAAAGGCTTGGGGAGTGGCAAATTCTATAGGGAAGGGCATTCAAGTGAGGAAGTGTTGGCAGGAGCCCGATCACAATTCTTTGTAAAGGATATGATTTTCAACTGCATTCTCTCTGTATGTCACACACCCCGCTTCAGATAGTCATTACACTTGGGTTATACCGACTTGTAGAGGGCGATCTTGCAGAGATGTCATGAAAAAAACTGAGCCCCTCCCGGTCCATAAATACCTGGGACCTCCCACTCATTCCCCAGTCTTTCATCTCTGCAGACGGAGAGCAAGTCAGAAGATGGATGTCTCCTCCTTGCAGGTAGCCGGGGTAACTTCCGGCCCCCCTCTTTCGGTCTATGTCTGCCTGGACCTACTGTTATCCCCCTTTTTAGTTAAGAGCCTCCCAGCCTAGGCTGTGGGTCCTGGCAAAGGTAGACGGCACCTTAAGGTGCTTTAGGAGCTATGCTCCACCGTGAGACCCCATACTAAGGGGTAGGCGGTATTCCGGGTTGGTGATCCTGGTTGGGATGCCCTGTCCTTGCCCTTACACCTTTGGGGTGTTAATTCCCCCTTCCCCGGTCACCCATCGTTCCCTACTGCTGGGGGGGGGCGCTTATCCCCCTTTCAGTTTAGTCCTTCTTTTGAGTACATGCTTGTGTGCAACTTTTGTGTGCGTGTGATTGATGCTGCAATGGCCGGGCCGGCAGTTCGCGGCCCCACCGGCCGTTACTGTCAGTCTTCGGGGGAGCTTCTTCCCCTCCGGCGCGGTTTCGGGGGGCGGGGCCGGGCGCGATCCTGCGGCCCGCCCCCTCCCTCTCCCCGTGCTGCTGGGGACGCTGCGGAGCCCGGTCACTGGCCGGTCCCTCCGCCTCGCGCAGGACGCCATTCAGTAAGCGCCCAGTGGGCTCCAGCCTTTCATTGCCGGTGCAGCTGCTTGTCAGCGCGAGATTGATTTATATATTCCTAATTGTATGTATGTGTGCCTTGGCCCTTCTGTATTTGCCCTGCATTGTGTGACAGTCCCCCTTTTCTATTCCAGGCGGACCCTTGTTGGATCCTAAAGGGTTCTCCCGGTCCTAGGGTCCCTGGTTTAATTTAAGAACTCCCTATAAATCCTCCCACTCAGTACACAGAAGGGGCATCCCGGGTCGCTTATATTGCATAATTCCCTTGGGTATTGCGACTACCGATAAAATCACCATATGGAGGCTTCCCAGGATACCGGACTCGGGCTCCCCCGGCAGTGTTTGGGGTGTGGGGTATCCCTTACAGGGGATGATGTATTCCTTTGCATACCATGTGCACAGCAGAATATTACGCTGCAGGGGGATTCTTTGGATACCCCTAAGGTCCTGGCTCATATGTTTGAGGTTCTGGCAATCTCTCCTCCTGAAGTTACTCTTCCGCAGAAGGGGGAGTTCTTTGAGGAGGCTAAGCCACGCTTAGAATTCCTTAATCAAAGGCATTTCAATGGCATTATTCTTAAGGAATGGGAGAGGCCTACTCGGCTTCCGAGGCCACAAATGTTTTATTTAAATTTCAAAAAGAAACAGTATGTTAGTATCTTAATTATTAAGCACTAAGCCACTAAACAAACAAGGCAGTAAGGGAGAACATGTGGGACCAAATATTGGGAAACACAACACTGTAAATCAGCTGGAATCAAAACATTGCCAAATTAAACACTACACATAAAAACAAGGAGAAAACAGCCACTAAAGGAAATCCACTACAGATTGGAGAATAGGGATTAGCATCAAATACAGAAGCTGGTGAAACAACTGCTAAACAGTAAAAATGGGGGAGAAACATAGGGGCAATGGGGACCAGCGAATGGCTTAGCAAGCAAATATACACATGGATCAGGGCCTTTTCAATATAAAAAGAGCTGCATTTCATGCACAATGTGTAAGTCGGAATCTTGTAATCACACTTTGCGCATGCCATTTTGTTCGATGTGCACAGGTGCCATTCTTGCAAGTTTCTGTATGTGGAAACACTTGCGTGTGGTTTTGAGGTTTTTGGCGCACAGCAATGAATCACCCCTAATGTGAAGTGTAAATGAGAGAGATGTCATGCTTGGAAAGTTGCAGCAATTGTGAGATTATTGACAGATATAGTTGATTTGGAGGTAGTAGGAGAGTTTGATGGTGGGAAGGCAAACTCTTGTACATGTTTAGCTTGAGGGAGCAAGATAACATGAATTATGAGACAGTCAGGAACACAGGAGAAGAGAGATCTGGGCCTGAGAGGTAGATTTGAGTGTCGTCTGCATAGAAATGGTGTTGGAGGTCAAATGAGTTTATGTGTTGGCCAAGAACCTAGGTGTAGACCGAGAAGAGAAAGGATCCAGGAACAGAAACTTGTGGAACACGGGCAGAGGGTGGGGAGAGGAAACCACGTAGGGAGTAGGATACACTAAATTTGCGATTACACCATAGTTAAGTCAAAAGCTATATTATTATCATAGTGTCCAATCATTCAATTATTGAGTTTTTTTCAGGAAATTTACCTAAAAACTTTACTTTATCAGCCACTTGTATTACATTTCTCATTTCACAAGTATTATACTATTTGAAATATAGGCATGCAGCTTTAAATACCATATTTTTCACACTATAAGATACACCTGACTATTAGCACCTAGAGGAGGACAATAAGAAAAATATTCTGAACCAAATAGTGTGCTAAAATACCCCCGCCTAATCACCTCATACATGACAATGTACAGAATGCTCCTCCCCCCACTGCCACCTCATAATTAGCAGTGTACAGAATATCCCCAAATCCCCCCATTATAGGCAGTGTGGCAGAATATCCCCCCAATATAGGCAGTGTGGCAGAATATCCCCCCCCCCAATGCCCTATTATAGGCAGTGTGGCAGAATACCTCCCCCCCAATGCCCCTATTATAGGCAGTGTGGCAAAATAACCCCCCTCCCCCTAGTGATTTATTACCCTGCCCTCTCCCTGGTCGCTTGCCATTCCTCCATTAGCGCCGCACTAACATTTCCTACCACGTTTTTTAGGGTAGGGGAATGTGTCTCATGGAATGAAAAGTATGGACTCTGAAGGTTCCTTATTTATGTTTAGCCACAGAACAGTACAGTTCTTATGATAAAACTTTGGAGCTTCTTCTTCCAGCATCTCAGACATGCTGCTGTTTGGATTTAACTGACAAAACTGACAATGCACAGAAAAACACAGTACAGCACAGTAACAGCAAGCCCAGCAACACTTCCTGTTTGCAGGTGACCTGCAAATGCATAAGCCGCCATTTTGTTTCTAAAATTCACTACAGCGGGAGTTAGAAAAAGGTAAATTAATTTTTATGTGCAGCAACCTAAATTGCCCTGTGGAGGGATGCATATGATGACTGTTTGTTATGTTGGTCTGGTCATTTATGACTGGTGGTCCACTTTAAGTCATTGAAATGTTTCTTTTTTTTTTTTTTGCCAGGCTTTGACAAGTGAACTAAACCAAACACGTGATGAAAGCAAGGTAACGTCCAATGACATCTTGCACATAGAGAATGTAAAATCGGGCCGCGACAAGTACAAGACGCTGCGACAGATCCGACAGGGCAACACTAAACAGAGAATCGATGAATTTGAAGCCATGTAGTGGACATCGATTGTTGTCAGCAGGCACATTGCATTTCCTTTGAATTTTGGGGAAGGCTCTTTGCATTATAATGTATAGTTGACATTAAAAGGCAGCAAAAGCAAAAAAAAAAACAGCTTAAAAATATTGTTTATTCTCCATTTTATATTTAGACTGCTACATGCTGAAAGCATTTTAGTGGAAGGAAGTTGTTTGCTATGACGGGGCCAAAATGCAGTAAGGTGGCCACGAGCAACCTAGGCTCATTTTTGCACCATGGAATTATTTAAGTAAATAGATTATTAGGGATTTTGTTTATCAAGATTAATACTTAACAGTGGTGCCAAAAGACTCTGTCTTTTTACTGTGGAGCAAAAAAGATTATTTTTTTAAGGCTTCATTTCAATTTGATACTGTCAGCTGTTTGGCACCAGACTGTATACACAGATGCAGATGGGTCATATTGTTTTTATTTTTTTTTTTCACTGTAAATCGCATTGGTGTACGCCCATGATTAAAGATTTATTGAATGAATACTGTGCCATATAATTTTTCACTTAACAATAAAGATTTGTCACATTTTTACCTGTGAAGCAATGTAAAACATTCAAATAAAGCAGTGTCAATAATCTTGTCATCAATTCACTGCTAACACAGCAGCAGCATGATGGAGAGATCACTTACACATTACATTACCTAGCACACAGTGGGGAGCAGCCATTATTACATTGTAACACCAGACACACTACTGGCTCTTTACAATGCAACACAGCAGGGAGCCGACTGACCTGCTTGTTACATCGTACAGCGCAGGTTTTATTTTTCTAAGTATGTCACACACCCCGCTTCAAACATTAATAATTACACTTGGGTTAACCCACCTGTAGATGGCGACGTTGCAGAGAAGTCTTGAAAAACGAACCCCTCCCGGTCTATACATACCTGGGACCTCCCACTTATCTCCCCTGTTTGGGCAGCGCACCCTGGTTCTGATGGGATATATGTAGTTTCATAGTGTGTGCCACCTGCCAATGTCTTGGTTTCTCTACAAGATGGCGACAAGACAGAAGAATGAAGTCTCCTGCTTGCAGGTAGCCGGGGTAACACCCCGGCCCCCCTTCTGGTCTATTTCTGCCCGGCTTGTTTTATTTTATTTGCCCCTTAATTCATTGTGTAGCCTCCCAGCTTGGGCTGCCGGCCGGGCAAGGGTAGACGGCACCCAAAGGTGCCTAGGAGCTTGCTCCTCCACTAGACCCCATACTATGGGGCAACGCGGTTATCCGGCCTGGTGATCCGGGTTTGGGATGCCCCGTCCCAGTGCCCACTATGGGTATTTGCCCTGTTTCCCGCTTGGTTCCCTTCTCCCTGCGCTAGTTAGGGGGGGGGGGGGCTGCATCTGTATGCTTGGTACATGTTGTTTGTCTCCACCTCATGTGTTTGTCTGATTTTTACTGCGGCCGGTGGGGGGGGGGGGGGCGGGCCCGGGCGGCGTGCGTGTCGCCGGCCCGCCTGTCTGACCGGTTCCCTTGTTTGTGTGGGGCTCTGGTGAGCCCCCTCTGGCTCAGGAGCGGGCGCCTTGTCCTTTAGGCGCCCGCTGATTAAAGCTTGTACTTCGGGAGGAGGAGGGGGGCGGGGCCGCGTCTCGCGGAGCGCTTGGTGCGCTTGGGTGGGCCCGCCCTTCCCCTTCCTTCCTCTTCGTTTCTGGCTGCTGCTGCTGCGGCTGTCTTCAGCGCCACCATTTTACAGATCGGCTTTTTAAGGTAGTCCGTGTATTTTAGTTAAGGTGGTATGTTTTCATTGCGGGTAATTCTGCTTTTTTACTGGGACATTAAAGCTTGCTTCTTATGTCAGGGCACGTCTGACAGTCACCCCTCAAGGATTGGGGTTTTTCTGTGTGCCGCCCGTGTCATTTTTACCTATCAGCAAATATTGGAATACTTGACTTTCGCGCTGTACTGCAGCTGGGTCCCTTGCCCTTGTGTGTATACATATATATATATATATATATATATATATTTATATATATTTTTCCAGTGTATCTTGCCTGTGCTTGTATTTGCATTTTATTCACGTACTGATGCATGCTTGTTTGTTCCTTGCTATGGAGTGACTGTTGTCCTTTCCATTGCAGATCCTGGGATCCCGTGCTGAAGGGGTCTCCCGGTCTTAGATACCTGGCTAGTGGGGTTTTGTCCATTCCAAAGATTATATATATTTTAAATTGCAAATCCTCCCATTACTGGGACATTAAAGGGGCATCCCGGGTTGTATACGGCATAAATCCCTGGGTAATTGCGAATACCACAATTTCACCATATGGAGGCTTCCAAGGATACCGGAAACGGCCCTTCGGGGCAATCTAGGCTGTGTGGGGGTTGTTGGGCTCTGCTCCCGGGGATGATGTCATTATATGCATTCCATGTGCGCAGCGGAACATTGAGCGCCAGTCCGGCACTCCGGTTTCTGGCCCCTCGCCGCCCGTGTCATCTCCTACTCCTCCCTGCCTGTTCCGGACCCCGTGTGACGTTGTCATGGGTTGGGATTCGCAATCCGAGGTATGTGCCCGGTTGGCCAGCCTTGAGAAAATGTTTTTTGCTGTGGTTGCTCAGAAGGCTCCGGCTAAGCGGAAACACTTGTCCCCGACTCCGCCGGACCCAGATGTTGATGTTTTTGAGGCATTGGACTGGTCCGATTGCCCCCCGGCTGAAGAGGGGGAGATTCTTGAGGAATCGGACGACCCTGATGTCCAGCAGTTGTTTGGTGCTGAGGGTGACCAGGCGGCGGGGATGGTCTTTGATACCCCTTCAATATTGGCTCAAATGTTTGAAGTTTTGGCTTTAGTCCCTCCTGTGGCGGCTCCGCCGCCTAAGGGTGAGTTGTTTGATGTGGCCAAGCCGCGTTTGGAGTTTCCCAGTCAACGTCATTTTGAGAATGTCGTCTTTAAAGAATGGGAGCAGCCTACGCGTCTTGTTGGTGTTCCGCCTAGTTGGGATAAGAAGTATCCTTTTCCGGCGGACTTGGTGAAGCGTTGGTCTTTTCCTCCCGAGGTTGATGCCCCGGTTTTGGGGGTATCTAACACGGCTGTGTTGCATTCTCCTGACACTACTACCCTTAAGGATGGCGAAGATCGCCGGATTGACCAGCTGGCTCGCCACGGTTTTGCTTGTGCGGGTTCGGCTTTGAGACCTGTCTGTGCTTCGGCACTTTTGTTGTTGGCAGTTAGGTCTATTGTCAGGGATTTATTTGCGGACCTTGATCCTACTTGTGATGAGTTTGTTGCTCTCAAATGTTGTGAGTCCTTTGTTTCGTTTGTCCTTGCCACTGGTGGCGCCATGGTGATGTGTGGCAGGACCACGGCTTTGTTGGTGGCTATCCGACGGTCGGTGTGGTTCCGGCAATGGACTGCTGACTTTAATCCGGGGGCGGTGGGGTCCTATGGAGGCCCACTTGCCCATCAACCTTCTGGAGCTGAGAGCCATCAGGATGGTTCTGTCTCATCTGACGCAGCATTTACAGGGCTTGCCGGGTCAGGTTCGGTCGGACAATCGGACGGTGGTTGCTTACATCAATCACCAGGGAGGGACTCGCAGTCTGAATGCCCTCAGAGAGGTGTCTCTGATCCTAGGGCGGAGACTCGTGTCTCTTGCATCTCGGCAGTGTACATTCCGGGAGTGGAAAATATGGATGCTCTTCCCGCCGGGGGGAATGGTCTCTCCACCCCCAGGTGTTTCGGTCGCTTTGTCTCGGTGGGGGACGCCGGAGGTGGATCTGTTTGCCTCTCGTCACAATTACAAGCTTCCGACATTCGTGTCGCTCTCTCAGGATCCTCTGGCTCTGGCGGTGGATGCCATGTCTCTGAGCTGGGGGGACCTGGGGTTCCTTTATCTGTTTCCTCCGATCCCCATGCTAGGCAAGGCGTTGCGAAAGCTGGCCCTGGAAGGGGTTCCCGCCATTCACGTAGCTCCAAGGTGGCCGAGGCGGGTGTGGTTCGCAGACATCGTTCGTCTGGCGGTGGATTGGTTCGATCTGCCTCTTCGGACGGATCTTCTCACACAGGGTCAACTGCGTTACCCCAATTTACCAACGCTGGCTTTGACAGCCTGGCTGCTGAAACCTCCATCTTAAGGGAGGAATTTCGGATTCTGTTATTCGGACTCTTATTAGCACCAGGAAGAGGTCCTCTTCTACCATCTACTATAGGACTTGGAGATCTTATATTGATTGGTGTGAGGCTAGATCTTTGCCCTGTCGGGTCTTTTCTGTTTCCAGGATTTTGGAATTTCTTCAATCGGGGCTGGACTGAGTACTTTGAAGGGGCAGGTTTCTGCCTTGTCTGTCTTTTTTCAAAAGTCTTTTGCGCTTCATCCTTTGGTTAAGACTTTTTTCCAGGGGGTCTTGCATTTGCGGCCTCCTAGGAAGCCTTTGCTCCCTGTTTGGAATTTGAATTTGGTTCTCTCTGCTCTTCAGGCTCCTCCTTTTGAGCCTTTGCAGGATATTGCTCTTTCTACTTTGACTCAGAAGGTTGCCTTTTCGGTGGCCATCACTTCGGTTCGGCGCGTTTTGGAGTTGTCGGCCTTGTCGATTCAGGCTCCTTACTTTGAGAGGCATCAGGACAAAGTGGTTTTCTGCTTCAAACCGGACTTTCTTCCTAAGGTGGTCTCTGCTTTTCATCTTAACCAGGACATTGTTCTTCCTTCCTTGTGTCCTAAGCCTAGGAATGGCAAGGAGAGGGTTTTGCACTGTTTGGACGTGGTACGCTGTGTGAAGTACTATTTGCTTACTACATCTCCTTTTCATAAGACTGATGCCTTTTTTTCGTGGTGCCCTGTGGGCCTTGGAAGGGTTTGGCTCCGGCTAAGTCTTCCATTAGCAAATGGATTCGTCAGGCTGTTGTTGGGGCCTATTCTGCCAAGGGGAAGGTTCCCCCTTTTCGTATCACTGCTCATTCTACTCGTGCTGTTGGGGCGTCCTGGGCTTTTCAGCACCAGGCTTCTGTTGAACAAGTTTGTGAGGCTGCTACTTGGTCTTCTGTTCACACTTTTTCCAAGTTTTATAAGGTTGACGTGCGGGCTTCAGCGGATGCTGTGTTTGGCCGCAAGGTTCTGCAGGCTGCAGTGGTCTGAGTTTTGCATTATTGCCTTGTTGGATACCTGCCCTTTCTGGACACTGCTTTTGGATGTCCCAAGTGTAATTATTAATGTTTGAAGCGGGGTGTGTGACATACTTATAATACCCATTTTACAGGTGAGTATTCACTAAATGGTATTTTTATATGGGGCCGGGAGGAGCCACAATTCTTCTGCAGTCCACTGCGCCACCTTGTGGCGGAATACCCAGATGTAAGGACTACATGAAACAGGCCGTGCTGTGCATAGTAAAAACAATTCTACAGGTGAGTACTCACAGAATTGTATTTTTCAACTTTGTGTGTTATAAGCATTTTCACTATCCCAAGTTTTGTTTCTTGCCTCAGGGGAATTCCGACTTGGGGTTTCCCACTTTGTTAAACTTCCCAATTCACTCCTAAGAAACGTACCTTTCCACGTCCCATGGCAAATGCATGCGGTAGCGTAGCTGCATCCCTGGGCGCCCAGCCTATCTGAATGGCTATGCGTGGAGGCCCGCCTCAGCCCAGTGATGCTGAGGATGCAGCTATTTACATTACCATGGAAGCCAGGAAAAATGTGGGTTTTTATGGTGACCCGTGGTGTTTCACACAGTTTAGTTTATTTCATGGAGATTTTATATACTTATTGAGTCAGCTGGTGGAGTCATGACAGAAGCAACTCACAAAATTGTTACTGCCACGTAAAGTGCATGCATGTGAAAAAAACTGGAGTAAGTTCACTGCAGCTGTTGCAAGGAGACCAGTGGGCTAAATCCTAAGGATGCCTACTATTATCTCACTGAATAAAACCCAGAAGATCCCACCATTCAGAAAACAGACAGCCATTTTCATTTTAAAATTTAAAAGGCATACATTTTTTTTCTTTACTATTGCCACATTTTGTGTACACATGTTAGAAGCTATTGTGTGGTTATTTAATTATTTATCTTTTTTAATACAAATATTCGCAATAGTGTTCCTTTAAACAAGAACTGCTTTCTTATACATGGCCAGTGTAGACTGAAACAAGCTGACTAAACTAATGCCCTAGATCAGTGTTTCCCAACCAGTGGTCAGTTACCACTACTGGTAGGGTAGGGGTGAAGAGCAGTGTAAAATGGTTGCACCAACCAGGCTTGTACTCATCATGTTGGCGATCAGAATATTCAGCCACACAAAGGTGATGTGCTACACCTGTGCTGGCTGCAAGGAGGGTTACCCAGCGACCACAACAGGTCACTTTACAAGTGCTGACTGTCAGTACTAAAGGAGGTGCAACAGGCAGGAGGGGGGGTTGTTTAAAAAAAAAAAAAGGTCTCGGGGGGAGTGGCCTGGCTATGAAGGAGTGAGGAGCTCGTTCCTGAACTCTGTGACAGCCCCTGACTTTTCAGTTGATCCTAAAGGCATATACCCCCCCCCCAGACTCACAATATGGGGAGCAACAGGAAAAGGAGAACCGGGGGCTCCATTAAGAAGCCCTCTAAAAAGTCCATTGGCAGCTTTTTCAGCCCCAGAGGGCCGGCGGGGCAACCAGGTCCGACTGGCAAGATGGTGCCCGCTGTGTCTCAGAGGAGAGGAGCCCCGAGAGGGACCAGAGCGCGGGACCGGCTTGGAGGAGCCCCAGGGAGCGGCGAGTATGCCCCTTACCTCGTGCCTGCAGCCGCAGATTGGAGCTGCATCCATGCCGGGTGCTGCGGCTGAATCCAGTTCGGGTGAGGCGCCGACGTCATCGAGCCCGGGGCCCGCGGAGGAGGCGGGGAAGTGCCGGTGCGGGCTGGAGCGGAGATCCGAGCCTGCTGAAGAGGCAGTGCGGAGCTGTCGCGAGCCTCAGCGAGAAGCGCAGCCGGAGGGCGCGGTGGTGAGAAGCCGTCAGAGGCCGCATCAGAGGTCCGCGTCAGCAGGACACCCCGAGCCTGCCTCGGCCCCGCCGGAGGAGTTGGCTGGCGGCGGGGGTCGGGGGCGGGTGCCCGAGGAGTGTAGCGGCATTCAGAGGAGGTCTGCGGTGTCACAGACATCCACCTCAGTAAACACGCATCCCCCTCCACTGCCCAGCATAAATGTCTCATCACCACAGTGTGCTGCAGAGTGCGCACATATGCCCCTGTCACCAAGCAACAAGGTCTCCTCTACCCATAATAAAGAGGGCAGCCGGGTCAACATTGCATCCGCAGGGGAACAGGGAATAAAGGGCAGTGCTGTCCCATTGACGCCCCCGGCATATGATCTCTTGCCCTCAGAGGGTTTCCCCGGGCCAATTTCCCATAGTGTCCCCCACCTGGAGAGACAGCCCTGATCCTGGGAATTTTGTGCAAGGGGTCATCCACCCGATCCCTGAGGGCCCGGACCTTCCATGCACACCTGTGCAGATGTCCCCGGTCACCATGCCCTTGGAATGGTCGTCCGGCTCTAGCATGCATGCACACAGCGTCTCGTCCCCTGGTTGGAGGTCTGCGGGCAGTGCGGTGGACCGGGAGCATGCCATAACCGATCTAGATGATGAGGGCCCCTCCCGCTCCCTATCCGGGATGCACCCGACCCAGGTATCGGTTAGACGACTGTTCCCGCAGCCAGCTGTTGATCCCAGCATCCGAGCCATCCTGCAATGCCTCCCGACCAAAGCTGAGCTTAAAGCGGACCTGGAGGCGGTGGCGACCAGAATTGAACAGGCTTTGCGTTGAGGACCTGCAACAAAAATCTTCTGCTTTGGATACTAAGGTTGCGTCGCTCGAGGACTCCCGCACAGATCACGAAGCACGCCTATCGGCCTTGGAAAGAACTCAAGAGCTACACCGACAACAGCTGATCGACCTCCGACTTCAAACGGACGACCACGAGCACAGGAGCAGGCGCATTAATTTGAAGATCCGAGGTATTCCTGAGTCTGTCAGATCGGAAGCGTTGCGCCCACTGGCAATAGAATTGTTTAACCACATGCTGGGAAGGTCGCCTGACACAACTGATCATCGATAGAATCCACAGAGTGGCGGGCCGCCCGGACGGGGACCCTCAGGCCCCCAGGGACGTTCTCTGTAGAATCCACTTTTTCACCATCAAAGAGGACATTCTACGTCTGACATGGGAGCGAGGAAGGATCGAGTGGCACGGTTCGCAAATCACGATTCTGCCAGATGTATCACGCCACACCCTGCAGATGAGGTGCATGCTCCGCCCTCTTCTAGACAAGATACGGGAGGTTGGGCCCTCCTATAAATGGGGTCACCCATTTCATCTTATTGCACGTAAAGACAACTCCACGTTTGCCCTCAGAAGTAAAGCGGACCTCCCGGGGTTTTTTTGGGTGTGGATCCTTTTCCAGTTCCCGACTGGTTGGCGATAGACCTGCCGTCCCTTCTCCCGCAGCGAGGTCCCCGGAGGCCCTGGCTGGGGAGGGACCGGAGGGGAGGCGCCCTCGGCAGGTTCATGGAGTGCTAAGTCCCCCCTCCCCCCTTCCCCTCCTGTTCCCCTTGCCCCCCCGGACTTACGTGGGTGCCCACCTGCTACGGAGCGACGTGTTGCTCAGTGACTCTCTGTAATAAGAATGAGGCAATTGTTTTGGACTTTTGATTGGGGGCGGGCATGGCGCCACACGTGGCCCTTTCTCTGATCTGTGGGGTCGGGAGACGGACCCCTCCCCGGTTTTGTGTGTGCCGTGGGGGGCGGCCTGTCCGGCTGGGCTGACTAGGGGGGATGGAATGACTCTGGTCATTATTAACCCAGCGGGAGGCGGGGGGTGCTCTCTGGAGAGTGGGGATCTACTTTATTGGGTTGACCCGTTTGCGGTAAAGGATATATGGTTATCAGTGGTTATAATTCCTGTTTGTTGTTATAATATGTTTCAGAATGTGGTGGGGGCAATCGGTGGGGCCGCAGTGGAAGCCTGACGAGAGTTGGCAGTTGCCCTTTGCTCCCCAGATAGATAGGATGGGGGGGAGTCGGTTAGTTATTACATGTAGATAGGGGCTAGCTCCTGAGTTACTAGGTCACTTTTCTCAGTAATCGTCCCGCCTTGTCCTGTTGGTCCTTATCCAACAGGTGGCGCGTGGTGTTTTGGGGTTTTGACCTCTGTATTCTTCTTTGCCCTTCTCTGTCAAGTAAGGGCGCATTAGGTTTCTTGTTATAACTTTTACGAACTTTCTCTGTTCTTTCACCTCTCTTGGTCACTAATTCATCTCCTTACTCTACTCGTCCTCTTCTTCACCTTTTCTTTTGTTCTTCCTTGGGGCCTTGTTCCTCGGTTCGGATCCCGTACCTCCGGTGTCTCGGTATCTCCACGACTCCTGGCGGCCCCCTGTCTGCTTTGCAGCACCTTGGTCCCATTTCGTATCCCTGCATAGCCGCCCATCATGGCTAGCCTCAAGGTATGTACCTTCAATGCTAAGGGGTTAAATATTCCTGAAAAGAGGGCAAAGATATTGTACGGATTCCACAAAGGAAGGTTAGGCGTAATTATGTTGCAGGAGACACATTTTAGCCAGGGGAAAATTCCCAATATCAGAAACAGATACTATAATAGATGGTTCCACAGCCCCAACCCCGAAAACAAATCCAAAGGAGTATCCATATTTGGACCCGAGGTTGGATTCCTCCCAGGAACTAGACTCCGTGGGGCCCTCCGCGCCCTCCAGGTAGTAGACACCTGGAGAATTCAACACGGTAGTGCAAGGAACTACACGTTTTTCTCCCACCCTCATAACACCTATAGTAGGCTGGACTACATCTTCCTTAGCCACCACGCACTCGCACGTGACCCTGAAACCACTATTGGGCAGATACTTTGGTCGGACCACGCCCCCGTCTTCTTGAGCCTCCCGATCCCAGAAGTGACCCCCAGGCATTATAATTGGCGTCTCAACGACAATTTGCTGAAGGATGCCTTGTGCCTGGCCGAAATCAGGACCACTATAGCTAACTTCCAGTCTGACCATATTAACGACCCGACCCCATTACCAATACAGTGGGAAGCGCTCAAATGTGTATTGCGGGGGGTCTTCATTAAGCATGGGTCCAGGTTCAAGAAGGAACAGACGCGACAGATCGGTGCGGCTCTGGAACGTATCAGGGAATTAGAGGAGGCACACAAAGCTTCTTCCACTCGAACAGTTTTGAGAGAGCTTCTGGACGCCAGACAGTGTTTGAAGGGCTTGTATGACCAGAGTTTCCTTCAATTTAGAGATAGATGTAGGGCCCGTATTTATGAGCACTCAGATAAATGTGATGGGATGCTGGCCCAGTCCCTTCACCCGAGGCAGGGTTGTGCATTTGTACCTACCATTAAGGGGGCTGGGGGCTTAGAGGTTCATAAGACGTCTCAGATAGCGGGTGAGTTTCAGGCCTTCTATTCCAGACTCTACAACATCGAAAACACTCCGTCCCAGGGGCTGCGGCAGGAAAAGAGCGCCCCAATTGTAGATTATATAGAAGAGACAGCTCTCCCAACCCTACAGCCAGAAGATAGTGACTCCCTGGAGGACGCATTTAAGATCGAGGAGGTGGTTCACGCCATAGGGCAGTCCCCCGCAGATAAGAGCCTGGGTCCAGATGGATCCACACCCAGGTTTTACAAAACACTGGGTTCTCCGATTGCCCCCTTTCTTGTCAAAGTATTCAACTCGATCTCAAACCGTTGTCCCTTCCCGAGACATTGCGGTAATTCTGAAGCCCGGCAGAGATAGTACCTTGCTACAGGCCAATCTCGCTGATTAATGTAGATTTGAAAATATATGCTAAAATCATTACCCTCAGACTTCAGCCGCTACTTCCCTCACTGGTCAATTTGGATCAGGTGGTGTTTGTCTCAGGAAGGGAAGCAAGGGATAACACTATCAAGACAATTTCCCTGATGCATCACGCGCAGTCGCGGGCCATTCCGGCCTGCGTGCTGGCAATGGATGTCAAAAAAGCCTTCGATAGGGTGCATTGGGGGTTCCTGAAAGCTACACTGGCCCAGGTTGGAATAGGTCCGGTCATGTTAGCCAGAATCATGGCCCTGTACCATGACCCCACTGCGAAGGTAAAGGTCAATGGCCCCCCTGGAATGGAACCAGACATGGGTGCCCTCTATCTCCATTGCTCTACGTTTTAGTGATGGAACACCTGGCCAATGCCCTGAGGGCAAACCCTTCTATTGGGGGTATCTCCTGTGGGGGAAAGGAGCACAAGCTCTCTCTCTTTACTGATGATCTGCTCAGGTACGTAACCTCTCCGCATATATGTTTGCCTTCTATTTTAGCAGAGTTCAAGCGTTTTAGCGAACTCAGCAACTTCAAAGTTAATTTATCTAAAACAGAGATCTTAAACATCTCCTTGGATTTGCATACTCAGCAACTCCTACAGGCGAACTTCCCCTTCAGATGGCAGGGAGAGGCCATAAATTACCTTGGGATCCAGCTGCCCTCAGATTTAGGGAAACTGTACAAACTTAATTACGCTCCGATCCTCAGTTCAACAGTCACCAACCTAAGCCTCTATAGCAAAAAACAATACTCATGGCTGGGGCACATAAATATTTAAAAAATTGACATTCTGCCCTGATTCCTCTATCTTTTTCAGGCAATCCCATTGGCTCCAGAGCGCGGCTTCTTCAAGCTGCTTCAGGGAGCCTTTTTCAAATTCATTTGGGGCAACAAAAAGCCCAGAGTGTGGAGGAAGACGCTTCACAGACCCAGAGACGATGGAGGACTCAGGGTTCCAGATCTGAAGGTCTATCATGCCGCATCAGTGCTGGTGCGCCTTTCGGATTGGTTCCATCACAAGGAGAATAAGTGTTGGGTCGGCATTGAGGGGGACGCCTCCCCACTTGGAGTCATGGCCTTACCCTGGGTTGCTGAAGATATGGGATAGGTTTTTGAGACGGGGGGAATTGTCGCTGAGACCTGGACCCCTTACCCCACTTTTTGGCAACCCGGCGTTTCCTCCAGGGATGAACTCTAGGGTGTTCCTCCTTTGGGAAGCTTCTTGGGACACCAGACTGGGTGACATAGTGACGAGCTCGGGGCCGCCTTCTCTTTCGGACCTACGACCCCTGGAAGTGGGAACACCTCCTGGCATGCCCAACTGGTTGCCTTTGTCAGATCTCTTGCTCCAGTCTCAAATCTCTCTCGCCCACTCACTCCCTTGGAGAGGCTTCTGAGGGACTCAACACCCCCTAAGCATGTGATCTCTACCTTATACAAGATCCTTCAGGGTGAAGGAGAGTGCCGGGAGCTACCCCAGTTCTGTAGGAAATGGGAGGAGGAATTAGGGCAAATATTTGAATCGGAGGACTGGGAGAAATCCTTTGTGCTTACTCACAAACTGTCTATGGCATGTAGGGCACAGGAAAGAAATTACAAAATACTAGCAAGATGGTATAGATGCCTGTCAAACCTGGTAAAATTTGGGGGAGCGGAGTCCGGGGATTGCTGGAGATGCGGGGGGGCCCCCAGGCACCATGGTCCACATCTGGTGGGAGTGCCTGGTGGTGGGGAGCTTCTGGGAGGGGGTACTCGGAATCTATAAGTACATGTCGTTGGAAAGCGTCCCGAACACACCACAGGTAACCCTTTTATAGATGCTCCCAGGGTCGGTGACGGCAAATAAGAAAGGGCTGTTGAGGCATCTTCTCACAGCTGCCAGAGCGGTGATCCCCAGGCACTGGCGTACCAATGTTGCTCCTTCCCTATTGGAGTGGTACGGGGAGGTGGAGGGCATAAAGAGGATGGAGGAGCTGGCCTTGGAAAGGGTTGAGGACGGTACCCAGAGGTTTCTCAGGACATGGACTCTCTGGGAGGTGTCGCGGGTCTCGCCAGACTTCCGGGCGCTTCTGGAGAGCGTGTAGTGTTGGGGGGGGGTAATAGCAGGAGGGGTGTGATTTTGGGCCATTGGGGTGCGGTTTGCTGGTTCTGGGGGGGGGGGGGGTTCCGGACGTGGGACATCCGGCCTCTTGGTATCTATTTCCATTTCCTTTTATTTGTTCTTCCTTCTTTCTTTTTCTCTTTCTCTTTTTCTCCTTCTTCCCCTTCCTCTCTTCCCCCTATATCTTTCTCTCATACTTCACCTCTATTGATCGCTGGGAGGAATGGACATGGTGGTCGCGCGCTGGTGGGACCGGCCAGGGATGAGATTATAATGACAGCGGGAAACACCCCATTACTTGGAGATCCGGTGCGATATAAATGGTTGCTCGCGGAGCTAGCTCAATGATCCCTTTCGCCCGGAATAGTTTGTACTCTGTGAAAGGGAAGGATCTGGGTTCTGGTCCCTGCGGCCGTATGAGCATGTAATGTTGTATTTGGTCTCCGTGTGGTTTCTCCCTGTGATCCCCTGCTTTTCTGTTTCTAACTGCTGTTCTGTATATTTGAAAAAATGTATAAAGACATATTGAAGTAAAAAAAAAGGTCTCTGTTGCAGTGATCCACAGTTGGTACTGTCCCAATCACAGGGCAGAATGGAGTCATTTTTCTTCAATGGTGGTAACCATGTGTTGTCCGAGTTGATAACCCCACGACTGTTGGTACACTAAGGCAGTTAAGCCCAGGCAAATGGGTTTACTCTCCAATAATGTACTCTAGGCATAAATGTGTTCAGGGTCAGAAGGTGGAGAACCATATCAGCTGGTCCGTGTTGTCTCTGGACATAGATGTGTTCAGGGCCAGAAGGTGGAGAACCATATCTGCTGGTCCATGCTCCGGTGGTCTGACAGGGCAAGGATATAGACATGATGATGCTTACAATGCTTCCTCTTTTTTATTAACTGTGAAGGGGGGGTCCAAACAGCACAGGTTGGTCTGGACATGCAAAGGTCTGTAATGCAATTGTCATCTCTATGTCAGCTTCCTCTGTGACGATCATTGAAGATCATATTACATATTAGTATTCAGAATTCTGCTTTTCTTTTTTGAGCTGATGCAATGACGATGGGTATATCAGGTGAGGCACTTTTGGGTGGAATTCTGCTTTAACTTTATTGCGTAAAGTGAACATTAAATCATGACACTCTATTCTATACTAAAGTATGACAAGTTTATTGATTAGCAAAACTATACTATTGTCAGCATTTTACAAATGATATATAAATACTATTATAAAATCAATATACTGTAATACACTAAATTACAATACAGTAGTACTAACATTTACAGTAGTAAAATCACCTTCAGCCACTCGGGTACCTGCCTATCTCCACTGTATAGATTGGGGGTGGGTTAATTATAGCAGAGAGAATTAATATACTTCTTTACTGTGTAGAGCAGGGGATAGGAGTTAATCTGAGGGGCAACAATGCATATCAGGAGTGTTAGAATGCTCATATATTTGTCTCCCAATACTTTGGACCAGTTCACAACTCTCTAGGACAAGTATGTACCCGTGAAAGCCTGTGTAGGGAAGTGCTCAAGTACCACAGAGTTACAAATGGAACATTACATTCCTGCTGGATATCATAGAGAAGAGGGCTTGCTGTAGATCACTCTCGCTCTCTAGCTGCTGATGATACACTTCCTGCCCCTTTGGGGTTGGGGTTTGCAGCCCCTGACTGGAGGTATTAAAGACTATAGGATACACTGCCTATATGCATTAGAGAACTGAGCACACGGCTTTCTATGCTGCTGTGCTGCTGCAAACTACATATACAGCCTGGAAGTGGAGGCTGAATCACTTTCCAGACTGCTACACTATTCTCCATGTGTCCAGCTGCTGGTGCCACATGGGGGATCTGCTGTTGCTGCTCCCTAACTTCATCATTGTTGTGGATGATCTGCTGCTGCTGCATATCTCCTCATCGCATTCTGCGGGTGAAGAGTGAATCATCTCCTCAAGTCAACATCAGGGGCCCCTGCAGCTTGCATCCTGTGTCGACTTCCTCCTGGAGGTATTTAGCTATAGACTATATATATATATATATATATATATATATATATATATATATCCTGGTATATGTGCACAGATTAACTAAAGCCTGAGCTGGGCCTTTCATTGTCCTTTACTACATATATAGTATTACAGTTATACATAACTGTGTCAGTAAGTGACTTTTGCTGGGAGCAATAGTTCATCTGCTCCAATTGTATTGTTTTGCTTAGACAACTAAAGGTGTCCCCTATTAGTTGTAAGGACCCTATTCTGGGTGGAGGCTCTGGCACAACAAACATTTAACCTCCCTCTTCCATTCAGCGAAGGCTCAGCTTCTCTTTGTTGCCAAAGGGTTAGAGCCATAGCCTGTCTTGAGTGGGGTGTTTACCGTCACCCCCCCAAAACAGCCCTAAATTTGGAGGCACTGCTGAGATCGAAGTGGGTTTAAAACCTATGAAAAAACAATACAATCTAGGGGGGTAAGCTCAATTTGCTGCTGGCTGGGCACACTCAACCCCTGCACCAGCACAAGCTTATGTAAAGAAGGAAGAACCAGTGTGATTGACAGTCTAGTGATTGACACCGAGCCAAATAATGAAAAGGCAGCTGGGGATTTAAACAAACTGATAGAAATGCTAGCACAGGGACTTCAGCCAGAACATTATAAGAAGTTGAAGGTGTTCTCTGGTAATACCCCTGTGTTTGCAAGGAGAAGAAAGTTTTGAAGTATGGAAAGAGCACATTCTTCAGAGCTTGAGAGAGTGGTCCTGCCCAGAGGAGGGCAAGCACCAGAGGGTGAAAGTCTATGGTCACCAGCTGCAGAATTAATCCGCCTGTACCAGGACACTCATGAGGGAGCAAATGCAGCCGACTATGTACAAGTACTGTCTGATCCCATACTATGATCTAGAGCAGATGGATGACTATCGAATGTCCCATTGGAAGTAAGGAGAAGATGTTTGCACCTTCATTAACAGATTGCAGTTACTTCTATCATGTTTGGTGTATCATAAGGCTATACCCCTCTACAAAGGACTGGAAGAGTGAAACTCCTCCAATCTAACACATAGTGAACCTGTAGACCCAAACCATCAGGTATGAAACACTCTGCTTCATGGTGGGGGAGGAGTTGTGCTAGGTGTGGTCAGCCGGCCATTCTACTAAACAGCGTCAGGAGGAGTGTGAGGAAACGGTGTGGCCTTTCCTGTGCAGAAGCCCAGGAGCAGCAAGAAGCCCTCTCCTCTCCTAGGTACAAAATCTATTGTTAAAGTCACTATTAATGGTCATTCCACCCCAGCTCTATTTGATACTGCTACATTTCATTTTACAAGAAGTACCTGAGGAACATACCCTGGGCAGGCAGTCCAACGGGCAGATTGATTTACGGGGTCTGAACTCTGAATCATATCGTGTAGATGGGAGCTTGCAAGTGGTCATGACTATTACTGGGTTAGCTGACAAGGATGTACCCGGTTTGGGGATCACAGCTCTAGTTTGCCCTCACACCGGTGACTCCCATGTGGCCCCAGTGATTTTGGGAATGAATTGTAAAGCGGTGTACAATGCTTTCCAGGAGTTTCTTAAAGGAGACGGGGTTACACCTTCTAATAAAGTTGACATGCCACCCAACAATAAAGAGTTCTGTGATGTACTTTGGTTACCGGCGTGTGGTGGTATATCACATCGGTTAGCACCCAGTGGAGATTCCATCAGGGGAAGAAAGAGTCCTCAGAGTGGAATTGCCAATGAACTAATTGGAGATGGGAGTTATGTCCTCATGGAAACCCCTAAAGAAATGATTACCAAGAAGGGCTGGATGGTGATTCCTGAAAGAAAGGATTGGAGGACCCAAGTGGAATTATCTATGGTAGCGACTGAAAAAAATTGCTCTCCCCACCCAGTCATAATCAGTCATCATCAAGTCACAGCCAATTTATATCCTGTGCTTGATGTCAGCCCGAACCCTTAAAAAACTATTCCCCAGCATCTAAAATTAATATATTTAAAGTTTTTAGTCACTTACTTTTTATTCTTTCCCTCACTGGCCTGCAACTCTGTCCAGCACGCTAGGATACGGGTGCCGCCATCTTGGCTCAGTAGCATCACATACTGAAGAGAGGAGAGGGGTCAAAAGTGCAGGGGAGCAAGATTATAGCTGTGCTTTGCACAAACAGAGCAGAGTTGGGGTCAGGAAAAGGTCAGCAATCCCAGAAAGCAAAGCTGCACAGGCAGCCTGCACCTCCATGGGCCACCATCTTTATTGTTTAAAGTCTCAGAAAATGCAATAGGCGCAGGTAGGATGATTTTTAATGTGGAAAATCTGTATGTACAGCGTGGGGGAAACATAAGATAGATTTAGGGTGAAGGTCCAGTTTAAGAGATTGAGAGACGTAGTAGTCAACTAATTCTCCCCTATTGTTTCTGGAGGATGGTCTTCAGAAGTCTGCATGATTACCATGGTCACCTGGGACCTGAATAAACATATGGCCTGGTGCAAGATCGATTCTAGTGGCCCAAGATGAGAGATACTGTGACTAGTTTGTGCAGACGATGTCTCAGATGTCTACATAGGAAAGCCCTGCCAGCTCGAGCTGCCCCAATGGAGCATTTACAGAGTTCAGGCCCCATGGATTTGGTCTGTATGTTTTTCTCTGCATTAACAATGACACAAAAGGGATTGGAAGTCTATTAGTGGTGGCCGACCACTTTACTCACAATGCTCAAGCTTTCCCTAGTAAAGATCAAAGAGCAGTTGCTTTGGGGTAAGTATTTAATCTCTTATGGCCTACCCCACAAATTGCATTCAGACCAAGGCAGAGACTTTGAGAGCAAGTTAATCAAAGAACTACTCCAGCTGCTGAACATCTGGGAAAGTCGGCCCATGCCTTATCACCCAGAGGGTGGGACCTTGATTGATATGCTGGGTACTCTGAAAGTCCAAGACAAGCAGTCCTGGAGCCACAAGGTTGAAGCTATGTTACATGCCTACAATAGCACAAGACACGAGAGTACAGGATTCTCACCCTATTTCTTATGTTTGGAAAAGAGCCTAGATTGCCCATTGATCTCCTTCTAGGTGTTTCCACTGACGGAGTTAGCCATCAGAATTATTATCAATATGTGGTTCGTCTGAAAGTTTCCCTTTGAATAAGTGTATTACTTGGCTGAAGAAAATACAGCAAAAGTAAATGCTGGAAGTAAGAGACGCTTTGATCTCCATGTAAGAGATAGAGACTTGAAACCAGGGGACTAAGTCTTGCTGCGAAACTTAGGAGCATCTAGAAAACATAAACTGGCTGACTGCTGGAGAAAAGAGAATTTTACCGTAGTGGACAAGTTGCTTGGGATCCCAGTATACAAAATAAAGGGACCAGAAGGTAGGATAAAGGCCTGTCATCGAAATCACTTGCTGCCTATCCTTCAAATCAATAATAAAGAAGGCTCAAGATATTGCAGTAAGTGATCCACCTCAGCCTCAGGCAGATGCCACCTCTGACCAACGAGAGCGACTGAACTGCAGTTCCTGAAGTCACTAGCTCAACTGCCCCTTCCTCTTCAAGAGTGTTTTTGAGTCCTAGCTCCCCAGAGTTTGTGCCTCAGTCAGTGATTACATCCAGACAGGAGCCTAATCCTGCAACAGAGCCAGCACCATCCCTTCCCATAACTCACAGTCCTAGTACAGAGCCTAAAAACACTGAATTACCTCAGAAGGGAGTATGGAGAGGGGAAAGAGTAAGGTATGGTCCACCCATTTTTACCTATAATTTGGAAGATCACAGGTTTATCAGTCAGCCACAGCCTTTATCATGATTGAGCAGTTTCCAATTTGGTCAATATGTTGCCTGTCTATGCTACTCCTGGCATTTATTACTACCGACTCATTTTCTTGCAGCAATCCATTGTAATGGAGAAAGGACAACGTTGTTTCTTGCTAATTTATGTTGACCTTAAACATGTTTTCTCTTTGATGGGATGTAAAGATTTCACCAGGGGGAGTATGTAGGGAAGTGCTCAGTTACCACAGAGTTGCAAATGGAACATTACATTCCTGCTGCAGATCATTCTATCTCTATTGATGATACACTTCCTGCCCCTGCAAGTTGGGGTTTGCAGCCCCTGACTGGAGGTATCAAAGACTATAGGACAGACTGCCTGTATGCAGGAGAGAACTGAGAACACAGCTTGATGCCAGGAGCTGTGCTGCTGAAACCTACATATACAGCCTCAATGTGGAGCCTGAATCACTTTCCAGACTGCTACACTATTCCCCCCTCTTGTCCAGCTGATGGTGCCACATGGGGGATCCTCTGTTACTGCTCCCTAACTTCATTACCTCCTGCCTGTTAACCTGCTACTGCTGCAGCATATCTCCTCATCGCCTTCTGTGGGTGAAGAGTAATTCATCTCCACGAGTCAACATCAGGGGCCCCTGCAGCTTGCATCCTGTGTCGACTTTCTCCTGGAGGTATTTAGCTATAGACTATATATATATTTACTTGGGTATATGTGCACGGACTAACTGTGATATACTGTGTATGGCCCATTTATACTTACAAGTCAACCTTTACTACATTAAGTTCCTAGTACTGTTATAGTTGATTGTGTAAGTGAACGACTTAGGTAAGTGGTTGCTGGGAGCAATACTTTCTCTGCTCCAAATGTATTGTTTTGCTTAGACAACTTGATCTATTTCCCAGAAAGATGTTCCCTATTAGTTGCAAGGGCCCTATTCTGCGTACAGGCACTGGCACACCAAACATTTAACCCACTCTTACACTCAGCGAAGGCTCAGCTTCACTTTGTTACCAACAGGTTAGCGCAATAGCCTGTCTTGAGTGGGGTGTTTACCATCCCCCCCCCCAAACAGCCCTGCACCCGCATAATATTCAGCCTGCAAATATGAATCATGACATGTCTAGGCCTTGTAGAGATCTCTGGACTAAGTAACATATTTATTATCCAGTTGGCTTTTTTTTAATGTAGCTCTTTTTATGTAGCTCCAACACAGTATATATATATATATATATATATATATATATATATATATATATATATATATATATATATATATATATATATATATATGACAAAAAATATATATAACCAGTTTCTACACAGAAAACCTGGAACTTGAAAAATAACTCCTCAAAGGAGGCTTCTATTTAACATTATCCATATCAGTAAGGAGATTTCTGTTATGAGATGTTTAGTAGTAAAAGGACCTTTTATTGGAATGTAGTACAAGGGAATCTTCTACCCATTCATTCGGCATCATGAGAAGTTGTTGCCATAAAAGCTGGGCAGACTGGTGGCCAATAGAGTTGCTGGCTACATCACCTGCAGGCAACATAAAACAAATTGTTAGCCATAACTGATTTATTTGTTCTTAAAAAATGTTGTATGCTTGTTTTTTTCTATACAATTTAAATCTACCAAGTCCAAAAAAGCTCAAATGCTCTCCAGTGGCTTTTCCCAATGGAGCTCTATGGGTTCCAGCTCATTTAGAAGTGGAAATATCAGAGCAGAAGCACCAGATAAAAGCATTTCTCTGGGCAAGACATTAGTGGAGCACATGTCAAGATGGCGGGATGAGTTGTTTTAGATGCATAATTGCATAGATGCCTACTGATTCCGATAAAGGCCTACCCTGTGCACAATGCACATAAGCCCATTGCCATCTCCCCAACAGATTTACAACTAGCCTTATAATTAGCATAATACACTAGATATTTTTGTTGATTAAGAAATTCCCTGTGTCCTAGAAGCGCAGGGGAAAAGGGGTATTAATACAATGAATGTGGCACAAGGTCTAGGTAGCAATAAAGAATATTCGCATCTTGACTTTATGGATGATCTTGTTGAACCATTACCTCTTCCCATAGTCGTCCCTCCCAGAAAGCGTTCATTCAGGCCTTGGTCCCAAACAGTAAGATCCAGTCGAGAACTCTTCAGATCTTCTACAGTCACTATGTTATAAATTATTGTGTAATTCCACTCTGGACATGTCTCTCTTTTAAGAGCTGGGGTCCTTTGCTTTAATTCATGTTTGTTTGGCAGGATAAGGCAACTAATCAATACAAAAATTCAATATTAGATACAAATTTCTAAGGTTACAGAAGTTGTTTTTTGTTGACTGTTACAATGTGCCATGCACCACTTACTGCACAGATATGTGTGCAAGCATACAATGGCCATCTATGCCCCCCACCCCACTGCACACACACATTGCTCCATAAATAATAATGGCAAATACAGTTCAAAGCTCATCTATATGGACCCTACAGAGGAAGCAAAGGCACTGGAAACTCACCTTTTAACAAATGGACTTAAAAAACCATCAGGTCTTAATAGCAAATTTTTAGCACCCAAGATTACAAGATGAAGTTGGATCGCTTCTAAATGTTTGCTGTATTTGCCTGCATCATGGAGAGAAATGCCATGAGACTTAGCAGACTAAATGGCAGATGAGCCATCGGGCTCTTCTGTACTCACCGTTTGATGAATAGCAGAGTGTTGTAGAAAGCGGAGGTATTTCCAGTCTCATCTTTAAACGCAGTTCTCCATGATATTGCACTATGCTTTCATCATGCTTCTGCCAAAATACAATGCAAAAGCTTAAGAAAATAAAATAGAAACTGCAACTGATGAATTCTCAATCACTGTTTTTCCAAATGTTACTCCTTGTAGAGAGATAGATTCATGGATGAGTGTATTGCTAAATCAGGTTATCAAGTTAGGAGATAAACCACTACCATATTATATATATAATAGGTAAATGATTAGATGATACAATTAATTACATGAACTCAATTTAAAAAATGTATTTCATTATATATATACACACACACACACACACACACACACACACACACACACACACACACACACACTAGACATATATATACCGTACATATAGAGAGGAGTCATTGCCAAACTTTTAAATTTAGCACCATTCTTACCCTGCCACAACAGCCAGGTAACAAGCAAGCACCCAGGAACATACAATAGCGAATTCTACATCCAGACAATCATAACACGTGGTCCAAGGTTATTAACATCTTAAAGTGGTCCTTCACTCTGAATAAGAGTCTATCTTATATGTTTCCCACAACCTGTACATATAGATTGCTCACATTAAAAATCATCCTACCTGCATCTACTGCATGTTATAAGCCTTTAAACATCCAAGATGGCGGCTCATGGAACATCAGGCAGCCTGCAAACAGGAAGTGCCTTCTGACTGTGCTGCTCTGCATTCTGGGATTGCTGACCGTTTCCTGACCCCAGCTCTGCTCTGTCTGAGCAAAGCACAGCTATAACCCGCCCCCTGTACTTTATCCCACTCTCCTCTCCTCAGTAACTGTGATGCTTCAAGTCAAGATGGCGGCGCCCATATCCTAAAATCCTGAACAGAGTTGCAGCCCAGTGGGGGAAAGAATAATAAGCGACTAAAAACTTAAAATATATTCATTTTAGATGCTGGGGAATAGTTTTATAAGGTTTTGGGCTTTTCAATAAATCATGATGAAGGTCCGGTTTAAGCTGCATACAAAATGGCATCACAACACGTGATCAACCTACCAACTCAAATACAATACAATGAGTAACAATACTAACCTTTAGCTATAATCATAATCCTTTAATCACACGCTTGCACATTCAGAAATGCCTATTGCAAATAAGTATCTCAGCTGGAGGTGAGTGAGGATGAGGCAGTGGGGTAAATCAGGATACCCCAAGAAGAGAGAGGCCAACAGCCTTAGGGTCTTATAGCCTCTTGGCTGGGTGTTGCTCTTCTTTAGGTTGTTTTTGATAGCTATCCCCAGGTAATCATGATTTGGGATGGCCCACCAGCAGGCTAGAAAGCCCCAAATTGGTCAGAATTACTCATTCGATTCTTGCTCCCATGCCAGTATTCATCTCGTTACACTGGGTGTGCATAGCACATACACATTGTATGGCGGACCAATTTGATAAGCAGAGTGGACGTGTAGGATACGGTTGCCACAGGAATACAGAAAGGTGAATATTAAAGCCCAATTTTGTCTGGAGGGGCATCCCATACCATAATGCCATGGGGACTGGGTACTGAACGGGATCTAAAGTCTTTCTTACTTCCATATGAAGCTTATTAAGCAGCTTTTAAAATCCTTGACTTGTACCTTTGATTTCAGCTGGTACCAGTTGAATGCCTGTGTGGAATTGTCCTCAAAGTCCCATAATTCCAGAGGAATAATTACTTCACCTAAGAAAACTTTTCGCTTTAAAGTACTGGAATGCCACACTGATACTTGTAGGGTTCTTGTCTCCAGCTGGGAGCGTTCAATGGTGTACTGAAATGGAGCAGATAGTACGTGATTAACAGCCAGAACCTGGCAAACACACCCTACAAATAACCAAAATAGCACAGAGTGGAAACAGAGTGAGGTAGAGTATGGTAGAGAACGCACAGTAGAGTAGAGGAATGTTGTAATAGCTTGATGCAACAACTGCATCCTGTAGTTTCAGGCAGACCATGTGACTGTATGCATAGAGTGTTTAACCTGCTAACAGAAAGGAGCCGTTTGCTTTTGCTTCATTACAAGAGATGTGTTGCTGATTTATTATGCTCACATTCATGTTCCTGATTATTGATGAATAAACAGCCATTCTTCCTGCAGGCTGAAAGAGTGTTGTGTACAATATGCTGCCAACAAGGTACAATGGAGTAGAGAAGACAGAGTGGGGGGGGGGGGGTGATAATGGGCACAGTGAAGCACACTATTCAATTAATTAATAAGGGAGCTGGGAAACTCCTGCTTCTCTCTCCTTCCAATCATTAGGGCATTAGGGCAAAAGCCAAATGGAGCTTACCAGTGCAAAAACTGCCAGGTTAACTTCTGGCCGAGACAGCAGCCAGAGTGCTATCCTGCCTGTTTCACTATGTAGAGCGGAGAAATGTAATAACTTATCAAATTTCCTGGGATTCAGCCATTAGGTGTCCCCAGAAATGCCAGGGAGAAAGCAGGGCTAAATGTCTCAAAGCGGGACAGTTACACCAAATCTGTGATGTCTAGTCAGCCTATATTTGATAATTAATCGTCACTAGAGATGGAACAGTAATTGAACAGAATATCCATGTATCATCAGGACCTGTGCCAGTGACATCCATCTGGTTCCTGTAACATTTCTGTTTGGCCAGAACCTGATTTTGAGTGTCTTTCCCACCTTTAAATGAATACCTGTGCCCTGAATCGAGATTTTCTGACAGCACACAATGAAGTTCTCATTTAGGAAAAATCTTCTGTGCCTTATTGGGTTTTGAAATGATGCAGTTCAACAATCAAGGTGAAGAATTGCAATGAGGAAGAGATTTGTTAGGTTTTTTTGCACTTTACTGTGTGCTGACAGTGGCTCTCAAAACTATATGTTTTACCTATATGATATAAAGTATGCTGTAGGGCAGCAACTTTTTTTTTATTTAGTAACGCTCATTTTCTCAGGGACCACCTGGTTGGTACATTTGGGCTGTCAGAAATCTAAAACCATGTTAAAACCACATGAAACCAAAACTTAAAATGAACCAAAATGATTCGCCCAGTCTAACTCACTTTTTCTCAGTTCTATGGTGCATGCACCACCTCTCGTCCAATCAGCACGCTCAGAACCACTCACGTCAATTCGTCTTAGAGTCGCACAAGACTCGACTCCAGCCGAGCCTAGCTGAGTGCCGCCGACTCTCCACTACCATCTGACAGGGTGCATGCCAGTGCCGGCCATTCACAAATGCCTAGCACAGGCACACACCCTCCTAAGGGTATAGCCGGGAGAGGCTGCTGGTCACGCATGCGCTGTTGGATCGAGGGAGAAGGTGAGTTTATTGGGCAACCTGGGATTTTTCACACAGCAGGGCATCCTGAATATGGATGTCCTGGGGGGAGGGAATCAAGCGACCCTGGAATCTTATAGATTCCAGGGCTGTTGGCTGTGGGTTTTGGTCCACTTTAAAGTGGAAGGATTGCACAAAATGCATAAAATTATTTAAACGGGACGAACACCCTTGCAAGAAATATACATCCCTCCTTAGGGTAGTTCAGATTGCTGCTTATAAAAATTAATTTACCCTTTTGTAACCCTTGTCGTGGTTAATTTTCCCTCCTTAATGGTGTCCTATGGAGCTGGAGGCCGCCAGCAAAGAGGAAGTGCTGCAGGTTTTCTTGCTGCTGTTCATTGTGGGTTATGTCAGTTACATCCAGGCAACAGCACATCTGGGATGCTAGGAAAGGAAGACTCCTAGGTCCTGCAAGCTTGCCATGACCAGAAAAAAATCAGTGAGGCGGTGTTTCAGCTTGTGGATGCAGGAGCAAATGTTAGTGCTGACAATGATCCAGTACCATGCATGCAGATGGGGAAAAAGTTTTTTTTTCTAACTGTGCAAGGCTGTTGGTTCAGTTTAAATCACCTTTTGGAGCCGTTTTGTACTTACAGAGCGAATCAGGCCCAGGTAAAGTATAGATGGCAGCAGGTTGGGGTACAGGTCAGCCTCGCCTCATGTACCACTAGTAGAACCCCCCCCCTTCTAGGCTTTTCTTCTTGACTCAGACTAAATTAATGACATTACCTTTAGGGTTTCATTGAATAATGGATCCACAGTACTTTTTTTCACACTCGTTTTCATTTTACTAGCAGAGGATTTATCCGGAAGCAAATATGTCTTGACATATCTTAACAAAAAAAGAAATATAAGATCAATTTTAGCCATACACAGAAATCTAATCAAAATGTATAGCTAATTGCTATCATAACTTCATTAATACATTCTAATTTATTGTATTCAGTCATTCAAGCATTTGCTAAAGAAAAAGTCAATTTGTTTTTTTTTTTTTTTTAATTATTCAGTAATTATTCAATAATAAGATTCCTGGGTCGATTGATTCCCTCCCCCCCGGGGCATCCAGAATCAGGATGCCCCGCTGTGTGAAACCCCCCCAGGTTGCCCATAAACTCACCTTCTCTTCCGGTCCAATGGCGCATGTGCGAGCAGCGACTGCATCCCCGCTATCCCTGCATTTGTGAGTGGCCAGCACGGGCACGCTCCCAGGCACCACTGCGCTCAGATCCGCTTGTATTAGACAAGCTCCTGGATGAGGGCGAGTGCGCTGATTGGACGAGCGGCCACACATGCGTCGTAGGACCAGGAAGAGGTGAGTTGGTTCGCGCGACCTGGGGGGTTTCACACAGCAGGGTGCCCTGGGGCAAGGAACAAAACCCAGAATAGTCAAATTTGGTCCACTTTAACACAGAAGAAAGTGAATTAAAAAATATTTGTTCTCATGTTCCCAAATTAAAAACGCTTCAGAAAATAAATAGGTGCAATCCTATGGCACTGTTACTTGAAGGTCCATTTCGGGCACAAACAAAAACCCCTCTTCAAGCCTAGATCTTCAGTGATTAGGCAGACAGGGTGAGCACCAAAGCAGTGCCTGGCAAGTCCCCTCTATGCCAGCTCAGTTTCTACACTGCGATGTCTGCAGGAGGCAACATTCCAGGGCCACACCTATGCATTGGCAGGCAATGGGTGGGTGCCTGACTCCCAGAGATCTCCCTGCTGTCCCAGTACTGAAGATCTGAAACTGAAAGGACAAGATCTAATGTATTGTGTGTTTGTCCAATAAAAATACAATTCTGTGAGCACTCACCTGTAGAATTGTTTTAACTGTGCACAGCACGGCCTGTTTCATGCAGTCCTTACGTCTGGGTATACCGCCACCAGGTTGCGCAGTGTACTGCAGAAGAATTGTGGCTCCTTCCGGCCCCATATAAAAACTGGAATTACCCATAGACCTCCAGTGTTGAAAAACAGTTATACAAGAAGCTGGGAGGTAATAAAGGTAAAAAAAGTAAAAAGAACCCTCACAACTAACTTTGGAACAAATCACCATACAAAGGCAACCAAAGATAACGATAACAAGGGAGGGATGAAACAGGCCGTGCTGTGCACAGTAAAAACAATTCTACAAGTGAGTACTCACAGAACTGTATTTTTCCTAGTGCACAGCACGGCCTGTTTCATGTAATCCTTACGTCTGGGACATCCAAAAGCAGTGTCCGTAAGGTAGGGTGGGATCCCCAAAGAGTAACAGCGAGCAGTTTAAACCACTACCGCCTGTAGTACCTTGCGGCCAAAAGCAGCATCAGCTGAGGCCTTAACATCAACCTTGTAAAACATGGAAAAGGTATGAACAGAAGACCAAGTAGCGGCCTTACAAACTTGTTTAATAGAAGCTTGGTGCTGAAAAGCCCAAGAGGCACCAACAGCCCGAGTGGAATGAGCAGTAACCCGGAAAGGAGGAACCTTCCCTTTAGCAGAATAGGCTTGTACCACCGCCTGACGTATCCACTTGCTAATAGTAGATTTAGCCGGAGGCAAACCCTTCCTAGGTCCCGCAGGAAGAACAAAAAATACCATTTTGTGAATACTCACCTTGTAAAATGGGTATTATAAGTATGTCACACACCCCGCTTCAAGAAATCCATAACATGTGGGTAGTATCGACCTGAAGAGGGCGTTCCTGCAGAGATGATAGCAAAAAGAAAGCCCCTCCCTGATCCATAAATACCTGGGACCTCCCACTCAGCACCCAGTATACAGAAGCAGTAAGGTAAGGGACCAGGAAGAGGCAAATATAAACCAAAACCACGCAAAGTTCACAAAATAGAGGATCCTGAATACAGAAAGGGCGGGTGAAGCGGGGTGTGTGACATACTTATAATACCCATTTTACAAGGTGAGTATTCACAAAATGGTATTATTCTAAGTATGTCACACACCCCGCTTCAAGAAATCCATAACATGTGGGACATCCAATAGCAGTGTCCATAACAAGGGCGGGGATCCAAAACCAGGCAACAATGCACAACTTTAAACCACTACAGCTTGCAAAACTTTGCGGCCAAAAACAGCATCCGCTGATGCCCGAACATCAACCTTGTAAAACTTGGAAAAAGTGTGAACAGAAGACCAGGTAGCGGCCTTACAAACTTGCTCAACAGAAGCCTGGTGCTGAAAAGCCCAGGACGCACCAACTGCACGCGTAGAATGAGCAGTAACACGAAAAGGGGGACTCCTCCCCTTGGCAGAATAGGCCCCAATGATGGCCTGACGAATCCATTTACTAATGGAAGATTTGGCAGGAGCCAAACCTTTCCTAGGCCCACAGGGCACCACAAAAAAAGCATCAGTCTTACGAAAGGAAGACGTAACCTCCAGATAATATTCCACAACACGAACTACATCCAAAGAATGCAACGCCCTTTCCTTGTCGTTGCTGGGATTTGGGCATAGAGAAGGCAAAACAATGTCCTGATTCAGATGAAAAGCCGAGACCACCTTAGGAAGAAAATCCGGCTTGAAACGAAAGACAACCTTATCCTGATGCCTCTCGAAGTATGGAGCTTTAATTGATAAAGCTGCCAACTCAGAAACACGCCTAACCGAAGTGATAGCCACCAAAAAGGCCACCTTTTGCGTAAGAGAAGACAAAGCAACCTCATTCAAGGGCTCAAACGGAGGGCCCTGGAGAGCAGAAAGAACCAGGTTCAAATCCCAAACTGGAACAAAAGGCTTCCTGGGAGGCCGTACATGCGTAACACCTTGGAAAAAGGTCTTGACTAAGGGATGAAGTGCAAAGGACCTTAGGAAGAACACCGCCAGGGCAGAAACCTGCCCCTTCAAGGTACTAAGTTGGAGCCCCAGATCTAGACCATGTTGAAGAAACTCTAGAATTCTAGGAATGGAGAACTCTCGACAAGAGAAAGACCTACTTTCACACCAATCAATATAGGCCCTCCAAGTCCTGTAGTAAATAGAAGAGGAAGAGCGCTTCCTGGCACAGATAAGAGTCTGAATCACCGCGTCAGAAAGACCTTCTTCCTTCAAGATGGCGGCTTCAGCAGCCATGCCGTCAAAGCCAGCGATGGTAAATTGGGATAGCGTAGCCGACCCTGGGTGAGCAGGTCCGGCAGCAGAGGCAGGGCGAGCTGATCTTCTGCCAGCCTTACAAGATCTGCGAACCAAACGCGCCTTGGCCACCTTGGGGCCACCAGAATCGCCGACGCGCCTTCCAAGGCCAGTTTGCGCACCACTCTGGCTAGCATTGGGAACGGAGGGAACAGGTAAAGGAACCCCAGATCCCTCCAGTTCAGAGACATGGCATCCACTGCCAGAGCCAGAGGATCCTGCGAGAGAGACACAAAGACTGGAAGCTTGTGATTGTGACGAGAGGCAAAGAGGTCCACCGCTGGGACCCCCCACCTGAGACATATCGAACGAAACACCTTGGGACTGAGAGACCACTCCCCCTGACGAGATGAGGCCCTGCTCAGCAAGTCCGCCTCCGTGTTCTCCACCCCCGGAATGTAGACTGCTGAGATACACGGGACGTGGGTCTCCGCCCAGTCCAGAATCAAAGACACTTCCCTGAGGGCACTCCTGCTGCGAGTCCCTCCCTGGTGATTGATATAAGCAACCACCGTCCTGTTGTCCGACCGGACCTGAACTGGCAGGCCTCTCAACTGACGAGTCAAGCGAAACAGAACCAACCTGATGGCTCTCAACTCCAGAATATTGATGGGCTCGTGAGCCTCCTGCGGACTCCACAGACCCTGAAACTGGAGGTCCTTCCAAACACCCCCCCAACCTGACAGACTGGCATCCGTGGTGACCATTTCCCAACACGGCGCCAGAAAGGATCTGCCCTTCAACAGATTGACAGACCCCAGCCACCAATGCAGGGATCGACGAACACGGGGAGACATCCGGAAGGACTGATCCAACGATAGTGGAGACTTGTCCCAAACCTTCAACAGATGAAGCTGAAGCGTCCTCGTATGAAACTGCGCAAAGGGAACTGCCTCGAATGAGGCCACCATTAGCCCCACCAGCCTCATCCCTAGCCGGATGGTCGGATGAGGGGTTGACAAGAGAAGCCGAACTAACTCCTGAATCAAAAGAATTTTGGCCTGGGGCAGAAACACCCTGGCCTGTGAGGTGTCCAGAGACATTCCCAGAAAGGTCAGAATTCTGGACGGAGAAAGAGAAGACTTGGGGTGGTTGATCACCCAACCGAACCTCTCCAGAGTGGACACCACCGCTCTGGTGTCCAACTCCGCTTGGTTGAAGGAAGAGGCCATAATCAGTAGATCGTCCAAATAGGGCACGATGCGGATACCCTGAACTCTGAGCAGAGCCATCACCCCCGCTAGCACCTTGGTGAACACCCGAGGAGCTGAGGTGAGACCGAAAGGAAGTGCCACAAACTGAAAGTGCCGATCCTCCACCACGAACCTGAGAAACCTCTGGTGTGCTGGAAAAACCGGAACGTGAAGATAAGCATCCTTGATGTCTATGGACGTCAGAAAGTCTCCCTGACGAAGAGAGTGAATGGCCGAACGCAGCGTTTCCATGCGGAATTTCCTCGGCCGGATGAACCTGTTGAGAAACTTCAGATCCAAGATGGTTCGGACCAACCCGTCCTTCTTGGGTACCGTGAACAGATTGGAATAAAAGCCCCTGCCCCGATCTGAAGGGGGCACTGGGCAAATGACAGCCATGTCCAGAAGATTCTCTACTGCCACCAGGAGCCCCTGCGCCGCCAGAGGCTCCGACGGCATCTGAGACCTGAAAAATCTGGAAGGGGGGCGGAGCTCGAACTCCAGCTTGTAACCGGAAGACACCACTTCCCGGATCCATCTGTCCGAGACCTCTTGATCCCAGATCTGGGAGAAGTGTTGCAGCCGTCCCCCCACCCGCAAGGGTGAGGGCGCCCCCTCATTGCTGAGCTGGCTTAGCAGCCGGTTTGGGCTTAGAGACCCAAGTGTATCCAGAACGGGCACGTCCTCTGCCCCTGCTCCCGGAATCTCCTCTGGAAGAGGGAAATGCAGAACCCCTGCCAGATCTGGCCCCCCGAAAGGAGGGGGTAAAGGCAAGCGCCCCCCGAAAGGAGCGGCGTCGTTTCTTACGTTGAGGTAACCTACCACCCTTGGTGACAGAGTCCAATGTCTCTCCAAAGAGCCGTAGACCAACAAAGGGTAGAGCCGTTAGTGACTTTTTGGACATAAAATCGGCCGCCCACTGGCGCAGCCACACCGACCGCCGAATAGCCACAAGCAGAGCCGACGTCCTACCACACATCATCAAAGTGTCATCCAAGGCAGTCAACACAAAGGATAAAAACAACTCACACCGTTTAAGGCTAAGGAACTCGTTACTACCAGGACGAAGCCCGGAAGAAGTCAACAGGTCCCTGACCACAGACCTGGCAGCCAACACCATTAGTTCCGAAGCGCACACAGGCCGTATGGCTGACCCAATGCTAGTAAAACCATGACAAGCCATCTGATCAATACGTTTATCCTCTCCATCTTTGAGAGTGGAACAATCAGGTCTGTTTAAAACCGAGGAGTTAGACAACCCCAAAACCGGTGCATCCACCTCGGGGGGAGATGCCCAGCGCTTGACCGCCTCAGAAGGAAAGGGATATTTCCTATCCCACCCCTGAGGGATGCCAGGGAGCCGAGCCGGCCTATCCCATTCCTTGTCAATGATTCTATCAAAATGCCGTTGCGTAGGAAACTCCAGGCGCGGCCTGGATTCCTCAAACAATTCACCCTTCTGCTGTGACGCCTCCTCGGGAGGGGAAATATTCAGAACCTCCAACATCAGAGCCAGAGCGTGAGGAGAGTCCAAAGATCTCCCTAAATCAGAAAGCTCGGCATCAGCGCCAGCAGACTGCTCATCGTCCGAAAATTCTGAACCCTCATCAACCTCCCCTTCCTCTAGCTGGGGATAATCAGACCAATCAAGATTATCAATGTCATCAAGATCATCCACCGGCAGAGCCGGCGACAAATGCTTTCTCTTAGTCGGAGCCTTACGGGCGACCGAGCTGGAGACCATTTTCTCAAGGTTAGCCAATCTGGCGCACATCTCAGATTGCAGATCCCTGCCCATGACGACGTCACACGGGGCACGAGTCAAGGCGGGAGGGGGAGATGAGGCGACCGGCTGTGCTGACCCCGATGCTTGGGGTTCGGACTGCCGCGTAATAGTTTGCTGTGCACATGGTATACACAGTAACACATCATCCCCAGTAATGGAAACCCCACACAACATACACTTTTTGGGATGCCCCGAAGGGGTCCCAGTCCCAGTATCCGAGGGTGCCTCCATAAGGTGAATTTTGAGTGGTCGCTATGACCCAGGGAATTACGCCAGTTAGACAACCCGGGATGCCCCTTTAATGTCCCGAGTGGGAGGATTTGTGATGTTAAAATGGACCCAGGGACCCAGGACCAGGAGAGACCCTCTAAATACTACTGATGATCCTCCTGAATAACCTCCACCTAAAAGACAGAGAGATCCAATAAGTCCCTAAAATAAGGCTAACAGAAATTGTAAGAAGAAATAAATGAGGCCCACAGGGCCACTCACAGACGCTCCAATCAACGATCCGCCTCAGAACAATGGCGACCTTGCTGTTGTGAAGTAAGAAACGGCGTGAAAGGGGCGTGGTCGGCGCAGCCCGCGCAAAAACTGAGTTGCGCCCCCTTAGTGACCAGCAACAGGGAGCAATAGCTCCGCAGCGGCGCCAGTACAGAGGAGGGCGGAGCCGCGGCGACGCGCCGAAAGCCCGGCCCCGCCCCCCCTCTGAATGAAGCGTGAGGGAAGAAGTTCCCTCACACACCGTCCCCAGAGACCGGCGCCGCCGACAACCGCGGCGCCGGCTGACCATGACAACGGGTGCGTCCGCGCTTACTAGCGGAGCACCTGCTCGCTGCGGGAGGATTGAAAGAGAGAACGGGGGCTGGCCGCGGCAGAGCGCCGAGTGCCAGCCCCGCCCCCCAAAGTGCGTGAGGTAAAATACCTCCTCACAGAGAATGACAGACCCCGGCGCCAGGCTGCAATGACAGCCGCGGTGCCGCAACAAAGTAACACACACAAATAAGTACAACAGAAAACGAACACACTCACAAGACAGTGAATAAAACTAACCCTAAGAGAGGAACCCCCAGCCCCCATAGTTGGTAAAAGGGAGACAGTGGAAGGGCCCCCCCCCCCCCAGGGGAAGAATCAAGGGACGGGGCATCCCAAACCGGGATCACCTACCCGGTGTGACCGCCTACCCTCTTTTTTAGGGTCTCACGGTGGAGCTCTGCTCCTCAGCACCAGAGGTGCCAATGTACCCTCGCTCGGGCCAGCAGCCAAGACTGTGGAGGCATGTAATATAAGGTAAATCCAGGGACAAACAGGGGTCCGAGCGGAAATAATCAAATAAGAGGCCGGGAGTTACCCCGGCTACCTGAAATCCCCCTGTGCAAGGAGGAGCCATCATCTTCTGACTTGCTCGCCGTCTGCAGAGATGGAAAACTGGGTGCTGAGTGGGAGGTCCCAGGTATTTATGGATCAGGGAGGGGCTTTCTTTTTGCTATCATCTCTGCAGGAACGCCCTCTTCAGGTCGATACTACCCACATGTTATGGATTTCTTGAAGCGGGGTGTGTGACATACTTAGAATAGAGCACCAGATTTCCTGAAAGACTCAGTAGCAACCAAATAAAACTTCAATGCCCTGACAACATCCAGAGAATGAAGGGTCCGTTCCTTGGAGTTAGCAGGGTTAGGACACAAGGAAGGTAAGACAATGTCCTGATTGAGATGAAAAGCAGACACAACCTTAGGCAAGAAATGTGGCTTAAGCCGAAACACCACCTTATCCTGATGCCGCTCAAAATAAGGAGGTTTAATGGAAAGCGCCGCCAGCTCAGAAACTCGCCAGACCGAAGTAATAGCCACCAAAAAGGCCACCTTATGAGTCAGAATGGACAACGCAGCCCCACGGATAGGCTCAAAGGGAGGACCCTGCAGAGTAGACAACACCAAATTCAATTCCCAAACCAGTAGCATAGGTTTAGATGGCGGACGCACAAGAGTAACTCCATGGAAGAAGGTCTTAACCAGCCGGTGATTGGCAAAGGATCTCTGGAAAAAAATAGCCAGAGCTGACACCTGTCCCTTGAGGGTACTACGGAATCCAAACCATGTTGTAAAAATTCCAGAATCCTGGGGATAGAAAACACCCGACAAGGAAGAGACTTGGACTCACACCAGGCAATGTAAGCATGCCAAACCCTGTAGTAGATAAAAGACAAGGACTTCTTCCGAGCCCGAACCATAGTATCAACCACAGAGGCTGGTAACCCTTTGTCCATCAAGATGGAGGTTTCAGCAGCCAATCCGTTAAAGCCAGCGTTTGTAAATTGGGATGGCGCAGCTGTCCCTGAGTGAGAAGATCTAGATCCTTGGGCAAGACGTACCGATCTACTGCCAACTGCACGACGTCTGCGAACCACACCCTCCTTGGCCAACAGGGGGCCACTAGAATGGCTGGTACCCCCTCCTGGGCTATCTTGCGCAGCACCCTGCGCAGCAGAGGGAAGGGAAGGAACACATAGAGAAGACGAAACTCTGTCCAAGGAATCGCTAGCGCATCCATGGCGAAGGCCAGAGGATCCTGCGACAGGAAGACAAATCTTGGAAGCTTGTGATTGTGGCGGGACGCAAACAGGTCCACATCCGGCTGACCCCAGTGGTGACACAGGAAGTGAAATACCTTGTTGCTGAGGGACCATTCCCCCAGCCGAGACGTCCCCCTGCTCAGGGAGTCTGCCTCCTGGTTCTCCACCCCCCGGAATGTAGACCGCCGAGATGCAAGGGACATTCTCTTCCGCCCAAGACAGTATCAGGGACACTTCCTGGAGGGCTCACATGCTCCGAGTCCCCCCCTGATGACTGATGTAGGCAACCACCGTCTGGCTGTCCGAGCGAATCTGAACAGCCCAACCCCGAAGGTGTGGGATCAACTGGGAGAGAACCAACCTGATCGCCCGCAGTTCTAGAATGTTGATGGGTGCATGGGCCTCCTGGGGGCCCCACTTACCCTGAAATTTCAAGGACTTCCAAACTCCCCCTAACCGGTCAGACTGGCATCTGTGGTGACAATCTCCCAGCAGGGTAGCAGAAAGGTCCTGCCCACTAGAAGAATCCTTGAGTCCAGCCATCGCGAGATGGACTGCCTGGCCAGAGGGGACAGAGCAAATTCCCGATCCAGGGAAACAGGGTCCAGATCCCAAACAGACAAGAGATGCAACTGAAGGGGCCTCATGTGAAACTGAGCAAAGGGAACCGCCTCGAAGCAGGACACCATCAGGCCCACTAACTGCATCCCCTGCCGAATGGAGGGATGAGGACACAAGAGCAGAGCTCGTGCCTGCGTCTGAAGGCCCTCCACTTTCTGCTGAGGGAGAAATACCTTGACCTGAGAGGTATCCAGAGTCATGCCCAGAAAGGACCTCAAAAAAGACGGAGACAGTGAAGACTTGGGATAGTTCATCACCCAGCCAAAGGACTCGAGAGTGCAGGTCACCACCTGAGTATCCTTCTTGGCCCGATGAAGAGACTGAGCAGCAAATAGAATGTCGTCCAGGTAAGGGAGAACGCGAATGCCCTGGTTCCGCAGAAGTGCCATTACGCCCGCCAGCACCTTGGTGAACACCCGAGGCGATACCGAACGGTAAGGCCACAAACTGGTAGTGCTGATCCCCCAGAGCGAACCTGAGAAATCTCTGATGACCTGGGAAGATTGGTAAGTGGAGATAGGCATCCTTGAAGTCCACAGTGGTCATGAAGTCGCCCGGCCGAAGGGTACTGACAGCCGAGCGTAGCATCTCCATGCGAAAGTGCTTGAACCGGACAAACCTGTTGAGACCCTTCAAGTCCAGGATGGGCCTCAGAGAACCGTTCTTTTTGGGAACCGTGAAAAGATTGGAGTAGTACCCCTGACCCTGTTCCTGGTAAGGTACCTGGCAGATGACTCCTGACTCCAACGGGTGTTGAACTGCTAGGTGCAATCCCTGAGCTGACAGAGAATTTTGAGACATCCGGGATCTGAGAAATCTTGGGGGCGGCCAGGCTGCAAACTCTATCTTGTAACGGGAGGACACCACCTCCTGAATCCACCGGTCTGAGCCGTGAAGCCTCCAGACGTGAGCAAAGAGCCGAAGCCGTCCCCCCACCCGGATGGGTGAGGGCGCCTCCTCATGCCTGGGGGCCTTGGGAGGGGGTCTGGGCTTAGATCCCCATGAGAGACCTGGACGACCACGGGATCTGCCACGGCCCCAAGAATCTCTGCGGCTACTTGAGAAGAGGAAGCCACGACCTCCTCTGTAAGCACGAAAGGAGGGGAAGGAAGCCGAGGGCCCCCGAAAGGGCCGAGGCTGCTTCCTACGCTAAGGTAACCTACCATACTTGGTTAGAACATCCAGACGCTCACCAAAGAGAGGAAGCCCCGTGAAGGGAAGCCCGGTGAGGGACTTCTTAGCAGCAGTGTCAGCTGCCCACTGGCGCAACCAAACAGACCGGCGCATAGCCACCAAGAGGGCCGAAGCCCTACCGCCCAGCCGAACGGCATCATCCATGGCCGTCAGCACAAAAGCAACAAAATCAGAGCAAACCAAGAGGGCCCTATAATACTCCCTCCTCCTACCAGCCATGGCGCCATCCGCGAGACACTTGAGCTTCTTCTTAAGGGCAATGGCCGTAATGGCTGCGGCACAAACAGGACGTAGGCCTGCCCCTACAAAGGTGAAAGCATGACAGGCCAGCTGATCCATACGACGGTCCGCGCTGTCACGCAGAGTAGTAGTGTCAAGGGACGGCATGACCAAGGTGTTAAACAGCCCCAGAACAGGAGCATCCACCTCAGGGGGACACGACCAGCGCTTGACCAGGTCAGCAGAAAAGGGATACCTTTTGTCCAATCCCTTGGGCACTGAGGGCAATCTGTTAGGACGTTCCCACTCCTTGAGCACCATACCGGAGAAATGACCCTGCTCCGGGAACTCCAAGCGTTGCTTGTCAGGGCGAAAGAGCTCGCCCTGCTTCCTCTTCGCCACCCCAGGGGGGGCGATGTGCAAAGCCTCAAAAATGTCCAACAAAAGTCTATCAGTGTCATCAGGGAGCCAGGTATCCTCATCAGAGGCGGACCCCGGGTCACTGTCGTACCCTTCCTGATGGTCCCCAGATGAGTTTTAATCATGGAAAAGCTCCCCCTCCTCTAGGGAGTCACGGCCGCCAAACACATGAAGGCCCTCATCCTCCTCAGCAAAGAGGGAAGGCGCGGTGTCAAGATGCCGCTTCTTGCCAGACGCCTTGCCCATCGCAGGTCGGGCCAGCTGCCTTTCAATGCTGGCCAAGCATAGTGCCAGATTAGATTGTGACCCCCTGCTAGTATCCCCCTCACTGGGGGCTTAAATGCAGGTGCGGGGGAGTAGGAGATGCAGGAGGGAGTGCAGAACTGGGAAGAGAAGCTCTCATCCCAGCCTGGTCCGCAATAATACCTTGGGAACACGGCACACAAACCGCGCCACCACCACTCAAAGGGGATGCCCCGCACATAACACACAGCCGGGATTGCCCCGAAGGACCCCCGAGCACGCTATCCCCAGAAGCCTCCATATGGTGATTATCACAGGCACAATAAGCCAAAATAGGTTAAGGGCTAATAAAAAAGCGACCCGGGATGCCCCCCAAGGGATGCCCACAGAGAGGGCCAGGAGGGGAAAGGGGAGAGGTATAGGACTGGGAGAAACCACAATACACTGTTATCCCGCCTGAAAGACATAATCAAAAATACACATAAGCATCCCGCAGTATATGCCCCAAGAAGAAAACACCCCCATAGGGGACTCACGGACCAAATGGTACAGCGCGCGCAGCACACACAGGCGATCGCAGAACAGCCGGAAGAACCGCGGATGAGATATCAGCCAAGCAGGTCACCGCCGCAGCCCACGCTGAAATTGGGCCTCTGGACACAACCACGCAGCCTGAGCAAAAATGGCGCCGAGATCGAGAACCTCGAGGGACAGGCCGCGGAGGTATGACGCGCCATGACAGACCTCAGACACCCAGTAATAGCGCTGCCCACAGCGGAGTGCAGTACACCCGCAGCGGCGGCGAGAAAACACAACAGCGGGACATCACCAACTCACCACCCACCGCAACCCCCCCCCAACAAAAAAACCCGTCGGGGAGAGGGGGAGCATAGGAGAGGGCAAACAGCGGCGGGGGCCCACTAAAAAAAGGGGTCTGAGGGGAGGGAGGGGGGCAGGAGACAAACCCCATAGGGAAGAAGACAAACGGGAAGACTGGCTAGGAACACAAGTCCCCAAGCACAACTCACCCCCTACACCATAGCGACAGCAATGCTTCTTCATCCCGCAGTATGCTCACCATAAAAGCCTATGGCCGGCTACCCTTTGTGGTACAGGGTCTGCGGCTTGGAACAGCGCTCCCCGAGCACCTGACCCTGGCGCTCCTCTACCATCACCGAACCGACAGCCGAGGCTGGGAGGCAAATAGGGTCCAGAAACGGGTGGCAATAGGTTTGCAGGGCCGCAGGCTTAGTTGCCCCGCTCGCCTGCAAAACATAGAGAGCCATCTTCTATCACACTGGAGGTCTATGGGTGATTCCGGTTTTTATATGGGGCCGGGAGGAGCCACAATTCTTCTGCAGTACACTGTGCCACCTTGTGGCGGAATACCCAGACGTAAGGACTACATGAAACAGGCCGTGCTGTGCACTAGGAAAATAGATAAAGCAGCCTGAACTTTTTGTTATACAGGCTTCAGCCTTCCCCTTTTTCTTTGTCCTTATTTACGGTATCTTTTTCATACTCCTCCCATGTTTGCTGGCCAAATACCTGATCTTTGATTTGGGTAAGTATTCCTAGTGCTGCTGCAATCATTTATTGATATTTGTAAAATCTTTGGATCTGACACTTTAAGGTACAAGTGTAAAAACATACAAAATTTGTATAATTGTAATGCAGGATCTGCTTTACAGATCCAGTTTTGCTCTGTTCACACCCCTTCGCTGCCTAAAGAGCATGTGCTTTGTTAATATGCCAGAGGAGGATTGTATCAAAACAAATGCTGTGCTTTTGATGCAACAATGTGTTTGTGTTGCGTTTATAAAAAAAACAAAATCAAAACATTTTTTGCGCAATAAGTAAATAGTAAAGTCTATGGCAACACTAGCGCAACGTAGGTACACTGCGCTTGCGTTGCCATGGAATTCTATTGATCTGCGCAGTTACAACATTGTGTAAAAAGGTGTCTGAAACTTTTTTTTCAATGCATTGTGCAATGCAGCACAGATGTGTAAACAATCCCATCTAGAATAATTTACAATGTTTCCTTGCAATGCAGCACAGCAACGCAGAGAATGTGCAGAAGTGTGAACAGAGCCTTAGAATTTCTTTAGGCGATTCTTGAAGTGGCGCAATATTCAAGCCACCACTTCACCTTATTCATGGTGTGTGGCACTAAATGGCAGGTAATCAAGTGCAAGCCACTGGGGAGTTGGTCATCTGGTCATCTGCAGTCACATGATTTGTCATACGCAAATGAGGAAGTGGTTAACATGTTGGTATAAGACCATTTAACCGAAGCATCTAATAAGCAGATGCTGAAATTATGTGAAGTAGAAGAAAATGCATACGGTCATTTAGCCATTACATGACAGATGATCAATTACACTGATACAGATCTTGCCATTGTTTAAAGCAAACCAAAACTCCCAAAATAAAAAAAAGCTTTACTTACTCACCTTCCGGGGACGGGTGTCTCCGCTTTCGGGTTTATGTAGCTCGGATATCCGTGCTACATGAACAAACTGAAAGCTACAAATGTCACTGGCCAAACATCCACAGCTTTCAAATCCCACGCTACTGCATACTGGTATGAATGGAGAAATGATTCGGCCAGTGCAGGATTTTCACCCAGGAGCATTGTGGGATTCTTATCAATAATAGTTTTATTTTTTATGTGTATTTAATTTTTTTTTATTCTAAGCCTCATGATTTTGGCCCCCCTTTAATGTATCAAGTGACTGTTATTGTAAAACGAATCTGCATAGATTTTACGGCCCAACACCCAGTTTCCAGCAAATGGGTGCAAAACTGCATCCACATTGCTGGAGCAACCCCCCCCCCCGCGCATAACGCAACGCAGCCCCAAATTTCACTCATGTTATGGAACGCGGCTCAAATAGCAATCACATAGTCCAGAGCTTTCACTTTTCTGGCCATCAGCTGATACACAGTCCAGGCTACTGCCAGCCATCCTCTCACAAGGTCACATTGGGGGACTTAAACTGAGTGTTGACAGGGTTATGCACAGGGGTGGCACTAGCAATTTGGATACCCACAAGACACTTTTTAACGTGTGACCAATCAACCCTTGCAACTGCTGGTCTGCCCGTGGCATCCTATACCGGATGCCCCGCTGTGTGAAACCCCCCGGGGCACCAGTAATCTTATCTGATCCCACCCAATCCCATGATGCTGTTTTTGCTGGCGGCCGCATCCCCAGCTTCCCTGTAGCTGTGCCCAGCCATTCAGATAGGCCAGGCACGCAGGAGCACTGACTCTACAGGGAAGGTGGGGATGCGGCCGCTGACTTTACCTATGCAGGCGCAAAGTTCAAATCATTGACTTTATTAGTATGCACCGCATAAAGCGCATGCACTGTGGGAATGGGTGGGAAAAGGTGAGTGAAAGTGGGCAATCTGGGGGTTTTCACACAGGGGGCATCTTACATTGGGATGCCCCCGGAGTAGGGACCAATCACCAGGATAGTCAAAATCCTTGTGATTGGTCTACTTTAAATGAAAGCTATTGTGTCCAATAATAAAAAATACAATTCTGTGAGTACTCACCTGTAGAATTGTTTTTACTATGCATGGCACGGCCTGCTTCAAGAAGTCCTTACGTATGGGATATTCCGCCCAAGGTGGCGCAGTGTACTGCAGAAGAGTTGTGGCTCCTCCTGGCACCATATAAAAACAGGATCACCAATAGACCTCCCCAGTGTTGCCAAGCAGTTATACAAGAAGCCGGGAGATAATAAAGGTAAAAAAGGTAACAACCCCAACTAACTTGGAACAATCACCATAAACAGGAAACCAAAGATAACGATAACAAGGGTGGGGTGAAGCAGGCCGTGCCATGCATAGTAAAAACAATTCTACAGGTGAGTACTCACAGAATTGTATTTTTCCTATTGCATGGCACGGCCTGCTTCAAGAAGTCCTTACGTATGGGACATCCAACAGCAGTGTCCGTAAGGTAGGGTGGATCCCCAAAAAGTAGCAGCAGGCAGTTCAAACCACCACCGTCTGAAGTACTTTGCGAGCAAAGGCAGCATCAGCCGAGGCCTTGTAAAACTTGGAAAAGGTATGAACAGAAGACCAAGTTGTGGCCTTACAAACTTGTTCAACAGAAGCTTGGTGCTGAAAAGCCCAAGAAGCACCAATAGCACGAGTGGAATGAGCAGTAACCCGGAAAGGAGGAACCTTCTCTTTAGCAGAATAAGCCTGTACCACCTCCTGGCGAATCCACTTGCTAATAGTAGATTTAGCCGGAGGCAAGCCCTTCCTAAGTCCCGCAGAGAGAACAAAATGAGCATCAGATTTCCTGAAAGACTCGGTAGCAACCAAATAAAACTTCAGAGCCCTGACAACATCAAGAGAATGCAGGGTCCGTTCCTTGGAATTAGCAGGGTTAGGACACAATGAAGGTGAGATAATGTCCTGATTGAGATGAAAAGCAGACACAACCTTGGGCAAGAAATCCGGCTTAAGCCTAAACACCACCTTATCCTGATGCCGCTCAAAATAAGGAGGTTTAATGGAAAGCGCCACCAGCTCAGAGACTCGCCTGACTGAAGTAATAGCCACCAAAAAGGCCACCTTAAGAGTCAGAATAGGTAACGCCGCCTCATGGATAGGCTCAAAGGGAGGACCCTGCAGAGCAGAAAACACCAGGTTCAAGTCCCAAACAGGTAGCATAGGTACGTGGCGGACGCACATGAGTAACTACCTGGAAAAAAGTCTTAACCAGCCAGTGATTGGCAAAGGATCTTCGGAAAAAAAATAGCAAGAGCTGACACCTGTCCCTTGAGGGTACTAAGTTGAAGGCCGGAATCCAAACCATGTTGTAAAAATTCCAGAATCCTGGGGATGGAAAACACCCGACAAGGAATAGACTTGGACTCACACCAGGCAATGTAAGCATGCCAGACCCTGTAGTAGATAAAGGACGAGGACTTCTTCCTAGCCCGAATCATAGTATCAACAACAGAGGCCGGCAACCCCTTATCCATAAAGATGGAGGTTTCAGCAGCCAAGCCGACAAAGCCAGCATTTGTAAATTGGGATGGAGCAGCTGTCGCTGAGTGAGAAGATCTGGATCCTTGGGCAAAATGTACCGATCTACTGCCAACTGCACGACGTCTGCGAAATACACCCTCCTTGGCCACCAGAATGGCTGGTACCCCTTCCTGGGCTATCTTGTGCAGCACCCTGCCCAGCAGAGGAAAGGGAGGGAACACATAGAGGAGCCGAAACTCTGTTCAAGGAATCGCTAGCGCATCCGTGCGAAGGCCAGAGGATCCTGCGACAGGGAGACAAATCTTGGAAGCTTGTGATTGTGGCGGGAGGCAAACAGGTCCACATCCGGCTGACCCCAGCGGTGACACAGGGAGTGAAATACCTTGTTGCTGAGGGACCATTCCCCCAGCTGAGACGTCCCTCTGCTCAGGGAGTCTGCCTCCTGGTTCTCCACCCCCGGAATGTAGACCGCCGAGCTGCAAGGGACATTCTCTTCCACCCAAGACAGTATCAGGGACACTTCCTTGAGGGCTCACTTGCTCCGAGTCCCTCCCTGATGATTGATGTAGGCAACCGCCGTCTGGTTGTCCGAGTGGATCTGAACAGCCCGACCCGAAGGTGTGTGGTCAGCCTAGAGAGAACCAACCTGATCGCCCTCAGTTCCAGGACATTGATGGGAGCATGGGCCTCCTGGGGGCCCCACCGACCCTGGAACTTCAGAGACTTCCAAAAGCCCCCCCCCAACCGGTCAGACTGGCATCTGTGGTGACAGCTTCCCAGCACGGAGGCAGAAAGGTCCTGGCCACTAGAAGGTTCCTTGAGTCCAGTCACCACGAGAGGGACTGTCTGACCAGGGGGGACAGAGCAAAATCCTGATCCAGGGACACAGGGTCCCGATCCCAAACAGACAAGAGGTGCAACTGAAGAGGTCTCATGTGAAACTGAGCAAAGGGGACCGCCTCGAAGCAGGACACCATCAGGCCCACTAACTGCATCCTTTGCTGGATGGAGGGATGGGGACACAAAAGCAGAGCCCGTGCCTGCTTCTGAAGGCCCTCCACTTTCTGCTGAGGCAGGAATACCTTGACCTGAGAGGTATCCAGAGTCATGCCCAGAAAGGACCTCACCAAAGACGGAGACAGTAAAGACTTGGGAAAGTTGATCACCCACCCGAGAGTGGAGGTCACCATCTGAGTATCCTTCTCGGCCTGATGGAGAGACTGAGCTGCAATCAGAATGTCGTCCAGGTAAGGGAGAATGCGAATGCCCTGGTTCCACAACAGAGCCATCATGCCCGCCAGCACCTTGGTGAACACCCAAGGCGCCGAGGTGATAACGAACGTTAAAGCCACAAACTGGTAATGCTGATCCTCTAGAGCGAACCTCAGGAATCTCTGATGACCTGGAAAGATTGGCAAGTGAAGATAGGCATCCTTGATGTCCATGGTGGTCATGAAGTCGCCCGGCCGAAGGGTACTGACAGCCAAGCGTAGCGTCTCCATGCGAAAGTGCTTGAACCTGACAAACTAGTTGAGACCCCTCAAGTCCAGGATGGGCCTCAAAGACCCGTCCTTTTTGGGGACCGTGAAAAGATTGGAGTAGTACCCCTGACCCTGTTCTTGGGAAGGCACCAGGCAAATGACTCCTGACTCCAACAGGTGTTGAACTGCAAGGCGCAAACCCTGAGCTGACAGAGGGTTTTGAGACATCCGGGATCTGAGGAATCTTGGGGGTGGCCAGGCTGCAAACTCTATCTTGTAACCGGAGGACACCACCTCCTGAATCCACCGGTCTGAGACGCGGAGTGTCCAGACATGAGCAAAGAGCCGAAGCCGTCCAACCCACCCAGATGGGTGATGGCGCCTCCTCAGGCCTGAGGGGCCTTGGGAGGTGGTGTGGGCTTGGAACCCCAGGAGAGACCGGGACGACCGCGGGATCTGCCACGGCCCCAAGAATCTCTGCAGCTACCTGAGAAGAGGGAGCCACGACCTCCTCTGGAAGCACGAAAGAAGGGGAAGGAGGCGGAGGGCCCCCGAAAGGGCTGAGTCTGCTTCCTACGCTGAGGTAACCTACCATCCTTGGCTAGAACATCCAGACGCTCACCAAAGTGCCGTAGTTCGCAAAAGGGAGCCCAGTGAGAGCCTTCTTAGCTGCAGTGTCAGCTGCCCACTGACGCAACCAAACAGAGCGGTGCATAGCCACCAAGATTGCAGAGGCCCTACCACCCATCCGGACCGCATCATCCATGGCAGTAAGGACAAAGGCAACAAAATCAGAGCAAAGCAAGAGGGCCCCATAATCCTCCCTCCTTCTACCAGCCATAGTGCCATCAGTGAGACGCTTGAGCTTTTTGTTAAAGGCAATAGCTGTAATGGCAGCGGCGCAGACCGGACTCAGCCCAGCCCCCACAAATGTAAAAGCATGGCAGGCCAGCTGATCCATACGCCGGTCTGCGCTGTCCCGCAGTGAAGTAGTGTCGGGGAAGGCATGACCGAGGTGTTGGACAGCCCTAGAACGGGAGCGTCCACCTCAGGGGGACATGACCATTGCTTGACCAGGTCAGCAGGAAAGGGATACCTCTTATCCAACCCTTTGGGCACTGCAGGCAATCTATTAGGACGTTCCCACTCCTTGAGCACCATATTAGAGAAATGGCCCTGCTCAGGAAACTCCAGACGTTGTTTATCAGGGCGAAAGAGCTCACCCTGCTTCCTCTTAGCCACCTCAGGGGGGGCAATGTGCAAGGTTTAAAAAATGTCAGACAGGGGGCCATGAATCCTCCCCGGACGCACCCCTCCTGCTGGTCCCCAGAGGAGTCAGAGTCCTGGAAAAGCTCCCCCTCCTCTAGGTAGTAACGGCCACCAAGGGCATCAATTCCCTCGTCCTCCTCAGCAAAGAGGGAGGGCGTGGGAGCTAGGTGCCGCTTCTTGCCAGAGGCCTTACCTGGAACAGGCCTGGCAAGCTGCCTTTCAATGCTGGCCACACGACGTGCCAGATCAGATTGTGACCCCCTGTTAGTATGCCCCTCACTGGGGGCTAAATGCAGGCACGGGGGGGTAGGCGATGCTGAAGGGAGCGCAGAACTGGGAAGAGAAGCGCTCAACCCAGCCTGGGCCGCAATGATACCTTGGGCGCACAGCACGCACACCGTGCCACTACCACTTAAAGGGGATGCCCCGCACATGGCACACAGCCGGGATTGCCCCGAAGGACCCCCAAGCACGCTGTCCCCAGAAGCCTCACAACACAGGTGCAATAGGCCAGCACAGGGTAAGGGTTAATAAAAAGCCACCCGGGATGCCCCCCCCAGGGGATGCCCCCAGAAGAGCCAGTAGAGGGGAGATGAGGGGGGGGGGTAAGGAGTAGAACCAGGAGAAAACACAACCCACAGTTGTCCCGCCTGAAAGACATAAGCAACATGCACATAAGCATCCTGCAGCCCATGCCCCAAGGAAACAAAGGGGACTCACGGACCAAGGAGACCGAAGGATCGCCAAGCCGCCAGACCACGGGAGGAAGCGACACACAGGAAGCGATCACCGCCGCAGCCCAGGGAGGAAGAAGGGCCCCAGACGTGCAGCAGGCTCAAAATGGCGCCGGCAGAAGAACCTCGAGGGGCGGGCCGCACCGGCCCCATCACAATCCAAAAACACCTCACAGCCATAGCGCAGCCCGCCGCGGAGCGCAGTACAAGGCGGCGACGAAAAAAGCATTAAAAGCCCCTCGCCGCTACCCCCCCCCCCCGAAAACACGCCGGGGAGGGGGGGAGAGGAGAGCGAGCAGGCAGCGGCAGGAGCCAGGCCAGGGTAGGGGGGGGGAACCCCAGAAACCAAACAAGGCAAAACAAGGGGATGACCAGAACACAGTCCCCAAAAACACTCACGCCCTCAGACGCTAGGACAGGAACTCCGCATCCCTCAGTAGGCACAACATAAGCCTATGGCCGGCTACCCTTTGTGGTACAGGGTCTGCGGCTTGGAGCAGCGCTCCTTGAGCACCTGACCCTAGTGCTCCGCTATCCTCACCCGATCCGTCAGCCGAGGATGGGAGGCACAGAGGGTCCGGAAGCAGGTGGAAATAGACTTGCAGGGCCGCAGGCTTGGTTGCCCCGCTCACCTGCGCAATAGAGAGAGCCATCTTCTATCTTCGCAGTATCACTGCAGAGGAAACACTGGGAAGGTCTATTGGTGATCCTGTTTTTATATGGTGCCGGGAGGAGCCACAACTCTTCTGCAGTACACTGTGCCACCTTGTGGCGGAATATCCCATATGTAAGGACTTCTTGAAGCAAGCCGTGCAATAGGAAAATTCATATAAATATAAATATGGTAAATAACAAGAGGTGATTTCGCAATGCAGCTCCTTGAAATGCACATCATTGCATCCAGAACACTATTTCAAAACAGCAGAGAAAGTACAGAACGCGCTTACGGATTACACTTCTTCTTCTTCTCTTCGCCATTAGCTAGATTTTTACATGCTTTGATTGAAATACTAAGAACTGAAGTTTTCAAGTTATACACAACTGCAAACTCTATCTCTCCAGTGACACTGCCGTTGTCCATGCTGCCTCCATCAGTGCATACGCTGTTAATGCTGCTCATGCTAGACTAAAATAAATAAATAAAGGAAACATGAAAACAACACAACTTTATGAAGTACATCCTATCTTAGACAAACCGAGGAAAGGTTGTCTTCAAAATACGACCAACTTAAAGGTATTGTCCAGCCTTTTATTAATAATGTATGCTGATGCAGCTTACCCTGAGCTGCATCAGCTCCTTTGGTTCTTTAGTTCTGGTTCATTCAGTGCGGTGACAGGAAGAGGAAATCAATAGCAATTTCCTCCGCCTCTGAAGTCTCCATCCCAAATCTGGCCACCATTCCTCTGTAGCCCACTCCTCTGCCAGCCCCGTCTCTATACAAGCGCAAGCACAGGCCTGGGCTACAAGTGCAATTGCATTGATTGCTTACAGGCACAAGTGGCCACTAGAGGGAGCATTAGCTGAAACAGCTAAATACATCCGAATGAATACAAAAGGAGGTTTAAATAAAGGATTAAGAATTTTTTGCAAACAATTGCCCTTTAAAGTAGAACAAAGCAATGAAATGGTCTAAAAAGGGCAGCCTTTGTAACCCCGCTCCTGCTGTTCCCATGCCCTGTGAAGGAATAAAAAATAATTAGCCTTAGCAAATAGTGTAAATAGAGTCTTGAGACTTTATTTTAATTTCCTATAATCAGGCAATTCCGGCGCCGGTCACAGCCATCCAGACTCCCAGCTAACAGAGCCTCTGTGAGACAGGAGCTCAGAGGGTGGTGAACGCCGTTGAAATGTTGAGTAGAGGTACATTTTAATATCCCCTTTCACTCCACGTGAGGGTGGCTGGGAAGGGGTCGGGCATACTTTACAAACAGGACACCTGTCTGGACTGTCCCTTGTTTACTTTCGGGGCGGTGCTAAGCAGACTCATAGCCAATCAGGTGCACCGCTTACACGGCTCAAAGACAAGCTGTGATTAAATATGTCAATCACAAAGCTCTCTCTTTTCTGTTATCGGGGCTCGATTTATTTGATTCTCTGAATGCTGGTACATCCTGAACCTGGGCCGTTGTGATGACTACAGCATTTCATTTGTCGCTAGACTATTGGTCTGCTTTAGAGTGAACCAAAACGTAGGAATTTGACTATCCCGTGTTTGATCCTTGCCCCAGGTATACCCCGATGCTGTATGCCCCGCAGTGTGAAATCCTCCAGGTCACAGACTAAAACACATTCCCCAGTCCTATGGGGCATGCCTGGCCTCTTGTCCAATCAACGCTTTTGACTGCGCTGATGTAAAATCGCCTAAGCCGAGTGGGGTCGAGCACAGCCAATTGCGCCCGTGGATGAATCCCTGCTACCATCTAACATGGTGCTTGCCTGCGCTGGCCATTCACAAAGGCCTGGTGCCAGCATGTGACCTGCTAATGGTATAGCTCCCACATGTTCTGTTGGATTGGGGAGAAGGTGAGTTTACTGGGCGACCTGGAGGTTTTACATAGCGGGGCATCCCAAATCTGGAAGCACTTGGGGGGAGGGAGTAAGCCTGCTCTGGAGTCTCATAGACGGGATGGGTTTTGGTCCACTTTAGGTAGCTTTGCTAAGCATTAACAATACAGAACCTTCAATGTTTCCCAAAAAATGTTTTGCCAGGGGTCCCACTTTACCAGAAGGAATTATTTTAACGAATAAATATGAATTATAAATTATTATGTCACTATCTTTTAGAACATAAGCAGTATATGACCAAAAGCATTACTACAATTCACTTTGAAGGTATGTGTATGCACTTTATAAAATATGAGGCGTAAAAAGAATAGTAGTAAACCAACTTGTTTCAAGCCGCCATAGACCCTCTGCTGTGAGCTGTCAATTTCTTCTGCTTCCTTCCTTGGACTCCTTTCAGTTTGAAGCTCCTGCTCCCTGGCTTTGTGAATAAGGTCACACAAACTGACGGACTTCTCCAGCTGCCAGTAAAATACCATAAATGTGTTATTCAAAAATAATAATTGAAAACAAAAAAGTTTTTTAGGGACTTTTTGGTGAGAACAGCTTTAGCTGCACTAGCTGACATGCTTATTTTCATTGATAAAAGCCATGTAGCTATAGCCAGCACGTTTTTTATCAATGAAAATGGCGGCCAGATTTTTTTTACACTATAGTTATAGGCTGTCTGGGCTTTAATGATCTCTGTATTGAGTTATGAAATCCAATCTAACTTGTAAGCAGATGTAGCGATATGCCAAATGCTGTCAACGCATCACTAAAGAACAAAAATGTTGCAAAATGTTTTATGAGCTATATATATTTATGTATGTCGGACTATTCGTCATTCTATAGACTCTTCTTTAAATTCATACCTGACTTGATATAGTAATGGCAGTGTCTGAATGACTCCTCTCCCATCGCTTTTCTGCAACTCCACCAAAATCCGTAGAGAGGTGCAGTCTGTCACTTATCATATCGTTTTGTGACTTTGAGATATCTGAAAAAAAGGGATCATACGAATGAGATTCATTAGGACAAACATTAACTAAACAGGGTATGAGTATGCATGTGTATTACATAAAAACTTTAGAACAGCTTAAAGATAAAAGTAGGACCATATTTTACATAAGGTAACATTAGTCCTATGCCTAGGGAAGCAACGTTTAACCCTTTAAGTGCCAGCCTACCTGGAGTTTTTGTCACACTCTGTTGCCAGACCATTTTGCACTATTTTGCGCTCCCCATGTTCAAATGTGATTTTTGAAGGGATTTCCAGGGATTTCCCAGGAAAATGATATATTGTTTTTTTCAGCAGAGTCTGGGCTTTGACATGAAATGTCTTGTTTGTCATTTTTAGGTGTATTCTCAATATTTTTGGTTAAATATGTGCAAAAAAAAAAAAAAAAAAAAAAATTTTTTAGTTTTTTTTGTAATAAAAAATGTAAGTTTGTCAATTAAATCTTATTGCGTGTGAAATCCCAATTTCTCCCGGTTACAGTGGTACCACATATGTATAGGTAGACACCCTTTCCTGCCCAGGAGACTCCCCCAAACTGAAACAACGCTTTAGGGGATTTTCAGATAAAATACAACTGTGCTACGCAATATGCGCACCTTGCAGTTTTTCCAGAAAAACAACCCTTTACATTTGAAATACCCCCAACAAACTATATATTCTCTGGAAGTACACACCTCAGGCTTTCTAGGCGTACCAGGCTTGTTGATGTGGCCATAGTTTTCTGGAAGTAATCCCTCAATGGATTCTTTGGTTGCAAAGAGTTTCCCTAAAAAAAGGATAAAAAAGCAGAATCAAAGCCACATTTTCCTAAAAAAACTATATACAAACAAGAAAAAACAAGTTTAATCTGGAAACGCAACATCCCCCGAACAGAACAATACCCAACATGCATAGGTTCTGTCAAGGGAAGAGTTGCCAAACACCCCAAAGTAAAGCATGTGCGTAACGGTAATTTTACTTGAAAATTTCAGCTCTGCAGACAAAGTGCGCACCTTGCGATTTTTCAACCAAAACAACCCTTTATATTTGGAATATCCCCCATAAACCATATATTCCCTGAAAGTACACACGTTAAGCTTTCTAAGGGTACCCAGCTTGTTGTAGTGGGCTCATCTTTCTGGAAGTAATCCCTCAAAGAATTCTTTGTTTGCGCAGGGTTTCCTTAAAAAATTTATAAAAAAGCTGAATAAAAAACACCTTTTCCTAAAATATAAATATGCAAACCAGAAAAAACAAGCTAAGTCTGAAAGCGCAAGGTCCCCCGAACAGAACAATACCCAACATGCATAGGTACTATTAACCCTTTTAATTGCCAGCCTACTTGAGATTTTGTCACCCTCTGTTGACAGGCCATTTTTCCCCATTTTGCGTCATGTTTTGCGCCATTTTTGCTGGAACTTTCAGGAAAATTATATATATTTTTTTTTGCAGCAGAGTTTAGGCTTTAACATGAAATGTCTTGTTTGTAAATTTTTTTTTTTTTTTACAATATTATTAAGTAAAAATAATAAATAAATAAATAAAAAATGTTTTAAAAAAATTGACTCCTTTATTTTAAATAAAAAATGTATTTTATTAAGGAAAATCATATTGCATGTGAAAGCCCCATTTCTACCGATTAGAACGGTACCACATATTTATCGGTAGCCCCCTGTTCCTGCCCAGGAGACCCCCCTAACTGAAACAAGTATTTAATAACATTCACAAAAAAAATACAACTACCATCCACACTACAAAGGGTTAAATCGAGAAAAAAAATGACATAAGGTCCCCCCTCCCAGGGGAGGGAGACCCCATTTTTTTTTTTTATTTTTAAGGGTTAAAAACCCTTAAAAATCAAAAAAACAATTGACGTGGGGTCCCCCTTACCCAAAGTAACCAGCCCGGGACCAGCTATGGGGGCTTGTAGGCACAGAGTGGGGGGGCCAGCTTTTGTGGCCCCCCCACCCTGCAGCCTACGAGCCCACATAGCCCATGTGGGCCCGGGCTCTTCTGCCCCCCCCTGGCCTTTGGGGAGGCAGGTAATGGGGGTGCCGGGGGTTAATGGCAAGCCACCCGCTAGCGCAGGTGGCTTGCCATCCCCCCAGCCTTGTGAACTGGTATAGGGGTCATGGACCCCTTACCAGTTCACAAGGGGTTAAATGTAAATAATCACACAGACACAAGCAGAGAAAAAATATTTTATTAATTTTTTTTTTTTTTTTTTTTTTAACACTGTACTCACCTCCCATCCATCCTGGAGCCCTCTGTCCCTCAGCGATCACTGGCTTCTGCTCACTTGCTAGAAGCCTTTTATAGCTGCTGGATGACAGAACACAAAGGGTTAATCAAAAAAAAAAATGACATAGGGTCCCCCCTCCCAGGGGGGGGGACCCCATTTTTTTTTGATTTTTAAGGGTTAAAAACCCTTAAAAATAAAAAAAAAAATTGACGTGGGGTCCCCCTTACCCACAGTAACCAGCCCGGGACCAGCTATGGGGGCTTGTAGGCACAGAGTGGGGGGGCCAGCTTTTGTGGCCCCCCCCACCCTGCAGCCTACGAGCCCACATAGCCCATGTGGGCCCGGGCTCTTCTGCCCCCCCCTGGCCTTTGGGGAGGCAGGTAATGGGGGTGTCAGGGGTTAATGGCAAGCCACCCGCTAGCGCAGGTGGCTTCCCATCCCCCCAGCCTTGTGAACTGGTATAGGGGTCATGGACCCCTTACCAGTTCACAAGGGGTTAATAGTAAAAAATGACACAGACACAGAGAAAAAAAAATCGTTATTTTTCTTTTTTTTACACTATACTCACCTCCGATCCGACGTCCCTCGCCGCTGTCTGTCCCGCGCCGCTGTCACTGACAGATGCCGGTGGTGATCGGCGCAGGGCGGGTGACAGGCGAGGGGGCTCCGATCGGAGCCTCCTCACCTGACATCCGCCCTGCTCCGATCACCACCGGCATCTGACAGATGCCGGAGCTCGGAGGGGGTATAGGAGGAGCGGGATGACGTCATCCCGCTCCTCCCACAATGGGCGGAGCTAAGCGGCGGCGGCCATCGCCGCCATTACAAGAGGTGAGGACCCGGAAGAGGGTCCTCACCTGAAGACTGCGCAGCCCAGGGGGGGGGGATCGGACCCCCCCCTGGTGAAGAGGAGACCCGGACAGAAGGCTCGGGCGCGGAGGTGAGTAAATGACAGTTTGTTTTTTTTTTTTTTTTACAGCGCCGATGTCAGCGCTGGAAACGGGGGGGGGGGGGGCGGCTGGTTTCGGGGCCCCCCCTGAAGACGGAGGACGACGGGGGGGCGATCGGATGCCCCCCCCAGGAAGAGGGGACCCCAAGCTTCACGGGGATACCGGAGGTAAGTGGTTTTTTTTTCTATCTTTTTAACTGTTTGTGGGAAATGCCAGGCACGTAGTTTCTACGTGCTTGGCACTTAACGGTAGGAGAGGCAACCACGTAGAAACTACGTGCTTGGCATTTAAAGGGTTAATGCTTGATAGAGTTTAAAGTACCTATACCCAGATAGAAGGTTTATATCGTCATCTTCTATCCCCAGCCCCGTGCCCCAAAAACAGCCTGTGTGTTTTTTTTTCTTACTAAAGCCTTTGTCCAATATGCATAAAAGCACTACCAGGAAGCAATATGGTGTTGAATGGCCGCTGTATGCTAATTCATTCAGTTCCAAGATAAACCGCCCAGATAATAGCATTTAGGTTGTATTGCTTTCAGATTTATTAAAGTTATAACTGATAAGCCAAGCCCCATATGCTTAGCTATGTTTAACTGAATAGGGCACATTGATGGCTGGTGCGCAAAAACGCTCAGGCAGAGCTTAATGATGCCCCATGCACCTAGGCACATGATTCATGGACCGCTAGTAGACGGTATTAGCGGGAATCGGGAGCTGTAACATAGCGCCTCAGTAGCTGTAGTAACCTGTCCGGCACTGATGAATGTGATGTATGTTGGGCGCTCTAACACCAGTACAGTGTTGCAGGGAGCGAGAGGTAGTGCCAGCTCAGTGCATCCGGAACTCGGCGCTCTAAATCTGGTCACTATAGCATAGAGCGCCAGACACTGTGTGATCAAAGTCTGTTTTTGAACACATATCCACCAGTAACAAAGCGAAAACACATGGAATGACATTGTTGTAACATTGTGACATTAACACTTTAATACCTGACCTGTAATGACAATTCTGCATAAAATTATAAAAAGTCAAAAAAGTTTCTAAGTATTTGTTTGCAGCGCTATATGCTTAGCCGCCTGTAATAATACATGTGACTCTACATGGTGCTGTTAGAGTCGCTCACCAGATTCGCTTTCATAAATGTGGTTTTGCGTACAGCGCCCAGCGTTCACCACACGCTGCCTGCTGCTATGAGGCACCACCTGGCGCTATCCCTTCTTAAATAACCCCCTTAGTGCTTAACTGCTCTCTTCAGCTTCTGTGTTTTCTGCGAAGTTCTGTTTGCCACTTTGGAGTGTATTCTCTGGAAAACCAGTGTTCTCCTTTTTTGGGGGGTGTGTTTTGAGGGGGATATTCTGATGCCAGGTAACCCTTAACGTTTTTTGACCCAATGGTTTGTCCCAGAAGTTTTCATATACCCAGGGACCTCCCACAAATCCCCAGCATTGAAAAGCAGTGAGAAAAAGAAGCCGGGAGAAACCAACCACCAAACTGGAAATAATAACAATGATAACAATGGTAACAATCACCATACAGGGGATCCAGAACAAGGTGAAACCAGGGTGGGGTGGAGTAGGACGTGCTATATGCGTATAATACCAATTCTACAGGTGAGTATTTCACAGAATTGTATTATTCTAAGCGTACAGCATGTCCTGCTCCATCTATAACACTTACACATGGGACATCCAATAGCAGTGTCCATAAAGTAGGGTGGGATCCCCAACAACAAAGGCAACGGCACGTAGTTCAAACTACAACCGCCTGTAAAACCTTACGGCCAAAGGCAGCATCAGCTGAGCCCCGAACATCAACTTTGTAAAACTTTGAAAAGGTGTGAACAGAAGACCAAGTAGCGGCCTTGCAAACTTGTTCAACAGAGGCCTGTTGCTGAAAAGCCCAAGAGGCACCAATAGCACGAGTGGAGTGAGCCGTAAGACGGAACGGGGGAGGCCTCCCCTTGGTAGAATAGGCCTGAATCACAGTCTGACAAATTCATTTACTGATGGTAGACGTGGCGGGAGCCAAACCTTTCCTAGGCCCCGAAGGCACAACGAAGAGAGCATCAGTCTTCCTGAAGGCCTTAGTGACAACCAGGTAATACTTCAAGCACCTGACTACGTCCAAGGAATGCAGAACCCACTCCTTGTGGTTGCGAGGATAGGGACACAGAGAAGGAAGAACAATATCCTGGTTCAAATGAAATGCCGAAACCACTTTTGGCAGAAAGTCCGGTTTGAAGCGGAACACCACCTTGTCCTGCTGTCGCTCATAGTATGCAGGCTGAATAGATAGAGCGGCCAGCTCTGACACACGCCTAACCGAAGCAAAAAAGAAAGTTAACCCTCTGCACACTCATACTAAAAACTGAAAAACCTAGCTAACACTTGTTAAGAACATGGACTGTTAGTTAACATAGATTGCAATGAATGTAAAAGCGAGGTAGCCACGTCAAGGCCGTCCAATTAGTACCCCGTCCCTAACATTACTAAGTTTAAAAGTTTGTGCAGGCATTGCTATTTCTTTACTTGTGTGCGCACAAGCAATGCAATACATGAATCAGCCTGTCTAAAGACATTGCAATAACTTAACTTACTTGCACACACACAATGAAAAATACTTTACTTGCCTGCACAGTGTTACAGTTCAAAAAGGGGGTTTAGGTAGAGGCCAATTGGACTCCCTGTTACATTGGGAGAGCTACAATCCAGCAGATCTGGCCACTGACCTGCAAATGCAACAGCAAAAAGGAAGGTAGGATGTGCTCATCCAGTCAATATATAGCAGTCAAGAGGTGCTAGAGGGGTGTGACCACACACACTAAGCAAAAAAGAAAGTTAACCCTCTGCACACTCATACTAAAAACTGAAAAACCTAGCTAACACTTGTTAAGAACATGGACTGTTAGTTAACATAGATTGCAATGAATGTAAAAGCGAGGTAGCCACGTCAAGGCCGTCCAATTAGTACCCCGTCCCTAACATTACTAAGTTTAAAAGTTTGTGCAGGCATTGCTATTTCTTTACTTGTGTGCGCACAAGCAATGCAATACATGAATCAGCCTGTCTAAAGACATTGCAATAACTTAACTTACTTGCACACACACAATGAAAAATACTTTACTTGCCTGCACAGTGTTACAGTTCAAAAAGGGGGTTTAGGTAGAGGCCAATTGGACTCCCTGTTACATTGGGAGAGCTACAATCCAGCAGATCTGGCCACTGACCTGCAAATGCAACAGCAAAAAGGAAGGTAGGATGTGCTCATCCAGTCAATATATAGCAGTCAAGAGGTGCTAGAGGGGTGTGACCACACACACTAAGCAAAAAAGAAAGTTAACCCTCTGCACACTCATACTAAAAACTGAAAAACCTACCTAAACCCCCTTTTTGAACTGTAACACTGTGCAGGCAAGTAAAGTATTTTTCATTGTGTGTGTGCAAGTAAGTTAAGTTATTGCAATGTCTTTAGACAGGCTGATTCATGTATTGCATTGCTTGTGCGCACACAAGTAAAGAAATAGCAATGCCTGCACAAACTTTTAAACTTAGTAATGTTAGGGACGGGGTACTAATTGGACGGCCTTGACGTGGCTACCTCGCTTTTACATTCATTGCAATCTATGTTAACTAACAGTCCATGTTCTTAACAAGTGTTAGCTAGGTTTTTCAGTTTTTAGTATGAGTGTGCAGAGGGTTAACTTTCTTTTTTGCTTAGTGTGTGTGGTCACACCCCTCTAGCACCTCTTGACTGCTATATATTGACTGGATGAGCACATCCTACCTTCCTTTTTGCTGTTGCATTTGCAGGTCAGTGGCCAGATCTGCTGGATTGTAGCTCTCCCAATGTAACAGGGAGTCCAATTGGCCTCTACCTAAACCCCCTTTTTGAACTGTAACACTGTGCAGGCAAGTAAAGTATTTTTCATTGTGTGTGTGCAAGTAAGTTAAGTTATTGCAATGTCTTTAGACAGGCTGATTCATGTATTGCATTGCTTGTGCGCACACAAGTAAAGAAATAGCAATGCCTGCACAAACTTTTAAACTTAGTAATGTTAGGGACGGGGTACTAATTGGACGGCCTTGACGTGGCTACCTCGCTTTTACATTCATTGCAATCTATGTTAACTAACAGTCCATGTTCTTAACAAGTGTTAGCTAGGTTTTTCAGTTTTTAGTATGAGTGTGCAGAGGGTTAACTTTCTTTTTTGCTTAGTGTGTGTGGTCACACCCCTCTAGCACCTCTTGACTGCTATATATTGACTGGATGAGCACATCCTACCTTCCTTTTTACACGCCTAACCGAAGTAATAGCCACCTAGAAGACAACCTTGAGAGTGCGAACGACCAGAGCAGCCTCTTGAATAGGCTCAAAGGGAGCCCCCTGCAAGGCAGACAAAACCAAATTCAAATCCCAAACAGGGACTGTAGGCTTTCGGGGGGGACGCACGTGAGTGACCCCCTGGAAAAAGGTCTTAATCAGGTGATGCTGAGCAAAGGTCTTCTGAAAGAAGATAGATAGGGCAGAAACCTGACCCTTCAGAGTACTAAGTTTGAGACCTAAGTCCAAACCATGCTGCAAAAACTCCAGGACCCTAGGGACGGAGAATTCTCAGCAGGGAAGAGACCTGGACTCACACCAGCCAATGTAGGAACGCCATACTCTATAATAAATAGCAGAAGAAGTCCTTTTCCTGGCCTGCACCATAGTAGCCACCACAGAGGCAGACAACCCTTTCTCCATCAAGATGGAGGTTTCAGCAGCCAGGCCGTCAAAGCCAGCATTTGTAAATTGGGATGGCGTAATGATCCTTGGGTTAGCAGATCCGGTATGCTTGGCAGATCGTACTGATCTACTGCCATTTGAACCACGTCTGCGAACCACACTCTTCTTGGCCACCTGGGGGCCACCAGGATCACAGGTACCCCTTCCAGAGCAATCTTGCGTAGAACCCTCACCAGAAGGGGAAACGGTGGAAACGCATACGGGAGTCGAAACTCCCTCCAAGACATGGACAGGGCATCCGTGGCCATGGCCAGAGGATCCTGAGACAGGGAGACAAAGGCCGGGAGCTTGTGATTGTGACGGGAAGCAAACAGATCCACATCCGGTAGACCCCAACGGTGGCACAGGGACCGGAATACCGTGTTGCAGAGGGACCACTCCCCCTGACGGGACATTCCCCTGCTCAGGGCATCCGCCAGCAGGTTCTCCGCCAGCCGTAATGCATTGAACATTGGCCTCCGCCCATGTCAGAATCTGAGACACCCTTGCTCCGGGTCCCTCCCTGATGATTGATGTAGGCAACCGCCGTTCTGTTGTCTGAGCGAACTTGGACCGACAGACCCCTCAGGTGTTGGGTCAACCGCTCCAGTACCAACCTGACTGCCCGTAATTCCAGAATGTTGATGGGCAAATGGGCCTCCTGAGGGCCCCACGTCCCCTGGAAGTGCAGATACTTCCAGAATCCTCCCCAACCTGACAGACTGGCATCCGTTGTGACCGTCTCCCAGGATGGGGTCAGAAAGGACCTGCCCCTTGTCAAGTTCCGTGGTCCAACCACCACGCAAGGGACTGTCTGACCGAGGGGGGAAGCACACAGAACCCGTCCAAGGATGCAGGGTTCTTGTCCCAAACTGACAGAAGGTGAAGCTGCAGAGGTCTCAAGTGGAACTGGGACAAGGGCACCGCCTCGAAGCTCGCCACCATCAGGCCCACCAACTGCATTCCCTGCCAGATGGAGAACTGTGGGTTCGAGAGCAGGAACCTCGCCTGCGCTGTCAGAGCCTCCACCTTCTGTTGAGGAAGGAATATCCTTGACTGAACCGTATCCAGAATCATTCCCAGGAACTGAGTCACCGAGGAGGGGGACAGGGATGACTTGGGGTAATTGATCACCCAGCCGAAGGACTCCAGGGTGGACACTACCAGCCGAGTGTCCAACTCTGCCTGTCGCAGAGACCGAGAGGTGATGAGAATATCGTCCAGGTAGGGCAGCACGCGTATGCCCCTTAGCCTTATCAGGGACATCACCCCTGCCAGCACCTTGGTGAACACCCTGGGAGCCGACGTTAGGCCGAATGGCAGGGCCACAAATTGATAATGCTGATCTTTTAGTGCAAATCTGAGAAACCTTTGGTGTCCCGGAAACACCGAGACGTGCAAGTAAGCATCCTTGATGTCTACGGACGTCATGAAGTCCCCTGGGCGCAGTGAGCCAATGGCTGAGCGCAGAGTTTCCATGCGAAATTTGTTGAGGATTTTTAAATCCAGAATGGGCCTGACTGACCCATCCTTCTTGGGTACTGTGAAAAGGTTTGAGTAGAACCCCGTGCCCCTGTCTCCAGGGGGGACCTCGCAAATGACCCCTAGGTCCATGAGACCCTGTACGGCCAGCAACAAGACCTGAGCTGAGGCAGGGTCTTGAGGGATTCGAGACCCAATGAACATGGTGGGGGGCCGTACAGCAAATTATATCTTGTAGCCGGAGGACACTACCTCCTGAATCCACCGGTCTGAGACGTGGCGCTGCCAGACGTGCCCGAAGTGCTGTAGACTTCCCCCCACCCTGATGGGTGAGGGCGCCTGGGGGGCCTTGGGAGGGGCTTTGGGTTTGGTTCCCCAGGAGGAACCTGAACGGCGTCCTCTGTTCCTGTTCCAGGAATCAGCGCGGGCCCCTGCGAAGGACGCCCCTCTACCCTGCTTGGCCCCCCCCATAGGCAGAATCTGTCGCCTGCGCTGGGGTAACTTGCCTCCCTTGGCAAAGAGGTCTAATCAAACCCCAAACAAGCGCAGCCCTTTAAATGGCAGCCCCGTGAGGGCTTTCTTGGCGGCATTGTCTGCGGCCCACTGGAGCAACCAGACCGCGCGGCGTATAGCAACCACCAGGGCAGATGACCTGGCACACATCTTGGCATCGTCCGATGCAGACAGGATAAAGTTCACAAACGCATCACAGCTGGACAGAGCATTGACAGTATCAGGAGGCAACTCATCTGTGCCATCGAGAGCACTCCTAACCACGGCCCTGAGCGCTACCGCCGTAATGGCTAAGGCGCAAACCGGGCGCAGAGTCGCTCCCCCAAATGCAAAGGCATGACATGCCAGTTGGTCAACACGCCGGTCCTCAGAGTCCCGTAGCGTAGTAGTGTCAGGGGAGTGCATAATAGAGGTGTTGGACAACCCTAGAATAGGAGCATCAACCTCGGATGGTGATGACCAGCACTTAACCAAGTCAGCAGGGAAAGGATATTTCCTATCCACGCTCTTAGGGACCCCGTGAAGTCTGCTGGGATGTTCCCATTCTTTAAGCACGAGGCTATTGAAATGGGTCTGCTCGGGGAACTCCAAGCGAGCTTTAGCAGTATAGAAAAGATCACCCCTTTGTCGGGGAGCCGCAGCAGGGGCAGAGAGGGACAGAACCTCAAAGATCTGAACCAGCAGTCTATCGACATCATCCGAGGACCAATGCTCGGAGCCAGACTCTTCCTGACCCCTGGACTCATCGTCATATGACCCTGAGTCAGAGAACAGTTCCCCTTCGTCCGAGGGGATATGGGCATAGGAATGCAACAAATCATCAGGTTCTACAGGGAAGAGGGTCGATTCAGGGTTGGCTTTACGAGCTAGGGAATTAGCAAGTAAGTTTTCAACACTAGCCAGCCTCGTGGCCAGATCAGGATGAGAATCCCCACTGGTATTGGGGTTAGACTCAGGCTTGGGGGAGTAGGTGAAGTGCGGCGGGGTGCAGGCCCTGCCTCAGATGAGACGGGAAGCACCAATAGCGCCTGCTGTGCACAAGGAACGCAGACCCGTGCATTGTCACCTCTGCTAGGTAAGACCCCACAAGCTACACACAGCCGGGCTTGTCCCGAAGGAACCCCGTTCACAATATCCTGAGATGCCTCCATATGGTGATTTAATCGGCACAATTTGCCCATAGGGATTAATGCTGTAAGCTACCCTGGATGCCCCAATAATCCGCTGGGAAGTGGGAGTAAGTTTATATGGTCGCGACCGGGAGCTATGCTGGGCCGGGAGAAGCCCCTTGAATCCGCGGTCTGAAAGACATAAGGGGAAACGGGATGTCAGAGCCATGCGCAATGGTGGATGAGAGTAAAGAAAAGTCGCTCGCGAGGGCACTTACATACAGAGAGGAGGGAACGATCTTCACCACGCGCGCAAAAGAAGAAAATGGCGCCGAAGAACCTCAGGGGGCGGGCCTGAACCGATCGTGACGCGTAGCGCGCCAAGCCGAAACCACGCCCCTCTTCGGGTGAGTGCGACGCTCGTAAGGCAACCAGCCAATGGCGTACAGACAGAAGTAAAAGACGTCTATTAAAAAAAAAAACGGCGCTCGGAGCCGTGGCAGTTACAGCCGAGATCTGTACTCGGGCTCTCCTGCGGCTCCCCGTCGGGAAAGAATCCCGGTCTGTGACAGAGACACTGTTATTAAGACAGGCGCTCAAGCCGGCACAACCTGTGAAGAGCCGATAAGGCTCAGAAGGGAAAGAGGAAGAAGGAGACGCCAGGGCGTCCGCGAGCCGCCGCCGTACTTGCGGCAGAAGGCTCTGATCCCCAATCCCAGTGAAAAACAGTTAAGCCATAAGCGTGTAGGTATACACTAAGGCCGCTATACACACAACCCCCCCCCCCCCTTTCTTTTCCCCCTGACTAAGGAGGGAACGAGGGAGGAAGGCGACCCCTTAACATAGGGTCCACCGCTACATGGGGCGTGAGACAATGTGCGGGAGGGGCATCCCCTGAAGGCTCACCATCAGCCTTGACCACCTACCCTATGGTGGGGGAGCGTTGGAGCGTTGCTCCGTAAGCACACATGGTGCTACCTACCTTCACCCGACCAGCGCAGCCCAGGCTGGGAGGCACATCTTGTCGACGAGGACGGGTGGGAATAGCCTCACAGGGCCGCAGGCTGCAATAGCCCCGCTCACCTGCGAGAGAGTGATACTTCATGTCTTCGCAGTCAGCACTGCAGAGAAATCTGGGGATTTGTGGGAGGTCCCTGGGTATATGAAGGGCTGGGAGGAGCCTGTTTTTGCATGTCTGCAGTGAACAGTGCCATCTGGCGGAGGATTACCCATGTGTAAGTATTATAGATGGAGCAGGACGTGCTGTATGCTTAGAATATATTAGATTCCACTTGCCAGACCTGTTAGAGCAGTGAATCAACATTATTATTTAGGAGTTTGCAAAGGACCCAAAATTTTCAAGGCTAACCCTGCTCTCCTAGAGACTTTGGCACAAAGGATCTCCAAGTTAGGGCAATTTCCCAAAATTCTGAATTCTCTTCCGTAAAAGGATATGCAAGTTAAAGACCCCGAGACCCTGCTCAGGGTCCAAATATTGACCGGGCCTGATACTGCTTAATTCCCGAGATCAGATGAGAGCAGCCGCACTCTGGGTGGCGTGAACCAAGGTCAAGAAAATATATTTTCCCAAATGAATCTTTCCATTCGTTCATAATCATATCCTTCAATAATAACGAAAAGGAATGAACATGAAGAGTAAGGTGCCAAATCAGGATAAAGCCCAACATGATTATACTTTGGACCTGAATCCTTTTCTTCTATCCCCAAGGATAGGAAAATCATAAGAAAGGAAAGGTAAATGTCCCGGAAGGAATAGCACCTTCCTCTGTTTAAAGCCATTAAACCGGCCTGTGACCAGATAATAAGTGGGATCAAAACGGGACCTGTAAGTCGGGACAACACAACCTGGTTACAAAAAACCCTTCGAAACTTTCTGACCCCAAGGTGAGGAAGTCATCCAGTCTATTATGATCCGCAAAAGATAGTAATTATGCTATCTTATCAACCACCTCGTCCGAACAAGATTGGCAGAGGGGTTACATCTAGGAATCTAAAAGCACAGTAAATCCTTGGGACCACTCCTACTCTTCTTATGGGAATTAGGTCCAGAAAAAGAGGATTTAGGTACACTCTTGTGAGCTTAGTCTGTGGTCAAAGACTAAGAGACATAGGCAAAAAAGGGCGATAGCCATATTTAAAATTAACTAAACATGCCCAAAATAGACACTATTAATAAATGACTTACCGGGCAAAGCTGGGCCTCCCATCCCATAGGGTATCCCGGGCCCCAGGTATAGGAAAAACCTTCGGGACCGAGAAATGGGCCCCCTGCTAAAATCAGGTCCATAGCACCAGAAAATACTTACCTAAACCTACCGGTCCAGGAGCTAGTGGTCTGGCTCCTACCTCAGGGAGGAACACGAAAACAACTTGGGAATGGAGGGAGGAGTCAAGAATTTATTCTGGCTGGTGGTCACGTGTTCCCCTTGGTGGGAGAAGCCCGGAGGTCTCAGGCGTATGCTTTCCGAAGGATGTTTTGAGAAAAAGGCTGTTACTGATTGGAATCGACAGTTACCTACACCTATTTGCTGGAGGAAATTAGCTCTTCAAATTACTATATTTGCTCTAAACATGCCATAAATTGGGCGCCGGAGACGCTAGAGGAGAATTTCAGGTGCAAACTGGCCCACTGGCAAATGCTAGTGTGCAAATTGGTGAAAAAACAAATGTGCACTCCATTTTGATGACCATGAATCATGTGGAAACCTGAGCGCCACTTGGAGCTCCAAAAAAACATTGAATATATATCTATTTTTAATTTATAGGGAGCAATATGGCTGACCATTTGAACAGGAGACTGCAACCGGATTGCATTTTTATGAATATTGGGCAAAGACTTTAGTAAAAAAAAAAGAAACACAGGCTCTTTTGGGGCACAGAGCTGGGGATAGAGGGTGACTACATTTCTGGGTATAGGATCACTTAAAAAAAAAGACCTGTTGCTGGGCATTTAAGACTGCCCCCCCCCCACCTCATGAATGGGGAGCACACAATATGTTAAAGGCAGAGTGTATAGCCTGATCCTGCATAGAGGTCTTGCTGGAGGAACTCTAGGCAGATGTGACACAAAGCTTTCCTTCTCGAAGTCATATGACTCCTGTGTCACAACTGAGGTGAGCATAGAACCGAGACTGGGACAAGAGAAGCAGAGAAGCTGAAAGTGTTCATAGCTGGTATGACAGGTAACTATTGTCTAATTACTGTCTACTTTTAACCCCTGTTGCACCTTCTACACCACACACACACAAACTTTCTGCACTTAAAGGGCCACTCCAGCCCCCTTGTAAATTGATAACATACACCCCGCCCCCGCCTATTAGCAAGAAAGCTCATGTAATAAAAGAAATAAAAAAGACACTCACCTTCACCCCGAAATCCAGCGCCGAAGTTGACGATGCCTCAGATACCACTGTGACCACCCCCCCGCCATTTTCTAAAAATCTCGGATGACCACTGGGTGCTGGTGCTCTCCATATCGGTTGCGTTCCAGCCCGCCCATTCATGCCAAAAAAATAGCAAAAGTTTGGTTGGCATGAACCCCACAAAATTTGGGTTCGTGATGAATCAAACATTCCCTGAAATGCGGGTCAAATCCCAGTTCTACCGATTTGGTTTGCTCATCTCTAATGAGAACTTTAACGGACAAAAGCCATGTGGAGAAGTCAGGGACATACAGTAATTTATTTATTTATGTACAGAACAAACAGGACGACTAATCTTTATCAGTAGTAATCCCACATCAAACATCATTGTTGAATTAGCTTCCTGTCCTCTTGTGGATGGGACAAGCCAATATTCTTCGTTACAGCGATTAGTTTGATCTCAAATGGGTTTTTAATTTTTTTTTTTAACAAAATAAGAGTCTTACTTACTTTTCACTTTTGTGGTGAGAGATAGGAATATGTTTTCCACTGATTTATGAAAACCTTTTGAATTACTGAGGTCCTAAAAGAGAATGATAAACTTGAGAATGATAAAAATGATTTTCAATGACTAAACCCTATCTGTAAAATCTTACTAGTTACTAGGTTATTACTCTAACTAGACCATTGTGTCGAGCTACTTTGGCCCTGTCCTAAACTGTTTGCCGTTTTTAAATTGAAGAGGAAATCGCAGAGATATCAATGTTTACAGTTTCACCTTATGATGTATCTTTTTGAAGTATTTGGGCGTGGGTCTTGGCTCTGTGGTGCTGCATAATAATCAGCATAATGGGCTGGGTCTGCATTGTTATCACTCTGGTTGTTCTCCCTCTCTCCCATTGTCCACAGTCTGATGATGCCAAGATTTAGACCACCAGCTTAGCCCTATTATAGGTGGTCTATGGCAATGGAATTCAGGGGCCTGGCCCTTTACTCTTTACCTTGTTTCTACTTTCAGGAGCAGCTGGGTTCTGACATGAAAAGAGAGGGCAGCCATGATGAGGTGAGCTGCTGAATGACAGTTTATGCACTTTCCTACACAATCATTTCAACAATAATAATGGTCAGCTGAAGATCACTACTACTTCTTTGAAATCTAGCATACATAGTTGGCAGTTAGAGGACATGAAACACACAAAGGTGAAACTTTGTATTTCTATTTTTATTATGTGTACTGAGTATGTTTATCTAGTTGTATTTTATTGTCCATGTATGTTTAGGTCTCTATTTAAAATGTCACCTAGTATTTTTGGTAAAGAATTAAGAAAGTAGAAAACAGAGCACTTTACCCCAGAATAATAGACTGCAGTGGGTGCTTCTGAGAAAGGAGGTGGTGTGGGGGGTACGACAGAAATCTTACTAGAACACAGAAAAAAAATATAGAATATATAACTGCATTTTTTAAAGGATGTTCAGATTTATAGCAAAGCAGCCCATTAAATTTTGCAGATATAACATTTTACCCTTTTGTCTATTGTTTTTTGTCCAGTAAACACATGGAACTGGTACATCGTGCATGCCCATATACTGAATCAAATGCTGGCACCCTCCCAATACAGTAGATATGTTGATCTACCAAGAATATGCCTCCAGGAGCAGGTAACTGTTGCATTCTCTTACATGTACTTGGGAATCAAGGGCCTGCAACACATGTTCAGTCCAGTGTCTGTTTACCAAAAGTTTGGCATGCAGCACTGATTGGATGAGAGACTGCACATGCGCCGTAGGACTAGGGAAAGGTAAGGTTTGTATGGGCGATCTGGGGAGGGGGGTGACACCCCCAAATCAGGATGCTCTCAGGGCAAGGAACACAACCTGGGAAAGTCAAAATCCTGGGTTTTGTTCCACTTTAAAGGGGGGTCTTATATCAAATACAATGTGGTTATCTTAAAATTACCCCAATGTTTTAAAAATAAGGTCACATACGTACATATTGTTTGCTTGTTAACCCTGGTCCCAGCTTTTTTCCTTGTGTATTTGTTAAACAACAATCTCTGTCCTCCTTCACATAAATACCTTATTTTTCGCCCCATTAGAGACACATACACCCCCAAAAATGGGGAGAAGAAGTGCATGTGCCTTATGGGGTGAATGTAAAAAATAATAATAAAAAGTCAACTAACATGTTACAGGCGCTCCCACATTGCTGGCGGGCCACACTGTGGGGGGGGGGGGGGGGGGTCTGGTAATGCCACACTGCCTATGGGAAACAGGAGGGAGGGAATTCCACACAGCCTATGGGGAATGGGAGGGGGATGCCACAATGCCTATAGGGAATGCGATGGGGGGAATTCCACACTGCCTATGGGGAATGGGAAGGGGGAATGCCACATTGCCTATGGGGAATGGGAAGGGGGAATGCCACACTGCCTATAGGGAATGGGAGGGGGGATGCAACTCTGCCTATAATTGGGGGATCCTGTACCTTGCCTATTATTTGGTTCACAACATTTGGTACAGAATATTATTTTTATTATTTATCTTCCAAATTCTGTGAGCATCTTATAGTGTGAAAAATACAATTCTGTGAGTACTCACCTGTAGAATTGTTTTTACTATGCATGGCACAGCCTGCTTCAAGAAGTCCTTATGTATGGGATATTCCGCCATAAGGTGGCGCAGTGTACTGCAGAAGAGTTGTGTCTCCTCCCGGCACCATATAAAAACAGGATCACCAATAGACCTCCCCAGTGTTGACAGGCAGTTATACAAGAAGCCGGGAGATAATAAAGGTAAAAAAGGTAACAACCCCAACTAACTTGAAACAATCACCATAAACAGGCAACCAAGGATAACGATAACAAGGGTGGGGTGAAGCAGGCCGTGCCATGCATAGTAAAAATACAATTCTGTGATTACTCACCTGTAGAATTGGTATTATGAGTATACAGTACGTCCTGCTCCAAATATAATACTTACAATCGGGTTATACTCCGCCAGATGGCGCTGGCCCAGGAGACCCCCTGGAAAAAAGTCCTGATCAGAGGGTGCTGAGCAGGGGGATTGGAGGGAAGACATACAGGAACTGAAAGCCCTTCCATGACATTGCTAGCGCATCCGAGGTCAGGGCCAGAGGATCCCTGGACAGGGAGACAAAAGCTGGGAGCTTGTGATTGTGGCGGGACGCAAACAGATCCACATCTGGTTGGCCCCAACGGTGACACAGAGATTGAAACACCCTGCTGCATAGGGACCATTCTCCCTGGCGAGAGGTCCCCCTGCTTAGAGTGTCCGCCAGGCGATTTTCCACCCCCGGGATGTACACAGCTGAAATGCAGGGGACATTGGCCTCCGCCCAAATCAGGATCAGAGACGCTTCCTGGACGGCCCCCTTGCTCCGGGTCCCTCCCTGATGATTGAAGTAGGCAACTGCCGTCTGGTTGTCCGAGCGCACCTGAACAGGCAGGCCCCGAAGATGAGTAGTCAAGCGAGCCAGAACTAAACTGATCGCCCACAGCTCCAAGACATTGATAGGTGTGTGGGCTTCCTGAGGGCCCCACCTCCCCTGGAACTGCAGGGACTTCCAGAAACCCCCCCAACCTGACAGACTGGCATCCGTGGTGACCGTCTCCCAAGAAGGGGCAAGAAAGGATCTGCCCCCCAACAGGTTCCTTGAGTCCATCCACCACAAGAGGGACCTCCTGACCAGGGGGGAGAGCACACAGACCCTGTCCAGGGACGCTGGGTCCTTGTCCCATACTGACAATAGGTGAAGTTGCAGAGGCCCCAAGTGGAACTGAGCATAAGGGACCGCTTCGAAGCACGCCACCATCAGGCCCACCAGCTGCATCCCCTGCCTGATGGAGGGATGGGGACAAGCTAGGAGGGACTGAGCCTGTGCAATCAGACTGTCCACCTTCTGCTGAGGAAGGAAGATCCTTGCCTGAACTGTATCCAGACTCATTCCTAGGAATGGAGTTACCAAGGAAGGGGACAGTGAGGACTTGGGGTGGTTGATCACCCATCCAAATGACTCCAGAGTGGACACCACCAGCTGAGTATCCAACTCTGCCTGATGTAGAGACTGGGAAGTGATGAGGATGTCGTCCAGATAGGGAAGCACGCGGACGCCCTGACATCTGAGCAGAGACATCACGCCAGCCAGCACCTTGGTGAACAGCCTGGGAGCTGAAGTGAGGCCGAAGGGCAAGGCCACAAACTGGTAGTGTTGATCCATCAGAGCGAACCTGAGGAACCTTTGATGACCTGGGAACACAGGAATATGAAGGTAAGCATCTTTGATGTCCACAGAAGTCCTAAAATCCCCTTGGCGCAGGGAACTGATGGCAGAGCGCAGAGTTTCCATGCGAAAGCGCTTGCCCCTGACAAACTTGTTGAGGATCTTTAAGTCCAGGATGGGCCTGACAGAACCATCCTTTTTGGGCACTGTGAATAGGTTGGAATAAAAGCCCTTGCCTTTTTCTTTTAAAGGGACCTGGCAGATGACCCCCAGCTCCAGAAGGCCTTGCACTGCTTGCACTAGCTGCTGAGCTGACACAGGGTCCTGAGGAATCCGGGATCTGATGAACCTTGAAGGGGGATCGGCAGCAAATTCCAACTTGTAACCGGAGGACACTACCACCTGAATCCACCGGTCTGAGACATGAAGCCACCAGACGTGAGCAAAGTGCTGCAGCCGTCCCCCCACCCGGATGGGTGAGGGCGCCCCATCATGCCTGAGGGGGCTTAGGGGAGGATTTAACTTTGGGACCCCAGGAGGAGCCAGGACGTCCACGTCCTCTGCCTCTACCCCAGAAATCTCCCCAGGGAAAGAAACCCCCCTTCCCTGTCTTGCACCACGGTAAGGGGAGGAGAAGGAACCCTGACCCCGAAAGGGCCGAGATTGCCGCCTGCGCTGGGGTAACCTGCCTCCCTTAGCAAAGAGGTCCAGGCGGTCCCCAAACAGGCGCAGTCCTTTAAAGGGAAAACCAGTGAGGGCCTTCTTGGCAGCGTTGTCAGCAGCCCACTGGCGCAGCCAAACCGAGCGGCGTATAGCCACCACGAGAGCAGAAGTTCTGGCACACATTCTGATGGTGTCATCCAATGCTGATAGGACAAAATTTACAAAAACATCACAACTGGAGAGTGCATTAAACACCTCACAAGGCAAATCACCAGGGGCACTATCAAGCATATTTCTGATAAGGGTTCTAGTGGCCACAGCAGTAATGGCAGAGGCACAGACCGGGCACAGCGCCGTCCCCACACATGCAAAGGCGTGGGATGCCAGCTGATCAATACGCCGGTCTTCAGCATCCCGCAGGGTAGTAGAATCAGGGGAATGCATGACAGAGGTGTTAGATAGCCCTAGAATCGGGGCATCTACCTCGGGGGGGGGGGATGACCAACATTTAACCACCTCAGCAGGAAAGGGATACTTCCTATCCCAACTCTTTGGAACCCCGGGAAGTTTACTGGGGCACTCCCATTCCTTGAGCACAAGGTTATGGAAATGTGCCAGCTCTGGAAATTCCAAACGTGATTTTGCTGTATGGAAAAGCTCCCCTCTTTGCCTGGGAGCCTCAACAGGGAGAGAGATAGACAGAACCTCAAAAATCTGGGTCAATAATCTGTCAATGTCATCCGGGGCCCAGGGGTCACAGCCAGAATTGTCATGACCCCTTGGTCTCTCATCAGATGAGCCTGAATCAGAAAAGAGCTCCCCTTCATCAGACGGGGTATAGCCACACAGATTCCAAAACTCCTCAGTTCCCATAGGGAAAACAGTAACATTAGGCGTCAAGTGCCGCTTCTTAGCAGGGGCCTTACGCGCTAAGGACTTCGCAATAATCTGTTCAACAGTAGCCAGTCTAGAAGACACATCAGGCTGAGAATCCCCACTAGTATGCAACTCAGTAGGAGTGAGGTTTAAGCTTGGGGGAGTAGGCGAAGTGAAACGAGGTGCAGCCACTGGCAGGCCAGATTGCAATGCAAGCACCTGCTCAGCACAGGGTACACAGACCCGCGCCTTGTCAGCGTCAGCATGAGGCTGCCCACACGCTATACACAGCCGGTCTTGTCCCGAAGGGACCCCGTTCACATTATCCTGGGATGCCTCCATATGGTGATTATAGCGGCGCTATACGCCGATAGGGAATAACGCTATGTAGCAACCCTGGATGCCCCAATAACCCGCTAGGGAAGTGGGAGTATAATTTTTACAAGGCCTACAAGCAATATACTAAAACAGGGCCGGGAGGAAGCCAAGAAGGGTTCGTCCCGCCTGAAAGACATAAGCAGACAAGAAAGATGGCATCGGTATACCTCGAGGGGTGGGCCAGTAACAGCGATGATGCGGAACGCGCCAAAGACGGGCCCCGCCCCCCCGAAGAGCGCAAAGCCAGAACGGCCAGCAGCCAATGATGGCGCACCAGCGCCAGAGGTAATGCCGCTGCCAAGTGCGGAACCAAGTCAGCGTGCGGCGGCAAATTTAAAAAGCAGTAAAGACAAGTCAGCGCGGCGGCTGACACAAGAATAAAAGGCATGTGAAAAGAGAAAGCACAGAATGCATAACATATATATCTATACACATACACACACACACCCCCCTCTTTCCCCCCGAAGACTACAAGGAGGATGAGGGAGGACGGCGGCCACTTAAATAGGGCCCACCGATAGGCAGGGGCAAGGGGCAATAGTGCGGGAGGGGCATCCCATAGAGGCTCACCATAAGCCTGAACCGCTTACCCTTTGGTGGGGGATTGCGGTGGAGCAGCGCTCCTAAGCTCCAACAGCGGTGCTGCCTACCTTAACCCGACCAGCGCAGCCAAGGTTGGGAGGCATATTACTAGTGGAATGGGTGGGAATAGTCTTACAGGGCCGCAGGTTAATAACCCCGCTCACCTGCGAGTAGAGAGCCAATTTCTCGTCCTTCGCAGTCAGACTGCAGAGAAATTCTGGGGATTTGTGGGAGGTCCCCGGGTATTTGAGGGGCTGGGAGGAGCCTATTTTCGGTGTCTCTGCAGTCCAGCGCCATCTGGCGGAGTATAACCCGATTGTAAGTATTATATTTGGAGCAGGACGTACTGTATACTAAGAATAACAATTCTACAGGTGAGTACTCACAGAATTGTATTTTTCCTATTGCATGGCACGGCCTGCTTCAAGAAGTCCTTACGTATGGGACATCCAACAGCTGTGTCCAGAAGGTAGGGTGGGATCTCCAAAAGTAGCAGCAGGAAGTTCAAATCACCACTGCCTGAAGTACTTTGCGACCAAAGGCAGCATCAGCCGAGGCCTTAACATCAACCGTGTAAAACTTGGAAAAGGTATGAACAGAAGACCAAGTTGCGGCCTTACAAACTTCTTCAACAGAAGCTTGGTGCTGAAAGGCCCAAGAAGCACCAATAGCACGAGTGGAATGAGCAGTAGCCCGGAAAGGAGGAACCTACCCTTTAGCAGAATAGGCCTGTACCACCGCCTGGCGAATCCACTTGCTGATAGTAGATTTAGCCGGAGGCAAGCCCTTCCTAGGTCCCGCAGAAAGAACAAAAAGAGCATCAGATTTCCTGAAAGACTCAGTAGCAACCAAATAAAACTTCAGAGCCCTGACAACATCAAGAGAATGCAGGGTCTGTTCCTTGGAATTAGCAGGGTTAGGACACAATGAAGGTAAGACAATATCCTGATTGAGATGAAAAGCAGACACAACCTTGGGCAAGAAATCTGGCTTAAGCCTAAACACCACCTTATCCTGATGCCGCTCAAAATAAGGAGGTTAGCTCAGAGACTCGCCTGACTGAAGTAATAGCCACCAAAAAGGCCACCTTAAGAGTCAGAATAGGCAACGCCGCCCCACAGATAGGCTCAAAGGGAGGACCCTGCAGAGCAGACAACACCAGATTCAAGTCCCAAACCGGTAGCATAGGTTTACGTGGCGGATGCACATGAGTAACTCCCTGGAAAAAAAGTCTTAACCATCTTTGGAAAAAAACTGCCAGAGCTGACACCTGTCCCTTGAGAGTACTAAGTTGAAGGCCAGAATCCAAACCATGTTGCAAAAATTCCAAAATCCTGGGAATGGAAAAAACCCGACAAGGAAGAGATTTGGACTCACACCAGGCAATGTAAGCATGCCAGACCCTGTAATAGATAAAGGACGAGGACTACTTCCTAGACCGAATCATGGTATCCACAACAGAGGCAGGCAACCCCTTCTCTGTCAAGATGTAGGTTTCAGCAGCCAAGCCGTTAAAGCCAGTGTTTGCAAATTGGGATGGCACAGTTGTCCCTGAGTGAGAAGATCTGGATACTTGGGCAAAATGTACCGATCTACTGCCAACTGCACGACGTCTGTGAACCACACCCTCCTTGGCCAACAGGGGGCCACCAGGATGGCCGACACCCCCTCCTGGGCAATCTTGCGCATGACCCTGCCCAGTAGAGGGAACGGAGGGAACACATAGGGAACTCCGTCCAAGGCATTGCCAGTGTATCCGTGGCGAAGGCCAGAGGATCCTGTGACAGGGAGACAAACCTGGGAAGTTTGTGATTGTGACGGGACGCAAACAGGTCCACATCCGGCTGACCCCAGCGGTGACACAGGGAGAGAAACACCTGGTAGTTGAGGGACCATTCCCCCAGATGAGACATCCCCCTGCTCAGGGAGTCCGCCACCTGGTTCTCCACCCCCGGAATGTATACCGCTAAGATGCAGGAGACATTCTGTTCTGCCCAAGACAGAATCAGAGACACTTCTTTCAAGGCTCGCTTGCTCCGAGTCCCTCCCTGATGGATGATGTAGGCAACCGCCGTCTGGTTGTCTGAGCGGATCTCGACAGCCCGACCCCGAAGGTGTGTGGTCAGGTGGGACAGAAACAACCTGATCGCCCTCAGTTCCAGGACATTGATGGGAGCATGGGCCTCCTGGGGGCCCCAACGACCCTGGAACTGTAAGGACTTCCAAAAGCCCCCCCAGCCCGTCAGACTGGAATCTGTGGTGACCGTCTCCCAGCACAGGAGCAGGAAGGTCCTACCCACCAGAAGATTCCTTGAGTCCAGCCACAACGCAAGGGACTGCCTGGCTAGGGGGGACAGAGCAAATTCCTGATCCCGATCCCAAACAGACAAGAGGTGCAACTGAAGAGATCTCATGTGAAACTGAGCAAAGGGGACTGCCTCGGAGCAGGACACCATCAGGCCCACCAACTGCATCCCCAGACGGATTGAGGGATGAGGACACAAGAGCAGAGCCCGTGCCTGCTTCTGAAGGCCCTCCACCTTCTGCTGGGGAAAGGAACACCTTGACCTGAGAGGTATCCAGAGTCATGCCCAGAAAGGACCTCACCAAGGACGGGGACAGTGAAGACTTGGGAAAATTGATCACCCAGCCGAAGGATTCCAGAATTGAGATCACCACCTGGGTGTCCTGTTCGGCCTGATGAAAGGACTGAGCCACAATTAGGATGTCGTCTTGGTAGGGATGGATGCGAATGCCCGGGGTTTCGCAGCAGAGCCATCACTCCCGCCAGCACCTTGGTGAACACCCTAGGCGCCGAGGTGATACCGAACGGTAAGGCCACAAACTGGTAATGTTGATCCTCCAGCATGAACCTCAGAAATCTCTGATGACCTGGGAAGATAAGCACATGAGGATAAGCATCCTTGATGTCCACGGTGGTCATGAAATCGCCCGGGCGAAGGGTACCGACAGCAGAGCGTAGCGTCTCCATGCGAAAATGTTTGAATCTGAAAAACTTGCTGAGGCCCTTCAAGTCCAGAATGGGCCTCAAAGAGCCGTCCTTTTTGGGGACCGTGAAGAGATTGGAATAGTACCCCTGACCCTGTTCTTGATGGGGCACCGGACAAATGACCCCTGACTCCAGCTGGCATTGAACAGCCGAAAGTAACCCTTGAGCTGACAGGGGGTTTAAAGGCAACCGGGATCTGATGAATCTTGGGGGCGGCCAGGCTGCAAACTCAATCTTGTAACCGGAGGACACCACCTCCTGAATCCACCGGTCTGAAACGTGCAGCCTCCAGACGTGACAAAGAGCCGAAGCCGCCCCCCCCCACCCGGATGGGTGAGGGCGCCCCCTCATGCCTGGGGGGCTTTGGGAGGAGGTTTGGGCTTGGAACCCCAGGAGAGACCGGGACGTCCAGAAAATCTGCCACGGCCCCAAGATTCTCTGCGGCTACCTGAGAAGAGGGAGCCACGACCTCCTCTGGAAGAACGAAGGGAGGGGAGGGAGACGGAGGTCCCCCGAAAAGGCTGAGGCAGCCTGCCATCCTTGGCCAAAACATCAAGACGCTCACCAAGAGCCGCAGCCCCGCAAAGGGGAGCCCAGTGAGAGCCTTCTTAGCAGCGGCATCAGCTGCCCACTGACGTAACCAAACAGATTGGCGCATAGCTACCAAAAGTGCAGAGGACCTACCGCCCAGCCTCACAGCATCATCTATGGCAGTAAGGATAAATGCAACAAAATCAGAGCAAAACAAGAGGGCCCTATAATCCTCCCTCCTCCTACCAGCCCTAGCGCCATCACAGAGACGCTTGAGCAGTTTCTTAAGGGCAATAGCAGTCATGGCAGCAGCACAGGCTGGGCGCAGTCCAGCCCCCACACAAGTAAAAGCATGCCAGGCCAGCTGGTCCATGCACCGGTCCTTGCTGTCCTTCAGATAGTGTCAGGAGAAGGCATGACCGAAGTATTAGACAGGCCTAGCACGGGAGCGTCCACCTCAGGGGGACAGGACCAACGCTTTACTATATCAGCCGGAAAGGGATACCTCTTATCCAATCCCTTGGGCACAGTGGCCAGCCTGTTAGGACGTTCCCACTCTCTAAGCACCATAGAAGTGAAATGGCCCTGCTCATGGAACTCCAGACGCTGTTTACCAGGACAAAAGAGCTCACCCTGCTTTCTCTTAGCCACCTCAGGGGGAGCAATGTGCAAGATTTCAAACATTTGGGACAGCAGATTATCAGTGTCCTCCGGGTACCACGATTCCTCCCCGGACGCAGACCCAGGGTCACTAATGCAACCCTCCTGCTGGTCCCCAGAGGAGTCAGAGTCCTGGAACAGTTCCCCCTCCTCTAGGGAATAAAGTCCACCAGTGGCATCAAAGTCCTCATACTCCTCTGTGGAGCGTGAGGGAGTGGAAGTCAGGTGCCACTTCTTGCCTGAGGCCTTCCTAGGAATAGGCCTGGCAAGCTGCTTCTCAATGTTGGCCACACGAAGTGCCAGATCAGACTGTGACCCCCTGCTAGCATTCCCTCACTGGGAGCTAATTGCAGCAGTGGGGGGGGGGGGGTAGGTGATGCCGAAGGGGGAACAGAGCTGGGAAGTGATGCAGGCAAACCAAGCTGGAGCGCAAGGACACTTTAAGCGCACAGCACGCACACTGTGACATCATTGCTGATAGGGGATACCCTGCACATGGAACACAGCCGGGATTGCCCCAAAGGACCCCCGAGCACGCCATCCCCAGAAGCCTCTATATGGTGATTAACACAGGCGCAATAGGCCAGCGCTGGGTAAAGGCTAATACAAAAGCCACCCAGGATGCCCTCCTACGGGATGCCCCCAGCTAAGCAAAAATGGGTGGGGGGATGAGGAGGAGGAAGGAGTAGAGCCGGGAGAAACCACAACCCACTGGTATCCCGCATGAAAGACTTAAGTAGAAACGACACATGAGCATCCCACAGCACATGCCCCACGAAACCAATAAAAAAAAACCCCAAGGGGGACTCACGGACCAAGGACACGGCAGGGTCACCAAGGCACAGACCGCAGGATGAAGCGACACACCAGAGGAAACAGTGCTGCAGCCCGGAAGGGAGAAAACCAGACGCGCAGCTAATCCAAAATGGCGCCGGCAGAGGTACCTCAAGGGGCGGGCCGCGGGGGGGTTGACCGCAAAAAACACTCACCCCCTCAGAAGCCAGGACAGGAACTCCGCATCCCTAGTAGGCTCACCATAAAGCCTATGGCCGGCTACCCTTTGTGGAACAGGGTCTGCGGCTTGGAGCAGCGCTCCAGGAGCACTTGACCCTAGTGCTCTTCTACCCTCACCCGATCTGTCAGCCAAGGCTGGGAGGCAGTGAGGGTCCAGAAACGGGTGGAAATAGACTTGCAGGGCCGCAGGCTGGTTGCCCCGCTCACCTGCGCAAGAGAGAGAGCCATCTTCTAACTTCGCAGTTTCACTGCAGAGGAAACACTGGGAACTCTATGCTTAATCTCGTTTTTATAGGGGGGCCGGGAGATGCCACAGCTTTCTGCAGTACCACTGCGCCACCTTGTGGCAGAATAACCCAACTGTTATGAATACTGAAGCAGGCCGTGCCATGCAATATAGAAAAAAACAACAGCTAGCTTTTCTCACCCAGTACATATCTGTAAGACACCACAGAGTGAAAACAAATGGACTCCTTTTTAAATTTTGAGGAAATTAGCGAATAGCTTTAAAGTCCTTGTTCAGACACACACAGCTTCCACTTGGTCTGTTGCTCAGAAACCTCCTGGTTTTCGAGAATGGAGCTCCCAGCTTCCTTGAGTGATGCCCCTGCCCCTCACATCAGTCACGGTGACTCTGTGGAGCAGAGGGCCTCAACCCACACATTCATGGCCCGGGTAATTCGCAATTATGGGCTGCAAGCTTTGGTACCCATAATCTCAGAATCCAAAGTGGAAGACCGACCAAGAGCTGAGGGATGAGAAGGTAAGTGTCTTGTTTTTTAATCGGGTTTACAGTCTCTTTAAAGCAGTGATGCACAAACTGCAGTCTGGGGCCACATGCAGACCACACTGCTGTTGGCACCTCTGCTTACCTCTACCCACCTCTGCCTCACCTCTACTCGACTCACCTCTTACCTCAACTTTTTCTGCCCTCACCTCAGCCCACCTTGGCTTTTCCTACCTTACCTCTCACCCAATTCTTCCCGCCTCAGCTCAGACCATCTCACCTTTCCCTGCCTCCCTGATTTCTCATGCCCCACCTCGCCTTTTCCTGCCTCAACTCCTGCCTAGTTCTTCCCACCTTATCCTGCCTAACCTCTTGCCTAATTCTTCTCAACTCATGCCCCCTCCCTTTTTCTGCCTTACCTCTTGCCTAATTATTCCTGCCTTAACTCAGTGCACATCAACTTTTCCTGCCTCACCCCTGCTCACTTCTTCCAGCCTCAATGCTGCCCACATCTTACATAGCTCTGTATCAGTACTTACTTCATTTTCTGGTAGGATTTCAAAAGCTTGCAGCCAACTGTTTCAGGTTTTCCTGAAGAAAATAGAAAAAAATGAACCTAGGCCAGAACCAAGCTATTAAGTGACACAGTAACAAAATATGAAGCATGGCCAATCTGTATTGCAACCACAGAAGAGTACTTTACAAGCCACCTTGAAGATGATAATGTTGATGAAGCATTTGGAAGTGGTTTCCCATAGGGATCACTTGCACCCCTTACCAGTTAAAGTGTTTAAAAAAAGAGTTCATTATATTAAATGTAATTGTTCGTAAGTATGCCAGTATTGTATCAAAACAAATGCTGCACTTTTGATACATTGGCAATGTGTTTGCGTTTGCATTTTGAATTGAAATTCATACGCAATGGAGGTACACTGCATTATACAATGCATTGAGCTTGCCTTGCCATAGACTTCTATTGTCCTGCCCTGGTACAACGTTGAAAATGGTGTCTGCAGTGCTTTTTTCGATACGTTGAGTGACGTGTGAACTATCCCATCTAGAATTATGTGCAGTGCATTCTCTGGGTCGTAGCTACGTTGTAATGCAGCGCAGCAACGCAGAGAAAGCACAGAGAATGAATAGAGCCTAAAATTAATTTGCCTCAAACTTCACCATACTTTGTATTAACACTAAGGCTCTGGTCACACCTCTCCGTTGCGTGAAGATTAGGCTTTTGTAAATATGCATTGTTTCAAAACAAATGTTGCGCTTTTAATGTGTTTGCATCACATTTTTAAAAGTAAAACATTTTTTGCACAATACATAAATGGTAAGTTCTATGGCAACACAAATGAAATGCAAGTCCACCGCACGTACACTGCGTTATTTGTTGTTATATGTTGCGCTAAAGAAGGTGCCTGCAATGCTTTTTTGATCTGTTGTGTAACGCAGTGCAGATGTGTGAACTATCCCATCTAGAGTTATGTTCAGTGTTTTCTTTGTGTCGCAATTACATTGCAGCACAGCAATGCAGAGAAAACGCAGAGGCCTTAGGCCTTTGGCTCTGTTCATACCTCTCAGCTGCATTAAACCGAACCAACAGCCTGTCACAGTTGGAAAAGAAAGGTAGCGGCCATTTTGGAGCTTCCTTTCCCAACAGACGCACCTGAAATGCACAGTAACAGGAAGTCCAGCACGACTTCCTGTTTGCAGGTGGCCCGCAAGCCCATGAGCGCCATCTTGTTTTTAAAATTTATCCTAGTAGGCGTTAAAAAAGGTAAATGCAGCGCAACAACACAGAGAAAGTGCAGAGGTGTGAATAGAGGCTTAAAGGAAATGTCCTTTATTGTCTGCCAAAATTATGTCCTTAGGTTTTTGAGCTAATTTTTTATTTGTTTACAACCCTGCGTCATAAAAGGAAAAGCTTTTTGTAGCAACAATGTGTTTACATTAGCAACCATCGTTTAGTTTATGAAGCAGTGACTTCCTGACTCTGGCTTGATAATTGTGTGATTGTCAAGGCAGAGAGGACGCTCCACATTGAGGTCACAGGTTCAACTTCTCCTGCTCTAATACAGCCTCCTCATATGAGAGTATCACAATCATGTGTTCCAGTAGCTAAAGGGTTACTAGCAGTGTTCTCAAACTGGGAGGAATGTCTCTCATATTTTACATTCCTAAAGAGGAAAACAATAAGGCAGAACACCAAAATTGAGTTTTCCTTTAAATAAACTGATTGTGATATGAGAAAAAAAAGCCATATCCAGCCTAGTCTAAAAAAAGAATGAAGCTAAATTGTTTACCTGACCTTGTGTTGTGCTTCATTGCCACTTAGCTTTACAGCTCTGTAGCTCTATGCTCTTAAGGGTATTGTAAAGCATGGCAGAAAATGGAAAATATAACCCTTTGATAGTATTTTATATATCTATAGCTTTCTGTTAGCTTTGTGCTGCACAAACATTGCATTTCTTTCATTTCACCTGCACATGGAAATTTCTTTTCCTTTTCTTCCAAGAACCATTCACCTGTCTTCAGTTTAACTTCCCTAAAAAAAAGAAAATAATGAATATTGCTAATATTAAACATTTAGGAGAGTTCCTGGTGCATTTAGATGTGTGTATTTAGTGTCATTTTGATATCATATATTGGGAATGTGTTAGGGCCTGATTTATCTAGCACTTCTGCAAGGCAGTGCCATTTCAGTGCAATTTAGAGTAGTGAAAAATATACATGTTCAGCATGTTGCTGCACCTCTGATGTTTTAGTAATGCAGCAACATGCGCAAGTGTGAAAAAAATGATTTTATTCTATTTTTTACTACTCTAATTTGCACCAATGTAGCCCTGGCATAAGTGCTTGATAAATCAGACCCCTAGTTTAAAAACATGACTGCACTGCTTGTGCTGAACTAGAGAGGTTTTTTAGTAAGATGAAGTCAGTATAAATCACAGCAGTGAAGTGGAAAGATCATTCACACATTGAAGTCAGCTTTGAGTCTGTGGTATAGCTCTTTACATTATAACAAAGTACTCAGCAGCAGGAAGCAGCCATTATTACATTGTACATTACATTACAACATTACATTGTCAGGCACCTGTCTGTTTACCATGTAACATAACATGCACCTGGCTGTTTACCATGTAACATAACATGCACCTGGCTGTTTACCATGTAACATAACATGCACCTGGCTCTTTACCATGTAACATAACATGCACCTGGCTCTTTACCATGTAACATAACATGCACCTGGCTGTTTACCATGTAACATAACATGCACCTGGCTGTTTACCATGTAACATAACATGCACCTGGCTGTTTACCATGTAACATAACATGCACCTGGCTCTTTACCATGTAACATAACATGCACCTGGCTCTTTACCATGTAACATAACATGCACCTGGCTCTTTACCATGTAACATAACATGCACCTGTCTGTTTACCATGTAACATAACATGCACCTGGCTCTTTACCATGTAACATAACATGCACCTGGCTCTTTACCATGTAACATAACATGCACCTGGCGGTTTACCATGTAACATAACATGCACCTGGCTCTTTACCATGTAACATAACATGCACCTGGCTCTTTACCATGTAACATAACATGCACCTGGCGGTTTACCATGTAACATAACATGCACCTGGCTCTTTACCATGTAACATAACATGCACCTGGCTGTTTACCATGTAACATAACATGCACCTGGCTCTTTACCATGTAACATAACATGCACCTGGCTCTTTACCATGTAACATAACATGCACCTGGCGGTTTACCATGTAACATAACATGCACCTGGCTCTTTACCATGTAACATAACATGCACCTGGCTCTTTACCATGTAACATAACATGCACCTGGCTCTTTACCATGTAACATAACATGCACCTGGCTCTTTACCATGTAACATAACATGCACCTGGCTCTTTACCATGTAACATAACATGCACCTGGCTCTTTACCATGTAACATAACATGCACCTGGCTCTTTACCATGTAACATAACATGCACCTGGCTGTTTACCATGTAACATAACATGCACCTGGCTGTTTACCATGTAACATAACATGCACCTGGCTCTTTACCATGTAACATAACATGCACCTGGCTCTTTACCATGTAACATAACATGCACCTGGCTGTTTACCATGTAACATAACATGCACCTGGCTCTTTACCATGTAACATAACATGCACCTGGCTCTTTACCATGTAACATAACATGCACCTGGCTCTTTACCATGTAACATAACATGCACCTGGCTCTTTACCATGTAACATAACATGCACCTGGCTGTTTACCATGTAACATAACATGCACCTGGCTGTTTACCATGTAACATAACATGCACCTGGCTGTTTACCATGTAACATAACATGCACCTGGCTGTTTACCATGTAACATAACATGCACCTGGCTGTTTACCATGTAACATAACATGCACCTGGCTGTTTAACATGTAACATAACATGCACCTGGCTGTTTACCATGTAACATAACATGCACCTGGCTCTTTACCATGTAACATAACATGCACCTGGCTCTTTACCATGTAACATAACATGCACCTGGCTGTTTACCATGTAACATAACATGCACCTGGCTCTTTACCATGTAACATAACATGCACCTGGCTCTTTACCATGTAACATAACATGCACCTGGCTCTTTACCATGTAACATAACATGCACCTGGCTCTTTACCATGTAACATAACATGCACCTGGCTGTATTTTTGCAATGTAAAAGAAATTCTCATATCTTGCTTGCTATTTTGTACAGCGTTGGACTCCTAGTTGACTTTCAGTACAGTACAGTACAGTTCAATTTTAGGATAAAGAACTAAGAGCATAACATTTACCCATGAGCATTGCAGACTGTACACTTCCACAACAGGTTGAGGCGGTAAACCTGGCAATCATGGCAGACTCTGTGACTGCAGCCATTGCACACAGCGCCCCTGTTCACAAGCCTTCCCAGAGCTTTCTGGCAGCGGGCACATGACCTTTCTTGGTATTCGCGACAGGTGCTTTTTGCTCCTTTCCATCGAAGTTGCTGCAGGTGGGTTTTCAGCTTTCTGTATAACACAGAGATGAAAGATTTAATGTATCATGTAACCTGCATTGTGCTTCTAAGTAGTAAAAGCTACATGGTGTAACAAAGATTGCAAAAACATTTCAAGAAATATATATATATATATATATATATATATATATATATATATATATATATATATATTGTTTTGACTAAGGAGCAAACACATCTGCAATGCTTTATAGAATGTGAGGGATCATTCAAGGGTCATTAGATTGGGATAAAAAGGACAGGTAGAAAAGATTTTAGATCAGCTCACCCATCTTATCAATTGGAATTCTCGGATGTGCATCAGGATCACCAATATTCTTGGCAATTTATTGAATTGAAACTTGCCACCTGTAAGTCTCTTTTTAATATCGAATGGAATAAAGTACAAGTTTTAACTGGATGCTGGCTTAATCTAATACATTACAAGGCCAGGGACCACTGAAAATATGTGCATGTGACATGAGAAATGTAAATTAATAAAACAGTAGTAATAGAGTTTAGTAGAAGACTAAACCAACCAACCAAAGCCCACGAGACTGGCACTTTCCACAGCACTAGAAGGAATGACAGACCCAGAGCTGTCGCCAGGTTTATGATGGCCTTTGGGCAAGTGAGTCTTGGTGGACTCTTTTTGGCGAGTAACATCACATCTTCTGCCCCCGGTCACCATCTAGTCCTCCACAGAGGGCAATCGTAAACTAGTCCTTGCTACCTGCTCTGCTGCCGTTTTTCCATGCTTCTATAGGTCCATGTTTCAGTGAAAAAATAGGTGGTCATGATAAAATAGAGTCTACAAGTTGAGCTACAGTAAGGAAGCTGGATCTCAAGAACAAAAGTGTTATCCCTATTAAATAAACTTTAATTAAAAAAAAATTAAATGCGGTAGAAATCTACATACGTTCACATTTCCAAAAGCCAAATCAATTTCTATTTGCTTCAGCAACAAAAACAATTTACATTCATTGTTATTTCCCCCAACACACAGCAAGATTTTGGATGCCCGTCTGCCTTAAACTCTTTAGAAAGGGCAGAATACTTGTCCTACTGTGCCCTCTAGTGAAGCATGTGGATGGACATACACAATGCCATGCACACCTGTCAGCAAACCTGAGTAGCCCTCACTTAGGCCATTGAAGAGTAATATTGCCTAATTTTGGGCAATTCCATAGTCAATTAGGAGTAAAATATCGCAACTCCTAGGAAGTGGGGAATAGACAGATGTGGTTAATTTTGGTTCAAGTATACTCGATGTATACTATAACTTTGGGCAGTGTCATAGTCAGTCAGGGACAAAGCATCTAAAATCTAAGGGAGTAGGGGATTTACAGATATTGTTCATTTTGGTTTAGGTATATTTTATGTATACTATAATTTAGAAAAATTCCATAGTTAGTGGTAAAGAATCCCAAATCCCAAGTGGTGGGGGGATAGACAGGTGTGGTAAATTTTGATTTAGATATACTTTATGTATACTATCATTTTGGACAGTTCCATAGTCAGTTAGGGGTAAAGAATCTCAAATCCATGGGGGTTGGTGATAGACAGATGTGGTTAATTTTGGTTTACGTATACTTTATGTATACTATCATTTTACCATTTTCCATTGTCAGTTAGGGGTAAAGAATCCCAAATCCAGAGGGGGGGTAGACAGATATGGGGGATTATTTAAGAAAGGATAGCGCCAGGTAGCATCTGGTTAATGCTGGCCGCTGTACGCGAAACCACATTTAAGAAAGCGAATCTGGTGAACGCCTCTAACAGGGCCATGTAGGTCTAGCATTGTCATTGTCCCAGTGTTAAAACAATGTCATTGCATGTTTTTTCGATTTGTTACAGGTGCTGACGCTGTGTGTGCGTGCAGTTTTTTGTTAAGTATCGCGTGGAGTGCGGAGTGCCGGACACACTGAGCTGGCACTACCTCTCGCTTGCTGCAGTGTTATACTGTTGTTAGAGAGCCCAACACACATCATATTCATCAATGCCGACCAGGTTACTAAAGTGACCGCAGCGCTAGGTTACAGCGCTCCATACCCGCTTACAGCGTCTACTAGCGGTTGCTCTAAGCGGCGCTATACAGACGCTCATCTGGCAATACCTGGCACTAGTAGTGAATCAGCCTCATGATTAGTTTTTGGTTTAGGCAGTGTCATTGTCAGTTAGGGGTAAAGCTTCCAAAATCCAGGGGAGGGGGTGGACAGTTGTGGTTAGATTTAGTTTAGCTATACTTTAAGACAATAGCCTAAAATGTTTCTCTAATATAATAACCATATTCAGTAAAACGATGGTTACTTATAAACGATTACGTTACTTTTCTGGATTAGACTTAAAGCATCATTTATAAGAGAAGTAGGTTATTACCCTTTCTTCCTTTTTTTACATGACTAAAAAGCAGCAAAATAAACTCGGAATAGAGTCCTACATTTTTAAATTGCCAACTTACTTGTACATAGTTTAAAAATATATATATGATTTCATGAAAAAATGCAGTCAAGATCTGCAATATTTATGTCTTACATTATAATGACTAAGCACACACACACATAAAATATTACATATCCATATTACCTTATTCTTTCCTCCTCAGCTTTTTGAAGAGTCTGGTCTCGATAAAGGACATCCAATACCTTTTCCCTTTCAAGTTCTTTTAGGAAGCTTAAATCAAACTCCACAGCCATTCTCTTCCAACTCCACCTTCGATTATGTAGACTGGATTGCAGCTCTTATAGATGTCTGCACTTGCTTGAAAATGCTTCTCTCTTGTTGCTATTATCTAGGGACGGAAGAGAGCATCCACTCAACAGAGAAGTACTGAATCATAAAGTCCAACTTCAGCATCACAAGAACAACAAAGACATCAGCTGAACCTCTAAATGATGGAAAAATACTGGTCTACAGCAAGATCTTGTCTGTCTATGCTTTAAAATGATTGTGGATTATTATAGTTTAGATTATACATTCAGCATACAACTCATCAGGAGGTCAAAAATAATGGTAGAAAACGGTAAAAAAAAAAAAAAACATGCTTACTATAAACAAAAAAAATATTCTCAAAGCCACATAATAGATAATAATGACTTATTTGTGAATATGTGGCAGGTATATAATGTTTTATTCTACAGCAGCTGAATGAAGCTATTCTCTAGACACAGCTTGTACACCAAAAGAAAAGACTCGGCTTTCAGCATGGAGCCTTAGTAAAAGCAGAGAAATCAGTTATTTTCTAAAGTTTTAGGTGCGGGCAACAGGAAAAGTTTCAGTGTTTCTAAAGATATCAGCATTAAAATGTCAACATTTATAATAGTGTGCTGAGATTGCTTTCCTTCATGATACAAAAAACAAACTATAAAAACACAATCATACTGATAATTTTGATTCCTGGTGTGTTTTCAAGGAGGAGGGAAGGAGCAGATTAATAGTAAAAGTAAAAAATTCAATCGATAGCAACCCCTTTTTGCATACAACAATGTGAAATTTAAAGGGAGCAGTATCGCAAATTTTTCTTGGTGACTTATATTTAAATGGTACTTTGAATGTAGGTAAGTGTTGGAGTAAGAATTACAAATTTAGAAAAAAAATGATGTGTGTGTTGTGCAGCTGGAGACTAATAGCTCATGTTTATGTCTTCTGAGTGTCGGATCGACACTCTGGCCTGTTCCATGCTGAGGAGAGGGGTGAAACAATGTATCAAAGTATCAGCTGTTCAGTGCTGGCAGCCGTCCAGCATAAGATAACAACATTGCAACATTGCCTGGCCATAACTCATATATCTAAAACAGAGAGAAAAGCTCTAGAAGTCATTTAGCTGATTTTGACAGTTTTCCCTTCATGTTGGCTCTGCTGAAGAATCTTTCAGTTTACCATTTTCTCTCTCTTTTCTCAACACATTTTTCCATATGATCTTTCTTTCAGCTTTGTGTGTTTTGAGCAAAGCCCAACCCAGGATTTTCACTATCTGGAGTTTTGTTTTGTGCCCCTAGGGGCATCCCGACTTGGGATGCCCTGATATGTGAAATCCCCAAGTTCGCCTGTGAAAACGTACCTTTCCCTGTCCCACAGCGCATGCGCAGGCTCTCATCCAATCATCTCTGTTTGCACACAGATGGGGAGCCTGAGCAGTAACCATCCTGGCCGCCCGGCCTGTCTAAATTACTATATGCGTGAGCGCGCCAGAAAAATGGGGGGATCTGTGGTTATCCAGGGGTTGTTTCACACAGTGGGCATCCTGATTTAGAATGCCCAAGGGGCAACTCAGGGTTTTGTTCAACTTTAATACCTTTAGATTTTCCTGCACAGTTATTCAAAGAAGAATTTCAGTCGTTTTCAGTCAGTTTAGTTTATTTTGTATAGATTTTACACATTTGAGTCACCTGGTCTCATAACAAAAGCAGCACCTCACACACACACAGCCGTTACCACTGATTACAGTGTCAGCCTCTGAGGTAAGGTGTTGCTAGGAGACCAGTGGGCTAAATGAAGCAGCTCACTAAAAACAACCCAGTAGATCCCCCTATTCAGCAAATGGACTGAGCCATTGTAATTATACAATTTAAAAGAAAGGCATATATTTTTTCCTTTTTCTATCGCCAGATTATTTATACACATGTCAGAAGCTATTGTGTGGCTATTTAATTATTTATCTTTTTTAATGCAAATTTCGCGATACTGCTCCTTTAAGTTTGTTAGCCTTTTGTATTAGTTGCTGTACAGGTGCTGATATTGTTTAAAATGTGCCTCATATAATCACACAGGAAGCTAGGTTTTCTAATGAAATTACTGCCTGCTTAACAACAGAAAAAGCCAAGGGCACCTATAAATTATTCAGCAACAGAATAGATAATGGGTCTACAAGTAAAAACAATCTTCTCTCTGCTTTACTGAGATAAGAGGCTATAATCTGTGTTTAGTGCAGATCAAGGGAAAGGTGTAAGCCACAGCTGTAGTGGAGCCAACAGTACAGCCCTGAAAGTTGCTCATCATTCTGTATATGTCATTGTTATAAAAGCAACATGCTGCAGAAAGACATTGTAAATACACAGTCAATATATTTGTTTTAAAACTGTACGCACCCATCTGGAGAGTTCGTGCTGTTGCCAGAAATTTGCACTTGAAACTCCCGCCCCTCAAAAAAGTTTAGTAAATTGCTCCTCTCTTGTTGCCAATTTTAGGCACTATATTTGTTTAACTGTAAATTTTGCAGGAATTTCCAGGAAATTTATATATTGTTTTTTTTCAACAAAGTTTGGCCTTTAACATGAAATGTCGTTTTTTTTCAGCGCTTTCTCGATATTTTTGTGTGAAATATGTGGGAAAAATCTTTTTTTTTTAAATTTTGTAGCTTCTTAAAATAAAAAAAATGTATGTTTTTCAGGAAAATCATACAGCATAAAAGCCCCATTCCTCCCAATTACAATGGTTACACATATGTATTGGTAGACACCCCAAATTGAAAAGAGCACTTTATGATATTTTCAAGGTTAAACCCTGACATTTTTTTCCCCCTCTCCAGCAAAACCAGTCCAGGCAACACCAGGGAATGGAGGCCAAGTGGGCGCCCCCTGGCCCTTAAGCCTACCAGCACACATAGTCCAAATTGGCAACAGGTTCTTCTGCACCCTCCTGCCCTTGAGGATGCAGGTAGTTGGGCAGGGGGTTTTGGCAAGTCACCTCTGTCCCTTCACTCTCGTCTTCCACCGCTCACTCCCACTGCGGGAAAGGGACTTTTCTACAGATCAAAGTGAGCTGATAAATATGCAGTAAAGACAAGTAACACGTTTCAGAGAAAACCTCTCACAGGACAATTCACAGGACAAAAAGTACAAAAGTAAAGCAGAATGGAATAATGCATGAAAAAAAACTGACTGAAATGATCAGATGTATGCTGACATCTGGACTACCACAAAATTACTGGGGTGAGGCACCAATGACAGCCACTTATTTGCAGATCAGACTCTTTTCCAGAACACTGGGAAAACTCCATATGAACTGTGGCATAATGAAAAGCCAAGTGTAAAACAAGAGTTTTTGGATGCAAAGCATTTTTCTACTTCGCAACAAACGCAACAAACTCCAAAACAGAGCATTTGAAGGAAACTTTGTTGGATACATTGACAATATTAAGGGTTACAGAAACCTAAATCCTAAACAGACAAGGTTACCATTAGCAACAGCATAACTGTTGAAGATCTAAGAGACATGTGATGAGGAAGTAAAAACAGAAGAGAAAACTGACACTGGTCAGCCGTCATCTGTAACTTCTGAACAAACAGATGAAGTGAATGCAGAACCTACCAGTACTGAAGAGCAGACACAAGCAAGCTGAAACACAAAACCAAGAAGCTCAACAAGAGAAAATGAAAAAAAGGTAAACCACCTGTAAGTCTCTCATACAAGGCAAGCACTGCCAGTACTAATGAACCAGCAACTTTGAAAGACATATCTCAGCTTTCAGAAGGGGAAGCCAGTAAATACATAAAGGCTGCAAAAGGAAGAGATAAAATCTATGCATGACACCAGAACATGGACACTTACAGAACTACGACCTGGAAGGAAAGCCATAGGCTGTAAATGGTGTATGGTGAAGTACAATGCAGATGGCACGGTGGAGCGAAACAAAGACTCGTAGCCAAGTGATATTCTCAAAAATATTGAGAGGACAATGATGAGACATTTGCTCCAGTAGTTAAACATACTACAATAAGGACTTTCCTGACAGTAGCCACCACAAGGAAGATGCAAAAAAAATGTTTATACATAGCAAGTTAACAGAAGACAAAGAAGATGAACAAAGGCCAGATCTAGTATGCAAACTTCAGAGGAGTATATATGGTTTAAAGCGGACCAAAACCCACATTTTTAAACCGGACCTTCAGCATGATTTAATATAAAGCCCAAACCCTTAAAAAACTATTCCCCAGCATCTAAAATATATTTAAAGTTTTTAGTCACTTATTATTCTTTTACCTACCTTTGAACACAGCAGAAATACTGCAAACCCTGAATCAGCATTTTGGTACCAAAGATCTTGGAGACATACTGCACTACCAACTAACCCTCAGTACAGTACAATAGGGAAATTGCTGTACATGACCACTGCTACAGGGCCTGAAATTGCAGCAGCTATTGGAATCCTATGCAGAAAGGTTTCAGTGCCAAGTCAGGTGGACTGGAATGCTGTAAAGCAATTCATTTGCTATCTGCACTACAAGCTAAGGTTACCAGCAAGCTATGAAAGCATTCTGACAGGGTATGGATAGGGCCGGAGACACCAGTGACAGTAAATCTACCAGTGGCTACTTGTTTTTTCTATCAGGGGGTGCTATCATCTACTGAAGCAGAGTATGTTGAAGCTCTGCTTCAGTATGACAAGTATGACAAGCCAAGAAGTTATATGGCAAAGACAACTTAACAGATTTGGGTCAACCACAGTTGGAACCAACAGGACTCTTTGAGGACAATCAAAGATGCCTTGCGAAGATGGAAAGAGTTAGCTCGAAAAACAAAACTTTTTATGTGAAGTTCCTCTTTCTCAGGGATCTTCAAGAGCAGGGACTTTTTGAGTTACTATATTGCCCTACACTACCTATGAAAGCAGATATCTTTACCATGCTTCTGACCGCTAAACCCGCACCCAGCACTTACACTCTGCGACAAAGAGGCCATTGTGCTGTGCATCCTGCAGTATTACTGGTGAGCGATACATCTTATCACAGTTTCACCGTAGATCTTATAATTGAGTCAAAAAATAAAATTCTGTGAGTACTCACCTGTAGAATTGTTTTTACTATGCACAGCACGGCCTGTTTCATGTAGTCTGGGTATTCCGCCACAAGGTGGCGCAGTGTACTGCAGAATTGTGGCTCCTCCCGGCCCCATATAAAAACCGGATTCACCCATAGACCTCCAGTGTTGAAAAGCAGTTATACAAGAAGCCGGGAGGGAATAAAGGTAAGAAAGGTAAAAAGAACCCTCACAACTAACTTTGGAACAAATCACCATACAAAGGCAATCAAAGATAACGATAACAAGGGAGGCCTGTTTCATGTAGTCCTTACGTCTGGGACATCCAAAAGCAGTGTCCGTAAGGTAGGGTGGGATCCCCAAAGAGTAACAGCGGGCAGTTTAAACCACTACCGCCTGTAGTACCTTGCGGCCAAAAGCAGCATCAGCTGAGGCTTTAATATCAACCTTGTAAAACTTGGAAAAGGTATGAACAGAAGACCAAGTAGCAGCCTTACAAACAAAGGCCACCTTAAGAGTCAGAATGGACAACGCAGCCCCACGGATAGGCTCAAAGGGAGGACCCTGCAGAGCAGACAACACCAGATTCAAGTCCCAAACCGGTAGCATAGGTTTACGTGGCGGACGCACATGAGTAACTCCCTGGAAGAAGGTCTTAACCAGCTGGTGATTGGCAAAGGATCTCTGGAAAAAAATAGCCAGAGCTGACACCTGTCCCTTGAGGGTACTAAGTTGAAGGCCTGAATCCAAATGTAAAAATTCCAGAATCCTGGGGATAGAAAACACCCGACAAGGAAGAGACTTGGACTCACACCAGGCAATGTAAGCATGCCAAACCCTGTAGTAGATAAAAGACGAGGACTTCTTCCGAGCCTGAATCATAGTATCAACCACAGAGGCCGGTAACCCTTTGTCCATCAAGATGGAGGTTTCAGCAGCCAAGCCGTTAAAGCCAGCATTTGTAAATTGGGATGGCACAGCTGTCCCTGAGTGAGAAGATCTGGATCCTTGGGCAAAACGTACCGATCTACTGCCAACTGCACAACGTCTGCAAACCACACCCTCCTTAGCCAACAGGGGGCCACTAGAATGGCTGGTACCCCCTCCTGGGCTATCTTGCACATCATCCTGCCCAGCAGAGGGAAGGGAGGGGACACAGAGAAGCCGAAACTCTGTTCAAGGAATTGCTAGCGCATCTGTGGCGAAGGCCAGAGGATCCTGCGACAGGGAGACAAATCTTGGAAGCTTGTGATTGTGGCGGGATGCAAACAGGTCCACATCCGGCTGACCCCAGTGGTGACACAGACAGTGAAATACCTTGTTGCTGATTCTGCTGACTGTTGCCATTCCCCCAGCCGAGACGTCCCCCTGCTCAGGGAGTCTGCCTCCTGGTTCTCCACCCCCGGAATGTAGACTGCCGAGATTCTCTTCCACCCAAGACAGTATCAAGGACACTTCCTTGAGGGCTCTCTTGCTCCGAGTCCCCCCCTGATGATTGATGTAGGCAACCGCCGTCTGGTTGTCCGAGCGAATCTGAACAGCCCGACCCCAAAGGTGTGGGGTCAACTGGGAGAGAACCAACCTGATCGCCCGCAGTTCTAGAATGTTGATGGGTGCATGGGCCTCCTGGGGGCCCCACTGACTCTGAAATATCAAGGACTTCCAAACTCCCCCCCCAACCAGTCAGACTGGCATCTGTGGTGACAATCTCCCAGCACGGCGGCAGAAAGGTCCTGCCCACTAGAAGATTCCTCGAGTCCAGCCACCGCAAGATGGACTGCCTGGCCAGAGGGGACAGAGCAAATTCCCGATCCAGGGACACAGGGTCCCGATCCCAAACAGACAAGAGATGCAACTGAAGGGGCCTCATGTGAAACTGAGCAAAGGGAACCGCCTCGAAGCAGGACACCATCAGGCCCACTAACTGCATCCCCCGCCGAATGGAGGGATGAGGACACAAGAGCAGAGCCCGTGCCTGCGTCTGAAGGCCCTCCACTTTCTGCTGAGGGAGAAATACCCTGACCTGAGAGGTATCCAGAGTCATGCCCAGAAAGGACCTCACCAAAGACGGAGACAGTGAAGACTTGGGATAGTTGATCACCCAGCCGAAGGACTCGAGAGTGGAGGTCACCACCTGAGTATCCTTCTTGGCCCGATGAAGAGACTGAGCAGCAATTAGAATGTCGTCCAGGTAAGGGAGAATGCGAATGCCCTGGTTCCGCAGAAGTGCCATTACGCCCGCCAGCACCTTGGTAAACACCCGAGGCGCTGAGGTGATACCGAACGGTAAGGCCACAATCTGGTAGTGCTGATCCCCCAGAGCGAACCTGAGAAATCTCTGATGACCTGGGAAGATTGGTAAGTGGGGATAGGCATCCTTGATGTCCACAGTGGTCATGAAGTCGCCCGGCCGAAGGGTACTGACAGCCGAGGGTAGCGTCTCCATGCAAAAGTGCTTGAACCTGACAAACCTGTTGAGACCCTTCAAGTCCAGGATGGGCCTCAGAGAACCGTCCTTTTTGGGAACCGTGAAAAGATTGGAATAGTACCCCGACCCTGTTCCTGGTAAGGTACCTGGCAGATGACTCCTGACTCCAAAAGGCGTTGAACTGCTAGGCGCAAACCCTGAGCTGACAGAGGATTTTGAGACATTCGGCATCTGAGGAATCTTGGGGGCGGCCAGGCTGCAAACTCTATCTTGTAACTGGAGGACACCACCTCCTGAATCCACCAGTCTGAGACGCGAAGCCTCCAGATGTGAGCAAAGAGCCGAAGCCGTCCCTCCACCCGGACAGGTGAGGGCGCCGCCTCATGCCTGGGGGCCTTGGGAGGGGGTTTGGGCCTAGATCCCCATGAGAGACCGGGATGACCACGGGATCTGCCACGGCCCCAAGAATCTCTGCGGCTACCCGAGAAGAGGGAGCCACAACCTCCTCTGTAAGCACAAAAGGAGGGGAAGGAAGTCGAGGGCCCCCGAAAGGGCAGAGGCTGCTTCCTACGCTGAGGTAACCTACCATCCTTGGTTAGAACATCCAGGCGCTTACCAAAGAGACGAAGCCCCATGAAGGGAAGCCCGGTGAGGGACTTCTTAGCAGCAGTGTCAGCTGCCCACTGGCGCAACCAAACCATCATCCATGGCAATCAGCACAAAAGCAACAAAATCAGAGAAAACCAAGAGGGACCTATAATCCTCCCTCCTCCTACCAGCCATGGCGCCATCTGCGAGACGCTTGAGCTTCTTCTTAAGGGCAGTGGCCGTAATGGCTGCGGCACAAACAGGACGTAGGCCTGCCCCTACAAAAGGTGAAAGCATGACAGGCCAGCTGATCCATACGACGGTCCGCACTGTCACGCTGAGTAGTAGTGTCAGGGGACGGCATGACCGAGGTGTTAAACAGCCCCAGAACAGGAGCGTCCACCTCAGGGGGACACGACCAGCGCTTGACCAGGTCAGCAGAAAAGGGATACCTTTTGTCCAATCCCTTGGGCAGCGAGGGCAATCTGTTAGGACGTTCCCACTCCTTGAGCACCATACCGGAGAAATGACCCTGCTCCGGGAACTCCAAGCGTTGCTTGTCAGGGCGAAAGAGCTCGCCCTGCTTCCTCTTCACCACCTCGGGGGGGGGGGGGGGGCGATGTGCAACAAATGTCCAACAACAGTTTATCGGTGTCATCAGGGAGCCAGGTATCCTCATCAGAGGCGGACCCCGGGTCACTGTCGTACCCTTCCTAATGGTCCCCAGATGAGTCTGAATCATGGAAAAGCTCCCCCTCCTCTAGGGAGTCACGGCCGCCAAACACATGAAGGCCCTCATCCTCCTCAACAAAGAGGGAAGGCGCGGTGTCAAGATGCCGCTTCTTGCCAGAGGCCTTGCCCATCGCAGGCCGGGCCAGCTGTCTTTTAATGCTGGTCACGCGTAGTGCCAGATCAGATTGTGACCCCCTGCTAGTATCCCCCTCACTGGGGGCTAAATGCAGGCGTGGGGGAGTAGGAGATGCCGGATGGAGTGCAGAACTGGGAAGAGAAGCTCTCATCCCAGCCTGGTCCACAATAATACCTTGGGCGCACGGCACACAAACCGCGCCACCACCACTCAAAGGGGATGCCCCGCATATGACACACAGCCGGGATTGCCCCGAAGGACCCCCGAGCACGCTATCCCCAGAAGCCTCCATATGGTGATTATCACAGGCACAATAAGCCAAAATAGGGTAAGGGCTAATAAAAAATCCACCCGGGATGCCCCCCAAGGGATGCCCACAGAGAGGGCCAGGAGGGGAAAGGGGAGAGGTATAGGACCGGGAGAAACCACAATACACTGTTATCCCGCCTGAAAGACATAGTCATAAATACACATAAGCATCCCGCAGTATATGCCCCAAGAAGAAAACACCCCCATAGGGGACTCACGGACCAAATGGCACAGCGCGCGCAGCACACACAGGCGATCGCAGCCGGAGGAACCACGGATGAGATATCAGCCAAGCAGGTCACCGCTGCAGCCCACGCTGAAATTGGGCCTCCGGACACAAGCATGCAGCCTGAGGAAAAATGGTGCTGACATCGAGAACCTCGAGGGGGGGGGGGCCGCGGAGGTATGATACGATACGCGTCATCCCCCGGCGCGCCCCCCCCCCGCGAAGAGCGCGAAAAAGCACCCATGTGACCCGGCGCCATGACAGACCTCAGACAGACACCCAGTAATAGCGCCGCCTGCCGCGGAGCACAGTACACCCGCGGCGGTGGCGAGAAAACACAACAGCGGGACATCAACTCACCACCCGTTGCTACCCCCCCGACAAAAAACCCGTCGGAGAGAGGGGGAGCAGAGGAGAGAGCAGGCAGCGGCGGGGGCCCACTAAAAAAGGGGGTCCGAGGGGAGGGAGGGGGGCAGGAGACAAACCCCACAGGGAAGAAGACAAACGGGAAGACTGGCTAGGAACACAAGTCCCCAAGCACAACTCACCCCCTACACCATAGCGACAGCAGTGCTTCTTCATCCCGCAGTAGGCTCACCATAAAAGCCTATGGCCTGCTACCCTTTGTGGTACAGGGTCTGCGGCTTTCTTCTACCATCACCCGAACCGACAGCCGAAGCTGGGAGGCAAATGGGGTCCAGAAATGGGTGGCAATAGACTTGCATGGCTGCATGCTTGGTTGCCCCGCTCGCCTGCGAAACATAGAGAGCCATCTTCTATCTTCGCAGTATTACTGCAGAGGAAACACTGGAGGTCTATGGTTGATTCCGGTTTTATATGGGGCTGGGAGGAGCCACAATTCTTCTGCAGTACACTGCGCCACCTTGTGGCGGAATACCCAGACGTAAGGACTACATGAAACAGGCCGTGCTGTGCACTAGGAAATATAATACTGGACATCACCTTGTAAAATTATATTTGGCCTGTAGAAACCAATTAAAGCTACTAATTCAGATTTCATGATTGCCAAATTGGTAGAAATAATGGTCCACCCCATCACCAGGAGAAAGGTAATGGTGTGTGCCTTCTAGGACAAAGATTCTTTTTTGATTAAAGCAGACCAAAACCCACTCATACTGGCTCTGGGATCTAAAGGGCTCCAGGGCCAGATTTTGGATGTCCTGCTTTGTGACGTGCCCTGGAAACACCTGATTCTTACCTTGCTAACTCTCAGGATCTAACAGCAGGCAATGGTTAGTGGCTGGCGCGTGCAATCACAGGGAGAACCCATTGGGAGACACATGGCAATGATTATTCATTGCCATGCAAGGCAATGAATTATAATTCGAGGAGGGTCGCACATGCGCAGTGCAAGCCAGGAGGAAGATTCTAGTGGGTTTCACATACAGGGGTATGCCAAATCGAGTGGGTCAAAAGACCAGGTTTTGGTCTGCTTAAATAATTGGAAAATAATGCATCTACCACTGCAAAGTACTACATCTCACTTTTTCACAAGCTGCGTGCTGATTTGTTAGTATGGAACATCTGAGGACTCGGAGTGGGGGGATTCACTGTGTCCCCCAAATAGGTGGACAAGACACCATCCCTGCCTCACATTGCATAACTCCATGCTTAGTAGGAGACTGCAGGGCCGTATCATGACTCCACAGGACCTAGTAAATTTTACTGAAGTAGGAGGAAGTTGCTACAGTGGGCAAAAGGTGGGTATTGCCTGTTTGTTGTACTGAAGTCGATTAAAACGAATGTGGCACAGTCCTGGAATCCAAAAGATTCCAAGGCTGGCCGCTAGTCTCCCCCTCCTGTGTGAACCCTTGGGATCACGGGTAAACTCACCTTTACTGGGCTGCTCATGCAGAGCTTTGATCGGCGGCGCTGCAACCCCGGCTTTCCTGTAGCTGTGCCTGCTTTCTGAATGGCTGGACACGGGAGCGCAAACGTGCCCGAACAGCATGCAGAGGATGAAGCCAACTGGCTACAACTAGTCACGACAGTACCTTTGAGATCAGCTGATTGGCTTCTGCAGTGGAAAAGCCCAGGATAATTGGAAAACTGGGTTATCGCAAAGCCGACAGCAGTGCCCAAGGTACCGGGGCAGGGACCATAAAATGCATTGCCATCCGCTTTAACCCAGACAGGGATTTTCAAATATGCATGACTATTTGACTTGCCCCACAAAATCTTTTACATATAAGCAGACCTTCAGACAACATTTCCCTATTCTTATAGAATGACAGAAAATAGGGCATTTGCTGACCAAACGTGCAAAGTGTCACACACAGCATGTGCAAGCCACTAGTAAACTCTGTTGGTCTCTAGTGGAGTAGGAATCACAATCCAAAGTCGGGAAGTTCTATTTAACCCCGACTAGGGTCTTTCAGACCTTATTTTCCAGGCTTAGTCCAATTCAGCCTTTTCTTCCTCTGTAGGTCTGCCCCCTATAAGGGATGGTTTCCTCATTGCCTTGCATATGCCAATCCTGTTGTTAAAAAGTGAACTGTGGCTAAACTGACCAGATGTCCCACAAAAAATAGTCAGTTTAGGTGCCCCCCCCCCTTGCGCGTGAGCTGACAGCAGGCACCATAGGGCATCAAATTGGTTTGAGCAAACAGTATCAAACATTAAAATCTGTATGATTCTGTAATGCTTTAAATGGACAAATATGTTTCCAGACTCGGACTGGTGCACAAGGTTACCAGGAAATCCCCTGAAACCTGAACTATGTATACATTAACTTATTTGTGGCATATCGAGTGCAACACAGAGACAATACAATTTGGCATAATGTTTCTGTGCATGGACCCTGAATAGAAGCCAGTGATACTTGCAAGTTTTGGGTGGGCCCCCAGGGCCAGTTCTATTGCTGGGCCACAGCCACCCAAGTCCGACACTGGCTGTATCTTGTGTCAAGACCGATTTGTCTATGGCAGATAAATGTGAATTGAAACAGGACAATATTGTGTCACTATCAAATATCTGTATGTGGTCTAAAAAGTGCAGTCATAAGTTTTGAAAGAACTAAAATTAGCAATAGATTAGTTACTAATTGGGAAATGACACTAATAACCCAGTGTCAAAATAAACATCCTTGCTAGCAAAAAAAGATTAAAAGATTACTTTCAATCCTATTATTATAGAATGTGAACAAATTCCTGATGAATAAAAATAAAAAAGCACAACATGCCTAAACTGTATATAGGAATTGCAGTCAAGCATGGAGAGGGGATATGCAGATACAAAGCCCCATGTGTTATAAGGTCTACAGCTACCTCCTTAGAGCTGCCTCCTAAAAATGTGTAAGGTCAAACCCTCCCTCAAAGGGCATCCTGATTTGTGATACCACACAACGTAACCCCCCCCCCTTCCCGGCCTGCTTGTTGACTTGGCCTACTGGCACATCCTATTATAGAAGTAGCAGTGTTTTATGTCCCCCAACTTTTACTTGCGTTTCTTGAGTACCACCAGAGGGGAGCTAAAGTACCACCAGTGGGTACTATTTCCACTGGTTGGGTAGCCCTTGTCTAAATGATTTTAAACCTGTGACCGTAACTTCAGTGGCTATGAAAACATTTGAGAGGCTTACAAAGATCACAGAGGGTAAAATAGGCCTACTGCAAGAGTGAAAATAAGTGATCCTCTAAAGATGCAGTGAGAATAACCATATGCATTGAGCACCTAGATCATCCTGATACCTATACCAGGATGCTCTTCATAGACTTTTGTTTGGCATTTAACTGTTAGACCAAACCTACTAGACAAGGCGTTTGTTCTACTTTATTAGCGGACTCTGAATATTTATACTACAAATATTTGCCTTAATAGAAATGATGAGTATAAGGCCATGAGGGAGAAAATAGTGAAGCCGGAGAAGTAGTGGATGGCGAACTATCTGTTGCTTAAACCGGACCTTCACCATGATTTAATGAAAAGCCCAAACTCTTAAAAACTATTCCCCAGCATCTAAAATGAATATATTTTATATTTTAGTCACTAATTATTCTTTCCCCCACTGGGCTGCAACTCTGTTCAGGACTCTAGGATACGGGTGCCGCCATCTTGCCTCAGAAGCATCACATACTGAGGAGAGGAGAGCGGGATAAAATACAGGGGGCGGGGTTATAGCTGTGCTTTGCTCAGACAGAGCAGAGCGGGTCAGGGAAAGGACAGCAATCCCAGAATGCAGAGCGACACAGTCAGAAGACACTTCCTGTTTGCAGGCTGCCTGATGCTCCATGAGCCACCATCTTGGATGTTTAAAGTCTCATGACATGCAGTAGATGCAGGTAGGATGATTTTTAATGTGAACAATCTGTATGTACAGGGTGGGGGAAACATATAAGATAGGCTCTTATTCAGGGTGAAGGTCCATTTTAACTTCTGGTTCACCCTCTCCTGTAGTGATCAACAGTGAGAGAAAGTAAGTTCTTGGAAATCATCATCATCATTTGTGGGTGAAACATATTAGTTACACTGATAAAAAGACAATAAGGGGGTTATTTATCTTGCAACAACTAAAGAAGTTTGGCCTTACCAGGAAACTGCTGTTATTGTGGCCATGATGTGTTTGGCACTCACTCTTTGGTATAGAGGAGATATAAAAGAAAGAAGATTACTGGGGCACCCCTCCTGGCAATAAATGAGTTGCATGAGGGAAGTTCTGTATTACGGTATTACACAGATAGATTTCACCCAGGGAACCATTACTGTCATAACCAGACAGAAACTGGCACTAATTCTCAGTGGAGCAGCTGGTCTGTCCAGGGTCTGCTAAGAGCAGATCCGTGGCCGATATTATAGCCCCTGCTGTCATCACTTTTTTTTAGCACATTTGCCTTTCCTGAGTCTCAATTTAATAAATGCCTGAGTCTCAATTTAAGGAATGGATCAGGACCAGGGGCATGATTTATCAAAACACTACTCCAGTTTAACTCTGGTTTTGGGTGCAAACAGCATTTATCAAAGTTTTTCACATCGGTGCATGTCGGCGCAGTGTGAAACAGCCTTTTACTAATCTATACAGAAATTCAGTACTTTCAGTGCGCTTGCTTTTTCTGGCGCTCAGCTTGCTTTTCCCATAGTATATAATCGGTTTTGTTTTTTTGTTTTAAATCAAATTTCGTCCATGGCTTTGGGACATAAGAGGCACGCAAAAATGAAGTTGGTGATTTTTGTTTAAACCTCTTGTCAAAAAAAAAATAATATATATATATATATATATATATATATATATATATATATATATATAGGAATCAGTTCAAATTGAATCTTTCTAAGTTTTTAACGAATTGAACTTGAATTAAACCTGAAGGGAACCTGCACCAGACTCGACTGCTTGTCTAAATATCCCATCCCATCATATCCCATCAGCGATGATTACATGCTACCTAATTATACTACTTTCTCTCACTTGCAGAATCCTAGGCACACAGTATCCCCCTGCTCCTGGTAGTCCATTTTTTATATCCCCCTCTCTGCCTCCTCGCTCATGATTTTCTCTCACTGGCAAAATCACTCATCCCTTATATATCCAAATAAAGAGACATTATGCCACCTTTAAAACCCAGAGCCACCTCTTCTCTCTCTTTTTACTCTTACTTGCCACTGTGGACATCAGCCCTAAACCAGGGCCACCCTCCTCAACGCTGTCCTCTTACATATTTCCTCTTCATCAAAGCCAAAGATTTGTAACAGTGTTAAACCTGCTAACATACGCAACCTAACTAATACAATAAAACTTACTCCCTCCCCACATCTTCTTGCTACTGTCACCTGTGCACTGTGGAATACATGCTCAGTGCTCAATAAACTAGCCTATATCCATGACCTGTTTCTCCCAATTCGGGATGCCTTGGGGGGAGGGAATTCAGCGGCCCTGGAATCTTATAGATTTCAGATCTGTTGGGGCATGGGTTTCGAGCCACTTTAAGGAACTCAGGACTGTCCTTTCATCTACTATGCAAACATATTTTTCTTTACTTTATTTCTAACAAGCTGGGAATCCCAAACAACTATTCTATGCTTTCAGCTCTCTACTCCGCCCACCACCTCCTCATCCTCCAACCTCCCAAATAACAGCAGAAGAATTTTCTGCATTCTTTAAAGAAAAAAGTGACAACAACTGATCTGGCTTTGCCCCCAGAATCCCTCCCCCTCTAAATATCCCTTCTGCCTTACTCTCTAACTTACTTCACCCTAATAACTAAACTAGGATTAATCTCTCTCATTTCTAGGGCCCATCTGACCTTTTCCATCCCACTTTATTTCTCAACTGTCTCCATCCTGTATGCTTATCTATTCAACCTTTCTCTCTTCAATGGCACCTTTCCTTCCTCTTACAAACATGCAGTTATTATACCGCTAATCAAGAGACCCTCCCTTGATCCCGCTGCCCTTTCCAGCTACCACCCTATATACTCCCCTTCTCATCCAAACTTCTTGAGCAACATGTCCACTCAGAATTGGCACACTATTTATCCACCAACAACTTACTTGATCCCTTACAATCTGGATTCTGCTCTAACCACTCCACTGAAACTGCACTCATCAAGGTTACTAATGATCTCCTTGATGCTAAAACCAAAGGTCACTACTCCAGCCTCATCCTTCTTGACCAATCCTCAGCCTTTGACACCGTTGACCATTCCCTGCCTCTCGATATTCTCTCCTCTCTTGGGGTCCAAGGTTTTGAACTCTCTTGGCTCACTTTGTACCTCTCTGACAGATCTTTTAGTGTATCCTACTTAAACACTTCTTCCTATTGTCTCCGTTGGTGAGCTGCAAGGTTCTGTTCTAGGCTCCCTACTTTACTCAGCCTACACTTATGGGCTTGGCAAACGTATAACTTACAATACCACTTTTTATGCATGAGTCACTCAAATATACCTCCCTGACCCCAATCTCTCCTCTCTCCTGTTTCACCTCCCTAACTATCTTCATCCATGGCTTCTCACTGGGACAAATAGGGACAAGACAGAACTGGTCATTTTCCCACCATCTAACACCCCTCCCCTCTATAACATATCTATCTCTGTTAACAACTGTACAAGCTCGATGCCTGGGAGTCATTCTGGAATCGTCCCTTTCATTTAAACCTCATTCCAGTCATTCACTCATATCCAGCAGTAACTAAAATATTGCTGCTGATGGCTTACATTCTAAAACACAATATAGGGTGATTTTGTTTTATAAATAATATTATGTATGGCCACAGATTGCAGCAGAAATGCACTTGTGCTGCCTGCACCTGTATGCTGTATGACCTGTATGGGATTCATCATACCTTCCAACTTTTCAGGGTGGGAAAGGGGGACATTTGTTAAATTAGGCCACACCCCCTCATTGAGGGATGGATAGGAGATGGGTTGTAACAGTTACAACAATAATTAAGATTAAAAACAGCACAGAGCAAGAAGAATTTCTTAAAAAGATATCTTAGTCCAATTGAGAAATGATCCCACGGTGCACTTCACAAAAACGACACACATGCCCTCCACCAGTCCAATATGCTCTTACCAGACTTTGGATAGTAATACAACAATGTCAAATTAAATTCACAATGAAGACTTCCAGAAGGGGTTAGCCGAAAATGAAGTCAATTGGCAGAAACGCTGGTAATGGTGGCCCCTGTCTAATGACGGACAGCCCCATGCAGCATAGCATAATAAAGGGAAGCAAATAAAGAAAATCTTTAAAAGCATAACATAACATCCAAGAATGCAGACAGGCTGCTCTCACCTGTATCTCCTACTACCACAGCCGCTTGTAAATAGAAGTCAGGTAAGTTGCAAAAAACAGTCCGCCCTTAAGATGGATGAGGATCGAGTCACGAAAATCCAGAATAGGAGAAATGAAAAATAATGTAAAAGCCGCCCAATACCTTCGCAGGTGAAATGAATCATTTATTGGTGCAGATCTGCATGTTACACCTCAAAGAGGAAGAAATGAGAACTATGAGGGCCAGGGAGACATCAAACTCAAAAAAGGGACAAGCATCAGGTCTCAGAATAGCCAAAGTTATTTCACAACTGTGAAAGAGATCCTGAATTTGTCTAACCTTCCAACCTTGGACTTGAGATGTCGCATTTGGTCAGCACCACAGGGCAATGACGTTTATAAAGGCATCATTCACCATCACTATTACAAATTTGTGTCCCTGAGCCACATAGTGCTTCCCTGTACCTTATTGCAGCTGTAAATGCAGACATTACACCACACACACAAACACACCATTTCCTTCAGAGCCCTTTAGGTCTGCCTAACATTCTGTAATATTTTAGCAAGATTAAATAGCAGCCTCAATACATTACATTAGGCAACCAATATAATTATCAAGTGTAGACAACTTTTGTTCTTACCTTCTCCACAGCAGTTGCTGGAAACTACTGTATATAGGCATTTAGTCCAAGACAACTTTTTTTTTTCTTGTGGAAACACGTCATCACCTTTCCTTCCTGCTCAGTCAGAACGACCATGGGGGACCTCATTAGCTGCTCTTATAATGAAGTCAGGCCAAGCAATAAGGAGTCTTATCACACCGAAAACTTCTTATCAGCACATACAGCAAGGCTACAATCTATTCCTCCCAGCAGTCTGTAATTAGAAATCCTTTAAAATGTGCTCCCTGGATTCTGACTGAAATATGGTTGCACAACAATAAACGCAACCTAAACCACAACCTATTATATATAACTAAATATGAAACCTTCTGTCCAATGTGCTGTAGAGCAAGACCACAAAGCTCTGAATATGTTTCTTTTCTTACTGTTGCTTGTTACCAGCCTAAAATTCTCAAAACCATACACTGGCTGTTATACATTTAATTGCTTATCTGAATTAGAGCACACATTCAAATCTTAGTATTTTTTTCATTTTCATTCATAGGTACAATTAGGGGCGGGCTTATCATTTTTAGGGGCCCATGCAAAGTTGTGTCTGGGGGCCCTAATCAAAGATGTATTTTGTATAGCGAAATACAATATTAAAGCATCTTGTCAGGGATTCGCTGCGGCCTGCCCATGCACTGCGGGAGAGCGAGTGAGCCCAGGGGTTTAACATAGAGGGTCATTATCTGTCCATGGCATAGGGAATTGCCCATATGGCCATCCAAATTCTACTCCCTGTGGCATCCCAAACTAGGAGGTCTTACTGTGCGACACCCCATTAAATCGCCGCACCCACCTACCTAACCTCGTTCCAATGAAGCATGCACAGGTCATGCCCTTGCTATACCTTTAGCTAGACACACGCCTGGGGCAACCATTGTGACTGGCTGGCTCGGGCACGCTCCCAGCTAGAGGTGTATGGGGATGCAAACAGTGGATCCCCCTGCCCCATTTAGCTCACTAGCTACTGTGATGTCACAGCATCTTTCATAACTGAATGGAGCAGATTCTGCAGCAGCTGGCTCACATAAGTGTACAGTTGCTCCCTCACGCCGAGTGCCAAAAAGTTGTCACTGATCTGACCCTTCCGCCCCCATGATGGGGGGGGGGGCATGCATTTGCATGGTATGTATGGTATGGTTAAGCATGCCACTGGGTACAATACATCAAATGTATACACCAAATGAAATGGAAAGCTTGTTACAATACAGCAGCTTTTTAACATTTTTGTAAGGACAAACCTCCAACCATGTAGTTCTTTGAAGTTAGAAATGATAACAAATGTATATTTTTCTTTAGTTTTAATGATCTAAGCCCCCTACACCTTCTGCCCTACCCCAGCCATGTGTATTCCACTGATTATTTTTTGCTATTGGCTGCTGGCAGTTTCCTTTTTCTGGCCACCAGTTAATACACAGACCACGTGACTACTGAGTGGCCAATCACAGGGTCAAATTTTGTAGGGGGATTACGCTGGAGGTAAGTAAAAGTGGGGTTTGTGAGGGTCTATGTGTGGGAGGGGGCTCCAGCAATCTGGATTTTGCCCCCCTCAACTATGATGAGGTCCAGCAATCATTTAGGGCACAATGGGGATTACATTGCTTAAATCTGGCAATGCCCTCGGAAAGACAATACATAAGACTTGGTGATGGCTAATAATAGAATTCTGTGATTACTCACCTGTAGAATTGGTATTATACGTATACAGCACTTCCTGTTCCAGAATAATCCTTACTCATGGGTAATACATCCTCAAGATGGCGCTGGACTGCAGAGACAGAAAAGTGGCTCCTCCCGGCCCCATATATACCAGGGACCTCCCACAAATTCCCCAGTATTGAAAAGCAGTTAAAATGAAGCCGGGAGAACTATAACCATTAACAATATTGAACATAAGAACAATCACCATAAAGAGGTAACTAAAAATAATGATAACAAGGGCGGGGTGGAACAGGACGTGCTGTATACGTATAATACCAATTCTACAGGTGAGTAATCACAGAATTGTATTATTCTAAGTTTACAGCACGTCTTGTTCCAGAATAATCCTTACTTACAAGTGGCGGCCTTGCAAACTGGTTCAACAGAAGCTTGGTGCTGAAAAGCCCAAGAGGCACCAATAGCACGAGTAGAATGAGCAGTAAGGCGGAAGGGAGGCTCCTTCCCCTTAGCAGAGTAGGCCTGTATCACAGCCTGACGGATCCACTTGCTGATAGTGGACTTAGCTGGAGCCAGACCCTTCTTAGATACAGACGGGAGCACAAAAAGAGCATCAGTCTTCCTGAAGGATTCAGTAGCCACCAAATAGAACTTCAGAGTCCTGACCACATCCAAAGAGTGTAAAACCCTCTCCTTAGAGTTAGTAGGATTAGGACACAGAGAAGGCAAAACAATGTACTGATTGAGATGAAAAGCAGAAACAACCTTAGGCAGAAAGTCTGGCTTAAAACAAAACACCACCTTGTCTTGGTGTCTCTCAAAGTAAGGGGGCTTGATGGAAAGCGCAGCCAACTCAGAAACACGCCTAACAGAAGTAATAGCCACCAAAAAGACTACCTTAAGCATAAGAATGGACAAAGGGGCCCCCTGCAAAGGCTCGAAGGGAAACCCTTGCAGGGCAGATAAGACCAAGTTCAAGTTCCAGACTGGTAACATAGGCTTACGTGGGGGACGCACGTAAGTAACCCCCTGGAAGAAGGTCTTGACCAGGGGATGCTAAGCAAAAGATCTTTGGAAGAAAATGGCCAAGGCAGAAACATGACCTTTCAGAGTACTGAGCTGAAGACCCAGATCCAAACCATGTTGCAGGAATTCCAGAATCCTAGGAATAGAAAACACACGACAGGGAAGTGACTTAGACTCGCACCAGTCAATGTACGCCAAACCCTATAATAAATGGAAGAAGAGGACCTTTTCCTAGCCCTGATCATGGTATTAACAACCGAGGCAGGCAGCCCCTTTTCCATCAAGATGGAGGTTTCAGCAGCCAGGCCGTCAAAGCCAGCGTTTGTAAATTGGGGTGGCGTAGGTGTCCCTGAGTGAGCAGATCTGGAACCCGGGGCAGGGCGTACTGATCTACTGCCAGCTGCACAATGTCTGCGAACCACACTCTTCTTGGCCAACAGGGGGCCACCAGTATGGCTGGCACCCCTTCCTGAGCTATCTTGCGCAGCACCCTGCCCAGCAGGGGAAACGGGGGAAACACATACAGGAGCTGAAAACTCGTCCAAGACATTGCTAAGGCATCCATGGCTAAGGCCAGATGATCCTGGGACAGAGAGACAAAGACTAGAAGCTTGTGATTGTGATGGGAACGCAAACAGATCCACATCCGGCTGACCCCAGAAGTGGCACAGGGAGCGAAACACCCTGCTGCTGAGGGACCATTCTCCCAGACGAGAGGTCCCCCTGCTCAGAGAGTCTGCCTCCAGATTCTCCACCCCCAGAATGTACACAGCCGAGATGCAGGGAACATTGTCCTCCGCCCAGAACAGAATCATAGACACTTCCCTGAGGGCCCTCCTGCTCCGGGTCCCTCCCTGATGATTGATGTAGGCAACCGCCGTCTGGTTGTCCGAGCGGACCTGAACAGCCCGACCCCGAAGGTGTGGGGTTAAGTGGGCGAGAACCAACCTGATCGCCCTCAACTCCAGAATGTTGATAGGGGTGTGGGCCTCCTGAGGGCCCCACTGAGCCTGGAATTTCAGGGATTTCCAAAAGCCCCCCCAACCTGTCAGACTGGCATCCGTGGTGACAGTCTCCCAGCAAGGGGCCAGAAAGGATCTGCCCCCCAGCAGGTTCCTTGAGTCCAGCCACCACGATAGAGACCGCCTGGCCAGACAAACACCTGATCCAAGGACACGGGGTCCTGATCCCATACTGACAAGAGGTGAAGCTGAAGAGGTCTCATGTGAAACTGAGCATATGGAACCGACACCATCTGGCCCACCAGCTGCATGCCCTGCCTGATGGATGGATGAGGACAAGACAGAAGCTCTTGAAGACCCTCCACCTTCTGCTGAGGAAGAAAGATCTTGACCTGAGATGAATACAGAATCAAGTCCAGAAAGGACTTCACCATGGAAGGAGACAGGGAAGTTTTGGGGTCGTTGATCACCCAGCCGAATGACTCCAGTGTGGACACCACCAGCTGGGTATCCAGCTCTGCCTGTTGGAAGGACTGAGAAGCGATAAGCATGTCGTCCAAGTAGGGAAGAATGCGAATGTCCTGAGATCTCAGCAGAGCCATCACCCCTGCCAGCACCTTGATGAAAACCCTGGGAGCTGAGGTGAGAACGAAGGGCAAGGCCACAAATTGGTAGTGCTGATCCTCCAGAGCGAACCTGAGGAATCTCTGATGACCAGGAAAGATTGGAATGTGAAGATAAGCATCCTTGATGTCTACAGAGGTCATGAAGTCCCCTGGGCATAGAGAATTCACAGCAGAGCGCAGAGTCTCCATGCGAAAGTGTCTGAACCTGACAAATTTGTTGAGGCGCTTTAAATCCAGGATGGGTCTGATGGACCCGTCTTTTTTGGGAACAGTGAAAAGACTGGAATAGTAGCCTTTGCCCCTTTCCCACAAGGGCACCCGGCAGATGACTCCCAATTCCAGAAGGCCTTGGACATCAAGGGACAGACCCTGAGCTGACAGGGGGTTTTGAGCAATCCGGGATTTGATGAATCTTGGGGGTGGCCAGGCTGCAAACTCTATCTTGTAACCAGAGGACACTACCTCCTGAATCCACCGGTCTGAGACACGACGCCTCCAGACGTGAGCAAAGAGCCGAAGCCGTCCCCCCACCCGGATGGGTGAGGGCGCACCTTCATGCCTGAGGGGGCTTGGGGGAGGACTTAGGCTTGGGACCCCAGGAGGGACCAGGGCGGCCACGTCCTCTGCCCCTGCCCCAAAAATCTCCGCGGGCTCCAGCAAAGGAAGCTCCCCATCCAATTCTGGAACCCCGGAAGGAAGAAAGGCACCTGAACCCCGAAAGGACCGGGGCTGCCTTCTACGCTGAGGTAACTTGCCTCCTTTAGCAAACAAGTCCAGACATTCACCAAAGAGGCGCAGCCTCTTGAAGGGAAAACCAGTGAGAGCCTTCTTAGCAGCGTTGTCAGCTGCCCACTGGCGCAGCCAGACCGAGCGACGCATCGCCACCAACAAGGCAGATGCCCTGCCACACATTCTAATGGTATAATCCAAGGCAGAGAGAACATATGCAACAAATTCCTCACAACGCAGAAGAGCTCTATACTCTTCACTACCTGCATCATCAGGGGCCCCATCGAAGAGACTCTTGAGCAGTTTTTTGAAGTGGACCAACACCCAGGATTTTCACTATCCTGGGTTTTGGTCCACTTCTGCGAGGCGCCCCGCTGCGTGAACCCCCCCCCCCCCCCCAGAATGGCAGAAAAAAACTCACCTCACCCCGCTCCTACGGCGCATGCACGGGCCTCGTCCAATCAGCGTGCTCAGAGCCGCTGTGGTATGCACGTACAAGGGACGGACAACCACAGCGGCTCCGAGCACGCTGGCGGCCGCATCTCGCGCTTTCCTCTAACAGGGAGCACGCCCACGCCGGCCATTCCCAAACAGCTGTGAGGGGGTAGGCGAAGCCAGAGGGGGCGCAGGCCCAGCCACCTGTAACCCAGACTGCAGCGCAAGCGTCTGCTGGGCGCAGGGTACACACACTGACATCCTCACTTATAGGGGATACCCCACACGCCATACACAGCCGGGCTTGTCCCGAAGGAACCCCAAGCACATTATCCTGAGAAGCCTCCATATGGTGATTATTGTGGCACAATAGGCCAATTGGAATTGATGCCAATAAGGCTACCCAGGATGCTCTAAGAGGCCGCTAGGGAAGTGGGAGGTATACAAATACAATAGCCCTCCAATAAGGAGTTAACGCTAAATAGAGGGGATAGGACCGGGAGAAACCACAAAAAAGTTTGACCCGCCTGTAAGACATAAAGCAAAGAACCCGTAAGCATAATACAATGAAATACAAAGAAAAGCCAGCCCGCAGGGGCACTTACGGACCGCGATAGGGAGACGCCAAACATGCAGCACAGGAGCTCCAAAATGGCGTCCGCATATACCTCGAGGGGTGGGCTGCGGAGAAGTGATGCGGAAAACGTCATCCGCAAGGCCAACCCCCCCCCCCCCCGAAGAGCGCAAAAACGCGCCCCTGTGACAAGGCCAGCCAATGACGGCGCAGCAGCGCCTGAGGCGATGTCGCCCGCCGTCCGCGATGCGAAGTACAAGCGTGCGGCAGTGATAATAAAAACCTGTGCAACCAAGGCAAAGCCGCATAGTTAATACATATTAGATCTACCCAGGGAGAGCGAAGGGGAAACAGCAGTCGGCCTAAGAGGAGCCTAACTGAGGGGACAGGGGGCGAGGGGCAAACGGCCGCGGGAGGGACATCCCATAAGGCTCACCATGGCCCTGTACCGCCTACCCTTTGGTGGGGGACTGCGGTAGGAGCAGCGCTCCTTAGCACCTGACAGCGGTGCTGCCTACCATCACCCGACCAGCGCAGCCTAAGCTGGGAGGCAGTAAAAGGGAACGGGTGGGAATAGTCCTACAGGGCCACAGTCTAATAAGCCCCGCTCACCTGCGAGTAGAAAGAGCCATCTTCTAGTCATCGCAGCCCAGACTGCAGAGAAGAACTGGGGAATTTGTGGGAGGTCCCTGGTATATATGGGGCCGGGAGGAGCCACTTTTCTGTCTCTGCAGTCCAGCGCCATCTTGAGGATGTATTACCCATGGGTAAGGATTATTCTGGAACAGGACGTGCTGTATACTTAAAATACAGTAGTACATTTTTCCAGTCACTTTTAAAGTGGACGAAAACCCACTATGAGTCTCCAGGGCAGGCATACTAGCTCCCCCCGGGGCATCTAGATTTGGGATGCCCTGCTGTCTCAAACCCCCCAGGTTGCCCGAAAACTTACCTTCGTCCGCACCAGGCATTTGTGAATGGCCGGCCCGGGCATGCTCCCTGTTAGGGTAGCGGGGGATAGACGAGTTCTAGGATGAAGGGGCGGGAGCAGATCCGAGAGCGCTGACTGGATGAGAGGCTGCGCATGTGCCATAGGACCAAGGAAGGGTGAGTGAGATCGGGCGACCTGGGGTGTTTCACACAGTGGGGCACCCCCCGATCGGGGTGCCCGGGGGGGCGAAGACCAAAACCCAGGATAGTCAAATCTTGGGTTTAGTTCCAGTCCAGGGCGGGCTGAACAGAAAGAAATTTTCTAGGATGAAGGGGCGGGAGCAGATCCGAGAGCGCTGACTGGATGAGAGGCTGCGCATGTGCCATAGGACCAAGGAAGGGTGAGTGAGATCGGGCGACCTGGGGTGTTTCACACAGTGGGGCACCCCCCGATCGGGGTGCCCGGGGGGGCGAAGACCAAAACCCAGGATAGTCAAATCTTGGGTTTAGTTCCAGTCCAGGGCGGGCTGAACAGAAAGAAATTCTTACCTCCTTTCCCCCATAGCTACTCTGGCGATATCCAGCTCTGTAATACTCATCAGATGCCAAGATCCGGTCCCCCAGGGTCTGGTACTGAGGAAATAGAATGGAGAGTGATGTAACAGGGACAACCCTGCATTGTACAATTACTGTACTCAGCATTAGCGGAGTATTACAGAGCTAGATATCACAGCTGTAGGGAAGCTGTAAGTGTTATTTTGTCTGAACTATCTCTTTAATTAAATTGGAAACAATTAGGAAACTAAAGCAGAGCCAAATGGCACTTCTATTCTGTCCTTGAGAACAAATCTGAAAAAAGGTGGGAGGAGCAACAATGGTTGGGCCCCAGAACTCATGGACTCTCTGAGTTTCCCTGCTCGAGTTTTTATTTCACTGTTACAGTATTTCTTGTCAAAGTAATACAGTTAAAGACAATTTTCAGGCAAATTACGAAAAAAACTCTAAACTCACCTTTTCTCCCATGCAGCCCATCGCTCCTAGTAAGCAGCTGCAGCTCCTACCTGATCGCTGGATCCAGGCAGCCCGGTCAAGTGTCTGGTCTTCACACGCCCCATTCCATTGCAGTGAATGGAGGGGGCGTGCCAGCGCACTGTGACTGATGGTGGGGGGGCATCACCACATTGGAGAAACAGGAAGAGGTGCACAATCGACCAGGTGGTGATGGACCTGAATCGAACAATGAGGTAGGAGTTGTAGCTGCATACTAGGAGTGATGGGCTGCGTGGGAGAAAAGGGGAGTATAGCATTTTTTGTAATTTGCCTGAAAATAGACTTTAACCTGTTTTTAGCAAACATGAAAAAAAAACTATGAACATTGCCCTTTTAACAAACAATGCAAAAAATTCAGCCACCTCCAATCATTTTCTTACCTGTGCAATTGCGCCTGTTCGAAGAACCACGTTTGAGTGTGTGCCTGCAAACTGCCACAATAAAGTGATCCCACACCCAGAAACGAAGTTTATGTAGTCACTGTTTATCCCCAGCCCAGTGCCCCAAAACAGCATGAGTTTAATTTTTTAGTAAAGCCTTTGCCCAGTATTCATAAAAACACTGACAGGATGCAGTCTGATGTTCAAATGCTGGCTGCATCGCTCCCTGGCCATGCAGCAAGACCTTCTGGTGCTCTCCAGTGATTATTCATTCAGTTAGTTAAGTTAATCTGCTACACAGTTTGCTGAGGTATATGTGGCAAATTAGCTTGCAGTGCTTTCAGATTTATTTCAGTTATAGGACCTGACATTTGTCTGAAATGCGCCATACTGTCAGGCACATATCCTTGCCTGCTATTGGTTTTATCATTATTGTGGATTACTGATAAGGCTGACCGCTGAGCTGTGTAACTGAATGAATTATTGCTGGAAAGCACCAGGGGGCACTGCTGCACGTCCGGGAGCCACAAAGCCTCCATTTGAACATCAAACTGCATCCTGTTTTTTTTTTAATATTGTGCAAAGGCTTTAGTACAAAATAAAACACAGGCTATGTTGGGGCATTGGGCTGGCGATAGAAGTTGACGACATAAACTTCCCTTCTGGGTATAGGATTACTTTAACAAACCTATTAATATTAGGCTTATGGCCGCTTATTTGTACAATTTGATTGTGTTTTTATCTTCTTGCAACCCCCATTGCAGACAGCACTGCTGCGGTAGAGCGCCTCATCTTCAGACTCATTTCCTGCAAAAACACAAAGCAAGATAAAGCTACTTGATGTTAATCAATCTTCCGCTCTTAGAAACACTTTTTGATATCAAGATGCTTCATGTACAGCTCATCTCCATATATTTCTTCATTTTGTTATATGTGTTGATTTCTTTAAAGTAACCATGGCTGCATAAAAGTTTCCTTTCCTGCAAAGTTCTAATTATTGTTCCACACCACTAGAGTTAGTTATCATTTGCACAACTGATGATGGGCTGTGATCTGAAAATGCTTCTCACAAGATTACAGTAAAAAGGTTCTGGGTAAATACAGTGATGCAAGAAAAAATACACCATAAAATAACTACAGTACCTCCATTACTGGTCAGTGGTTCCCTCCAACCCCCGCTTTCCATATCCAGCCCCACAGCACCCCTCAGATAAGGCACACTAACCTCTGTTCTACCCCTGCAATGATATAGACTCAGCATCATGGATGCAGGGGGGGGGGGTCATAATATCTGTCTCTATAACACAAAACCATCTCTTTAAATAGAAGCAACACCCCCCTCAAGTCTATAAGACTCTTGGTTGCTCTACTTCTTTATGGGGCATCCCAAATTGGAATGGCCCTCTACGTGAGAAGCCCCAGAAGAGGTGAGTTTTCGGGAGATCAGTGTGTATACACACAGCTGGGAATCTAAAATCAGGTACAGCAGTCTCTCAAGGTCCTTTTCCACTGTAGGTCCTTATATAGGGGGAGGAATGTTGCAAACCACACAAGAAGAGTCATTCAGTGCCATTTAGATTATATAAAGAGGGGCGATCAACCTTTTGAAGAGTGCGGACAACTTAAGAGATTCGGTCGTGGGGCGCAATGCATAGGTTCAAACATTTTGAATGGCATAACAAATATTTTAAACAACAACCAGGATAACTACTGTCCACACAAACTCCATTAGATTGTTTTTTTAACCTAGTTTGTCCTTCTGCCATACCACCCTATAAACACATTTATTTGTAACAATCCCCAAATGGTAGCAATACACATGCTGATTGCCTTACCTCCCAAAATATATGAGTTCCATATTTATAGCCCATCACCCCACTGGTTCCAAATCATAACTATATTCACAATACTCAACCCATCTAAATGCCTACCAATGCTAAACAATTAGATAAAGGAAAAAATCTTATCTTGTTATGGTGCCAGAGGTATCATCCAGGGGTTGTGTTGCACTATCAATGCTCATTCAAGCCACTGCTCATCCATGTGCCACTCCTATATCACCCTCCTTGCAACCTCTCATCCTCACCAAGCCTCTATATAACTACAATTACACGCCATTTCTATTAACCCCCCCCCCCCCCCCACTTTCCCCACAACAGGTCTAGGGACACATCGGATAGCTCCAAGAGCCTAATGTGGCCCCTGGGCCACAGGTTGAGCACATGATATAGGAGGTATGCCAACTGTGGCACCTCATTACCTTATTCCATCCCTGGAACCAGACCTAGGATGGCTACAGCCTAATCAATCAAGGGTGTCTGATGGAATAAATTGTCACCTTGGTAAGCATCAGGAGCATCCTCACTAGTGTTCCCCAGAGCACCACCCAAGTATGTTGTTCTTGGCTGTGAATTTGCCATGCAAATATTTGAAGATCCTGAAGAAATGTGTTTTCTTCGTCAGAGCTATAACCCCTAAAAATACTATTGTGCCTTGCATGAAAATTAAAGGGGCATTTCAGGCAGAGAGCTAAATTAGCCTGCTTTCTGCTCTTCCCATCTTGGCTGTCAGGGGCTGAATCCTTCACCCAGCTTTCATTTAGCCTGCTTTATATTTCACAATAACTACCAGGCGGCGCCATGGAGAAGAAGCGGTGGAGGCAGCTGTACCTGCCGCCTTCTCTGCGGCACCGTCTACATACACTGACACCCGGCTTTGTTCAGCAGATGTACCGAGCCGGGTGTCCGTGTGCAGCCGGCTACAGATACAGCAAAGACGGCGGGGACAGCAGGAAGGAAGGAAAGGTGAGTTTACTTTTTTTTTTACTTTTGCCTATGGAGAATTGGAGGGGGGAATGCCACACTGCCTATATGGGAATGGGATAGGGGGATGCCACACTGCCTGTATGGGAATAGAATGGGGGATGCCACACTGCCTATATGGGAATGGGATGGGGGATGCCACACTGCCTATATGGGAATGGGATGGGGGATGCCACACTGCCTATATGGGAATGGGTTGGGGGGATGCCACACCGTCTATATGGGAATGGGAGGGGGGATGCCACACCGCCTATATGGGAATGGGATGGGGGATGCCACACTGCCTATATGGGAATGGGATGGGGAATGCCACACTGCCTATATGGGAATGGGAGGGGGGAATGCCACACTGCCTATATGGGAATGGGATGGGGGATGCCACACTGCTTATATGGGAATGGGTTGGGGGGATGCCACACCGTCTATATGGGAATGGGAGGGGGGATGCCACACCGCCTATATGGGAATGGGATGGGGGATGCCACACTGCCTATATGGGAATGGGATGGGGAATGCCACACTGCCTATATGGGAATGGGAGGGGGAATGCCACACTGCCTATATGGGAATGGGATGGGGAATGCCACACTGCCTATATGGGAATGGGAGGGGGAATGCCACACTGCCTATATGGGAATGGGAGGGGGAATGCCACACTGCCTATATGGGAATGGGAGGGGGGAATGCCACACTGCCTATATGGGAATGGGATGGGGAATGCCACACTGCCTATATGGGAATGGGATGGGGAATGCCACACTGCCTATATGGGAATGGGTTGGAGGGATGCCACACCGTCTATATGGGAATGGGAGGGGGAATGCCACACTGCCTATATGAGAATGGGAGGGGGAATGCCACACTGCCTATATGAGAATGGGGGGGGGGATGCCACACTGCCTATAGGGGAATGGGTTGGGGGGATGCCACACTGCCTATATGGGAATGGGATGGGGAGATGCCACACTGCCTATATGGGAATGGGATGGGGGGATGCCACACTGCCTATATGGGAATTAGAGCTGGGAAGCCACACCGCCTATATGGGAATGGGAGGGGGAATGCCACACTGCCTATAGGGGAATGGGAGGGGGAATGCCACACTGCCTATATGGGAATGGGGGGGAATGCCACACTGCCTATGGGGAATGGTATGGGGGGATGCCACACTGCCAACTCACCTCCCCTCGGGCCCAAAAGAGCCGTTTGCTATGTTTACATCTTTTGGCACATGGCTCGCATTGCTGCATGCCCTGCATCCCCGACGTGCGTGCGCCCCCCTCCCAGCCTATGACATTGGCAACAATGAGAGTCGCCTGACGAATTACGTCAGTTTAGTGAATGGCTCTCATTGGACAAGCGCCCTCGCATGTGCCGCTGAACCGGGGAAAGGTGAGTGCGTAAGGGCGCCCTGGGGAGTTTCATACAGCGGGGCATGCCAATTCAGGGGCAAGGGGTGGGTTTTGTTCCAGTTTAAACATGCCCAGCAGCAGTACACTGTGTGTACAGGACTCACTTTTCTCTTCTTGTAGGTACTCATGTTCTTAGTGAAAACCGCTTAAACATAAGAATAAAAAATTACTAGATAAGCTCAGCACCTTGAAGACATATGTTTGCCCACAAAAATATACATTTTTAAAAATGCCATTGAAAGTGGACTTTCCTTTCAATGTTTTAAACAAATGAGTCCCTTTGTATATGGATGCGAGTAGAAAACTACCTCTAATAGGTTCTTTGCCCCTGATTTGCCTAAATATAGCATAGCTAAATAAATACAAATCAAACTAACTACTAACAGCAGTAAAACAGATAATTTAACTTAATAGTGACATTGTTCTAGATCAGCGGTTCTCAACCTGTGGGTCGGGACCCCGGCGGGGGTCAAACGACCAAAACACAGGGGTCGCCTAAAGCCATCGGAAAATACATATTTACCATCTGCAGCAGCGCTATTCAGCTGGAACGCACGCCGTCCGGGCCTAAGGGGCGGGGGAAGCAGGGGGAACGCTCTACAGTCCATAGCAGCGCATTACGTGTGTCCGGCACTTGCTGACATCATCAGTGGACGGACGCAGAAAGCGCCGGAGGACAGAAGCCTAGGAGGCGGAGAGGCAAGAGAGCCTGCGAGACAGCCTGCTGGTGTAAAAAAGGTTAATAATGTAAAAACAGTACACACACCATACACACAATACTGTGTAAGTGTAAGGTGCTTTGTGTGTAATCATTGCACAGTACACAAAGCAGCTTACACTTACACAAAGCACCATACATTTACACAGTGTGAACTACATCGGTCTTATACTATAAGAGACCACTATAAGATGTAGTTCACACTGTTCCCCAATGTATAATTATCTCCCACTATTTTCCCATATTCTGAATGAGGAAACTGCTGAAATCAGCGGTTTCCGTCATTGAATCCGCCTCCTTGATTTCATTGTGAGTGCGGTGGATTTTGTGGAAGAGAGCTCCCGAGAATCTCAAGTTACCACACAATCCACCGCAGCCTCCTATTAATTTCAATAAGAGGCAGAGAAATGACAGTTTCCGACACATGCTATGCCATGGTGAAATGTTATTTATTGGAATTAGTAATAAATATTGCTCAACATATAATTATTGTTTTTGTGATTAAACCGGACCTTCACCAAGATTTATTGAAAAGCCCAAATCCTTAAAAACGATTCCCCAGCATGTAAAGTTATTATATTTTTACGTTTTTAGTCACTTACTTTTTATTCTTTCCCACACTGAGCTGCAACTCTGTTCAGGACTTTAGGATATGGGGCGGCGCCATCTTGACTCAGAAGCATCACACTTACTGAGGAGAGTGGGATAAAGTACAGGGGGTGGGATTATAGCTGTACTTTGCTCAGACAGAGCAGAGCTGGGGTCAGGAAAAGGTCAGCAACCCCAGAATGCAGAGCAGCACAGTCAGAAGGTACTTCCTGTTTGCAGGCTGCCTGATGCTCCATGAGCCGCCATCTTGGATGTTTAAAGGCTCATAACATGCAGTAGATGCAAGTAGGATGATTTTTAATGTGAGCAATCTGTATGTACAGGGTGTGGGAAACATATAAGATAGACTCTCATTCAGAGTGAAGGACCGCTTTAATCACTATGTTTAAATTATGTTTGATTTGTAGCAATGAGAATACATAATGCATATCAGGTGTTTACATTCCGAACCATAACTGTAGCAAAATTACAGTTTTGGAGTAGCCACCAAAATTATTTTTTGGTTTGGGGTCACCGCAACATGAGGAACTGTATTGCGGGGTCACGGCATTAGAAAGGTTGAGAACCACTGTTCTAGATGATAAATCTCTGGCTGGTAGAAATACCAGCCCTACTTGTTTACATGTTTCCATGGTAACTGTGTCTATGGCAGCCAAAACAAACTCACCTATTCTTCTCTCCTTGCTATCAACAGAACATTTACACAGTGAGAACTACAGGACACCTTTACTTTCTTTATACTAAATTGTGTTTTGAACTTATGTTTATATGAATTTGTGGTATTTTTTACCACACTATATGCACTGTGTGCATTGTAGTTCTTTTTTATGTCGTTAGGGCAGGTGTGGTGCGGTTTGAAAAAAAAAAATTTAAGCTGTCCTGATTTGCATTTTCCATTGAAATAATTATTAAATACTTAATACTTTTCCCTTTAACCCTTTAAGTGCCAGCCTACCTAGAGTTTTTGTCACCCTTCAGCGTACAGCACACCCGTGATTTCCACTGAACCACTAATGAGATGTTAAAAATAAAAAAAAAATACAGTGATTGCCGCCCCCCTCTGTAGTCTCACATGGCCTGATTACAGGTGCACCCCTGCCTTGGGCCAGCATGAGGATCCCATGTATAAGGGACTGTGGAGAGAAACTTGAAAATGTATTATTTTTATTTTTTTACTACTTACCTCCTGAGTGCTGGAGGATGCTGTCCCACACCGTCCATTGCTGCTTCGAAAAGCCGGAAGTAAGTGGCGGGCCCAAAAGCAGCTGTCATCTCACTCTCTGCTGTTCTCTGCCTCGCTGAAGACCCCAGACCCAGGACCAGAGGCCCACTGGGGGAAGGGGAGACCCCGGGCGTTGGATCCTGGATGGAGGTAAGCTTTTTTGGGGCTGTAAACTGGGGAAATGCCAGCCACATGAAACTTACACTGGCAGTTAACAGACCTGTTACTAGTGGTTTGGACGTAAAGCAGAATGTGAGCAGGTTATCTCACCTGGGATTTAGGAGCCCCCCTCCCCCCCCCCAGCAGACCATAAAAAACAATCCCTGGGCACCCGCTGTCACTACCAGCCAGGGAGGAGCAGTGTGCCAGAAGGAAAGAGGCAGAAGGGGGCTGAGGCAGCCAGCAAGACAGCCTGTCAGCCACTCAGCAGCATCATTAAGTGCTGCACACAGCCTCGGGCGGCCTACCCTGACTCTCAGCCGCAGCATCCCAGGAACCTGGCTTCCCTCCCAGCGGCGGCATCCCAGGACCCCGACTCGACTCCCAGCGGAAGCGTCCCAGGAACCTGGCTTCCCTCCCAGTGGCAGCATCCCGGGACCCAGACTCCCCTCCCAGCGGCGGCATCCCAGGAACCTGGCTTCCCTCCCAGTGGCAGCATCCCGGGACCCAGACTCCCCTCCCAGCGGAAGCATCCCAGGAGCCTGGCTTCCCTCCCAGTGGCAGCATCCCGGGACCCAGACTCCCCTCCCAGCGGAAGCATCCCGGGACCCAGACTCCCCTCCCAGCGGAAGCATCCCAGGAGCCTGGCTTCCCTCCCAGTGGCAGCATCCCGGGACCCAGACTCCCCTCCCAGCGGCGGCATCCCAGGAACCTGGCTTCCCTCCCAGTGGCAGCATCCCGGGACCCAGACTCCCCTCCCAGCGGAAGCATCCCGGGACCCAGACTCCCCTCCCAGCGGAAGCATCCCAGGAGCCTGGCTTCCCTCCCAGTGGCAGCATCCCGGGACCCAGACTCCCCTCCCAGCGGCGGCATCCCAGGAACCTGGCTTCCCTCCCAGTGGCAGCATCCCGGGACCCAGACTCCCCTCCCAGCGGAAGCATCCCAGGAGCCTGGCTTCCCTCCCAGTGGCAGCATCACAGGACCCTGACTCCCCTCCCATTGGCGGCATCCCAGGAGCCTGACTCCCCTCCCATTGGCGGCATCCCAGGAGCCTGACTCCCCTCCCATTGGCGGCATCCCAGGAGCCTGACTCCCCTCCCATTGGCGGCATCCCAGGAGCCTGGCTTCCCTTTCAGTGGTGGCATCCTGGGACTCTAACTCTGCTATTCAGCATGTTATAGGGGGAGGGTTCTCCCACTCAGCATGTAATTTTTCCTAGGACATCCGAAGTTGGGATGCCCTGCAGTTGGAGGCCCCCCAGGGCACCAGTAAAGGCTTGTCTTTCCCCACTCCATGGAATTTTAAAAGGCCCACAAGTAGGCCACACCCCTAAACCACACCCATCGCCCTAAAAGCTGGTCTATAAGGTTGACGTCTCTGTGGATAGGAGATTGGTTGTAACAGTTACAACAATATACAGGTCCTTCTCAAAATTTCCATAATGAAATGATAAAAATTAAACTTTCATATATTTGAGATTCATTGCACACCAACTGAAATATTTCAGGTCTTTTTTTGTTTTAATACTGATGATTTTGCCATACAGCTCATGAAAACCCCAAAATCCTATCTCAAAAAATTAGCATATCATGAAAAGGTTCTCTAAACGAGCTATTAACCTAATCATCTGAATCAACGTATTAACTCTAAACACCTGCAAAAGATTCCTGAGGCTTTTAAAAAAGCCCAGCCTGGTTCATTACTCCAAACCGCCATCATGGGTAAGACTGCCGACCTGACTGCTGTCCAGAAGGCCATCATTGACACCCTCATGCAAGAGGGTAAGACCCAGAAAGAAATTTCTGAACAAATAGGCTGTTCCCAGAGTGCTGTATCAAGGCACCTCAATGGGAAGTCTATGGGAAGGAAAAAATGTGGCAGAAAACGCTGCACAACGAGAAGAGGTGACCGGACCCTGAGGAAGATTGTGGAGAAGGACCGATTCCAGACCTTGGGGGACCTGCGGAAGCAGTGGACTGAGTCTGGAGTAGAAACATCCAGAGCCACCGTGCACAGGCGTGTGCCGGAAATGGGCTACAGGTGCCACATTCCCCAGGTCAAGCCACTTTTGAACCAGAAACAGCGGCAGAAGCGCCTGACCTGGGCTACAGAGAAGCAGCACTGGACTGTTGCTCAGTGGTCCCAAGTACTTTTTTCTGATGAAAGCAAATTTTGCATGTAATTCGGAAATCAAGGTGCCAGAGTCTGGAGGAAGACTGGGGAGAAGGAAATGCCAAAATGCCTGAAGTCCAGTGTCAAGTACCCACAGTCAGTGATGGTCTGGGGTGCCATGTCAGCTGCTGGTGTTTTATAAAGGGCAGGGTCAATACAGCTAGCTATCAGGAGATTTTGGAGCACTTCATGCTTCCATCGGCTGAAAAGCTTTATGGAGATGAAGTTTGCATTTTTCAGCACGACCTGGCATCTGCTCACAGTGCCAAAACCACTGGTAAATGGTTTACTGACCATGGTATTACTGTGCTCAATTGGCCTGCCAACTCTCCTGACCTGAACCCCATAGAGAATCTGTGGAATATTGTGAAGAGAAAGTTGAGAGACGCAAGACCCAACACCCTGGATGAGCTTAAGGCCGCTATCGAAGCATCATGGGCCTCCATAACACCTCAGCAGTGCCACAGGCTGATTGCCTCCATGCCACGCCGCATTGAAGCAGTCATTTCTGCAAAAGGATTCCCGACCAAGTATTGAGTGCAGAACTGAACATAATTATTTGAAGGTCGACTTTTTTTTATTAAAAACACTTTTCTTTTATTGGTCGGATGAAATAGGCTAATTTTTTGAGATAGGATTTTGGGGTTTTCATGAGCTGTATGGCAAAATCATCAGTATTAAAACAAAAAAAGTCCTGAAATATTTCAGTTGGTGTGCAATGAATCTCAAATATATGAAAGTTTAATTTTTATCATTTCATTATGGAAAATAATGAACTTTAGCACTATATGCTAATTTTTTGAGAAGGACCTGTAAACACTTTGAATAGGCAAATCGCCCATTTTTTGATTTAGATCTGCTTGTTATACCTCAAAGAGGGACAAATGAGACTGAGGGACAGGCGGATAGGACTTAAAGTGGACCAACACCCAGCCGGATCGGCCCAGGACCCAAAATCAGGATGCCCCGCTGTGTGAAACCCCCCAGGACGCCCGCAAACCTTACCTGCATCCCGATCCAACGGCGCATGCATGGGCCACGGGCGCATCTCACGCTTCTTTCCAGCAGGGCGCGTACCCGCGCCGGTCATTTGTGAATGGCCTGTTAGATGGAAACGCAAGATGTGGCCGCCAGCGTGCTCGGAGCCACTGAGCTTTGACGTGCATAGCTCAGCGGCTCCGAGCACGCTGATTGGACGAGCGGCCGCGCATGTGTCGTAGGAGCGGGGTGAGTTGTAACTAGCGATCTGGGGGGTTTCACATAGCGGGGCACCCCCGATCGGGGTGCCCCAGGGAAGTGGACCGAAACCCAGGATAGTCAAAATCCTGGGTGTTGGTCCACTTTAAAGCAGACCTTTACGAGCATAAGAGCATATCTTATGTTTCCCACACCCAGTACATACAGATTGCGCACATTTAAAATCAGCCTACCTGCATCTACTGCATGTTATGAGCCTTTAAACATCAAAGATGGCAGCTCATGGAGCATAAGGTAGCCTGCAAACAGGAAGTGTCTTCTGTCTGTGTCACTCTGCATACTGGGATTGCTATCCTTTCCCTGACACCAGCTCTGCTTTGTCTGTGAAGAGCACAGTTATAACTCCACCCCCTGTACTTTATCCCACTCACCTCTTCTCAGTATGTGTGAGCCAAGATGGCGGCAACTGTATCCTAGAGTCCTGAACAGAGGGAAAGAATAAGTGACTAAAAACTTTAAATGTATTCAATTTAGATGCTGGGGAATAGTTTTTTTAAGGGTTTGGGCTTTTCATGAAATCAAGGTCCAATATAAAAGACGGACAGTCCATTAAACTGAGGGACACTTGGGAGGCAGCAAAAACAAAAGCTGGGAAAGTGAAAATACAGGGTTACTAGTTGGGTGGTTTCATGTAATAAAAGGCTTCTATCCTAATAAAACAAGCCACACTTTACACAATGTGTAACGCCGTGCAGCCGGTTACACACCATGGTGGGCGGGGCTCGCCGACTAACACTTCACCAAGGGAAACGCGTCAATCCACCGCGCACAGCATGCCGGGACAGTTTACACTGGCGCCTTGTTAAAGCTGTATAACGTGCACCGTGGCGGGCGGTGTAGCCGTATAACGCTCAGGAGTGCTCCGCTGCATGACGTATGTAACGTGTCTTTGTGTCACGCCCTGCACCGGACAGTGCCGCACAGCAGCACTAGGAAGAAGCGGGCATCACGTGACAGGCGCTTTGGGCGTGGTCGCCTCCGCGTCTGTGGCAACCGGCTTTACTGAGGTGGCGGAGAGTGCGCGCGCAGGTAGCACGGTGTGTGGAGGCTCCGGGGAAAGATGGACGACTTTCAGACAGCAGAGGAGGTGAGCGGGGTCCCATGTGGCCAGGGGAACAGCTGCCGGGCCCGTGTGGCACTTTGGTGGGGCCCACGACTGAAGCCCGCTGCCAGCCTGTACTTCAGCCCCTGTCTCTTTGTCATTGTGCTTCGGTGTCACACTGCCTCGTTTTTATATTATTTATATTGCGGGTGTTTTACTATAACTGGAGTGCGAGGAGCGACTGTCACCAAGTGAATGGATAGGGTGAGATCTGTGGTTGCTATGGAGATCCTCTTCCAGTTTTAGTAAATAGATTTCATTGAGGAAGACCCCCCCCCCCCCCCCCCCCCCCAAACTTCACTACAATAATAGTGTGTGATCAAAGGCCCTCTTCGGGCTGAAATAAAACACTGAAAGCAGACCAACACCCATAGGGTCAGAGTGTGGGGAGGCATCCCGGTTTGGGATGCCCTACTGTCTGTATACCCCCAGATTGCTCATAAACTCACATTTCTTTTCTTCCCAAGATGCAAGTGTTGGCCAGTCACATGCTCCATTCAGCGATAAGCAACACTAACTGCACCCTCGCTCCTTAGCACATACCTGCTACAGGCTTTTGTGAATGGCTGGCATGTGTACACACATAGGTGAGCAGGGATACGGCCTGTGCATTCTCTTGGGATAACTGGAAAGATTTGTTTTGTGGGGATCACCAGTGATGAGACCACCAGCCCTAGAATCTAGGCCGGTGTTGCTTCTTTGTAAAGTGGATCAATCGGTAGCATGGCCAGCAGATTTCAGAGCTGGCCAACTAGGTGCCAAAATGCCCCAGTGTGTGAGCCCCCCCCCCCCCCCCCATCACCCGCAACACCTTATCCTTCTGCTGGTACCTCGCCTGGATCTTGGTCTGCGCCCTCAGCAGGGAAATCGCTCCCTATGCCAATACTTAGTCCAGAGCATTGATAACAATAGTATGCACAGCATAAAGCTGTGGACCTATCTCAGCCACTGCTGGCCTGAAAAGACTCCAGGGCCGGCTGACAGTGTCTTTTTGGCTCTTGTCTAATCAGTTTGTTCCAGGGTGGATTTGATTTAAATCTAACTGATTTAAATCACTAGTCAGTAAGGCTTGATTTAAATCAGTGATTTAAATCAAAGTTTCTACCTAAACTAGTTCTTGCTATTTTAACATGCAAGTAGATGAAGATTTTTAGAATCACTTTTTATATTACTTTTTTCTCCCCAGTTTAATGGGTTAATCATTCATATTTGGACACCACTGTTCTGTTGTACTTAGGAAGGAGAAAAATAATCCTGACCTTAATAACAATTTAAATAGATTTATTCAACTGAAACAATAACAACATTACAGCATAAGTTATTTGCTTAAACAAACATCCATGTTTTGTTAACTAATTTGGCTAAACAAAATATATATATATTTGAAGAAACTTAGACTGTCAGCCCGGCCGACACATGAAAAACTTAAATACTACTGTCCCTGCTGTCCTCTGTAGCTCACTAGTCATAGGTTTGTAGAACAATAGGATTAAGGTCTTTTTCTCAACTCTGTTCATGTAACATTTTTGCTGTGAAGAAGAGGCTGGGACCTCTGCGGAGTCAAATTCAGTTTTGAGAACTGCGTAAGTAAAGCGAGCGTCTGTGATAATATAGGAGAGAAACTGCCCACTAATCCTACAGAAACCTCTGGAAGAGCATGGCATTGTGAATGTTACACATATACAGCCTTTATTCTACTGAGTTAAACAACTCAGCTTTATCTCATGATGGAAGAACCTTTGGATGGTAAAATATTTTCCTCAAAAAGCAGTTTATTGAAAAAAAATCCGATTTAAATCAAAAAAATCCGATTTTTTTTGATTTTTAAAAAAAAAACATTGATTTTTATCCACCCTGGTTTGTTCATTCATTGTCAGTTGGCCCTGGAGTCTTTCTAGGCCAACAGTGGCTGCTATAGGTCCACTTTAAAGCGATTTTAAAGTGTTTCCACCTTCTGAGCAGCCACACTTGAGTGGCAACCACCATCAATGCAGGGAGGAGTAGGGATCCATGTACCCAGATTCCCTCATGGGAGGGAGGGGGTGGGTGAGAATTTTGCTTGCTTGTGCTCCTGCTTTTTTTGCCACACGTGACCAGAAAACAGTTTTCTTGTTTGTGTATTTATTTGTATTCTTTTTGTTGTTTTCAGTCATCGTTTGTTGTAGATGAAGTGAGCAATATCATCAAAGAGGTAAGCTTGCCATTAGACTTGCATGACAAGACATGGGTGTATATATAAAACTCTGCTGTGTCTTATTCTTCTATGTTTCTTATTCAGTCAATAGAAAGTGCTATTGGTGGAGATACTTATCAACACAACAAAATCAATCAGTGGACAACAAATATTGTGGAGCAGACTCTGAGCCAGTTGACAAAACTTGGCAAGCCTTTCAAGTACATTGGTATGCACTGTGTGTTCTTTTGGGTTTATTGACCTTGTTCCAAAATTCGAGATTTAACATTCATACACGCTCCTATTTTTTCATTTAAACCGGACCTTTAGCGTGATTTAATGAAAAGCCCAAACTCTTAAAAAAACAGTTCCCCAGCATCTAAAATTAATATATTTTAAGTTTTTAGTCACTAACTTATTATTCTTTCCCCCATTGGGCTGCAACTCTGTTGAGGAATTTAGGATATGGGCGCCGCCATCTTGACTCAGAAGCATCACACTTACTGAGGAGAGGAGAGTGGGATAAGGTACAGGGGGTGGGTTATAGCTGTGCTTGGCTCACACAGAGCAGAGCTGGGGTCAGGTAAAGGTCAGCAGTCCCAGAATGCAGAGCAGCACAGTCAGGAGGCACTTCCTGTTTGCAGGCTGCCTGATAAGATGGCAGCTTCCATAAGCCGCCATCTTGGATGTTTAAAGTGGACCAACACCCAGGGGTGATCGGCCCGGAAATCTATAAGATTCCCGGGCCGATCACCTCCCACCCCGCGGGACATCCGAGATCGGGATGTCCCGCGGGGTGAAACCCCCCAGAAACTCCAAAAAGATCTTACCTGATCCACCGCCTCCCGCGCCCTCTGTGAATGGCCGGCGGGGGCGCGCGCACGCCGAGAGTGACGCGCGGGAGAAGGCGGCGGTGGCGGAAGCGGCTTGGACGTTCCTGTCCCCCGCCTGGACGTTGGCGGGGATTGGCTGCGGCGTTCACGTGGGAGCGAGGAGAGGTGAGTTTTTTGGGGTTTCTGGGGGGTTTCACACAGCGGGGCACCCCCGATCGGGGTGCCCCGCCGAAGTGGACCAAAACCCAGGATAGTCAAAATCCTGGGTGTTGGTCCACTTTAAAGTCTCATAACATGCAGTAGATGCAGGTAGGATGATTTTTAATGTGGACAATCTGTATGTTCAGGGTGTGGGAAAAATAGGTGAAGGTCCGCTTTAAGGGACATTCCAGGCAAAGGGTTAAGTTAGCCCTCTTTCTGCGTCCCCAATGCTGGCTGTTTAGGGCTGAATCTTTCATTCACCAACATGTTTCATTCCATGATAAACCCTACTGAGCTCGTTCCCTTCTGCTGACTTATCTTTTTCAGTCCCCTCCCTGAATTCACTTTTGAGAAGCCTGTCACACTGAGACATGTATGGATGAGTCGTCATCCTCTGCTGTTGAGGAGGACCAGCAGGATGGAGAGAGTTCCCTAGGGCTTAATAATATAAAGCAAGCTGAATGAGAGATACAGCCCCTCACCCATAGAATGGGGAGAGCAGCAAGTGGGCTAATAAAAAGTGATTGCCTGCCCATATAAATACAAAATAAAAGGGTACTCTCCTTTTGTCCCCCACTGCTGATCGGTACGACTTCGGCAGTCAGCAAGGCACCTGACTGATTACAGCACTAGCTACACAGGCCCAAACAGCAGCTGTCGGGGCTTCAATGGCTTGTCCTTCACTTTATCAGCCTAATAAATTAAATTATGCCATTAACATTAGTAATATATTACAGTATTTATGCTTATTTTTTAAATCCTTGAAAGGTATCAGGAGAGCAAATTGGCAGCAACACATGCACTGCTATGATCAGCAGTTTGGCAGAACATTGCTGTTTATTTTCTGTTATTTCAACTTTATTTGAGTTTTGATAGTTGTTTAATCCTTTTTATTGACAGTTACCTGTGTAATTATGCAGAAGAATGGAGCCGGACTTCATACAGCAAGTTCTTGTTTCTGGGACAACTCCACTGATGGTACGAGTTATTGCAGCTTGACTTTTTATTTCGTGCTACAGATTTGCTTGCCTTAGATATAACTGTATTTAAAGCAGTTTTGATCTGCTTAACAAGGGCAGACAGATTTGGGATGGCCATGTAAGTATATACTTGAGTCCCACGTCGCATGTGCAGGGGTCTTGGCAATCAGAATAGATTGCTGTGACTATTCATACCCATTATATTCTGAATGAATGCATTACTATATCCCTCCTGAGAGATACTGCCACAGCCCAAGCATTTAAAATACTGGAGGCATCATTTTTCAGTAATAACTGGCTGTTTTTGCCCCCACCTGAAAATTTAGGAGTGCTGATTGGCTGATCAAAAAAATGCCAGGTAACATTGTATGTCCTCTTGCCTCATCCCCAGCTTCCCTGAAGTCTTAGGCAGTGTCCCATCTCCAGACTATTTGAATAGCTGGCCACCAGAGATGTGGCCTGTGAGAGCACCATGGGATCGCTGGACAGATAACACTTGCGATTGGGTGGGGAGGGGGGTCACACAGCAGGTATCTCAAATAGGGGTGCCTGCTGCAAAGGGAGGCAATCAGCTGGCTCTGGAATATTTTGAACTCCAGGGCTGGCCCGGCTGGTTTTTGGTCCACCCTAATAAGTCCCTGATGATTCACCTGATCCCTCTTTTAAAGCGGACAGAAAATCTGTGTTCTTATTTCTTTCTAAAATTAAAAAGGACTTTGATAGGCATGCGAACCGATGCATGCTTAACAATGACCCACTCCCCTCACCAGGCCACCGGCTCCACCCAGAAGGTGTGTATGTATCCCACAATCCTCCCAGGTGCAGCCTAGATTGGGGAGGCGACGCAAGAGTAGCAGCTGCGGACTGGGTGACAGCAGTTCCCCCACTGTCCGCAGCTGCTGATTGGGCATTTTGCTCAATTGTAAAAGGGAAATACTCAACCGTTAGGACTTTCACTCGGCTTTAAGAGCTATACTTTGGAGTTTCAAGTCAGCCAATGGGATGCAGAGGAGGAGCTGCTGCCCAATGAATGGCTGACTAAGCAGTCAATCTTGTACGGCTGCCACTGATTGCCGGGGGGCACCAGGTAGGTGAGCAAATTGGATCTAGTGGCAGGGGAGGGAGAGATGGGTGGCAGGTGAATCTTCAGCTCTCAAGGGATTGACCGCCCAATAAAAAAACTGGCTTGTAGTGAGCCTGACACACCATCTATTCTGAACCCTGTTCAGGCCTAGGATCAGGTGAGTTGTTGATCACTGGACTAAGACCGAACAGTGGTGTAGGACAAAAGAAGAGTACCACTTTGTTATTTGTATTGGGCGGTCAGTCAATTTAATCTCATGTTCAGTTTATAGATCTGTTTCAGAGGTTTTACTACTTTTAATATGTGACATTTATCATATATTTTGGCAAATGATATTCTTAAGTGCTTTGGATTTGCGCAACATGTTTCAGACAGGTGAAGGAGCTTTAGCAGAGGAATTGTTGGGGGGGGGGTTGCTTTTTCTCTTTGTCATTTTGACAACCTTAAAGTGGACCATCACCCTCGGGTGATCGGCCCGGGAATCTATAAGATTCCCGGGCCGATCACCTCCCTCCCCGCGGGACATCCGAGATCGGGATGTCCCACGGGGTGAAACCCCCCCAAACCCCCTTACCTTAGTTTCGGCGGCCGCCGCCTCCCTCGCGCCCCTCTAGGCGTGCGTGCCCCCGCGCCGGCCGTCTGTGAATGGCCGGCGCGGGGGCGCGCGCATCAAGAGGGACGCGGCGGCGGAGGAGCCACGGACAAGCGGCTGTCAAATCGCTTGTCCATCGGCGCTGGGAGCGGGGAGAGGTGAGTTTTCCGAGTGTTTGGGGGGGTTTCACACAGCGGGGCACCCCGATCGGGGGTGCCCCACCAAAGTGGACCAAGACCCAGGATAGTCAAAATCCTGGGTGTTGGTCCACTTTAAATGACCCCCTTCTCGACATGCCATGTACTGTGGCTCTGATTATAGCTGTCAGCTCACCAATTACTTCACCTGTGTGGAGATCTGCAAAACATGATTTGTTGGTGAGCCTTGAGAAGGGGGGGCTGTTATCTAAGGCTGTCAGACTGATAAATAGGAGAACCCCCCCCCCCTGCAAACACACAGTGGGCATCCTGAATCGGTATGCCTAGGAGGCGTTCTAAATAGAAACACTGTGTAATTAAAGGGTAATTCCACTTTCGATTATTTATTTTTTTTAAGTTTCTTTTATTGTGTGCCAAAATGATGTAATCAATGTTCTAAGCATATCTGTTATTTTGTTTTCTTTTCTATTGTCTTTAGAATTCTGTATTATAAAAGAAAACCCTTTAGCTTAGCAATGTACATCAACTGGTTTGTTAAAAGTACAGATTGCCTCACTCTGGCTTGCTAATCATCTGATTGGCTGAGACACAGGTGACTGATTTAACCCCTTCTGCTGTAATTCAACGTATTCAGATAGGGCGGATCACAATCTTGTCCTCCAGCAGCTAAATGCTTACAGGCAGTGATCTCAGCTGGAGGCGTCACTACTGTTGAAGTGCACTTGTTACAGTGCAAGCATTCTGGGACATGTAGTCAGTAGTTTTTACTCAAAGCCAGACAACTTAATGCGCATGTCACTCCCCATAAAATACCCCCCAACCCCAAATAAGTAGGGTCAGAATTGAAACCCAGACACTGCTGGTGGTGCTAGACCTTTGCTAGTGTTCTGTCCTAGCAGGCAACTGGTGAGCTAGATGTGGCTTCCCAGTTACAGGTATACACTCCTGCTATATCCTATTATGTGGTGTATATATATATATAATATATATAATATAATATATATATAATATATATATAGTGTGTGTGTGTGTGTGTGTGTGTGTGTGTGTTTGGCTTACCGTTATCTGTCTGCAGTGTTTCTGTAACTGTGTTGTCTTTCTTTTCAGGAAGTTGCACAGTGAGATGGGAGAACAAGACCATGTACTGTATAGTCAGTGCCTTTGGACTTGCAATTTAGGGCTTCTTTATGTTGTCAATATCACATCCATGACTGTTCTGTTATCACCATCCTCATTTTCTGTTCTGTTACCACGTTTTAACGTCTGACGTTGAATGTTTTTACTTTTTAAATTACCTCACAGACCTTATGCTCCATCGTGAGGAGTTAAGCTTTCTTCCTTTTACAAGTTTCTGAGCCTGTGTAAAAGAAAAAAAAATGAGGTGCTGTTTAACCTTCAAGTGCCACTGTTAAGCTTGCTTCAGTTATCACGTTTGATACACTAATAAACTATTGCAATGAACTATTTAACAAATTAAATGATTGCTGGAAGCGTTCTATTTTGCTAGTTAACCTAACTGCTTAGTTTACAGGGACAGCTTTCATAGATTGTTTCTCATTTCTGTCACATGATGAGGCAACAGGGTTGTTGCAGGACTATTGCAGATATGAATTCCCACCATACAGTTGCATATAAAATGTGTAGCCTGACCTCATCATTGTGACCTTCCAATAGGGAATTATGGGCTATTCTAAAACCTAGGAGTAGGTGCTGCAGTAAACCAATAGCATGTAGTATCTGGGTCCAGCCAGTGATGAGGTTGATGAGGTTCCAACTAAAACTTAAGTAAAACCAGCCTAACTTAAAGTGGACCAAAACCCAGGATTTCATTATCACAGGACCCCCCCCCCTTCCAGATCACCTGATTCTCTTACCTGTGCAACAAACCACTGGCACAGGCCCAAGTTTTCTTCCAATCAGCTTTTCAGATGCCCATATTAATGTACAGCTTGAACTGAATGGAATCCCAGCTACACACACAATCAATGCATGGCACCCACCACATCCCTTGACTGTGTGCAGCCAAAATTGGATGCTCCAGGTGGGCTAACTAAAACTGCAGGAAAGTGAAATTCCCAGGTTTGGGTCCACTTTAACTTATGGAGGCAAACGTAGCCTGGGATAAAAGTCAGACACATTACCTCAATGTGCTAAACTGGGTAGCTTGGTTATGGGCCCTAAACCACATCTGCTCAAGCCTCCTCCTCTAAATCTACCAGCAGGCCTAGTTTTGCAGATCTCCACAAAAACCAAAGGTGAAGTAATTTGTTTTCAGAAACAGCTATAGAGTCTGCTATAATTAAATCCAAAAAACATGACCTGTTGCTGGCCCTTGAGGAGCAGGGACAGGCACCTATGGTCTAAACTCTGCACCTACACCCTTTCTGGGAAAGTCCACCAGCAGGCATCAGCTGCCTGAGAAGTAAGGTAAGTGCTCTGACTTGCAGTTGATCTATAGATCCCCTTTAAGTACAGTATGTGTGTGTTCTAGGACAGACCTGTATAGAGGGATAGAGTTCTCAGATCACAGATGAGATGTACGTGGGAGATCTGTTTTCCTCAGGCAAAAACTAAAAACCCAAACAAAACTTTAGAAACAAAATACAGGGAATGAATGTTGTTTGAACAAATATAATTTGTAGTGGCACATAAATATCTAAAACCACATAATCAAAGTGCTAATATTTAGAATAAGCTTTACGGTTTCTTCATGTAGCAATTTGCTGTTAGGCTTTTCTTCTGTCAGCCATACTCCTGGCCACAGGAGTACACCCAATAATAAATATGCACACAGATCACAAGGGGAAAGTGTCGTGCCAAAAGCAGCTATGTGCATGTTATTATCAAGGTATTTATGCTGTGTTCAGGGTTTTATTCTTCTGCCTAGTACATAAGCACAGAACATGATTGCGATCCAAAAAGGCACTTAGGTATTTTTGTCACATCCTTAAAGTGAGTCGTCTGCATGCACAGCAGGAAGAGGTCTATGAAACGATGTAAGAAACTGCTCAAACACTTAAAACAAAGTAAAAATGCACTTGTATGCCAAAGGAAACAATAAACGCATTATTTGCCTGATCAGAATTAAATCTTTGACGTGTTTTCCTGGTCTGTATGTGTCTTTTTGTTTTTTTTTTTTTCATGAGAGATCCTCAAAGGCGCTGAATGGGTGACTATGGACAGGGCTCCATCATCTGGGAGCCAGGGACACCTTTTGTAAGCCCTCAATCAGTGCCACTGTAACTGCGCCATAAGAGGCTAGAGCAGCTGCTATCTAGCACATAGTGGCCTTGATTCTCCTAAGAATTGAAAAAAAAATATCATGGTAGGAAAACATTCAGTTCATGGGAAAAAGCCTGAGAATTTCACTTTTATTGAATCACCAGACAGTGGATATTGTGCAATTCATACCCCCAACGAGCTCATCCTTCCACGAGGGGACAGAGAGTAGAAGCAGTTTAACCTTTGAAAATTACAAAAATAGGTGTGTCCCCCCCATTTTTTTTTTTATTTTTATTTTATTAAACCCTTAAAAATTAAATTAAAAATGAAGGCATGGGATCCCTAGTGAAAGGCACCAGCTATGGTGGTTGGTAGACCAGGGCGTGGCCAGCCCCGGCCCGGAAGACTACTAGCCTGTATAGCTCACATGTGCTGTGAGTTCTTTTTACCCAGCTTTAGGAATGCAGGTAAGAGGGTGGGGGGGTATGGCAAGTCACCCGCTTGCTACAGGTGACTTGCCAGCCCCTTCTGCCCTGTGTGAACTGGTAAGGGGTCCTTGAGACCCCTGTATCGGTTCACAGGATTAAATGTAAAAAAAAAAAAAGAATAAGTCCTTTAATATTTTTATTCTACTTCCCCCCCCCCCCCCCCCCCCCCGGCACTCGCTGCTCCTCGCGGCGTTAATCTTCACTTCGGCCTCTGCTCACTACTACTACTACTGCTGAGAGGGGCCTAGCTGAGTTAGAGGATGTCATTTCACTTGCTGGTATAAAAGGCCCCTCCTTGCGGTTGCAAGTGAGCGTTTTTTTTTGGGGGGGGGCGCGGGGCACACCTGGGGAGTGTCACGGACCGGGTGGAGCGGACCCGGGTGTGGATCCACTTTAACTGTGGGACCGATGGCGGGTACCGTGTCAGGGGAGCGGAGTCTAAAGGGCCACCGGTATTCACCAGAGCCCACCGCAAGGCAGGTTGGTCTTGTGCGGCGAGTGACCCCCAGGTCGCTACCCCCAAACAGCGGCCCAGTCCCACAGTCAGCCGAGGTTCAGCGAGGTACACAAGTGGCAGGCAAAAGGCGTAGTAAGTACAGGCAGAGATCGGGGCTGGCAGCACAGGTTCGCGGTAAAGGTGAGTAGCCGAGGTCGGGGCAGGCAGCAAAGGTTCAGAGTCGGGGACAGGCAGAGGTCGGTACACAGGTGAGCAATCCAAGAATGTCTGACTTTCAACAGGCATGGAGAGACCAAGATCTGGCACTGAAGGAAGGAAGTGCCTCTTTAAATAGGGGAAGAGGATGCAGGATTGGATGACCAAACACCAATCAGTGCTGTACAGGCCCTTTAAATCTCAGGAATCCAGTGCCCTCTAGTGGACGGAGACGTGCGTGCACCTGAGCATGTGAGGAGGAAGCATGGGGGGAAGGGCGGCAGCTGAATGCAGCCATGAGGAAGTGCTGCAAGATGGATGACGGCTGCATGCAGCCATGGAGGTAAGTGACTTGCTGTGAGACGGGCGTGCAGCACTCGTCCTAACAGTACCCCCCCCCTTGGGTCTCCCCCTCTTCTTGGGACCCAGAAAGTCAGGGATGAGACTATGAACTGGAATGTTCTCTTCAGGTTCTAATTTCAAGACTTTGCTGTATTGGCGAGGAGATACAAAGGCCTCTCCGGCTGGTGCCTGTACCAGGGCGGAGGGAGCAGTGACGTGAGCAGGCTTGGCAGGAATGGGTCCTCTTGGGGCAGGCTGGGCCCCAAGACTTAATATCGCCAGTATTCCAGTCAAGCGTGGGGTCATGACGTTGAAGCCAAGGTAGGCCGAGAAGAATTGGAGAAGTGCTATTGGGGAGGACGAAGAACTCAATACTCCCCTGATGGTCGGGTCCAACCTTCAAAAGGAGCGGTACTGTGCGATATCGCACGATGCAATCAAGTCTATCTTCATTGACTGAAGCAATAACTAGAGGCCTTGCGAGGCGATTCACAGAGATATTATACTTGTCAATCAAAGAGGCCCCGATGAAGTTTTCCGCGGAGCCCGAATCCAGAAAAGCCGACAAATTCACAGAGACGTTAGCAGAAATGGAGAGTTGCACTGGAACTGTAAGGCGTGAAGAGGTAGCACACCCAATCAAGGATGCCTCTCCCACCCTTACTAGGGGCGCCCGTGGCGGGCGAACAGGACAGTCTTTCAAGAAGTGCTCGGAGCTGGCACAATACAAACAAAGGTTCTCGTTTCTTCGACGAGTTCTCTCCAACGGAGTTAGGCGAGATTGGTCCACCTGCATAGCCTCCTCAGTGGAAGGCGCATGTGCGGGCAAAGGTGGATGTTGGAAAACGGGCCAGACGTGAAGCCCTCCTAGGGCACTCGAAGTTCTTTCCCAGGCGGAGTTCCTCTCACCTTTCAGAAAAACGCACATCGATGCGTGTGGCCAAGCGAATAAGATCAGTCAAAGACGAAGGCAAATCACGTGCCGCTAGGGCATCTTTAATATGGCTAGAAAGTCCTTTCTTAAAGGAGGCACACAAGGCCTCATTATTCCAGGATAATTCTGACGCCAGGGTGAGGAACTGTACGGCATATTCGCCAACAGACCGGTCTCCCTGGACCAAGTTAAGCAGGGCTGCTTCTGCCGATGAGACCTGGGCTGGTTCCTCAAAGACATGGCGAAACTCAGAAACGAAGGCATGTAAGTTGGAAGTCACTGGTTCATTGCGATCCCATAATGGAGTGACCCAGGCCAGGGCCTTTCCTGTAAGCAGACTAATAATAAAGGCCACTTTGGCTCGTTCAGTGGGAAACTGGCCCGCCAACATCTCCAGATGCAGAGAACACTGGGCAAGGAAACCTCGGCATGACTTGGCATCCCCATCAAATTTAGCTGGCAAGGAGAGACAAACTCTAGCTGTAGGTGCTACAGGTGGCGGCGACACCGGACCGGAAGGTGGCAATTGCTGCTGCAGGATTGTTAGTAATTGCTGAACCATGGCTGCGAGCTGGTTGATTTGGCAAGTCTGCATAGCCACTACAGTGAGCAATTCTGAGGCGTTAGGCAGTGGCACCTCAGCGGGATCCATGGCCAGATCTTACTGTCACGGACCGGGTGGAGCGGACTCGGGTGTGGATCCACTTTAACTGTGGGACCGATGGCGGGTACCGTGTCAGGGGAGCGGAGTCTAAGGGGCCACCGGTATTCACCAGAGCCCACCGCAAGGCAGGTTGGTCTTGTGCGGCGAGTGACCCCCAGGTCGCTACCCCCAAACAGCGGCCCAGTCTCACAGTCAGCCGAGGTTCAGCGAGGTACACAAGTGGCAGGCAAAAGGCGTAGTAAATACAGGCAGAGATCGGGGCTGGCAGCACAGGTTCACGGTAAAGGTGAGTAGCCGAGGTCGGGGCAGGCAGCAAAGGTTCAGAGTCGGGGACAGGCAGAGGTCGGTACACAGGTGAGCAATCCAAGAATGTCTGACTTTCAACAAGCATGGAGAGACCAAGATCTGGCACTGAAGGAAGGAAGTGCCTCTTTAAATAGGGGAAGAGGATGCAGGATTGGATGACCAAACACCAATCAGTGCTGTACAGGCCCTTTAAATCTCAGGAATCCAGTGCCCTCTAGTGGACGGAGACGTGCGTGCACCTGAGCATGTGAGGAGGAAGCATGGGGGGAAGGGCGGCAGCTGAATGCAGCCATGAGGAAGTGCTGCAAGATGGATGACGGCTGCATGCAGCCATGGAGGTAAGTGACTTGCTGTGAGACGGGCGGGCAGCGCTCGCCCTAACAGGGAGAAGTTAACAGATTGTGAAGTGAGGCACATAGATTCCACCTGCTTGGCATTTAAAAGCCAATTTCACTTTTTCAAAACTTGATGTCTGATATGATTTTAGGATGTTTATATGCTGTTGCCCTTGGGCAACTTGCACTAAACAGACAGATGGAACTTCAGTATTTAAGCTCCTTAGACTCTAATCTAAACAGACTAAGGCTGCTTTCACATTGGCCGGCTGGTGTCGTGTCGGAGTAGGAATACTTCAAAGTGGGAAGAAAATTGTGCCCATTGAAATACATCATCTTTTCACATCTATGTACTGCATTATGCAAATAGAGACATGCAGTGTTTTGCCCAAGGCACAAGTACAACAAAGCCTGTAGATGTCTATGGGTCCACTTACTTCCCAGGCCATCGCTGACAGTCTCCACTACTGTCACTTCTACTCCTTGCTGGTACCTCCTCGGTCTTCATATCTGTGTCTGCTGCGACTACCTCTTTCCACTACCTCCTTGGCTCTCGGCCTTACATCACTGGGCACAGCCAGAGCAGTTCAGCCTATGGAGTCACTGCTGCAGTAATGCCACAAATGTAGGCACATTACATACTCATATTACATATATATAAAACTAAATCTGATGTAATCCTCAGAAGCATGGCAAGATGATGGAAAATAAGTTCCCCCAGGAACCTGGTACTGATTTTGCCAGCCCTTAACCTTTTCAGTGCCAGCCTACCTGGAGATTTTGTCACCCTTTGTTGCCAGACTATTTTTTACAATTTGGCACTCCACATGTTCAACTGTGATTCTTGAAGGGATTTCCAGGGATTTCCCAGGAAAAGTCTGAGGTTTAACATGAAATGTTTTGTTTGTCATTTTTTATATGTATTCTCAATATTTTGGGGCAAAATATGTTCAAAAAAATTTAAAAAATCTATTTTTTTACAATTTGTAGTGTTTTTTGTAATAAAGTAAATTTGTCAACAAAATTTTATTGCGCGTGAAATCCCAATTTCTCCTGGTTACAGCGGTACCACATATGTATTGGTAGACACCCTTTCCTGCCCAGGAGACTCCCCCAAACTGAAACAGAGCTTTAGGGGATTTTCAGATAAAATATCACTATGGTATGCACTATGCACAGTAAAGAAAAACAACTCTTTACATTTGAAATACCCCCCACAAACTTATTCTCTGGAAGTACACACCTCAAGCTTTCTAGACGTACCAGGCTTATTGACATGGGTGCAGTTTTCTGGAAATAATACCTCAATTAATTCTTTGATTGCACTGAATTTATAGACTGAGAGTGCACTGAGAATAAAAAAGCAGGATCAAACACACATTTTCCTAAAAAAATCAATATGCAAACAAGAAAAAACAAGTTCAGTCTGAAAAAGCAACATCCCCCGAACAGAACAATACCCAAAATGCATAGCTACTTTCAAGGAAAGAGTCATCAAACACCCCAAAGTAAAGCATGCATGTAACGGTAATTTTACTTGAAAATTTCAGCTCTGCAGACAAACTGCACACCTTGCGTAGTTTCTACCAAAACAACCCTTTACATTTGGATTCCCCCCCCCCCACAAACCATATATTCCCTGAATGAACACATGTTACGCTTTCTAAGCGTACCCAGCTCATTGTTGTTGGCTTATCGTTTTAGAAGTAATCTCTCAAAGAATTCTTAGGTTACACAGGGTTTCCTTAAAAAAATTCTTAAAAAGCAGACAAGAAAAAACAAGCTAAATCCAAAAGCACAAGTTCCCCCGAGCAGAACAATACCCAACATAGCTACTTTTAACCCTTTAAGAACCAAAGTTTTACCTCAAGCAACAGGAAGTCCTGTTGTCTGAGGTAAAACTTTGGTTCTGCTAGTATCCTTGTAAAAGTCTTATCTGGACGACCATCTGTTGTTAAACAAGTCACAGTCAGCATTGCTAGCAGATCTGTTAAGACTCTGGACGTGGGAGGGGTTTGGGTTCAATAATAAATATAGAAAAGTCCAACCTAATACCCAGCCAACAGAACAATTTCTGGGGTTCAATGTAGACAGCTCCCAGCTCAATTTATTTTTCCACAGAAAATGATAGGCAAAATTACAACATAGGCCCCAAGATTATCTTCAGTACCTTTTAGTCTCACTAAGAGAAATTATGAAGGTACTGGGTCTCATAACCTTGACTATCCCAGCATATCTTGGGCTCAGTAACATACAAAAGCATTACAAAGGTTCCTGCTAGAACAGTGGAACAAGCAACAGGGTTCACTAGACAACGCTCGCAAAGGCCCAAAGGATCTGGGAGCCGGGTTTCAGAGAGCTCCTGGTGGTCAAGTTGACACTAGATCAATTTTTTTGACATTTAGATCAATTTTTTCTACCAGTAGTGGGCAAGGACGTTCAGATAAAGTCAGACAATGCCTCCACGGTGGCGTGTCTAAATCATCAGGGGGGACCAGATCCTTAACCCCATTGAGTTATCAAAAGACATTCTCTTACCACTTTAAAGCGGACCAAAACCCACTGAACTTGTGAAATACATTTGACCAAAGCCCCCGCTGATAGTGTGTAGAACCAAAAATGGATATTTTTGCTTATCAAATCACCCTGAAACACTGTTTTTTGCTCTCCCTCTCTGTAAGATTGCAAGTGATTAGTCATTGCATAAGTGTGGCAATGACATCGTTGCTACACACAGCAGTGGAAATGAATGGAGGATGCAGAGCTTTAGAGCAAAAACAGGTGGAAATATCTAGTATTAGAATGAAACAAAAGCAGTAAAAATAGGCATGTTACTATTCATGGGGGGAGCAATTCAGAGGATGCTAGTACAAAATGTGGGTTTTGGTCCGCTCTAAGCCCATGTGCGGTCAGTGTCAGCAGTATATATAAAGGGGACCCTCAATACTGTCGCAGACTACTTAAGTCAAGTAAAATTCCGTTGACCGAATGGTGTCTGAACCAGGATGCCTATCTGCTGATCATAAGCGTTAGGGGTCTCCCGTAGATAGATTGTTTGTTACTGTCAGCAATACAAGATGCAGGACATCGTTTCTCTCACAAAGGAAGAAAGTGCGCTAGCAATAGATGCTCTTGCTCAGCCAAGGAATATTTTCATCTTGCCTATGCCTTCCCTCCTTTCAGAATTCTGCCTCAGGTGGTCAGGAATTGGTTCGCGGAATTAAGGAAGCTGGCAAAGAAGGGTCCCCGGAGGTTTCCAGAAACTCTGAATATCATTCATCAGGACATCATTCTGCATTCCAAACGGTCAAAACTGCTGCTGACAGTGTGGATCCTGAAAGACACGTCCTAAGAAGTAAGGGTTGTTCAATAAAATGACAGAAACTCTTCTGGCTGTCCGAAAGTTAACTACTAGGAGAATCTATGAAAAGGTATGGAAATGTTTTGCTACTTTTGTGAAGTGAACAAGCTAAAGAAGAACACGGCCACAGTACTTGAATTCCTTAAGGAAGGGTTTGATAAGGGGCTGGCTGTAAGTACGTTAAAGACTCAGACTTCTGCATTATCAGTTGTTCTCTAACAAAAATTGAGGCAAATTAATATATCTCCCCCAGAGGTTAAGCCCATTTTACAAGAGCTATGGCCGCTTAGGGGCAGAAAGGGCTGGTGCGTCCTTGCATGAGATATGTAAAGAGGCACCTTCCTCAATATTATCAAATATTATAGACTTGATTTACTATCTGCAAAGCATCAGGCCTTCGGTAGAAGGGTACTACTTGCAGATTCCCACCCCTAAGGTATAATTACTTGCCTGTTTCTCTCCATGTGGTCAAGCTGAAGGATGACTTGGATATACCACCGTTAGACTTACTGGTGACGGCCTTTTCAGGAATCCCTCAGCGTGACCGCTTATTACCTGCCCATAGTCCAAGGGTTACTTAAATTACTTTACAAAGACTGAGGTGGCCGAGAAGAAAATAAAAATATGGTGCACCACAGAGATACTAGTTAGTAGGACATGCTCACCTACAACTTAAAACTCAATGCAGAAAAAAGTAGCAGTTGCGACTACCAGCCACAGCAGCCACAAATATGGGAGCACCACCAAAGAAGAAATTCTAGTTTAGAAAATCATTTTATTTGAGTACAAAAACACTTAAAAAACACATATACACAGCAAGACATTTAACTCTTTAACCGCCAGCCTACCTTGAGATTTTGTCACCCTTTGTTGCCAGACCATTTTGCACTATTTTGCGCTCCCCATGTTCAACTGTGATTTTTGAAGGGATTTCCCAGGAAAGTGATATATTGTTTTTTTCAGCAGAGTCTGGGCTTTAACATGAAATGTCTTGTTTGTCATTTTCTAAGTGTATTCTCAATATTTTTGGGTGAAATATGTGCAAAAATATATATATATATATATTTTTTACAATTTGTAGTGTTTTATTGTAATAAAAAATGTAAGTTTATCAATAAAATCGTATTGCGTGTGAAACCCCAATTTCTCCTGGTTACAGCGGTACCACATATGTATTGGTAGACACCCTTTCCTGCCCAGGAGACTCCCCCAAACTGAAACAACGCTTTAGGAGATTTTCAGATAAAATACAACTATGCTTTGCAATATGCGCACCTTGCAGTTTTTCAAGAAAAACAACCCTTTACATTTGAAATACCCCCAACAAACTATATATTCTCTAGAATTATACACCTCAGGCTTTCTAGGTGTACCAGGCCTGTTGACATGGGTGCAGTTTTCTGGAAGTAATCCCTCAATGTATTCTTTGGTTGCACAGGGTTTCCCTAAAAAAGAATAAAAAAGCAGAATCAAAACCACATTTTCCTAAAAAAAAAACTATATGCAAACAAGAAAAAAAACTGAAAATCTGAAAAAGCAAATGTGTATGCTTTTGTGTATGCACATGAGCGAACTGGTGTCACTCTCCCATCCAGAACCAGGGGTCTGCTATTTATATTACAACCTTTTGACCCAATAAATTAGGCTATAATCAAATCTACATAGAAGTATTTACAAAAATTACTGTAAGGTGGACCCAAACCATCCAGCACTCTTATTGAGACATATTGAGACAAATGGTGGTTTGGGGAGATATGAGACAAAGGGGCATGTTTGGTGGAATTAAAAAACAACCAATAATGGTTAAAGATTTTCACCAGAGTCTTTTCCTCAAAGAGGACCCAAACAAACACATTAAAACGACATTGTGTGTTATATTGATTAGGAACTCAAAGACTTCATCATAACTGCCTGTTTGCCAATACGTAGGCATCTCATAAATCAGAGTTCATAAATAATAAATAATATATAATGAATAAATGAAAAAAAAAATTGTGACTGAAATGTTCAAATGATTCTGATCTTCACTTTTTAGTATTCCCAGTCGTTCAGGTAGAGTTCCTTCCCAGGGGCCTTTACTTGATCTTAGGTGAGTATAAGTGAAATCTAAAAAAACAAAATATTGTGAGAAAACTGTGAAATAAATAAGTAGAACAGATAAAAAACAAACGAAAAGTGAAAAAGACAACTAATCATTAATTCCATTCACTCCAATAGGAGTATGGTATTCTCCCTCCAACCCATGTACTTCTGTGCAAGATTAGGGCACTTTGGAGAGTCCAACTAAGCTACTGACAAATAGATGTGGATGCAACCCGACCGGGGCAACCACAGTGGTGCCAAATGAACAAACAGGTGAAATCTAAAACAAGAGTGCCCAGGTACTACCTGGATCTCATAAAAGAAGGGAGACTCAATGGGAAAGGTAAGTCAACCCTAAAAAGGCTGCTGTGGCTGGTAGTCGCAACTTTTTCTGCATTGAGCTAAGCTGAGAACACGTCAGCGCAGCCAAGCGCGCTGACTGGATGTGAGGTTGCCTATGCACTGTAGGACCAGGGAAGGACGAGTCAGTTCGGGTGGGTCTTTTAACCTGTTCCTGGTTTGTGTTTCCTCCCAGGGGTTGGAACTAATCTCTCCATGTGGTCATACTGAAGGATTCTTGAAAAGGACGTTACCAGTAAGTCTAACAGTGTTTTTTTGTTGTAACCAGCTATTTTAATGTCCTTGCACATACTTACATTTCTTCCCCCTGCTGGTATCTAGGGCATCCCATGTAGTTTGCATGTCCTTCACCATGCTTGCCTTTCTTCTCCCTGCTTCCATCTAGGGCATCCCATGTAGTTTGCATGTCCTTCACCATGCTTGCCTTTCTTCTCCCTGCTTCCAGCTAGGGCATCCCATGTAGTTTGCATGTCCTTCACCATGCTTGCCTTTCTCCTCCGTTTCCATCTAGGGCATCCCATGTAGTCTGCATGTTCTTCACCATGCTTGCCTTTCTTCTCCCTGCTTCCAGCTAGGGCATCCCATGTAGTTTGCATGTCCTTCACCATGCTTGCCTTTCTCCTCCCTGTTTCCATCTAGGGCATCCCATGTAGTCTGCATGTTCTTCACCATGCTTGCCTTTCTCCTCCCTGTTTCCATCTAGGGCATCCCATGTAGTCTGCATGTCCTTCACCATGCTTGCCTTTCTCCTCCCTGTTTCCATCTAGGGCATCCCATGTAGTTTGCATGTCCTTCACCATGCTTGCCTTTCTCCTCCGTTTCCATCTAGGGCATCCCATGTAGTCTGCATGTTCTTCACCATGCTTGCCTTTCTTCTCCCTGCTTCCAGCTAGGGCATCCCATGTAGTTTGCATGTCCTTCACCATGCTTGCCTTTCTCCTCCCTGTTTCCATCTAGGGCATCCCATGTAGTCTGCATGTTCTTCACCATGCTTGCCTTTCTCCTCCCTGCTTCCATCTAGGGCATCCCATGTAGTCTGCATGTCCTTCACCATGCTTGCCTTTCTCCTCCCTGCTTCCATCTAGGGCATCCCATGTAGTTTGCATGTCCTTCACCATGCTTGCCTTTCTCCTCCCTGCTTCCAGCTAGGGCATCCCATGTAGTGTGCATGTTCTTCACCATGCTTGCCTTTCTTCTCCCTGCTTCCAGCTAGGGCATCCCATGTAGTGTGCATGTTCTTCACCATGCTTGCCTTTCTCCTCCCTGTTTCCATCTAGGGCATCCCATGTAGTTTGCATGTCCTTCACCATGCTTGCCTTTCTCCTCCCTGCTTCCATCTAGGGCATCCCATGTAGTCTGCATGTTCTTCACCATGCTTGCCTTTCTCCTCCCTGCTTCCATCTAGGGCATCCCATGTAGTCTGCATGTTCTTCACCATGCTTGCCTTTCTCCTCCCTGCTTCCATCTAGGGCATCCCATGTAGTGTGCATGTTCTTCACCATGCTTGCCTTTCTCCTCCCTGCTTCCATCTAGGGCATCCCATGTAGTGTGCATGTTCTTCACCATGCTTGCCTTTCTCCTCCCTGCTTCCAGCTAGGGCATCCCATGTAGTGTGCATGTTCTTCACCATGCTTGCCTTTCTTCTCCCTGCTTCCAGCTAGGGCATCCCATGTAGTGTGCATGTTCTTCACCATGCTTGCCTTTCTCCTCCCTGTTTCCATCTAGGGCATCCCATGTAGTTTGCATGTCCTTCACCATGCTTGCCTTTCTCCTCCCTGCTTCCATCTAGGGCATCCCATGTAGTCTGCATGTCCTTCACCATGCTTGCCTTTCTCCTCCCTGCTTCCATCTAGGGCATCCCATGTAGTCTGCATGTTCTTCACCATGCTTGCCTTTCTCCTCCCTGCTTCCATCTAGGGCATCCCATGTAGTGTGCATGTTCTTCACCATGCTTGCCTTTCTCCTCCCTGCTTCCATCTAGGGCATCCCATGTAGTCTGCATGTTCTTCACCATACTTGCCTTTCTCCTCCCTGCTTCCATCTAGGGCATCCCATGTAGTGTGCATGTTCTTCACCATGCTTGCCTTTCTCCTCCCTGCTTCCATCTAGGGCATCCCATGTAGTCTGCATGTTCTTCACCATTCTTACCTTTGTACCTTGGTTGCCATATTGTCTGCTTCTACCTACTGTTACTCACCTCATACTTCAGACACCTTCTGTTTTGATGTTCTGTTTTACACCGCTGTTTGCTTTGCATCTGCTTTATGTAGTTGCAAAGAAAGCACGTCGCCATGCAGCATATAACAAACATGTTTTTGTTATATTTTTTGGTTTTCCTTTAGCTTCACATGCACACCCCTGACCCCTGTAATTTTCTGGGACAGTGCAAGCACCCAAACCTTTTTACGCTTATGTATGCCAATTCTAGGTAATCTAGCTCTCCCATCCCACAATATTAGCGAATTCCAAGCACAGATGCACTTAGGCCAAAAGGCGTGTCTTACTTTCCACTCCGCTACTACTGTTGGATAGGGCTCACTGACTGAGGCCAGCAACAAGGCGAAGCCAGCTCTCTCATCCCACAATAGTAGCAGATTGCATAGAAATGTCAAGCCTAAATCACTTAGGCACCATGCATTGTATACAAACATGCCAGAGTGGTACATGTGAAAGTGGCAGCAAAGTACTGTGGCCCTGTAACGTTGGAAGGCCAGGCCTCCGCCATTACTGTGACGCTATTATGTGCCTTTGCTCGTATTTCGTGGCCACTGTCACCCATTTGCACCTTGGCAGGATGAGGTCTGTATGATGTACCCCTGCGCTGAGGCGCCCTGGTGGACCTCAGAAGCGTGCTTGCATTCATACACCCATGTAGCCTATAGGTTGCTTGCATCTTTGATGGACTGTTAAATAAACTAAATTGTTTCCAATACAATTTTTCACTCAGGTATAAAAGAACACAGCTGAGGGTCAGATTTTCTTGCCACTGCTGACTAAGGAGCTCAATATAGAAACATAGAAGGTTGACGGCAGAAGGAGACCATACGGTAGATCTAGTCTGCCCTTATGTGTATACTGTATGTACTCTTTATCTTAGGATAGATGTGTGCTTATCCCAGGCATGTTTAAATTCAGTGACTGTTGATTTTTCAACTACCTCTGCTGGAAGTTTGTTCCAAGCATCTACTACTCTTTCTGTAAAATAATATTTTCTAACATTGCTCCTGATCTTCCCCCCGACTAGCTTCAGGTTGTGCCCCCTTGTTCTATCGTTAAGCTTCTTCTTAAAAACACTTCCCTCCTGAACCTTATTTAATCCATTCACATATATAAAGGTCTCAATCATGTCCCTCCTCTCCCTTCTTTCCTCCAGACTGTACAAATTAAGTTCTTTAAGTCTCTCCTGATAAGTTTTAAGTTTAAGTCCTTCCACCATTTTCGTTACCCGCCTTTGGACACATTCTATTTGAATAATGTCTTTTTGCAGGTAAGGTCTCCAGAACTGCACACAGTATTCTAGCTGTGGCCTTACCAGGGCTCTATACAGCGGCATCACAACCTCCTCCTTCCTACTGGTGATGCCCCGAGCTATGCAGCCGAGCATCCTGCTTGCTTTTCCCACTGCCTGGCTACACTGTCCACTCATCTTGCAGCTATCAGTAATCAGTACCCCTAAATCTCTCTCCTCCGAGGTCCTGGCTAACACAGTGCTGCCCATACGATACTCAGAGCAGGGATTCCTTCTACCCAAGTGCATGATTTTACATTTAGAGACATTAAACTCTAGTTTCCACAGTTTTGACCATCTATCCAGTAAAGCTAAATCATTTTCCATGTTGCAGACACCTCCAGGAATATCCACCCTATTACTAACCTTTGTATCATCAGCAAACAGACAAACTTTTCCTACCAAGCCTTCTCCTATGTCACTTACAAATATATTAAAAAGAATGGGGCCACACCATAGGCACCACAACAGCCTCCAGAGCCAGGAACACAGGCATGGCTGAGGAACTGGCAGCATCCAACCTAGGTATTAGACAACAATGGTTGAGTCCTATACTGCCCTGTTACCTGCATAATATAAAGTCATTAGCATGTACCGAAACGTGTAACAGTTACTGTCCAATTTTGTATATATGTAACAGGGAAATATAGGACTAACATTTTTTTGTCTAATCTGTCCTGATATTGACTGCACAAATATCACCATAGTGGTTTTTGGCCACAAGATGGCACTGTCATCCATTAACTTGTTTATCTGTGATGTGGATAAGCACTATACTGGATCACAACCTGCACCACTTCTATTTTTCTGTTATATGGATAAGCTTCTTGATGAAGTGATTCACGAGTTGACCCTTTTCTTAAAGTGGACCGTCACCCATGGGTGATCGGCCCAGGAATCTATAAGATTCCCGGGCCGATCACCCCCCTCACCGCGGGACATCCGAGATCGGGATGTCCCGCGGTGAGGGACCCCCCCCAAAACCCCCAAAAAACTCACCTGATCGGCGGCGGCAGCTGCCGCCTCCCGCGCGCTCCTCTAGCCGTGCGCGCGCCCGCCCGCGCCGGCCGTTTGTGAATGGCCGGCGCGGGCGCGCGCACTGTCCGAGGGGCGCGCGGGAGGCGGCGGCGGACGCGCTGCCTTGTCCGCCGCTTGTCCGTGGGAGCGTGGTGAGGTGAGTTTGGGGGTTTCTGGGGGGTTTTACACAGCGGGGCACCCCTAATCGGGGTGCCCCCCTGAAGTGGACCAAAACCCAGGATAGTCAAAATCCTGGGTGTTGGTCCACTTTAAGCAGACCTCTATGGTGCTTATTAGCAAGACTATATCTGGTACAACTGTTACAATATAACTGTGTTTTGGAATAATGCAATATAACTGTGTATGTTGTGTATACAAATAAATGTATTCTTTTTGCATCAAAATCCATTTCTGTGTGGTGTGCATTACTGAAAATATATAAGCCAATATATTTAGGTCTGAATGGATAATCAAAGTATTTGCACCCAACTGCCCTGGTGTCTTTGAAGACAATTTTTTACTTGGTGGGCTATATCGACTTAAATTATTATTCTGCTTGATGGTTGATCATCTGGCTGGGTCCTAGTCCCACTCAACCCCCAAAGCATTGCTGGAGCAGTTATGGTTGGAGATTGCCCACAACGTGATAGGGTGGGGCCAGAACCCAAGGATAGTGCCCAGGCCAAGAAAAAGTGGGAGGACCTGAAGGTGGTGGTTCATCGTAAACACTGCACCAGACAGGCTGAGGGGTAAGTGCTGAACAACCAGAGGGCTGCTTGCAAAGGAAACATTGAACACACTAAAGTCACCATTTGCTTTGTTTGACTCTAGTTTCCCATTCCTCCCTAAAACTCTACAATTTACCCATGCTGAGGAGCGGGTTTTGGGGATGCTCCACCCCAACATCTACCAGGGGGTGTCAGGCACCATGGACACCGATAGGCAGCATGAGCCCACCAGTGGTTAGACTTGTTAGCAAATTGTAGCTTAGTACAGGGGGGAGTAGGCCAACCAAACATGCCACCCACCAACCTTAGTTCCCACATGCACAGCTGAATTTGAGGGCTTGCCTGTGCAACATATGTCATGTGACTACACACACCAAGAGTATTAGGCAACCCTTATATGTAACCCCTAACATGGATGTGAGCAGACCAAAATTTGGGGACACACATCGATGTGGGACCCAGTGTGTATCCCTTGTAGGGATTTTGAAGGGCCACATATACTGTTAATAGGAAACTGCCAGTGCACTTACCTTGAGCTGGCCCATCTGGTGTGCCTACCACCAAGACAACATCAGTGCCGGGCTTGTGATGAGGTAAATGAGTGAGCTAAATAGGCAGAGGGCAAGGGGCAGGGTGGAGGAGGAGGGTGAACCCAGGGTAAAGTTTGGGGCCCTGGAGGCTGTGTGGTAACATTGGGAAAAACTAACACTAATGTTTTTCCACACAGACGGCACCTCTCCTGGATGAAATGAATGAGCTGGAGGAAGGGCACTCTGAACCTCTGGATGGAGACCCCCCATTGAGTCATGCACAAACTCCTTTCTTTGCTGATACTCATCTAAGAGCCTGGTATTTACAAGCGCTAGTGTCAGATCTGCCTGAGGCCGTGTCTTCAGCGCATTGATCAGTGCAGTGTATGTATCGGGCAAGCTGCACAATATGGCTGCTACGTGACTGTCTGTTATATTCTCACTGACTGATAAAAGGTGTGCCATCACTTTCAGCATAGCATTTATATGCTCCTGCATGTCCTGCTCTCTGCTACGTTTCCTCAACAGAAACAACACTACATTCTACATGCCTTTCGCTGTATTCTTACTGCGTATATGAATAAACTGTTTTCCACTAGTAAACTTATGGTGGCCCATGCCTGTCTGTTTTCCCTGTCCCAGTCCTGATAATTATCCTGTGCCCTCTCTGTAGTACTAACCTCCCACTCATTTCTGGATAATAGCATTTCTGCTTTAAACCTCCATAGTTGATAATTGTCATTGTTCAGCTTGGCCACTGAGAGTTCAAGCTCCCAGCTGCTGGCCACTCTCCCTCTTTTATATATAAGAACAGTCTTACATGTATACAAATGTCTCTGGAGGCTTCCTTATGTCAATCTTCGCATCTGCTGCGTTGTCTCCAGTTCTAAGCTATAATATGCCTGGGCCGCATTTCATCCCTGGGCTTTGTCCTTTCGCTGTGGCTTCATTCGGTCACTAGGACTTTATTCGGGGAGAGGACAGCAGCAAGAGGTGAAGGGCAGCGGCAAGGGGTTAGGTGAGTGGTAGAGAACAGGAGCAGGGGGTGGAGTGTTTAGGTGAGTTGCAGAGGATACCAGCAGGGGGGTGAGGAGGTTAGGTGAGTGGTAGAGGACAGGGGCAGGGGGTGAGGGGGTTAGGTGAGTTGCAGAGGATTCCAGCAGGGGGTGAGGAGGTTAGGTGAGTGGTAGAGGACAGGGGCAGGGGGTGGAGTGTTTAGGTGAGTTGCAGAGGATACCAGCAGGGGGTGAGGAGGTTAGGTGAGTGGTAGAGGACAGGGGCAGGGGGTGAGGGGGTTAGGTGAGTTGCAGAGGATTCCAGCAGGGGGTGAGGGGGTTAGTTGAGTGGTAGAGGACAGGGGCAGGGGGTGGAGTGTTTAGGTGAGTTGCAGAGGATACCAGCAGGGGGTGAGGAGGTTAGGTGAGTGGTAGAGGACAGGGGCAGGGGGTGGAGTGTTTAGGTGAGTTGCAGAGGATTCCAGCAGGGGGTGAGGGGGTTAGTTGAGTGGTAGAGGACAGGGGCAGGGGGTGGAGTGTTTAGGTGAGTTGCAGAGGACACCAGCAGGGGGTGAGGAGGTTAGGTGAGCGGTAGAGGACAGGGGCAGGGGGTGAGGGGGTTAGTTGAGTGGTAGAGGACAGCAGTAGGTGGTGGTTAGGTAAAGAAAATGTGCAAAAGTGATAGAGAGAAGGAAAGGGATGATTACATGAACAGATGATAAAAAAAGGAGAAAATATAGAAAAGAGGAGTAACGGAAATTAAAAATAAAGGTAGGATGACATAGGAAGAATGAGTAAAATAATGTGACATAAGAAACATGAAGAGAATGTGGAATGAGAAGGAATGTGGGAAAATGAAAGAGAGGCAGCAATGTAGAAAAAGAGAGTGGAGGAGAAAGAAAGAGAGAGTTGAATAAGGTTAGAAAAAGAAAGGGAACATTAGGAATGAAGAAAAAGAATGAAAGCGAGCAAGTGAATAAAACTGGAAAGGGAAAAAAGTAAGAAAGGAGAATGAGAAAAAGAGAACTAGTAAAGGGAGATGGATGGAGTGTAAAAAAGGAAGATTTAAACAAGCTGAAGAGGAGGAAGTGACAACAGAAAGATGGTAGAAATGTGTAAAGGACATGGAAAAGGGCAGGGGTGGGGGGGGGATAGAGAGGAAAATACAGGGATAATGAAATAAAAGTGGGAGAAAGAGAAGGGGGAATTCAAGAAGAAGGAAAGGGTAAAAAAGAGAAATGTAGGTATTTTATAAAAGAGAAGCCTTCTGATCCAGTACAGAGCTCCCTGGTGCCCCCCTTACAGAGAGGTTGGGATGGCTCCCTGTGCGACCACACATCACTCCTGGACCACCTGCTACGGTGCTCCCCTGGATGGAGGCTTTGTGTTTGTTATTAGATTAGAAAGATGCAGACTAAAGACCATGAAGCAGATCTTTTCCATAATCTTGTTTTCTCCTTTTTTTACCCGTCCAGTGGAAAGCAAATAAGGGGCTGTACATGTGAAATCTTGTTGTGTGAGGGAGTTTATGAAGCCTGCTCGGCTGTAACCCAGGCTGCTATTACAGGTGCTGCCTCGCTAGAGACATGAGAGCTCTCCTCCTCTCTATAGAGAAGCAGTGGCAGAGGGGGCACGTGACGTCATGGCCAGGTGGGCGTGGCAGGCAGGGAGCTGTCTCCGCTCTGTGGTGCTAATGGAGGCTGGAGCCCCTTGTCGCCGGGAATAGCAGAGACAAGGAGAGGGGGCGTAGGTGCAGCGGACACCATGAAAGCCGCCGAATAGAGAAAGAAAAGAAAAGCAGGGCGAGACTTGATGCTCCGGTGCTCGCCATGATGGCCGGTGTCCGGCAGCCCGTGATCCGGTGCCTGGCCTTGCTGAGCCTGCTGCTGTGGTGCGGCCCGGGCGGCTGTAGACGCGCCTCATCCCCGGGCTCCCCGGCGCCCCAGCTCACTGATCTGAGGTCACAGATCTCTGGGGTGGAGGAGCTGCTGGAGGAGTTCAGGAAACAGCTGCAGCAGCAGCAGAGGGAGGAGGAGGGAGGCGGCGGTTGGCTGGAGGCGCGCAGGCAGCAGCAGCAGGGCCCCGCCGGGAGGGATGGCCAGGCCGCCCCGGAGGATGGAGAGCAGCAGCAGCAGCAGGAGGAGGAGGAGGCGGCCATGCAGCGGCAGCTCCAGGAGGTGGCTGTGCGGCCGGCCGGGGAAGGCGGGGAGGAGCTTTGTAACTTCAGCCGCCAGGAGGACTATATCATCCGCACCAAGGACTCGCTGGAGGCCGGCGCCACCTTCCTCAGGGCCCCGGCCGGGCAACTGCTCAGCTGGAAGCAATGTCTGGAGCTGTGCTGCGCCGAGCCCCGCTGCTCAGCCGCCGTCACCGAAAGCTCCGGCCGCGGCCTCAGCTGCTTCCTCTTCGACTGCTCCCCCCGGGGCCGCCATGTCTGCCGCTTCTCCCCCCACCGGGACTACAGCAGCTTCACCCTCACCGGCCGCAACACCTCCGCCGCCTGGACTGGCCACACGCATCCGCGCCTGGGTAAGCATCCGCGCCTCAGCCACCTATCGGTATCCCTCCGCTACCTCAGGGGTTGTGTAGCTAGCAGTAAAGCCATGGCTGTCACTGCCTCAAGAACACCATATTCAATATAGGGTCTCCATCTTCTAATTCCAGTGACATGACAGGCTCTGGTTTGAATGAACTTTTACTATGGAGGCTCAACCTCTATAGTACCAGGGCACTAAGGTAGTCCTAACTAGTGGCACCTAACCTAACCAGTGGCAGACCGGGTCCAAAAATCAGTCCTGGATTTTACCAGACCATGGCCAGCCCCAGGCATCCCTGCTGAGCCCCCCCCCCCAACCATGAAAGCTATAGCATTGGGGGCTGGGGTTCCTTGGCTGGGGTTCCAGGGGGCTGAGAGGGAGACTAAGGGGGCAGGGATTTAATGTGGATCTTAAAAGAAGCAGCCCATCAGGCCCCAAAGCAATGCGGCCCACCAAGCATTGTCCCAGGTCTCCCTATGGCCAGTCCGCCCCTGGTCCTAACCTCTCTCAGCGCTATTAGAGTGGACTGAAACCCAGCTCTATAGACTGAAAGACTCCAGGGCAGTTTACAGCATCCCTTGAACACCTTTAGCTGATTCACACCCTGGCCACCAGCATATCTGAATGGCTTGGCGCACAGCAAAGTGGGAGTAGCAATCATTTTTATTAAGAATTTGCCTGCCATGAATTATGATTGGACAAGATAGGTCACCTTACTAATAATATTGGCCATTATGCACCATTCTTGATAGGTCCCTTTTTAATACCACCTGTTGATCATTGTGCCCCTTTCTAGTATTTCCTATCGACCATTGTGCCCCTTTCTTGATAGGTCCCCCTTTCCTATAACTCTTGTTAACCATTATGTCAATTTCTTGATAGGTCCCCTTTCTAATACCTCCTATTGATCTTTGTGCCCCTTTCTTCAAAAGTCCCATTTCTAATATCTCCTAAACATTATTATGCCCCTTTCTAATGCCTCCTATTGATAATAGTGGGCCTTTTCTTGATAAGTCCCCTTTCTAATACCTCCTAAACATTATTGTGCCCCTTTCTAATATCTCCTATTGATTATTGTACCCCTTTGCTTGATAAGCCTCCTTTCCTATAACTCCTGTTGACCATGTTTACCATTATGCCTCTGTCTTAATAGGTCTACTTTCTATTACCCCCTGTTGACCATCATGCCTCTTATTTTATAGGTCCCATTTCTTATAAATCCTATCGCTAGGTCCCCTTTTGTCGTGCCCTCTTTCTGCCTTCTTCTCTTTACTGTACACACTTTATGGCTTTTGCTTCCCACTATGCCCCCTGTTGCTTTCTACCCCTTTCTGTCTAAACTCATCCCCACTTTCTTGTTCTGCCTACCTGAAGCTAAATGCTTTGCCTCTTTACATGCTGTCCCATTCTCTTCCTACCACCCCTGCATCATCACTGAGTCACTATACTGGTCATCTTTTGTTTGTTCCCCACAAATCTTTTGTCATATCAGCATCGGGGAGAACATGAAGAAGGTCAATCTTTAACTTTTTATGAACCAAAACAAATTGGCTACAATGCACATACCCCATCACATTCGCCTTAATGGCCTTTTACTATGGAGGTCGAAGTTCATTCAAACAAAAGAAAAGCCTGTTATGTCATTTTTTTTTTACCAGAAGTCTCTTGAAATCAAGAATATGATATGTAGCCTCTTTAAGAGAATGTTTACTTGTGTTAACCCTGTAGGCCCTAGCACCTGCATTTAAAAGAAGCACTATTGCGAAAAATGGCCCAATGATAAAAGTCCATATAATATGCTGGATGGCAGGAGGAGGGGCTACGTATATACCCAGCATCAAGAAATAGGAGGAAGAGGAAATCAAGGGTGTTCTCAGACACTAAACCTGTCACCCCTGGATTTTATTCCTACCATGAAGGAATAAACCGCAAGCTTGACAGGAGTTGTTCAGTTTGGGTGTATAAGTGACCCCTTTTTGCATTAGCTGACATGTTTATATGGATTTTTAATATTTCACAATATTACACAATTTCGCATTAGCGCTCTTTTAAACAGTGTTATACAGGTTAAGCATTAGGCAGTGTGAGAAACACAGAAACTGTCAGGTAGTGATGAGCGGGTTGGTTGAAATTCGGGTTCGACAAATTTGGCCGAACTTGCCAACAAACCTCTGGTCGATGGGGACTCAAACTTTGGGCCCAAAAATGGCTAGGAGGTTCAAAATCGAGGGGAACACCAGGGCACAAAATGGAAGTACTCCTAATAAAAAAAATACTTTTTCCATGTTTAATTCTTTCCCACTGCAGGTAATTGCCTTCAAGTTTAACATTAAAACTGCCTATGGGCACCTGAAAAAATACAATTAAAAATTCAGGCTATTGTTCCTGTATCTAAACTGTATCTAATCAAAAATGCCAAATAAATTACCAAAAAATATATAAAAAAAGCCCCAAGACATTTTCAAAGTTTAAAAGGATGTCTTTAATTGAAACAGTTAAAACCTGAAAAAGTACAAATAAAAAATAAAAAAGCAGGCTATTGTTCATTAGATAAAAATTATATCTAATGAAAAATGCCCAAAAATATAAAAAAATAAACTTGCAGGCAGTTTCAAATGTTTAATGGGATGCATTTAATAGCACTCAAAACGGAAAAATACAATTAAAAAAATAAAAAGTCATAAAAAAATTGTATCTAACGAAAAATGCTCAAAAAATTACCAAAAAAAGCAGCCCATAAACCAGCTTCTCTGTGTTTGGGCGAACGCCGAACCCTGGCACGGATAGCTGAAGTCCGTGTTTGGTGCAGCCCTGAACTTTGCGAGTTAGATACTTTCATTACTAATGACAGGGAAAGATAAGGTGAAAAGGTTTTAGATTATATTACAATAGCTAATAAAACAATCCTTGTAATACATACATGCTGTGGGAAAGCTGCTCCTGTGTGTTTCAATGATAGATAGTCCAGTAGAGATGCCTCCTTCCATTAAAAAATAAAACACCCTTTATCCTTTATGCTGTATTTTCATGAAGGTTTTAAAGCAAGCACTTTGTGTAAAACAAATATAAGCTTGCGGGGAATCCCCAGATGGCATAGCAGATGGTGACATACTGCATACACCAAACACCACTATAATAGAGGCACACAGAGTCACAGCGCAAATATGCTTTCAGTATGCTTCCTGTGCATCACAGAGACATATATTAAAGCTTACTGGCTTATGGGAGGACACTTTTACTCATCTCACCTCTGTATTGTCACTTCAATGTGTAATATATTCTGACTTTACACAAAGGATTTATCACCCACTGGAGCCACATTCTTAAAGTGGACCAAAACCCAGGATTTTGGTCCTTGTCCCCCGGGGAACCCTGATGGTGGGTGCCCCGCTGCGTGAAACCCCCAGTTAACTCGCCTCCAATTCTCACCATATCCCCCTCTTCCCTCTTACAGGGAGCGTGCCCGCACCTGCCATCCACAAATGCCTGGTGTGAGCATGCTCCCTGCTAGAGGTATAATGGGGATGTGGCCAGGGTATGGGGTGACCTGGGGGTTTCACACAGCGGGGCATCCCAATTTTGGATGCCCTGGGGGAGGGAATCAGTCGGCCCGGAATCTTATAGATTCCCGGGCCGATCGCAATGGGTTTTGGTCCACTTTAACAAAATAGAAAAATAGTAGAAAAATGAAAGGAATCTGGCTACAAGCTTAAACTTGCCCTTCAGCATCATTTAATGGAAAGCCCAAATCCCTAAAAAACTATTCCCCAGCATCTAAAATTAATATATTATAAGTCTCTTACTTTTTTTTTTGTTACTTTCCCGTACTGGACTGCAACTCTCTTCAGGACTTCAAGATATGGGCGCTGTAATCTTGCCTCAGAAGCATCACATACGGAGGAGAGGAGAGGGGGGTTAAAAGTGCAGAGCAGAAGCTGGGGTCAGGAAAAGGACAGCAATCCCAGAATGGGGACTGAGAAATCATATTATATAACTGACCCATAATAAGGCAGATGAAAGCCCTAAATAAATATATTAGGCAGGGAAAAAAGTGACCCGGCTGCATCCAGTGACCCGGTGGCATCCCGAGGAAGCAGCATGGTGACGGCGAGCAAAGGAGATGTAGGTACTCCTGCCTCCCCCCTCTATCCATGCAGCTGATCTCTCCTAGTCCACTGTGCCACGTCTTTAGTTGTGCCCTCCCTGGCTCAGCTGTCCATTAACAGCGACATACATTGTGTGTCAGGCACAGCCTCGCTGCCAGAATTGTTTATTTTAATATGTATATTGATGTTCTTAAACCTAGTTTAGATGGACTTTAAAGGAGCAGTATCGCGAAATTTGCATTAAAAAAGATAAATAATTAAATAGCCACACAATAGCCTATAACATGTGTATGAATAATCTGGCGATAGAAAAAGAAAAAAATATATGCCTCTCTTTTAAATTGTATAATTAAAATGGCTCAGTCCATTTGCTGAATAGGGGGATCTGCTGGGTTGTATTTAGTGAGCTGCTTCATTTAGCCCACTGGTCTCCTAGCAACACTTTACCTCAGAGGCTGACACTGTAATCAGTGGTAACGGCTGTGTGTGTGTGTGTGTGTGAGGTGCTGCTTTTGTTATGAGACCAGGTGACTCAAATGTGTAAAATCTATACAAAATAAACTAAACTGACTGAAAATGACTGAAATTCTTCTTTGAATAACTGTGCAGGAAAATCTAAAGGTATTAAAGTGGAACAAAACCCTGAGTGGCCGACCCTGAAGTCTATAAGACCCGGCCATTGACCTTCCCCCTTGGGCATTCTAAATCAGGATGCCCACTGTGTGAAACGACCCCTGGATAACCACAGATCCCCCCATTTTTCTGGCGCGCTCACGCAGATAGTCATTTAGACAGGCCGGGCGGCCAGGAAGGTTACTGCTCAGGCTCCCCATCTGCGTGCAAACAGAGCTGATTGGATGAGAGCCCGCGCATGCGCTGTGGGACAGGGAAAGGTACGTTTTCACAGGCGAACTTGGGGATTTCACATATCAGGGCATCCCAAGTCGGGATGCCCATAGGGGCACAAAACAAAACTCCAGATAGTGAAAATCCTGGGTTGGGCTTTGCTCAAAACACACAAAGCTGAAAGAAAGATCATATGGAAAAAAGAAAAATATGAATATGAAAGAGAAAATGGTAAACTGAAAAATTCTGCAGCAGAGCCAACATGAAGGGAAAACCAGCTAAATGACTTCTAGAGCTTTTCTCTCTGTTTTAGATATATGAGTTCTGGCCAGGCAATGTTGCAATGTTGTTATCTTATGCTGGACGGCTGCCAGCACTGAACAGCTGAGACTTTGATACATTGTTTCCCCCTCTCCTCAGCGTGGAACGGCTGCCGACACTGACAAGACCTAAACATGAGCTATTAGTCTCCAGCTGCTCAACACACACATCATTTGTTTCTACATTTGTAATTCTTACTCCAACACCTACCTACATTCCAAGTACCATTTAAATATAAGTCAATTCGCGATACTGCTCCTTTAATGTTATTTGCTCAGCAAACTTTTCTGCATCATTCTGGCTGCCTTAAACATTGCTTGGGCAACTTCAAACCCAAAATGGGCCTCCAGCTATTGCAGCAGATGGAGTAGCATGGCAATGTCATTGTTCAAATTTGCTGCTGGTCTAAAGAGAAAGGAAATATTATGAAACTAGGAATCTGCTGTGGGCAAAGTAAGAAGAATATATAATGACACAAGCTGTTATTTGCTACCTACTGTGACCTAAATGTGAAATGTTTACAGAAAGTGACAAGCCACCTATCAGCAATGCAGGAGAAGATGTGGTACTTCAGCTGCCTGTCGACTGGGTGATATTAGATGGACGGGAAAGCACTGATGACCATGCCATTGTTCGCTATGAATGGGCTTTGCTTCGTGGAGACCCATTAGTTGAAATGAAGGTACTTGTCTAACATTTTTATTTGTCCAGCAAGATAATGATTTAAAGTGGGCCAAAACCCGGAATTTTGACTATCCCTGGTTTTGGTCCTTGCTCCGGGGGCACCCTGATACGGAATGCCCCGCTGTGTGAAACCCCCTAGGTCACCCACCTAAACTCACCTTTACCTGGTCCTACAGTACCAAGGTATAGCAGGTGGCGTCTGCTGCTCATGCATGCATCGTTGAATCGTGGAGAAGATGAGTTTACTGGGCGACACAGCAGGGCATCCCAAATATAAGTGTCCTAGGGGAGGGAGTATGCCTTTTAGATTCCAGGGTGGGTTTTGGTCCACTTTAATATGCTCATCATCCTAACAGTGCCTGATACTAAATAAGGACTGGCCTACCAAGAACAATGTTTCTTCATACGGGGAGGCCGATTCATTAATAGCGCCAGGTAGCGACAGATGAGCGCCAGTAGCGTGATTTTCACAGCGCCAGCTAGTATTCGCTGTGCTTGGCCAGGGTTTGCTTGTTGACAGCGACTCAGTCGGTGTGCGGTAATGTTGAATACGGGCTTAGGGGTCGCTGTTTCACAGGTTCCGCGTTGTATGGGTGCGCCTGACAGCGAATGGCCAGAGCGAACGGCTTGCTGCAGATTCATTAACAAATCACGCTCCGAATTTTTTAGCGCTGTGAATTCCTTGTTTAAACCCCAGAGCGCTGGCGGCGATGGATTTAAAATAGTTTTTAACCCCCAAACAACCATATTTTTTGATTGTAAAATTATACAAGTTTTTATAAACATTTTGTAATATGAATACATTAATATCAGACCTGTAATATCATTTCTGCACAAAATCTTTTTTTTTTTTATTTTTACCTTAAAAAAAAAAATCCTAACATTGCAGAAGTGGTCACAGAATTTTTGACATTAAAAAAAAAAAAAAAAAAAAAAACATTAATAGCAATTAATTATGATTAATTAAAGATTGCTCCATTGAAATGCATTGGACATCACCAGGGAGCGACAGGTCAGACCTGGCGCTGTGATGGGATTAGCAGCGGCGCTGTTCGTTGCAGTCGGCTACATGATGAATCCCGCGGTAGCTGTCGCTCTCGCCGGCGCTAGCCTCATTTAGCTTGATAAATGCGTCATTGTGGCCGACGCCGGGCATACTTGAGTCGGTAGCCGCCGTTAGCTGGCGGTACCTGGCGCACGTCAGACACTACCTGGCGCTATCGCTTGATGAATAAGGGCAATATTCTATAATTTCACATGATGTGTGGACTGGCACAACACTGGGCAAACAAAATCCCATTTCTAATGAGAATATCTATGCCTGACTGTAAGGAAGTTGTGGTGATACAGAATTGTCTCTTTGAATTGAGAGTAAATAATTGCTTTTGTTATTATGTGATTATTACAATCTTGAATTTTCTACGATTTATTGAGATGACAGGAGAAGCCTATATAAATGAGGAACATGCTGAATTTTCAGTGCCTCCAAAATGTGGATGTAGGACCTGAAAGAAATGGCTCTTCATTTAACCATAATAAATGAATTTTAGCTTAAAAACATAATAATTTGTGTTTTTTAATTATATAGACCTGGGTAATATAAAAATAAGATACAGATTAGCCTGGGCTAGTATAGGAGGAATTCTTGGATGTGTCTAGTAGGAAGTCAGCGTACTGCTGGGATTGAATTACCAACAAAGAGGAAAGACAAATGATCACACACTAGAGGAACTGAACCATGTCAGGGCAGAACTTAGAGGAACAATAGGGCACATTTATCTAGCAAGGCTGATACTCAGTTGCTTATCTAGGGTAGATCTGTCCTTCTGTCATTTAGGAAAGGATATGGCCTATGTTTGCTCCCCTTGCTCCTGTAATTCTTCAGAATTACCACCAAATGTTTTTCTACATTTGCAACAAGTTCTGCAAGGGTAAAATAATATTAATACAGTGTAAGGGATACAATTATTACAATATTTCTATTTAGAATCCGTCTCACTGCTCATCTATAACTCTGTGAGGCTGCTTCATAGAATTGATAGCTCACCTAATGCATTTTAACAACCAGGTGCATGTGCTTGGACCTGGATGTGGAGTCTCCGGTAAATTGGAGGCATCTTTGTAGTAACTGTTCTGAATGTAATACTATACTGTACCTTAGACATGTCAACTGAACTAACACCTGGGGTTCAACAAATGTCCTATAAACTGGTGAATGGTGCAGTAAAACAAGTATCTGTGGTAGAGGCTCCCTCACTGTGGAAGTAAGTAGAAACAGGTGTCTTGGAAATGAGTAGTGGTAGGCTCTACCAGGACCCAGGTCCTTTTCAGCTGGTGGTGAAGGCGTAGCTGTCAGAGACGGGGAGGCTGATTTATTAATAGCGACATGTAGCGACAGTTAAGCGACTGTAGCGGTATTTTCACAGCGCCCGCTAGTAGTCGCTGTGCTTGCCCGTTGTTCGGTTGTTGACAGCGACTCAGTCGGTGTGGCTAAATGTTCAATACGGGGTGACGAGTTGCTATTTGACAGGTTCCGCGCTGTATGGGAGCGCATGATAGCGACTGGTCAGAGCGACCGGCTTCCACCATATTCATCAAAAAATCACGCTCAAAAAATTCAAGCGCTGTGAAATGCATGTTTAACCCCCAGAGCGCTGGAGGCGATGTGTTATAAGTAGTTTTTTAACCCCCAAACCACCATATTTTTGGAAACCAAAAAAAAAAAAATGTAAATAATTTAGTAATATGAATACATTAATATCAGACCTGTAATATCAATTCTGCACAATTTTTTTTTTCCCCTTAAAAATCTAAAATGGCAGAAGTGGTCACAGATTTTTTCACATTAAAAAAAAAAAAAATAACAATTAATTATTAATATTTAAAGATTGTTCCATTGAAATGCATTGGAGAGCGCCAGGTAGCGAGAGGTCATACCTGTCGCTGTTCAAGGTTGGATGCTGGTGCTGTGGGCTGAGGCTGGAATAATGATGAATGAGTGGCTATATGGCGCTATCTCAGTCGCTAAGCAGGATTGGCTTGATAAATGTGTGATTGTGGTGGGGAGCCGGCGTTCTCGTGGCGGTGCCCGTCATTACCGGCCGCTCACCAGTCGCTACCTGTCGCTATTCCTTCATAAATAAGGGCCTTAGCCAGCAATGGCACTGCATCCTCGGGGAGGATCCTGATTTTGGATGCCTGTACAGTCAGCGCAAGAGGTTTAAATGCAGTGCAGACAGCAGGATTGTGGGGGTGAGGCAGCGAGGGGTTATATGCAGACAGTATGTGTGGAGGAGGAAGAGGATGCAAGGGGTTAAATGCAGAGCCTTATACTTTTTCACGGTCTTCCCAGGCTGACGCACAGAAGTCACATGACCAGAGCCTGGATGCAGGGAAATTAGGTCCTGTTAATAGCTGAGAGGGGCTCCGGCTGCAGCTGCGTTTAACCCCCCCCACACACACTGCATCTTTCTGTGCATTAGGGACAGGGGGAGCTCATGAAGGGGTCATCAATCAAGGCGTCGGCAAGGTTTTTTTAAAATAAAATGTATTATAAATATATTATATAACTATAGCAGTAATAGCACGCTCCATAGCACCCCCCTGCAAGTGGCCACCCTAGGCACAGGCCTAGAGTTGGCTAATGGTAAATACAGCCCTGTGTACAGCTAGACATTATTTGGAAGCCAAAATTAGACATGAAACCCTTTATGATGGGGGACTGGAAATAATTACGCACTACAACGAGGCATGTCTCAAATTGATGGTGGTGTGGCTACTGCATGGGTGCTCAGCTGTTCCCTGTCTCCCATCAGCTGGAGCTTCGCTAGAAAAAGGTGAGTATTCCTCTAATGCAGGGCTTAATGATGGGGAGATGGGTAGGTTAGGAAGGGTCCCTATGAACTCGGACCCTTTATAGCACAGAGTTGCCAAGGAAAATGTAACCTGTATATTGCAGGACTGAAGGTTAAAGGGAGAGAAAGGATCTCCTTCACTGGTAAAATATACTTACATTTTGGGAACTGATTAATATTCTGATATATTTATCATGTCATGATTTTCTACTAAGAATAATTTTCACAATTTAACTATGTAATGTCCAATACAGTATTGATCATCTGGGTTGTTATTCATGCCAACCATATCAAACTAGATAGCTTAAGGGGATTTCCTGGGCTAAATGTAAAAACAGATAATTGTTAGATTTCCAGCCATGCAGAGGATTCATCCTGGTGTATTTTACCCTTTCCTGTATCCCATTCGGTGGATTTTATTTATTCATGGCCACCTTTTAATTTAGCTTTCAGAAATGGACCTTAGGGTTGATTCAGAGCCCCTTTCTCATCATTTTTTTGTGTGAAAATTTCTGTTCTCGTCCATTTTCCACCTCATCTGATTGAGCAAAGCCTTTTTTTCTGCAAGAATTTTTATGTGAAATGTTCTTTCTTGTGTGATTTTTTTTGTTTGGTAGTTATACCTCCAACAAAATGTTGAGAAAGGGGCTCTAAATCAACCCTAATATCTATGCCCTTCTAGCATCTGACTCTGTGGGACACAGTAATGCCTGTGTCAGCAGGGAAGTATAGCTGCTCCCTGTTTTGCTTGTCTGTCTTTTTCTCACTTCTTTGTATCAGACCACCTTTCAGTGCTAAAAAAAGTGGTCATAAATAAAATCCAGGGACTGAGCTACAGAAACAAGCGGAATCTCAGCAACAACAGCTTTATTCAGCAGCTCAGCGGTATAAGGTGGGTCAAAAATAAACTGTAACCCCATATAATTTGCAGGTTAGGGTACATTTGTAGGTTTTAACCCTTTAGGTCAGGTGTTTCTTCTTCCTGGCCTTGGTGATTGATGTAACAAGCTGATTAATGTTATGCTAAGTGATTTAAAGAGGAACATTGAGGGAGGTTAATACCTCCCCCCAAACCTCACCAATCTGCCCCCCCCTCCGGGTTTATCTTTGGGCACTAAATACACACCTCCCTGGAGGATCCATCTTCTGGGTCTTTCGGATTCCAGGTGACCTTCGCACAGGCGACGCCATCTTGTATCCCCAACAGGCACTGCGCGCAGCCTCTGATCTTGCACCTGCACGCAGTGCCCAAGAACAAGGATGAATCTTCTGCATGGCAGGTACCCAAACAATGATTTGTTTTTCACACCTAGCCTGGACTATGCCTTTAAGGTTGATTTGTTACCTTTTTTTCTCCCTGCAAAGTTAGTAAATATCTTTGTGTTTTTACCTGTATTTATGACCTTTTATTTATTTTTAGTATCCACAACCAGGTACTTTGAAACTGTTGCATTTGCAAGAAGGAGTCTACACTCTGCAGCTTACGGTCACTGACACATCAGGACAGAAGAGCTCAGACAATGTCTCTGTCAGTGTTATTCCTGCTGAACATCAAGTATCAGGTGGGTCAGAAATAAACTGAAACCCTATAAAATTTGCAGGTTAGGGCACATTTGTAGGTTTTAACACTTAATGCCAGGTTTTTTTTAATCCTCTCAGCACTCAAGCCAAAATTGAAATGTGAATTGAACAAATTCAATAGGTTATCAACTAAGAAAAACACTATATTAAAAATATATTAATATTCAAGAAATATATTGTTGTCAGGACTGGACATGACTGGTGCATTACTGCTGCATTAAAATGGCCTCTATAGACTCATTGTGAGGACTAGGAAAAGCTTTCCCCTCTAGCCACCATATGATGGCACAGCTTCCATTCTTATGGAAAACCTAAAGCCTTCTTGGGTTTGATCTGCGCCGGACAATGAAGGGTTACTTTGCTTTTAACCATGCATATAATGGATCTGACCAATAATGGCTAACAAATAGATGGCTTAGTACCTGTAGGATACATTGTCTAATCATCTCCTGATTAAATATAAGCCTGTGCTAAAGCAACAAACTGAGTAGCCAGCACAGCAGGGTAGTTCAGAGCAGAAGCTGGTTTATCCACCACAGGGCTTGTACCTGTCAATTACTTTACTGTAATTGTCCTGTGTAAGTTGGTCACCACCCATAGCCTCATACTTACTGGTATCAGTTCAGTCCTTAGTCTAGTACTAGATGCCATAGCATTGCAGGCACTGTTCATCTGTGATTGTTAGAGGAACTCACCAAAACATCACATGTAGATGGCCAGTTAGAATGTACCATAGCTGTAGAATTTATGTGGCTAGCTTTCATAAATAAAGACTTTGTTGGGTAAATTAATATTAGAGTCAAGCATTTTGCACACATTGCATGTAAAAGCACAATATCAAATCTAGTCTTTTGCATCCAAATCCCAACACCTACACTCGGTAATCCTGAACTAGAAGGTTGTGCCTAAAGATGCATTGCTTGATTGAGCTGTCTGACCAGAGTCGGGGAGGCCGATTCATTAATAGCGCCAGGTAGCGACAGATGAGCGACAGTAGCGTTATCTTCACAGCGCACGCTAGTATTCGCTGTGCTTGGCCGTTGTTCGGCTGTTGACAGCGACTCAGTCGGTGTGCGGTAATGTTGAATACGGGGTTAGGAGTCGCTGTTTGACAGGTTCCGCACTGTATGGGAGCGCATGACAGCGAACGGCCATAGCGACCGGCTCCCACCATATTCATTAACAGATCACGCTCCAAAAATTTTCGCGCTGTGAAATGCTTGTTTAAACCCCAGAGCGCTGGCGGCGATGGGTTAAAAGTAGTTTTTTAACCCCCAAACAACCATATTTTTAGAAAAAAAAAACAAAACATGTTTTTCAAAACATTTTGTAATATGAATACCTTAATATCAGAACTGTAATATCAATTCTGAACAAATTTTTTTTTTTTTTTTTTTTTAGCTTAAAAAAAAATCTAACATTGCAGAAGTGGTCACATAATTTTTGACATTAAAAAAAAAAAAAAAAAAAATTAATAGCAATTAATTATGAATATTTAAAGTTAGCTCCATTGAAATGCATTGGAGAGCGCCAGGTAGCGAGAGGTCATACCTGTCGCTATTCAAGGTCGCTCGCTGGCGCTGTGGGGTGAGGCTGGAATAATGATGAATGATTCGCTATCTGGCGCTCTGTCAGTCGCTAAGCAGGATCGGCTTGATAAATGTGTGATTGCGGAGGGGAGCCGGGGTTCTCGTGGCAGTGAGCGTCATTACCGTTCGCTCACCATTCGCTACCTGGCGCTATCCCTTGTTAAATAAGGGCCATAGTCACATACTGCATGGTTCTTTAAACCACCTCTTTTTCTTCTTCCTGGCCTTGGTGATTGATGTGACAAGCTGATTAATTTTATCCTAGGTGATTCAAAGAGGAACATTGCGGGGAGGTTAAAACCTTCCCCAAACCTTACCGATCTGCTTCCCCTCCTCCGGCTTTACCTTTGGGCACTAAATACTCACTTTGTCGGATGATTCATCTTCTGGGTCTCTCAGATTCTGAGCAACCTTCCGATGGGCAGCACTATCTTGCATCCCATCAGGCACCGAGCACGTGCTCCGGTCTCGCGCCTCCGTAGGAAGTCCAGCGAAATCCAGCGAGACTTTGCTGAACGGTGCTGTCACTAACAGACAGCTAAGCCGGCGCAGGGGGGCAGAAATTGGGCCCTGAAGCAGCCGGGTGACGCCGGCAACATCCTAAAGGTAAGTAGAGGCCGGGGGGGGGGTATATTGGCATATTTCCCCTATGTTTACGAATATTACGAATACTGGCAGCATTAGAGAGTGGCTGTCTTTTCCTTGATAACACTGCCATCTAGTGTCATCAGTTTGATACGCAATCCCCAACCTTAAGCCTGAAACTGTATTGGAATGGTGACAACCAGAGGATTGATAGACATGTTAATGATATGCATAGGATGGAGAAATAGAAACAAAATATTTGAAACATCTCTATTTAGTAAGTATTGCTTACGAGGGCCACACACATAAACTGCACATTATTACACGCTATCATGCGGCTATTCATGGTTGTTATGAGAAATGTTATGTTGAATGACTTTAAAGGACAGCAAGGAGGAGATGGTGGTTTTGGGTGTTTTGCCTTATTGTTTTCCTCTTCTGGAATGTAACGTAAACATTTGTGTTAGGATTGTGCCCACAAACTTGTGATTAACTTATCAGCATGTTGCTTCCAATTTTTTCTATATTGCTCTGACTCTGTCTTAGTAAAGTAGGAGTGGTTTGATTGTGCTTTATTAAAGCTCTTAGTATCCTTTTTGAATATAACACCCAAGGATCCTTCCACTGTAACAAGTGAGCTCATTAGCAGCTTTGGCTAATCGATATTAATTTACCTCCCCAGGCGAGAACCCTGCTAGTAACCCTTTAGCTACTGGAACACAAGATTGTTTTCCTCCTGATTGAAGAGGTGGAATTAGAGAAGCAAGATGGGTTAATACTCTTGTCTTTGCCACAGCCAGGGGGGAACTGTATTTGTGTATAATAGAATTGCAAACAAATAAAAAAGAAAACATTTAGCAGATAAGCTTAGCAAATTGAGCACACAATCATGAAAACTTTTAAGAATACAATTGAACGTGGAATTACCCTTTAAGCATGTCCAGACGTCCTGTTTAAAGAGGACCAAAACCCACCCTGGAGTCTGAGACTCCAGGGCAGGCATACTTGCTCCCCCGGGTGCCCCGCTGTGTGAAACCCCAGGTTGCCCGAAAACTCACCTTCGTTCCTGGTTGAACAGCGCATGTGCAAGCAGCTGCCCCATCCTCGCTATCCCTTTATCAGGGCATTTGTGAATGGCCGACGCGGGCACTCTCCCTGTTAGAGGGTAGCAGGGGATGCAGTCGCCAGCATGATTAAATGAGCTCCTGGATGAAGGGGCTTGAGCGGATCCAAGCCGCTGATTGGACAAGTGGTCGCGCATTTGACGTAGGACTGGGAAAAGGTGAGTTTGTTTGGGCAACCTGGGGGGTTTCCCACAGCGAGGCACCCCCGTTCGGGAGCAAGGACCAAAACCCAGGATAGTCATGGTGTTGTCCACATACTCTCCAGACTAATCTATTGTCAAGTGTGAGATAAAAGTGGGATTCACCACTGAAGATGGTAGATCTCCATTCCAGCCACCACTGCCATCTTGCTGTGCACCACGATAGCCCTTGAAAGACATATCAATAGGTTGATAGAACACCTGTAGCATTGGAACAGTGCTAATGTCTCGCGTTGTGCTGTGATCTGCCAGGGATGATCACGAAGTTGAATCACTCTTTCCCTCCTAGTTTGTTATAAGTGGTCAATGGACAGGAGACACCGTACAATCTTCCCACATCACGTCATCTGATTTTTGAGTTATAACGCATATCCTTATTGGTGTTGCAATTTCAATGTTAAGGAGTGCGTCTTAACACTTTTGTGGTGGACAAGATCAGACTTTTGTGCTTACAACAGATAAAGACCACATGAATTTGACACTAGCAGTCCGAAACTACCCAGCATAGGGCTAATTTACCCCCCCCCCCCCAAGACATGCTCTGTCTCATTTTAGCTTTAATAAAAATATTTGCCTAAATACCATATGTCAGATGGCAAGAGGAGGTTGTCACTTATACATATGGCATCAAATAAAAACCTATCATGGCTGAATGTTATTCCTACCAGGAAAATAAAACCACAAGCTTGGCAGGATTTTTTCAAGTTGGTTGTATAGATGGCTCCTTTTAGCATGTTTATATGGATTTTTAGAACTGGGTGATTTCACAATACAGCTCCTTTTAAGTAGGATTTGCTTTAGGCAAGGCAGGATATATCATGTGTACATACATGTATACAGGCTTGGACTGGCCCACAGGGTTAACAGGGCCTTCATCACCAAATCCTAACTAGTTATATCTTATTTGTGGCATCCCAAGTGCACATACACCGACAATACAGTCTGGCATAATGTTTCTGTGCATAGGTCCTGAATGGAAGCTGGTAATACTTGCATCTAAATATGGAGTGGCCCCCCAGGGTCAGTCCTACTAGTGGGCCCCAGGCATTCCATTCGGGCACTGCATGTATATACACATGTATGCAATATAAATGCATATATGTTGCCACCCAAATAACATAAGGGTATCTAGAGGGAAAAAACTAAATAAAAGTTCTATCACATTATATATAGTCAGCACATGGCAGACATGTACAATGTTGGAGAAAAGGATCACTACCTATATATTACCTGTTAGAGAATGTTATCACTCAAGATATTCTTATTATTCACATACACGTATGAAGTCAGTGCTACCACAAAACAACTGACTATCTTTCACAGAGCACATTGATGGTTATATTTTCATAAACAAAAGCAGGATATATATATATATATATATATATATATATATATATATATATATATATATTTATATATATATACAGAGAGAGAGAGTGAGAGATACATATTTGTTGATGCATTTTAATATAATCTATATCTAGCAAAACCTGCTTTTTATTCCCTCTGGATTTGGTTTAACATTTATTGATACATTACATCATCATTTTCTTTCATAGGTGATGACTAGTGTTGGATAAACCCAAACTGCAAAGTGTGCAGAAGTTGTACAGCTTACCCGAGCCCTGTGATCCGGTTGGCACTCGTTCCTGTCAAAATGTCCACAGCCGAGGCTTCAAAAACATGGCCGCCCCCATGAGTGAGGTCATTGGCAGCCTCTAGCAGCACTTCTAGTGCCAGCTACCAGTATCCTCACTCATGGGGAGTGGCCATGAGTGAGGACACACTCTGAATGGGGTCATTCAGCCATTCGGTACCCGCACCGAACTTCGGCCGAACTTGCCAACCTGAACTCGTAGGTGTTCATCCAGTACTAGTCATGACATCCATGTGCTACAGCTAAACAAGATACTTTGTAACCTTAATTATAAAGTTCAATCATTCTGATTTGTATTTTATTTCTTTTTTTTAAACAGCTTCCAAAACATGCACGGGTGCTTGCTCCCGCTACCAGTTTTTATGTGATGACGGCTGTTGCATAGATATTACTTTGGCATGTGACAGAGTGGTGCAGTGTCCGGATGGCTCTGACGAAGCTTTCTGCCAGAACTGTGAGTCATAATAATTTAAAGCACAGTCAGTGGATGTAGGATGTGTGAATTATGCAGCATTGAAGGAGGAAAATAATGAGAATAAAATGCTTACAGGCTTACTCAAATAATATAAAGTAGTGACTCACATAACTTGCTAGTAATCTAATCTAAGTAATATTACTATCTATACTGTTTTTCAGTAACATGGAATGGTTGCTTGTTTGTGCTAGGTATTAAATAGCATGTGGAAATTGTCCATTATTTCTGTACACTGGAGTCATTGGTTTGGTCCTTTAAAAAAAAAGAAGATTTCCAATAGAAAACTAGCAATGTACTCTCATTACAATAAGTCTGCTTATTGTGCTCCTAAATTTTAGTTTATCTCCTTCCGGCTGTATACTATGACTATCCCGTTTTTTTTCTGTGCCCCAGGTGTCATCCTAAATGTATGGACCTCCCCAGATCACACAGTAAAAAACACCTCTTCCAAATCCAACTGCGCATGCACGAGCTCTCATCCAATCAGAGCCGTTTGTCGTGACTATGTCATTCGACTGCCTCTGATAGGCTTTAATCAGGAGTTGGTCCACTTTAATGCTGTTTACTGTTTTCATATATTTTACACAGTTGGCTCTGGTCGGAAGACGGTGATTCATATCACAGAAAAAACGGAGGGTCATGGAAACAGTGGGAAAAAAACTGAAACCGAGGAGATCTTACCGGAAGAACCAAAGGGCACTGAGAAGATTTCTGTGTCTGTGAATACTGAAAAGAGCCACACTCTTTCAAAAGAATTACCTGCCAAAAGTTTGCCTAACACAGGTTGGTAAAACAAATCATGCTATATACAGTATACACTGCCCTTTAAAACTGGACAACCAATCCTACTGAATGGCGGTACAATTTATGTTTATGGAGGAGGAGAACTGATCTACTAGAGATATGGGAGTGATCATTAGCCATATTGGTCTTTGCATCATATTTTCAGGATTGCCGCAGTGTGCACACCCCCTATATATACTTATTTGGACCTAGGAACACATTCTGGTGTTGACAGCTTCTGCAGTCATACATTGATGCTTGAATGTTTTTATCCCTGCAGAATTTTCTATATTTCTGTGTAAATTTGACATAAAACTACATCAGATTTTCACACAAATGCTAAATGTAGATAAAGAGAACCAAATCAAACAAAAGAGTCAAGACGTTTAGACTTGCAGGCTGATTCATTAATAGCGCCAGGTAGCGACAGATGAGCGACAGTAGCGTTATTTCCACAGCGCCCGCTAGAATTCGCTGTGCTTGGCCGTTGTTCGGCTGTTGACAGCGACTCAGTCGGTGTGCGGTAATGTTGAATACGGGGTTAGGAGTCGCTGTTTGACAGGTTCCGCGCTGTATGGGAGCGCATGACAGCGAACGGCCATAGCGAACGGGTCCCAGCATATTCATTAACAGATCACGCTCCAAAAATTCTCGCGCTGTGAAATGCTTGTTTAAACCCCAGAGCGCTGGCGGCGATGGGTTAAAAGTAGTTTTTTAACCCCCAAACAACCATATTTTTAGAAAAAAAAAAAACATGTAACACATTTTGTAATATGAATACATTAATATCAGACCTGTAATATCAATTCTGCACAAATTTTTTTTTTCTTTTAAGCTTAAAGAAAATATCTAACATTGCAGAAGTGGTCACAAAATTTTTGACATTAAAAAAAAATAAAATAAAATAATAGCAATTAATTATGAATATTTAAAGATTGCTCCATTGAAATGCATTGGAGAGCGCCAGGTAGCGAGAGGTCATACCTGTCGCTGTTCAAGGTCGCTCGCTGGCGCTGTGGGCTGAGGCTGGAATAATGATGAATGATTCGCTATCTGGCGCTCTGTCAGTCGCTAAGCAGGATCGGCTTGATAAATGTGTGATTGCGGAGGGGAGCCGGCGTTCTCGTGGCGGTGAGCGTCATTACCGTTCGCTCACCATTCGCTACCTGGCGTTATCCCTTGTTAAAATAAGGGCCTTGGTCTTTTATCTGTGAGTAGTAAAATTATATGAAACTTTAGAATTAGCAGATAAACCTGAAGTTGAAGGGTCAGGTGTTTCCAGTCAATCAGGGGTTAAAGAGTCTCATGTTCACAACATGTTTGTGGAAGTATGTTTGTGGGGATTTCTGTGGATCTCAGAAAGGTTATTGATGCTCGCCAGACTGGAAACAATTACAAAAGTAACCCCCAAATCTACTGTCAGTACAAACTGACAACTTTCAAGCTGTTATTGCACTGCCTAGCAGGGGTCAGGAATCAAAGATCACACCAAAGGAACGCATGAGTACCTCTAAGCAACAATCTTTCTCACATAAGATAATGTTAATGTTCAAGAGTCTGTCAACAGGAGGACACTGAGCAATAATGGTGTGCATTGCAGGATTGCAAGGAGAAAGCAGCTGCTCACCAAAAAAAAAAAAAAAACGTTGCTGCATGTCCACAGCTGGTCCACAAAAGTAAGAAGGCTATTGGAACAATGTTTTGTTGAAGAATGAGACCAAATTGAGCGTTTTGTTTAAATCAGAGGTGCTATGTTTGGAGAAAAGAAAATGCTACATTCCAGCATTAAACCTCATGCCATTTGTGAAGCATTTTGCTGCACCTGGACCTGGACAGTATGGCATCATTGATGGAACTTAGGAATTCTGAACTTAAGTTAAGGGACATAACTAAAATTTCCAGAAACCTCTAGATGAGTTATTGTAGCACAAGGTGTCATGGGGATCATGCTAATTATTTGGGGAAGCATGTGTGACTTCTGGTGTGTATTGCAGTGCGAATTGGAGCTTTTTTCGCGTTTAGACACAAAAAGGTGCAAAAAAATGTTTGTTCTCCCTTTTTCCCCCAGAAATTACCTGTACATGTGGGGGTATTTTTACAGGTTAGGTGCATCACTTTCTATGAGGTGAGGATACATTTTGGAAATATTTAACAGTTAATATATAACAGTTTGGAAATAACAGCACCCTATGGGCTATGCAGAAAAAAATGCCAAATTCTTTAGCATACCTTATCTGATATATGATGTACCTCGATATACCTCACCTGTAAAATACCTAATCAAAGGTGATTTTTGGGGTAAAAGTAGGACAAACATTTTATTTTGCACTTTTTTGTGTGTTAATGCTAAAAAGCTCACCGAGATGCAGCTTGCAATCCACACTGCAATGCACAACAGAAGTCACACTGGTTTTACCAATAATTAACATGACCCTCATGAACTGATGTGGACCCTCTGGCCTCGACCCTTAACCCTTTTAGTGCCAGCTACGTGAGTCTCACGTAGCTGCCTCTACTCCGCTTAAAGTGGACCAACACCCAGGGGTGATCAGCCTGGGAATCTATAAGATTCCCGGACAGATCAGATCCCTCCCCGCGGGGCATCCGAAATCAGGATGCCCCGCTGTGTGAAACCCCGCAGGACGCCCAGAAACCTTACCTTATCCCCGTTCCAACGGCGCAAGCTCGAGCCGCGGCCGCATCTTGCGCCTCTCTCTAGCAGGGCGCGCACCCGCGCCGGCCGTTTGTGAATGGCCGGTGCGGGTGCGCTCCCTGTTAGATGGAAGCCCGAGATGCGGCCTCCAGCGTGCTCAGAGCCGCTGTGGTTGTCCGTCGCTTGTCTGTGCATACCACAGCGGCTCTGAGCGCTCTGATTGGATGAGCGCTCGCGTAGGAGCGGGGTGAGGTGAGTTTTTTAGGGTGATCTGTGGGGTTTCACGCAGCGGGGCACCCCCGATCGGGGTGCCCCGCGGAAGTGGACCAAAACCCAGGATAGTGAAAATCCTGGGTGTTGGTCCACTTTAAGTGCCAGCTACGTGAGACCCATGTAGCTGAATTTAAACCCCCACAGTAAAAAATAAATTTAAAAGTAAAATACTCACCTGACCCCTCGTTGGATCCGGCCGGGTCTCGGGGGCTCAGATGGCTCTAGGAGAGTCCCCAGAATAGCCCCCCCCCCCCGCTTCAGCAGCAGCAGCTGCTAACTGTAAAAAAAAATAAAAAAATACAAATGACATTTACTTACCTGTGGCCGCGCTGCCTCCCGACGGGTCTCCTCTTCACTGGGGGGGGGGGGCTCCAATCGCCCCCCCAGGCTCTTCCGTGGCGAGGAGAGGGCAGAAATCGCCCTCCCCCCACTTCCTGTATCGGGTCTGCTAGCCCCGCCCCCAGGGCACTGTCACTGTGATGTCACCAGCAGCCGGCCTCTTAATACCGGCACCTGAGACTAAGAATCAGTCGGCTCAGGTGCTTGGAGCAGAGAGGTGGGGAGGGGGAGGGCTGTGATCGCCCCCCCTCCCCAGGCTCTCTCCTCCAAACACCCGAGCAGACTGACAGCTGTCATCGCAGATCGCTGGGGGACAAAAAAAAAATGTCATTTTTTTCTCTGTGTCTGTGTTTTTTTTTTGGTAAGGGGTCCATGAGACCCCTTATACCAGTTCACAAGGCTGTGGGATGGCAAGCCACCTGCGGCTAGCGGGTGACTTGCCATTAACCCCCAGCACCCCCATTACCTGCCTCCCCAAAGCCCAGGGGGGGGCAGAAGAGCCCGTGGCCATGGGCTATGCGGCCTTGTAGCCTGCAGGGCCAGGGGCCACAAAAGCTGGTCCCTGCGCCGTGTTTCTACAAGCCCTGCATAGCTGGTCCCGGGCTGGTTACTTGGTTACCCTGGGAGGGGGGACCCTATGTCATTTTTTTTTTAATTAACCCCTTATGCTCTGTCGCGCAGAAGCCAGTGATTGGGAAGGGACACAGTGCAAGATGGATGGGAGGTAAGTATTAAAAAAAGAAAATAAAAAATATTTTTTTCTGTGTGTGTGTGGTGTGTTTTTTTTTTACACTTAACCCCTTGTGAACTGGTAAGGGGTCCAAGAGATCCCTATACCAGTTCACAAGGCTGGGGGCTGGCAAGTCACCTGTGGCTAGCGGGTGACTTGCCATTAAACCCCGGCACCCCCATTACCTGCCTCCCCAAAGCCCAGGGGGGGGGGCAGAAGAGCCCGTGGCCATGGGCTATGCGGGCTTGTAGCCTGCAGGGCCAGGGGCCACAAAAGCTGGCCCCTGCGCCCTGTTCCTACAAGCCCTGCATAGTTGGTCCCGGGCTGGTTACTCCAGGTAAGGGGGACTCTATGTCATTTTTTTCTCGATTTAACCCTTTGTAGTGTGGATGGTAGTTGTATTTCATCTGTAAATGTTATAAAGAACTTGTTTCAGTTTGGTGGGTCTCCTGGGCAGGAAGGGGGAGCTACCGATAAATATGTGGTACCATTCTAATCGGTAGAAATGGGGCTTTCTAATGCAATATGGTTTTCTTTAATAAAATACATTTTTTATTTAAAATAAAGGAGTCAATTTTCTAAAAACATTTTTATTTATTTATTTTTTACTTAATAATAATATTGTAAAAAAACTGAATTACATTTACAAACAAGACATTTCATGTTAAAGCCTAAATTCTGCTGCAAAAATATATATATAATTTTCCTGAAAATTCCAGCAAAAATGGCACAAAATGGAGAAAAATGATCTGTCAACAGAGGGTGACAAAATCTCAAGTAGGCTGGCAATTAAAAGGGTTAAAAGTAGCTATGCAGGTTGGATATTGTTCTGTTCGGGGGACCTTGCGCTTTCAGACTTAGCTTGTTTTTTCTTGTTTGCATATTTATAGTTTAGGAAAATAGATTTTTTTTTATTTCACATATTTCACCCAAAAATATTGAGAATACACCTAGAAAATGACAAACAAGACATTTCATGTTAAAGCCCAGACTATTCTGAAAAAAACAATATATAATTTTCCTGGGAAATCCCTTCAAAAATCACATTTGAACATGGGGAGCGCAAAATAGTGCAAAATAGTCTGGCAACAAAGGGTGACAAAAACTCCAGGTAGGCTGGCACTTAAAGGGTTAAACCGGACCTTCAACATCATTTAACGAAAAGCTCAAACCTTTAAAATATATTAATTTTAGATGCTGGGGAATAGTTTTCAAAGTTTTTAGTCAAATACGTATTATTCTGTCCCCTGTTGGGCTTCAACTCTGTTCAGGACTCCAGGATATGGGCACCGCCATCTTGCCTCAGACGCATCACATATTGAGGAGTGGGGTGAAAAGTACAGGGGGAGGGGTTATAGCTGTGCTTTGCACTGAGCAGAGCTGGGGTCAGGAAAGGGACAGCAATCCCAGAATGCAGAGCGGCATATTCATAAGACACTTCCCTGTCTGCAGGCAGCCTGAGCCTCCCTGGGCCGCCATATTTTTTATCCGGGGTGAAGGTCCGGTTTAAGGACTGAGGGATGTCGATCAGCCTGGACTAGTCACAGTCGCTAAAAGTCTCTATGGTTAGTAGTACCTGGATTCTGAATGCAAACTAGAACTTTTTGCTAGAACGGGTGCTGGGTGCAGGAACAGGTAATGGGAGAAAAACTAGGGCCTCCATGCAAAAGCATTGATGTAAAATATGAGAGTTCCAATTAATTACTCTTTTTGTTTTTTTTTCTCACAGTTCAATAGTTTATCCAAAGTTGGAAGTTTAGACTTTTTCCCATTTCGTTAAAATTTTTAACTCATTTAGAGATAGAAATTGATGACTGGCACACTAGTTGGGACATGTAATTACATTTACTGGTGGGAGAAATGCTTAAAAAAAAATCAATAAAAGCCTTCAATAAAAATATAATAGCCAACACAGTAACTATAATTATTTCTTATGCCGTTTGCTGTTTTTTTTTTCCTTTTTTTGGAGGGTACACCTGTCATTAGAGGGGCCTGTAGCTTGCCATTGTTGCCTGCCAAAAATTCTGTTCCACATCAATACCCATAAGCCACTGACCTGGAACAGTCCTGCTGTCCAAGATACAGAGGATCAACCAGTATGGCATTTTATACTTCTGTCAATGACACTGACATAAATACATTTTATAAGATCAGGTTAGTGTTTGCTAAACTGAAAATAAACTTGGATGTTGAGGTAGCTGGACTGTTGGCTGCCAAAACCCACTGTTGTGGAAGATAATTCAATAAGTACTGGGTACAGACCTTTGTATTAGAAGCATTTATTTATAGCTCAAATCTCTCCACAAGCAACTCTGCTTATTGGAGCACTTACTGAAACTGCCAGCCAGCAGTATATACATATAGATTATATTATATAACATATTGTTTGTTTTTTCTAGTCACTGTTTCAGCAAACACTGATAAAGATTTGGAAGAAAAGAACTTCTTCATCTCAAAAGACATCTTAAAAGGAAGTGGACATCCTGCCCCGGAAACAGGTATTTCTGTGTCTTATGTTGCCTTTCATGAAATGATTCAATAATTCAGATATTTAAAGGCACTGTACACCAAACAACCAAGGCTGTGGAGTTAAGAGGCGGGGCTAGTTTTAGGTGGAGTCTGAAAAATTGTACCCACTCCAGCATAAAAAAAAATTCTTAATAATATTTTTAAAATGAATGTAACTTTCATATGAAGTTTAGAAACATTAAATATATATTTAATATTCTCTTGAGGCTCTTCTTTAAAACAAGCAGAGAACCAGCTGGGTGTTCTAGTGGTGATAGATAATGAGTCCTGGGGCCTCAAAGCATTCAGTCAGGGGATACAAGATTTAGAATTTTTAGAAGGTTTCAGTAGGTTTTTAGAAGTATTTAGAAGGTTTCAATAAGGATCTGATGGCTTACTGCTTCTGGCTAGAAATAAGAGATGATTTCTCAGAGCTGAGGCAATTTTGACTGAGGTTTTTCAGGAGCAGGTCCATCATGTGTGTGGCAAGATGGCCGATGTTTAAGAATGCAGACTCTCCCTGCTATTCCAAACATCTGCATGGTGTTAATCATCCTCAATAAGCTTATGTCCTGCCAGAGAGGGGCTTTAGGGGAGCAAATTACTAAGCTTTGATTTTTTTTTGACTGGGTTAAAGTGGGACAAACCAAGGTGGTGCAGCCCTAGGATCTAAAAGATTTCAGCATTTGATGGATTACTGCTTCTGGCTAGAAATAAGAGATGATTGCACAGAGCTATGAGGCTATTTTGACTTGGTTTTTCAAAATCAGGTCCCAAGTGGGACAAACCCCCTGGCGCTGGATTCCTCTGGGGCATCCCAGATTGAGATGCCCTGCTGTGTGAAACCCCTCTTCCTCCAAGGCAGCGCAACACTCGCCTCCTTCCTGGCTCCCTCGCAAGCTGCATCCCCACATCTTGGGATGCGCGTACTCCCATCCTATTCAGATAGGCTAGGGGCTACTCTGCCCAGTACTGCACAAATCATGAACCAGCCTCAATATGGCCTAGCTAGCACATTCTATTTCCATTCATCATTCATATCTCCGTGTGGGATGAGGAAGTTTACAGAAGTTTCTGCATATTTGGAACAATTGAGCAAGACAAAGAACACATGTATGATTGCCTGGTTGCTACATTAATACTGCTAGGGAAATGCATAGTTGTGTAGAAACTTCTTTAATGCAAAATTGCCCTTTTGTCTGGTCTTTGGTGTTCTGCCTTATTGTTTCCCTCTTCTGGGATGTAAAATAAACATTTGTGTCAGGATTGTGCCCCCAGCAGACCTGTGATTGACTTATCTGTATGTTGCTTTCAAGTGTCTTATATTCCTGTGTCTCTGTGTTGCTAAAATGGGAGCAACTTTCCTGACTGTTAGTAAAAACTCATAACTACAAGTCCCAGATTCCACTGTAACAGGTGAGCTAATCAGCAGCTTTAGCTTAGTCACACAGCAGTAATGACGCTTCCAGCTGAGAACACTGTCTGTAAGCATTTAGCTACTGGAAGACAAGATTGTGACCCTCCCTATCTGAATAAGTTGAATTACGTAGTTGAATACGTATAATACCAATTCTACAGGTGAGTAAACACAGAATTGTATTATTCTAAGTATATAGCATGTCCTGTTCCAGAAGATATTCCTTACTCTTGGGACATCCAATAGCAGTGTCCGTAAGGTAGGGTGGGATCCCCAAAAGTAACAGCAGACAGTTTAAACCACTGCCGCCTGCAGAACTTTGCGACCAAAAGCAGCATCAGCTGAGGCCTTAACATCAACCTTGTAAAACTTAGAAAAAGTATGAACAGAAGACCAAGTGGCGGCCTTGCAAACTTGTTTAACAGAAGCTTGGTGCTAAAAAGCCCTAGAGGCACCAATAGCATGAGCAGTAAGGCGGAAGGGAGGCTCCTTCCCCTTAGCAGAGTAGGCCTGTATCACAGCCTGACGGATCCACTTGCTGATAGTGGACTTAGCTGGAGCCAGACCCTTCTTAGGTCCAGACGGGAGCACAAAAAGTGCATCAGTCTTCCTGAAGGGTTTAGTAGCCACCAGATAGAACGTCAGAGTCCTAACCACATCCAAAGTGTGTAAAACCCTCTCCTTAGAGTTACTAGGATTAGGACACAGAGAGGCAAAACAATTTCCTGATTGAGATGAAAGGCAGAAACAACCTTAGGCAGTTGGCACCGCCAACTCAGAAACACGCCTAACAGAAGTGATAACCACCAAAAAGACTACCTTAAGCATAAGAATGGACAAGGGGGCCCCCTGCAAGGGCTCGAAGGGAGACCCCTGCAGGGCAGATAAGACCAAGTTCAAGTCCCAGACTGGTAACATAGGCTTACGTGGGGGACGCACGTGAGTAACCCCCTGGAAGAAGGTCTTGACCAGGGGATTCTGAGCAAAAGATCTTTGGAAGAAAATGGCCAAGGCAGAAACATGACCTTTCAGAGTACTGAGCTGAAGACCCAGATCCAAACCATGTTGCAGAAATTCCAGAATCCTAGGAATAGAAAACACATGACAGGTAAGCAAGTTAGACTCGCACCAGTCAATGTAAGTACGCCAAACCCTGTAGTAGATGGAAGAAGAGGACCTTTTCCTAGCCCTAATCATGGTGTTAACAACCGAGGTAGGCAGCCCCTTTTCCATCAAAATGGAGGTTTCAGCAGCCAGGCCGTCAAAGCCAGCGTTTGTAAATTGGGGTGGCGTAGGTGCCCCTGAGTGAGCAGATCTGGAACCCGGGGCAGGGCGTACTGAACTACTGCCAGCTGCACGATGTCTGCGAACCAGACTCTTCTTGGCCAACAGGGGGCCACCAGTATGGCTGGCACCCGTTCCTGAGCTATCTTGCGCAGCACCCTGCCCAGCAGGGGAAACGGGGGAAACACATACAGGAGTTGAAAACTCGTCCAAGACATTGCTAAGGCATCCATGGCCAAGGCCAGAGGATCCTGGGACAGAGAGACAAAGACTGGAAGCTTGTGATTGTGACGGGATGCAAACAGATCCACATCCGGCTGACCCCAGCGGTGGCACAGGGAGCGAAACACCCTGCTGCTGAGGGACCACGCTCCCAGACGAGAGGTCCCCCTGCTCAGGGAGTTTGCCTCCAGATTCTCCACCCCCGGAATGTACACAGCTGAGATGCAGGGAACATTCACCTCCGCCCAGGACAGTATCAGGGACACTTCCTTGAAAGCCCTCTTGCTCCGGGTCCCTCCCTGATGATTGATGTAGGCAACTGCCCTCTGGTTGTCCCAGCGGACCTGAACAGCCCGACCCCGCAGGTGTGGGGTTAAGTGGGTGAGAACCAACCTGATCGCCCTCAACTCCAGAATGTTGATAGGGGTATGGGCCTCTTGAGGGCCCCACTGACCCTGGAATTTCAGGGACTTACAAAAGCCCCCCCCCAACCTGTCAGACTGGCATCCGTGGTGACAGTCTCCCAGCAAGGGGCCAGAAAGGATCTGCCCCCCAGCACCACGATAGAGACTGCCTGGCCAGAGGGGACAGGACAAACACCTGATCCAATGACACGGGGTCCCGATCCCATACTGACAAGAAGTGAAGCTGAAGAGGTCTCATGTGAAACTGAGCATATGGAACCGCCTCGAAGCAGGACACCATCAGGCCCACCAGCTGCATTCCCTGCCTGATGGACAGATGAGGACAAGACAGAAGGAGCTGAGCTTTCTCTTGAAGACTCTCCACCTTCTGCTGAGGAAGAAAGATCTTGACCTGAGATGAATCCAGAATCATGCCCAGAAAGGGCTTCACCATGGAAGGAGACAGGGAAGATTTGGGGTGGTTGATCACCCAGCCGAATGACTCCAGTGTGGACACCACCCGCTGAGTATACAGCTCTGCCTGACTGAGAAGCGATAAGCATGTCGTCTAAGTAGCGAAGAATGCGAATGCCCTGAGATCTCAGCAGAGCCATCACTCCTGCCAGCATCTTGGTGAATACCCTGGGAGCCGAGGTGAGATCCTGACATCGTCACTTATATGGGATACCCCACACGCCACACACAGCCGGGCTTGTCCTGAAGGAACCCCAAGCACGTTATCCTGAGAAGCTGCCATATGGTGATTATTGTGGCACAATAGGCCAATAAGGCTACCCGGGATGCCCCAATAGCCCGCTAGGGAAGTGGGAGATATACAAATACAATAGCCCTCCCATAAGGAGTTAACGCTAAAAGGGGATAGGACTGGGAGAAACCACAAAAAAGTTTGACCCTCCTGTAAGACGTAAAGCAAAGAACCCGTAAGCATAATCCAATGAGAAATAAAGAAAAGCCAGCCTGCAAGGGCACTTACGGACCGCGATAGGGGGGACGCCAGACACGCAGCACAGGAGCTCCAAAATGGCGCCCGCATATACCTCGAGGGGCGGGCCGCGGAGAAGTGATGCGGAAAACGTCATCCGCAAGGCCCGCCCCCCCCCCGAAGAGCGCGAAAACGCGCCCCCGTGACAAGGCCAGCCAATGACGGCGCAGCAGCGCCTGAGGCGATGTCGCTGCCGTCCGCGGAGCGGAGTACAAGCGCACGGCGCCGACAATAGTCCAAAACCAGTGCAACCAAGGCAAAACACATAGTAAATACAAACACCCCCCCCCCCCCCCCCCCGAGATCTACCCAGGGGAAACGAAGGGGAAGCAGCAGACGACCTAAGAGGAGCCTGAGGGGACAGGGGGCGAAGGGCTAACGGCTGCGGGAGGGGCATCCCATAAGGCTCACCACGGGCCTGTACCGCCTACCCTTTGGTGGGGGACTGCGGTAGGAGCAGCGCTCTTTAGCACCTAACAGCGGTGCTGCCTACCATCACCCGACCAGCGCAGCCTAAGCAGGGAGGCAGTGAAAAGGAACAGGTGGGAATAGTCCTACAGGGCCGCAGGCTAATAAGCCCCACTCACCTGTGAGTAGAAAGAGCCATCTTCTAGTCATCGCAGCCCAGACTGCAGAGAAGAACTGGGGAATTTGTGGGAGGTCCCGGGTATATATGGGGCCGGGAGGAGCCACTTTTCTGTCTCTGCAGTCCAGCGCCATCTACTGGATGTATATCCCAAGTGTAAGGAATATCTTCTGGAACAGGACGTGCTGTATACTTAGAATAATCCACATCTTAGGGTGTGTCCACCTTTTGGTGGAGTTTTCACCAATCGCAGTACATTATCTCATTGTTCACTGGGTACAGGATTAAAGTGGACCAACAGTCAAAAATGACTTAAACCAGACTAACACAACAAACAGTACTCATATGCATGAGGGCAATTTGGATTGCTGTATATAAACATTCATTTACCTTTTTCTCCCGCTGTGGTCAATTTTAAAAACAAAATGGCGGCTCATGCATCTGCAGTTTGCCTGCAAACAGAAAGTGCTGCTGGGCTTCCTGTTACTGTGCATTGTCAGAATCCAGGCAAGAGCATGGCTGAGATGCTGGGAGAGGAAGCTCCAAATTGGCTGCTACCACTAGAAAATCGGTGAGGAGGCCTTTCAGCTTTTAGTGGATGCAGGAGCAAATGTAAGTGCTGACAATGCTTTAGTATCATGCATGCAGGTGGGGCAAGGGAGTTTACTTTTCCAACTGTGCCAGGTTGTTGGTCCGGTTTAATAATGCTCCATAGGCTGTCCCACACATCCAAATATGAGGGAAAACTAGAAGTTGAAATGGTGAATATTGGATCAACACACTGGAAAAGCCATGGACCAGCCGGGCTAAGGTGTGGGTGTTTATTTAAGAAAACCAAACTGTGAATTGAATATTAAAGTGTTTTACATGAATTGCTTGTTCCAAGATGTTTATATGTCATCCTGCACTTTGTGTGTGTGCTTTACAGGAGCAGTTTTGCCTCTGGCCCTTGGTTTAGCAATCACCTCTTTGCTGCTTTTGATGGTGGTTTGTCGCCTGCAGCTGGTCAGACAGAAGCTGAAGAAAGCTCGCCCTCTAACAGCAGAGGAATCCGACTATCTTATTAATGGCATGTATCTGTAGCAGAACACAAACCCCTATATGTCTATCCATATCAACTATATTTTCTGTCAAATAAAATAAAATCTACATATAAATAATTTGTTTAGAATGATGAGAGGTTTACTCTAAAAACGTTTAATGAAGAAGGTTGCTCATGTGCAGCATATTGTCTTGGAGAATTTACAGGACCTTGCCTCATATCAGCCAATAGTTCCAGTAGTACATCACACTACTTTGATGATATATATATATATATATATATATATATATATATATGAATTTAATTTAAAAAAAAGTGCGCTATACTTCTACTGGAGGTATTAAACTGTCAACATGCAGTAACCAACAACCCATGTCTTATTTATTGCATATTTAAGTGTGGATTGCTTTATTAAATACGCTCTGATGTCCTAATATTAAGCACCTTCTCCTGATGTTTCTGCCTTTTGGAAACACAGGCTTGCTAATTCAAAACTGTGATTTAAATTGGACCAAACCACCCGAACAAACTCGCCTCTTCCTGGTCCTATGGCGCATGCGCAGCTGCTCACCCAATCGGCGCGCTCGGATCTGCTCGATCTCCTTTGTCCAGGGTGTGCGCATCCCCTGCTACCCTCTAACAGGGAGTGTGCCTGCGCTGGCCATTTACAAATGCCTGGCATGGGCACGCGCCCTGCTAAAGGGATAGTGGGGAAGCAGCCCCAGCTTATGCATGCGCCGTTGGACTGGGAAAGAAGGTGAGTTTCCGGGCGACCTGGAAGGTTTTACACAGCGGGCATCTTGATTCTGAAAGCCCCGGGGGGAGGGAATACATGGCCCAGGAATCTTTTAAGTGAAATGTAATTTGTGGTTAAAGAATTCCTCCAATTGTTTTACAATTTTAATCAGCTTGCACTAGTTTAAAGTGGACCAACACCCAGGATTTTGACTATCCTGGGTTTTGGTCCACTTCAGGGTTTGTAAAACCCCCCAAAACTCACCTCACCACGCTCCCACGTAGCCACGGACAAGACAGCGCGTCCGCCGCCGCCTCCCGCGCACCCCTTTGACAGTGCGCACGCCCGCGCCGGCCATTCACAAACGGCGGGCGCGCGCACGCCTAGAGGGGCGCGCGGGAGGCGGCCGCCGCCGATCAGGTCAGTTTTTTGGGGCTTTTGGGGGGGGTCCCTCACCGCGGGACATCCCGATCTCGGGTGTCCCGCGGTGAGTGAGGTGATCGGCCCGGGAATCTTATAGATTCCCGGGCCGATCACCCCTGGGTGTTGGTCCACTTTAATTGTACTAATTACTTTGTTGCAGAGAATGGGACTTTGCAGTTGAAGTTGCTTGTTTTTTTCTTTTTTTTTTTAAGTTTTCTTTACAGCCAGAAATCTTTGGTGTGTCTACCACACCCCGGTTGCTATTAAGATAACCTAATTTTCTATTCTTTAATCAGTTGGAACATGACTGAATGGCATTTTGAAATATTTTGTCATGGCTTACCCATTCACAGGTCTTACCTGTACTTCTCAATCCCCATGCCTCAGGCCCTTTTCACACTGTCACGTTTGGAGGTGATAATGGCAGTGCAGCAGCCTATGGGCACACTCTTGAGTGGCACTCGTGACTGCATTTGTATAAATTGAGCCTAAATGTTTAGCACTAAATGTCAGCCTTGAAAGCTAAAAAAAAAAAACATTTATACACAAACTGCAGGCATACAATTTCCTGCATAGTTTTATCAATGCAAATGACAGTCAGATTTTTTTTCCTTTCTTTTACACGAGGTTACTAAAATAAAAAAAGCCCCCCAAGAGCCAACTAGCCCAGGCACAGGTGCTGGTAACCCAGGACTCAGAGGATGCCCCTGGTCCTGATCTGTGCTCTTCCAGGGGTGCCACGGATACTGTACAGTAAGTCCTCTGCTCAGCACCAGTCCAGTGTTTTATTTCTTTACACTTAGGGAGAATTTATAAGGGGTCCAAGGGACATGGCAGTACCCTACCTTATTACCCCACACCCACATTTAGGATGCCTGGGGTGTGGAAGAGCTTGGTGCCCATCGGTATGCGCACAGGGCCACCCCTGGAAGATCCCCAGTTCCAGATCAATGAGCATAAAGGCTGGTATGGCAGCAGGACCAGGACAGCCTCAGAGTCCTGGGTTACCAGCCTCTATGCCTGGGCTTGTTGGGTCTTTATTTAGTTTACTACTTAAAAAGAGTTAACAGGTAAAAGATAACTCAATAACTATTTTCCCAGTCATACCCCAGGACAGCACCTACTAGAGATATACCCAAGATCATTTACTATTAGGGAGGGACCATTGCTTGTAAAACCCTGCTGCCAAAAGCCAAATCTTGATTGGAATTCAAGTCTAATCTGTAATGCTTCACAAAGGCATTTGCTGATGACCATCTGGCTGCTTTGCAAATTTGTTGTAAAATCTCACCTGCCTTCTCTGCCCAAGACACCGCTGTAGCCCATGTAGAGCGTGCTGTAATACCCACAGGAGGTGACAGATTCAAAGACTGGTATGACAGAAAATAGCACCAGTCACCTAACAATTGTACTTTTAGAAGCACTTTGTCCCTTCTTAGGACCTGACCAAACAATAAACAGATTCTTTAATTTTCTGAAGTCTGCAGTTGATTGAAGATATTGCAGAACACATCTAAAGAATATAAGATGGTGGTAAAAATTTCTAATGGAGGGTGGCCTGATCACAAAACTAAGGCAGCACAATTTCTTGCTCTCCATTAGCCAAGAATGCATAGTTTTCAAAATAATTTGATCTGTGAATATTTACATGAGAGGAGTATCCATTAATAATGACTGTAATTCACCAACTCTTCTGGCAGTGGTTAATGCCACCAAAAGTACCGTCTTGTGATTTTCTCCACTGATGCCAACTCTAAGGGTTCGAACGGAGAATACATGAGGCTTGCAGAACCTTACACACACACACACACACACAACCTGCCTGATCTTGAAGAAAATCCAAAAGGTCTGCCACAAGGCCAAATTGAACACAGCCACCTGACCGTGACAAACAGGGCCCTGATAAAGTATATCCTGTCTGACCTGAAACATAAAAGGTTTTTGAACAGACAGGGTCAGTGGACTTGAAAACCAGGACTTCTTTGGCCAGTATGGAGCGATCAGGAGAAGAGTTGTGGTCTCCTGCAGTAGCTTCCCGGTTACTCTCGGAATGAACAGGAAGGGGGGAAAAGCATAACCGAGACTGTATTTCCATAGATGCGCTAGTGCATCTGTCTCCACTGCTGCCACATTCCGGCTTAGCGCAAAAAAAAAATCTTACTTTGAAATTCTGATTGGTGGCAAAGAGATCGATTTCTGGGATGCCCTTTAATACACAAATCTGCCCCCAAAAAATCATTGTTTAATCTCCATTCTGTTGGTAACAGTCGCACCCTGCTCAGATAGTCTTCTTAATAATTTAATTTTCCTTTGAGGTGAACTGCTGCAATTGAGCAGATATTCTGTTCTGCCCACTGGAATAACAGGTGTGTCTGGTGACAAAGATATTGTCATATTGTCTGATCATATCTGTAAGTGTTGACGTTGAACCAAACCATACTAATGCTAATGGGGCTGCTGATAATTCTTTCAAATTTGAGGATGTTGGCACCATTTTCAGTTCTCAAAAACCTGGAACACCAATTTGGCCGCAATGTGCCCCCAGCCGTTACTGTTGGTGTCTGTGATCACAATTACTGGAGAAACCATTAGCCAGTGTCAGCCCTGCAACAGGTTTTGTGGGATTAGCCACCAAAACAGGGATGCCTTCACCAAGTATGGCAGAGTCACCAAGCTGTCTAGCGACTCCTCTCTTGCCCCAGATCCAAAGCACAACATTTTGTATAGAGATCTTGAATAAGCTTGTGCCCAGACCACTGCAGGGATTGACTCTGTCATCGGGTCAATTTTTCATATCGAAGCTAAAGTCTCTTATTAAAACCAATACTGCCTCTTGGATCTTCCTGACTTTTTCCAGGGTCAGAAAGAAAATTGTGCCTCTGAATCTATCTGTAAGATTTGATTTTTCCAGGTTGATGGTCCAATTGTCGCAGCACCTGCATCCCCTGGACTAAATTCTGCTTTAGTTCGAGTTCAGAGGGTGCAAAAAATAGATAAGCCACCAATGAAATCAATTGAAGATGTAAAATCGACAGGCCGTCTGCTAAAATTTTTGTGAAAATTCTCAGCACTGATGCGACACTATGTCCAACACTAGTTGAGATCATACCTTCTCATCCCAAACCTTGGCAAATTCCCTCAATCTTTCCCCACACCCAATTTGCAGTCATTGGGATTTGGGAGCGGAGGAGCTAGTGTTTGGGGCTAACAGTTGAAAATTGCTTCTGCCTGTTCCCCTTATGGTAGGACCGCTGCCTCCACTGGCCACGTATTTTCCTCTAGAGCCCGAAGTCCTTGTGGATTTATAGGGTAAACTTTCTAAAATATTTTCTAATTCTGGACTGAGAAGATCACCTTCAAAAACAGAACCAAAGTCTGGATTTAGATGAAAAATCCCTATTCCTGGTTCGTAACCAAAGAGCGCGTCTGACACAATTGACAAGGGCAGTGACCTTGCAGTCATCCTGACCAGCTCCATTGAAGAATCCATTAAAAGGGACCCCCCCCCTACCTTTCTATCATTGGCAGAGACTCAATAATTGATTGAGAGGGAGAACCAGCCTCAAGATGAGCTCTTAATTGAGCAAGCCAATTACCCATATATCTGGTATAAGTACAAGATGAAGCAGTCATTGGCTTAAACATAAATGAAGCTGCTTCCCAAGACATCATCAATACCAGATCCATGTGTCTATGCATTTGCTCTTTTAGATTACCTAAAACTTCAAATGCTAAGTCTGTAGCCCTTGAAACTTTAGAAAAGGAGCCCCTAAATGCAGACATTTTTCCCAAAGCATAGACTCCTGCTCCACAAAGGGAAAACAGTCTTTTTCTGGCAAGGACCATCTTTCGCAATAGATTTAATTCATTGTTTCATGAACAGGAAAAGATCTAGACTTGGGTACCTTCAAAACTTCATATCATTTGTCATGCAAAGATAAAGGACCCACTGGTTCATCAATTAAATGCAATACATTTTGGGTATCTTCTGCTGAAAATCTAGAAGATGATGGCTGTTCAGAATCAGACTGGCATTCCCCATCTTATCCGAAGCATTGTCTGGCCCAGCATAAATCACCTGTTCTGTAGCCACCGGCTCTGGTGGTACCCATGGAAGCCCTAATGGCTAGTTCTAATTACAGATTAAACCTGTTGGAGGATTGGACTGAAATCTATGCTAAAAAGGATGGTTGTGTAAATTGCAGAAATGGCTGCCCCAACATCCAGGGTAATTGTACTGTAATTGGCTGCATTGAGATCCTGGCAAAATGCATCATAGCATGTCCTTAAACTTGTGAAGTAAAAATGTGTCTAACTATTGAAAATATCCCACCATTTCTGTGGCTAAAATATCTGACATAAAGGTAGATAATTCCTGCTGAATTATCTTCCCGGTACATTTCTGGCACAGAGCTTTGTTTCAAATTTCAGGTAAATTATTTCCACCTACTGGACTAATTTTATCAGAAGGATCAGTCTTGGGCTGAAAAACACAAGAACAAACCCCCATTAATACTCAAATGCCAGGAAGGTAACCTACTAACCATTGTATAAAAACCAAAAGACTCACCAGAGGTAAGGTAGAGCTCTTTTTTGCAGCTATATGAGGAATCGATAAAAGGACCGTCTGAGGAGCTGCCATCGTTCCAAAAGCAGGTTTAATAGGGGTTGAGTATTCAATGCTACAAGCTCTAAAGTTGAGCGACTCACAATGAACCAGAAAGCCTTAGAAATTTAACCCCCACCCGCTGGCTGTTTCCTCTCCTTGGCTGACTCTCTACTGAAATAATTGCTCCCAGCTGATAATAGGGAAAAAATGTTAACCATCACAGCTCTGTGTGTCTAAATGGCAAAAACGCGCTCAGCAGCCTCACTTTCCGTCTGTGGAACGCAGTTGAGCCATCGAGCTTTCGGAACTCAGCGGTGCTCATCAAGCGGAGGCTCCTGCCTCCACCCCGCAATCAACTCCAGCCCCACCAGGGACCTTCGGTAATGTCCCCAGCAGCTGGCCTGGATTACAGGGGACTAAAAAGGAACCCGGTAACCTGCGCAGGTCGCAGGTTCAGTCACCATCTTTAAATTATCAGGGAGAATGAAAATCTCTGCAAAAAAGCCTGAGATTAATTAAAAACAACAAACTGGGGATGATCTGTCCTGCCAGATGGCAGGCAGCACCATACTGATGGTCTGGTGTTTCCTGCATTCGGTGGGCAGGGTCATCTCTCATAGGTGCTGTCCTGGGGGATGACTGGGGAAAACTGCCGGCAATTGCAGCATGACTTCTCAAAGAAACCATTTACAATTTGCATATGATGATTTAGTGAAATGTAATGTGAGTTGTAAACTGGCGCATGAAGGGCAAATGTACTCATGTCTTTGGCGAATGGTGCACACACATGCGTTATCGTGGCACATTTGTCATCGAATGAAGTGCCCATGGGTACATTTTCACACAAGGTGCAGCAAGAGCACGGAAACGTCAATTTCGTGCCTGCGTTTGACATTTTTTGGGGTGTGGGAAATATAGGCAGATGGACATCCCATAATGGATTTTACCCCCCACACTGTTACCCTGTAGGCGGCTTTTGGCTATAAAGCATTAAAAAAAACAAATACTCCACTTCTCATTGATTAATGCAGTGTCCTTCTCATCTAGTGCACAGAAAAGATGCACAGATTTCTGGGTTCAGGTCCTCCCATAATCGCCTACAGGGTGAATTGTGGGCGTACATCTGCCAAGGAATCTGATCTCAAAAGGAGAAATTTCTGAGCACTGGACCAGAAGGAAGTAGCTGCCCAGGAGAAAAGGTAAACATGACTGTTTTTACCTTTATAATCTCTTTAACAGAGCAGGGCGAGAGGGATGCATCACAATACACTATTTACGGTGGAAACAGTCACTATGCAAATAGAAGGAAGTCAACATTAATGCTCTTTCCTATCAGACCTCAGATCAGGGAGGCCATAGGGGCACAAGCCCGCCCCCCCCCCCCTTACCTTTTCCACCTTATCTGATATCTGTGGGGAAAGTAGAATTACACAATTGCTTTAAAGTTCTTTTCACTTTACAAACATTGAATCCATTTGCCTCATTTAAGTCCCTTTCTAGGCAAAACAAAAAAAAAGAAAACTCAGCTGATCCATCCTAGTCTGGTAGTATAAAAATTCTAAGAAAATAATTTCCCACACTCCCTTCTCTCCCCTATTCCTCACCCACTTTTAAAAATACCATTTTGTGAGATACTCACCTGTAAAATGGTTATTACGAGTATGTCACACCCCCCACTTCCCGATATTCATGACACTTGGGAGCCCGGCCTGTAGAGGGCGATCTTGCAGAGGTGACATGGAAAAAAGGAGCCCCTCCTGGTCCATAAGTACTGGGTTCCTCCCACTATTCCTCAGTCTTTTTAAACAGCAGTGAAGAACCAGGAAGAGCCAATTATATTCAATAATTGTAAAAGTATATGAGAATAATAATACCAAATAAAAGGATCCCTTAGAGCAAAAAAAGCCAATTATATTCAATAATTGTAAAATTTATGAAATAATAATAATAATAATAATAATCACCATATAAAGGATCCCTCGAACAAAAAAGGGCGGGGGAAGTGGGGGGCGTGACATACTCGTAATAACCATTTTACAGGTGAGTATCTCACAAAATGGTATTATTCCTAGTATGTCACACCCCCCACTTCCCGATATTCATGACACTTGGGACATCCAATAGCAGTGTCTATAATGGGTGGGGATCCCAAAGGAATAATGCATAACAAATTACTGCAGCTTGCAGAACTTTGCGGCCCAAAACAGCATCCGCTGAGGCCCACACATCAGCCTTGTAAAACTTAGAAAAAGTATGCACAGAAGACCAAGTCGCAGCCTTGTTCAACAGAAGCTTGGTGCTGAAAAGCCCAAGAGGCTCCAATAGCACGAGTAGAATGAGCAGTGACACAAAAGGGGGAACCTTCCCCTTCGCCATATAGGCCCCAATGATAGCCTGACGTATCCACTTACTAAGGGAAGATTTAGCAGGAGCCAAACCATTCTTGGTGCAGAAGTCACAACAAAAAAGGCATCCGTCTTGCGCAAGGCCGAGGTAGTAACTAAATAATACTTAACACAATGAACTACATCCAAGGAATGTAAGACCCTTTCCTTGTCGTTACTAGGTTTAGGACACAAGGAAGGAAGAACTATATCCTGATTTAGGTGGAAAGCAGACACCACCTTAGGAAGGAAATCCGGTTTAAAAAACGGAAAACAACCTTATCTTGATGCCTCTCAAAATAAGGGGCTTGAATAGACAAAGCCGCCAGTTCAGAAACTCGGCGGACAGAAGTAATAGCAACCAAAAAGGCAACCTTCTGAGTAAGAATAGGAAGAGGAATATCCTGCAATGGCTCAAAGGGAGCAGCTTGCATAGCCGAAAGCACCAAATTAAGATCCCAAACAGGAAAGTAAAGGCTTTCTGGGAGGCCGCACATGCGCGACTCCTTAGAAAAAGGTCTTAACCAAAGGATGAAGAGCAAACGATCTTTGAAAGAAAATTGCCAAGGCAGAGACTTGCCCTTTCAAAGTACTAATCTGTAATCCTATATCCAGACCTCGTTGCAGATATTCCAGAAATTCTAGGAATAGAAAATACTCTACAGGGCAAAGCCCTGGATTCACACCAATCAATATAGGACCTCCAAGTCCTGTAATAAATGACAGAGGAAGACTTCTTCCTAGCTCTAATAAGAGTCTGAATAACCACATCAGAAAGACCTTCTTTCAAGATGGAGACTTCAGCAGCCATGCCGTCAAAGCCAGCGTTTGTAAATTGGGGTAACAAAGTTGACCCTGAGTGATGAGATCTGGAAGAAGAGGCAGATGGACACGATCCACTGCCTGCCTTACGACGTCTGCGTACCACAGACGTCTTGGCCACCTTGGCGCCACCAGAATTGCTGCCACCTCCTCCAGTGCTAGCTTGCGCACCACCTTGCTGGTCATGGAGAATGGGGGAAACAGATATAGGAACCCTAGATCCTTCCAGGCTAGAGACATGGCATCCGCTGCCACTGCCAGAGGATCCTGGGATATAGACACAAAAGCTGGCAGCTTGTGATTGTGACGAGAAGCAAACAGGTCCAACCATGGAGTCCCCCCACTTGTGACAGAGGAACTGAAAGACCCTTGGATTGAGAGACCATTCTCCCTGGCGAAAACATCCCCTGCTCAGGGAGTCTTCCTCCACATTCTCTATCCCCGGAATGTAAACTGCTGATATGCAGGGAACATTGATCTCTGCCCACTGAAGGATCAGAGACACTTCCCGGGGGGTACCCCAACTGCGAGTCCCTCCCTGGTGATTGATGTATGCAACAGCTGTTCGGTTGTCTGACCAAATCTGAACTGGCAGACCCTGTAAGAAATGGGTCAGTCGAAGTAGAACAAGACGTATGGCCCGAAGCTCTAATACATTGATTGGAGAATGAGCCTGAGGCCCCCACAATCCTTGGAACTGATGCTTCTTCCAGAAGCCCCCCCAGCCCACCAGGCTGGCATCCGTGATAACCAGTTCCCAACGCGGAGTCAGAAATGACTTGCCCTTCTGGAGGTTGTGCAATATTAACCACTACTGAAGGGACTGCAAAACGTGGGGAGACAATAGATAAGTCTGATTCAATGATAGTGGGCACCTGTCCCACTTTGCCAAGAGGAAGAGCTGAAGCGCTCTTATGTGAAACTGGGCAAACGGGACTGCCTCGAATGCAGCTACCATCAATCCACTAGTCTCATCCCTAGACGGATAGACCGACAAGGGTTGGACAAGAATAGAAGAATCAAGTCCTGAATCAGAACCATTCCAGAATCAGGCCCAGGAAGGGAATTTCCCTGGACGGACAGAGAGAGGATTTGGGGTAACTTATTACCCATCCGAACCTCTCTAGCGTAGAGACCACCATCCTGGTGTCGAACTCTGATTGTTCGAGGGAGGAGGCCGCGATAAGAAGATCGTCCAGAAAAGGCACAATGCGGATGCCCTGGACCCTGAATATAGCCATCACTCTTGCCAGCATCTTGGTAAAGACTCTTGGGGCCGAGTAAGGCCGAATGGCAGGGCCACAAATTGATAATGCTGGTCTTCTATCGAGAACCTGAGAAATCTCTGGTGACCCGGAAAATAGGAATGTGCAAATAAGCATCCTTGATGTCTATGGGTCATGAAGTCCCCCTGACGGAGAGCATCGATCGTTGATCGCAGAGACTCCATGCGGAATTCTCAGAAACTGATAAATTGAGTCTCCTTAGGTCTAGGATAGGCCGACAGAGCCGTCCTTTTTGGGTACCGTGAATAGGTTGGAGTAAAACCCCAAACCCCTTTCCGCTGGAGGCACTAGGCCGATAACAGCCATGTTTAACAGATTCGCTACTGCTGCCCGCAGTCCCTGCGCAATTGCCTGATCTGACGGCATCCGGGACATGAAAAATCTGGGAGGAGGCCGGGACTCAAATTCCAGTTAGTAACCGGAAGAGACTACTTCCAGAACCCAATTGTTTGATACCTCCTGACCCCAGACCTGGAAAAAGAACCGCAGCCGTCCCCCCACCCGTAAGGGTGAGGGCGTCCCCTCATTGTTGAGCAGGCTTAGTGGCAGATTTGGTTTTGGACCCCCAATTCTGACTTGGACAGCCACGTCCCTTTCCTCTATTCCACGAAAGGAACGACGTTGTTTCTTACGCTGAGGTAATTTACCTCCTTTAGTGACAGAATCCAATTCTTTCTCCAAAGAGGCGCAATCCCACAAAAGGGAGCGCTGTAAGCGTTTTCTTAGCTACAATATCAGCTGCCCACTGCCGCAACCATACTGACCGCCGGATGGCGACTAACAAGGCAAAGGTTCTGCTGCACATGAGCAGAGTATCATCTAAGGCAGAAAGTACAAAAGATGCAAACATCTCACATCGCTTAAGAGCAGTATAATCATCAGAGGCCGGACCAAGCCCTGAGTAATTCATTAGGTCTCTCACAACAGACCTAATAGCCACTGTCATGAGTGCCGACCAACAGGCAGCAAGGCCGAGCCCACACTGGAAAAAGCGTGGCCCGCCATTTGAGCAATACACTTATCCTCTCCCATCCTTAAGTGTAGTGGAGTCAGGAGAATGCAACACAGAAGAATTGGATAAATTAAGCACAGGGGCATCCACCCATGAGCAGAGTATCTTTTAAAAATCCAGTCTCTCTATAAATTAAATATTAATGCATAGATGGCCATTGTATGTTTGCGCACACATAGGAATTTGTCCTCCGCATTTAACCCATCCGTGCAGTGAGTGTAAACATGCCCAGAGCGGTGGGCACAGGTGGTGATGACCAACGCTTAACAGTATCAGCTGGGAAGGGATCTTTCTTGTCCCAGCCCAAGGGAATGCCAGGAAGCCGCGCAGGCTTCTCCCATTCTTTAAGAATAATTTCATCAAAATGCTTTTGATTTGGAAATTCTAAACGAGGTTTAGAGACTCCAAAGAATTCCCCTTTTTGAGGAGGGACTACTTCAGGAGGAGTAATAACCAAAACCTCAAATAACTGAGCAAGAGCTTTTGGGGTATCCACACTTGCTTCACCCTGCTCAATCTCAGTACCAACAAATTGCTGTTCATCAGAAACCTCTGATTCCTCATAATAATTCTCCTTCTTCTAACTGAGAAGGATCAGACCAATCAAGCAATTCACAATCGTCTGACTCCCTTCCCGGAGCGGCATGAGTCAAGTGCTTTCTTTTAGCTGAGGCCTTCTTAGGAACAGAGGTAGACAATCTTTCAAGATGAGCCAATCTGCCACATAAATCAGCATGCGACTCACCACCCATGACAATATCATTGGGGGTACGGACAAGACATGGCGGAGTAGGAGATGAGGCATTAGCAGCAGGCCCTGAAGCCTGGGCCTCAGTTTGCTGCATAATAGTTAATTGTGCACAAGGGACGCAAAGAATTGCATTATCCACAACAAGGGATGCCCCACATGCAAAACATTGCCGAGTCTGTGCAGAGGGAATTGCATGCCCGTTATCCTGGGATGCCTCCATATGGTGTTTAGTATTATACTATAATAGTCCCAAGTGGGAGGATTGAAACACAAATGGACCCCCAAATAAGGCTTAGGGGCTTTTTTTTTTATATAAGGACCAGGAGAACCCCCTTTTTAAATAAGGAGTTTCTACCTACAGAGAAAACAAAAAGTCACCAAATGCACACAATATAAATAAATGACAGAAAAAAAAAACTCCCTTCAGCCAAGCTGAAGGGTACTCACAGCCCATGCAATAAGCTCACATCATGAGGTAAGGCCACAAGGAAGCAGGAAACAGGAAGTCAAACAGAGCATACAGGTGCTCTCTGAATAAAACCATGCCTAAGCCCCACCCACTTCCAGGATCACATGGCCAAAAATGGAGGGAAAATTAAAATCTGAACACAGCCAGAAAACAAAGAGCTTTAATAGGTAAGCAAAAAATGCCGCCTAGACAGAGATAGGAAATGTTTTATTTAGATTTTCCTATTAAATATTATAGTAAAACATACATAATAAAAATAATAAAGACTTATTTTATATATCTTTTTTTTGTGTGTGCATGGTGACAAGCCCAGATAACGCCCCCCCCTTCCCCCCTTCTTTTTACCCAGCAGGGTTAAAGGAGAACTAAGGGGAGAGGATAGAAAAGCACCCATAAGGCACAAGGGGATTATAAAGGAACAGGGGCATCCCATGCCGGGAACACCAACCCAGAAGCCGCCTACCCACATTTAGGTCTCATGGAGGAGTAATACTCCTGTATACACCAGAAGGTGTATGTATCTACCTTTGCCTGAACCACACAGCCAGGGCTGGGAGGCATACAATATAACCAAACAGGTTTAAAGAGTTTCAGACAGAAATAGAGAAAAAAAAGGGTCGGGGCAAACCCGGCTACCTGCAGCTTGAAGGAGAGTCATCTTCTGAATGCTTCACCGACTGCAGAGACAAAAAGACTGAGGAATAGTGGGAGGAACCCAGTACTTATGGACCAGGAGGGGCTCCTTTTTTCCCATGTCATCTCTGCAAGATCGCCCTCTACAGGCCGGGTTCCCAAGTGTCATGAATATCGGGAAGTGGGGGGGTGTGACATACTAGGAATAATAGTATAAAAATTACTGGCTTGCCAGATAGAGTCCCTGCCCACCACCAACCTCTGTGGCAAATGTCCTGCCCCCCCACATCAATCTCAGTGACCAATTCACTGACATGTGGGGGGGGGGGGTTCGCTATTCAACACAGAGGTTGCTAGTGGTCAAGTGGGGATGCCTCACGACTCAGGTGGGAGGCCAGTAAGTTATCATGTGTTTTCTTTTGCTTGGATTGTCCTTTTACCATATATGGATGCTAAACGTATAAAAATGTAGCACAGGCAGAATAAACGGGGGTGCTAAATGTAAGTGTCCCTTTTATGATGTACTTGTTCAAATGCAAATCAGAACCCACCTTTATACACCCACATTATATTTCCACCTTTTAAACAGAACAAACCTAATTATAGGTTTCTTTATTTTAAAACCCCAAATAAAAGGCGGCCTGCAGGAGAGCATGGGCAAAACATACATTAGGTGTGAAGGGAGGATTGGATTTATCCACACTATCAAGCTAGAAACTAATGGAGAAATACAGCTGAAAGGAGTTCTTACAATAAAATAATGGCACAATTAAGGTTTTACAAATGTCCTAAATGCTTTATCTTGTGTGCAAGCACCAATCAGCTTTATTCCCCCTTTTCCCATTCAAAGACGTCCATGATTGCAGAACAAAGTAAAATTAGGAATGTGTATGCCATTGTTCTTATAAGGACAAGGAGAGAAACAAGTGGCGAACCACCATCACACGGTGAACCTGTAAATGCTTTCAGTCATGCTACACTAGAGTAGTAATACAAAATACTTCACAAAGAATCACCTTAGTAGGGGTTCATAGATTTTGTACTTTATTTGGCAAAGCGTAACTGCATAAACTGTTCGATTGCAGAACACTGTTTAGACAGAACGTGTTGTAAACAGCCAAGAAATTGCAGTAACAAGAAAATAGCTTGGATGTAACATAGGCTGGCGATTATTACTTTATCTGAACACAGCAGAAACTACATTGTGTATGTTCAGTCTTACAATTATTCAAGCCTGCTATAGCTCTCTGAAGAACTAGGCATTCCAGGGCAGTGAGACCTTCAGACACTTCCATGGTCCTTTGCTAGTGCTGCTCACTGCTTCCACATGCTATTCTAACACACCACACCAAGAATGAAAAAAAAGCTGAGGAGTAAGCTCGGTTCTAAGTGTTCAACAGCATTTAGCAGAAACTTGACATTGTGCATGTGTTGCATTGCTGTCCGATGACCATGTGCAAATCAAACATTAACATAGGACATTGGTGTTCCACGGTGTCCATAAATTAAAACAAAATATCTGCAGTTTTAAATAGTTTACATTGTGGTTTATTCAAATCAAACACTGGCATTTTGAAATGCCTAACATTAAGAAATATGGTTAAAGCAGACCTAAACTCTTGAAGAGGCTTGCTATAGCTTTGTATGCTTGTCGTGTCATATACAGGGCAGTAATATACGGTTTCATTGTGGGGTGAGTTTTGGGGGTGTAAGGCTGCCTCAGAAGAACTCCATCATGGAAAGCCCAATAAAGGACTCTGAGATATGTTTAGGAGTCCTACCAAATTCATTTTTGAAACTGAACTGTTAGCGTCTGGGGAAAGTCCAAGCAGAGGTTTATTAATCCAGGGGGAATGCAATGCAAATATAGAAAAGTCAGAAGTGGGCAGATAGCCTTGCCTTTATTTTTAACTACCCCCAGATAAAAACACGGTGGAGTTCTTTTTCTAAATGAAAGTTTACATTTTTTCTTAAAAGCCAAAAGAAAAAACAAACCAAAAACACCTCCATGCCATTTTTACAGGATAACAAAATCCAAAATAAGCTGCACCAATGATGTCCAAAGAGAAAGCTTTTGGGAGAGCGCAGTAGAGTTGCTACGCCATAATACTATGTTTGGAACGGAGTGATGAAGCCATTACAATTCATCCCTGCAGAGAAGAAAAAAAAAACTGTTACAGCCATCCCTGAAGTGATGTAAAAAGAATCAGACTGAAGCAAAGCATAAAGCGCAAATCAAATTACTACAAAAAAAAAAAAAAAAAAAACCCTTCATCTCCCCTTTACTATCCACAATACCTGCAGCTGGGGGCATCTCAATTTGTTCACATGCCTTTTGGTCCATCAAAATTCTTTCCTGCAGTGTAGGGCTCTTGGGAACCCTCTGGGTCCCGTGCCACCTAACCACTTTTGAGGTCCCAAGTTGTCAATCACTCTGCTCGATGCTGCATTTCACTAGCATATGCTTCCTGTATCAATCAACTAACCCCATAGGATGCAGAGTTTCCCAAAGAATCCCCCCCACAGAAAACATTTCAGAGCACCAAAAATGTATTAAACCGGGCCTTCACCATGATTTATTGAAAAGCCCAAACCCTTAGAAAAGCATCTAAAATTAATATATTTTAAGTTTTTAGTCACTTATTATTCTTTCCCCCACTGGGCTGCAACTCTGTTCAGGACTTTAGGATACAGGCACCGGCATCGTGCTTTGCTCAGACAGAGCAGAGCTGGGGTCAGGAAAAGGTCAGCAATCCCAGAATGCAGAGTAACACAGTCAGAAGGGACTTCCTGTTTGCAGGCTGCCTGACGTTCCATGAGCCGCCATCTTGGGTGTTTAAAGGCTCATAACATGCAGTAGATGCAGGTAGGATGATTTTTAATGTGAGCAATCTGTATGTACAGGGTGTGGGAAACATATAAGATAGGCTCTTATTCAGAGTGAAGGTCCACTTTAAGTCCAGCTTGACTCTAAAACTCTGATATATAACCATTAAATGTCCATTAAATGTGAAAAAAACAAACTGCTGCAGGTTAGTATGGGGGTTGTTCCTCTTTAGAATGTGATAAAGCATAGCAACTCAAATTAAGGCGGCTTATAGTTAGAACCCCTATATAGTATAAAAGGACATCAAAACAATAGGTTCAGGAAGTTGCAGATGATGAGATGAGTCTTTGCATGCTCACACCTTATACTATAAGGCATGCACAGAAGTAATGTAAGCAACATCACTTCTAAAACAGCAATTGCCACACCACGCCAAGGCAGCCTAATGTGCCAAGCCAATGTTAAATGGTATGGAAGTAGCAGAAAGCAGTGACAGCAGCAAATGCAGCCATTCCAGTTATCTGCTGAAATCCAGACCTTTCACCTTGTGTGCGCCTGAAAGGAGAAAGAGTGGGATAGAAAATCACTTCCACCTTGACCATTGCTTCTCTTTGTCTGTTAAAGGCACATAGATCACCCCCATCAGAGGTTTCATTTTGACACTGCCATCTTCTAATTTATCATATTGCTCCAACATCTGGTTTCCTCCAGCTGGTCCCACTGGTAGTATTAGCCGCCCTCCAGGTTTAAGCTGATCTATAAGCTGGGACAAAAAAAAAAACAACATTTTACCTACGGCTGAACAATTTGGTTACATCTAAAGAACAAAACATCCTAAACATATCCTAATACATTGCTTCTTAAAGTGGACCAAAACCCCGGATTTTGACTATCCTGTGTTTTGGTTCTTGCCCCTGGGGCACGATGTGTGAAATTCCCTCAGGTCGCCGAAACCAACTCGCCCCTTACTGGTCCTAGGGTGCATGCGTGGCCACTCGTCCAATCAGCGTGCTCGGATAGGCTGACGTCACTTCGTCTAAGGTGAGCGGCTCCTAGTGCGCTGACGGGCGCATCCCCCACTACCCTCTAACAGAGAGCATGCCCGTGACAGCCATTCACAAATACCTGGCGCGGGCACGCGTCCTGCTAGAGGGATAGCAGGGATGGGCCGTGGCTCGCGCATGTGCGGTTGTACCGGGAAAGAAGATAAGTGTATGGGCCACCTGGTGGGGACCAAAATCCACAGTCTGTGTCCTGGAATCTATCAGATTCCAGGACCACCCTTCCGATCCAATGGTGCATGAGCGACCTGCGGCCACCGTAAGCTAGACCTCTTAGACTTGCATATATTTCTAGATTGCTGGTGTGGGCATTGCACCATTAGAGGCATGCTTGTGTGTCTTCTCCTAGAATCAGCCCTTAGCCGATTCCTATCTGAAATAGACGAGCCGAGTGCATCGATTGGACAAGAACCTGCACATGTGCCGTAGAAACAGGGTGTCAGTCCCCAAGGCCTGATTATAGAATAAGCATATGTATTATGATTGTATAATGTATAGTCCAAGACCTGGGTGAGGGGCCACTCAGACTGTTTTGTGTATTCCAGCTTTATGGGGGATTCTGTTTGTGGTACTTCCTTCTTTGAAGTCTTTGAGGTCTTTGAAGCAGCAGGATGTGCTGTCTCTGCACCCACCATAAAAAACAGAACTCAGATAAGAGACCTGGGAGAGAAATGCCCTAACCAGGTGGGGTCAGGGGGAGGGGGATGAAGCTTTTCCCTCCTAAGTTTAGCTAATAAAACCTAATGCTAAGGACATTCTAAGTGAGAAACCTAAGAGAAAAATCTCTGACACAAGCCTGTGGCAAAAACGCTGGACATAAGACCTTAAGCAACCGCTGGAGACTCACTGACAAGGATTGCTACGCCATTATACTGTAAGGACTTTCTTTTTATTTGCTGAACTGATCTTTGCTATACTCTTTTGTATTTTTGTACCTGTATGTCATTTGTTTCTGTATATTACATCTAGCACTGCGATACCTTTTTATCAGATTAAATGTTTAATTAATCAGCTCTGGCCTTTGATAAACGTGTTTCAATAGAGCTTCCTTCAGAAAGATGAGCTCATATTTAGAGATCAAAGGGTTAATTCACCCAGGGGTCTGGTGGCTTTAACCCTTGCACCATCACACTCTCTCTAGCGTCTTGGCTGGGCTGATAGAGTGCGATGGTGACAACTGGTGGCAGCGTCGGGATATATTTAGAGATTTTTAGTCTTGCTGGATTTTGCCAGAAAATCTTAGCACTAAAATAAATTGCATACATCTTATTGTGTGTAAATTCCAAAGACAAAGCTCAGTGCTGATCTAAAAGACATACCAAAAAGAGTGCAAGACCTGTCCTCCCCATCTATTGTTTTACTTCCTCTGCTTCATATCGGAAATATGGAGGCATATCGCAAGCAGTCCAAGCCTGCACTGGAGCTAATGTGCCAAGAAAGAGAGACCCCTACAGGGGGAAAGAACAAGGAGCAACTTATTGCTGATCTTGTGGAGAATGATGCCCGTGCTGCAGAGCTGAGTGACGTGAGGCTAAGTCCTACAGCTGGGACTGGGGGACACAACATTACTCCCCATCAGGACAGTACTCCACATGAGGCCTTGGACTCTTATATGCGGACTGCTTTACAACACCTTGGAGATGTGGATGCTAATATTAAACTCCAGTTGCTTCTCCAGCAACAAACTGCAGAAGAGAGGCCCAGGCACGAGCTGCAGAAAGAGAGAGAGAGGTGGCAGAAATAGAGGCCCAGCGCAGACATGAACTGGAGGTTCTGAGGCCGAGAGGGAACGCTTTATCTGCATGCAGTGATGTGCAGGGTGAAGGTGACCACAAACCCCGCTTGGAACATTTCCCCATGATTGAGAAAGATGGAGGAGATCTGGACGTGTCCCTGAGAGGATTTGAAAAGGTTTGCTGGCAGTTTAATCTTCCTAAGGAACAGTGGGAACGATATCTAACCCCACGGCTTCAAGGGAAAGCTCTGGATGTGTTTGCTTCTCTTCCCTCTGAAAGAGACCAGGACTATGAGGCAATAGAATCTGCCCTGCTAAAAAGTTCTAATCTGACTCCGGAGGCCTATCGGAAGAAGTTTCGGACTTTACAACAAAGCGCCACAGAAAGCTGCACTGAACATGCAGGTCAGCTAAGGACTGCATTCAGGCAATGGGCTGGGGGCCTACAAGTCACCACTTATGAGGCCCTGGAGGACTTTATGGTCCTGGATCAGTTCCTCCAAACACAGACCTTTGAAGCCAGAGAGTGGATTTTGGACCGCAAGCCCAAGACAGTCGCAGAGGCAGCAGAACTAGGAGATGGCTTTGCTAATAACCGTGCACCAACAGCGAAGCGTGGTTCTGCACAAGCTGGATCAAATACCTTGAAGGGAGCTGCACACCCACAGAGTGCCACTAGGCCAACTGGGAGATTCCTGCCGTCCACACCAAAAGCAACAGGAGCCACATTGGGTCAGGGGGACACCCGCCGATATTACAGATGCAACAAGATTGGGCACCTGAGTGCCACTTGCCCCAACAAAAAGAATTCTCCACCGGCAGTTGGAGGACACCCAACCGTTTTCTGGTGTCTGGAACAGTGGAGAAAAGAGCGGATAACCTGCAGAGCGTAACTGTGGGTGACCGTGGGTCTACGCGATTCGGGGGCCTCCTTTACCTTAGTGCGGCCTGAAGTGGTGGATACAGAGGACATCATCCCTGGAAAAACCATGGCTTTAAAAGGAATTGGAGGTGTGCGACCTGCTGTGCCCATGGCCCTTGTGTACCAGGATTGGGGTACAAGGTTTGCGGGAGGTGGGGGTCTCTGAGGACATCCCTGTCAGTGTTCTGCTGGGGAATGATTTGAGTCAGATGCTCTGCCATTATGCTCCGGAGGACACTTCCTGCACACCAGAGGGGCTAGGAGACAGCCCTGATCGTTCTGAGGTACTGTACGAGACTTTGGGGACACTGAAATGTGATAACTGGGAGGGAGTGCAGGGGGTTGATAAATGTTTACCTGTGACTGAACCAGTTATGTCTTCCAAAGGTGAAGTGGGGTGTATTGTAAAATGTAATGCCAATGAATTGCCAATGTCAAAACCTAGTGGAGATGGGCTAGGGAGAGGGGTTGGTGTGCCCCTGGTGACATGTAAGGATGAGGGACCAGCAGTGAGTGATATGTCCCCATCCTGGGAGCCTGAGATAGCTGGGGAGGAGGAGGAGAAGGAGGAAGGAGGGAAGGAGCGATGTGCATGTGTATGATGCCTGTAACATTTGTTATGTCTGGGACTGAGGGGGAGGAAGGTAAACCCCAGGGAGGCATACCAATGGTGGCAGTGGTTACACGTCAGCAGTGTGCCAGGGCTACAGCTGTAAAAATACCATTTTGTGATTACTCACCTTTAAAATGGGTATTATAAGTATGTCACACAGCCCGCTTCCACTATTCATGACATATGGGTTATGGTCCAGTAGAGATCGAACTTCTGCATAGATGAAAGCAAAAAAGAAGCCCCTCCCAGTCCATAAATACCTGGGACCTCCCACACATTCCCCAGTATATGACAGCAGTAAGGGGACCAGGAAGAGCTAATAAAACATTCTTAACCATAAAAAAGGTTCACCATATAAAGGATCCAGAATACAAAAAGGGCGGGATGAAGCGGGGTGTGTGACATACTTATAATACCCATTTTACAGGTGAGTAATCACAAAATTATTATTGGTATTATTCCAAGTATGTCACACACCCCGCTTCCACTATTCATGACATATAGGACATCCAATAGCAGTGTCCGTCATGGGTGGGGATCCAAATACAGCAAAAATGCACCAATTTAAACCACTGCAGCTTGCAGAACCTTGCGGCCAAAAACAGCATCCGCTGAGGCCCGAACATCAACCTTATAAAACTTGGAAAAAGTGTGAATGGAAGACCAAGTAGCAGCCTTACAAACTTGTTCAACAGAAGCTTGGTGCTGAAAGGTCCAGGAAGCCCCAACAGCACGAGTAGAATGAGCAGTGATATTAAAAGGAGGAACCCTCCCCTTAGCAGAATAGGCCCCAACAATGGCCTGGCGTATCCATTTACTAATGGTAGATTTGGCGGGCGCCAAACCTTTTCTGGGCCCGGAAGGCACCACGAACAAGGCGTCCGTCTTACGAAAAGGAGAAGTAGCGACCAAATAGTACTTCACACAACGAATCACATCCAAAGAGAGCAAAACCCTCTCCTTGTCATTGCTAGGCCTAGGACACAAGGAAGGGAGAACTACATCCTGATTGAGATGGAAGGCAGAAACCACCTTAGGAAGGAAATCTGGTTTAAAGCGAAAAACCACCTTATCCTGGTGTCTCTCAAACTAAGGGGCCTGAATAGACAGTCGCCAACTCAGACACGCCGAACAGAGGTAATAGCCACCAAAAAGGCAACCTTTTGAGTGAGCACAGAAAGAGCCACATCCTGCATCGGTTCAAAGGGAGGCCCCTGTAGGGCTGAAAGAACCAAATTTAAGTCCCAAATGGGAACTAAAGGCTTCCTAGGGGGCCGAACATGAGTGACCCCTTGGAAAAAAGTCTTGACCAGATGATGCAAAGCAAAAGACCTTTGAAAAAAAAAAAAAAAAAAAAGACAGCCAGGGCAGAAACCTGACCCTTCAAAGTACTGAGCTGGAACCCCAGATCCAGACCGTGTTGTAGAAACTCCAAAATCCTAGGAATCGAAAACACCCTGCAAGGTAAGGCCCTAGCCTCACACCAGTCAATATAGGACTGCCAAGTCCTATAGTAAATGGTAGAGGAAGACCTCTTCCTAGCTCTAATCAAGGTTTGAATAACCGCCTCAGACAAACCTTCCTCCCTCAGAATGAAGGTTTCAGCAGCCACGCCGTCAAAGCAAGCGTTTGTAAATTGGGGTAACGTAGTTGACCCTGAGAGATCAGATCCGGAGACAGGGGCAGTCTGTACTGATCTACCGCCAATCTTACGACGTCTGCGAACCAAACCTGTCTTGGCCACCTTGGGGCTACCAGAATTGCTGGTGCCCCCTCTAGAGCCAGCTTGCGCACTACCTTGCCCATCATGGAGAAGGGAGGAAACAGGTACAGAAACCCCAGATCCCTCCAAGCAAGGGACAATGCATCCACTGCCAGGGACAGAGGATCCTGACACAGAGATACAAAGGTTGGGAGCTTGTGATTGTGCAGAGAGGCAAAGAGATCCACCTCCGGAGTCCCCCACTTGTGACACAGGACCCGAAACACCCTGTGGTTGAGAGACCATTCCCCTCGGCGAGAGAATCCCCTGCTCAGGGAGTCCGCCTCCATGTTCTCCACTCCTGGAATGTATACTGCCGAGATGCAAGGAACATTGCTCTCCGCCCATGTCAGAATCAGAGAGACTTCCCTGAGGGCACTCCTGCTGCGAGTCCCTCCTTGGTGATTGATGTAAGCTACCACAGTACGATTGTCTGATCGAACCTGAACTGGTAAACCCTGTAGGTGAAATGTCAGACGCGACAGAACCAAGCGGATAGCTCTGAGCTCCAAGACATTGATGGGGTTGTGAGCCTCCTGAGGACCCCACAACCCCTGGAACTGATATTTCCAGAAACCTCCCCAGACCGACAGGCTTGCATCCGTGGTAACCGTCTCCCAACGAGGGGCCAGAAACGATCTGCCCATCAGATTGCTTGATTCCAGCCACCACTGAAGGAACTGCCGTACCCCGGGAGACATCAGAAAAGACTGATCCAAGGACTGTGGACATCTGTCCCATTTCAGCAATAGATGGGAGTTGTAGCGACCTCATGTGGAATTGAGCAAAGGGGACTGCCTCGAAGGAGGCCACCATCAGACCCACCAGAGTCATCCCTAGCCGAATGGAAGGGCGAGGGTTGGTCAGGAGAACACGTATCAGATCCTGAACCCTCTGCACCTTTTGCTGAGGCAGGAACACTCTGGACTGACTGGTGTCCAGATTCATGCCCAGAAAGGAAATCTCCCTTGATGGGGAGAGACACGACTTGGGGTGGTTGATCACCCATCCGAACCTCTCCAGCGTCGTCACCACCGTCCTGGTGTCCAACTCTGCCTGGCAGAGGGAGGAAGCTGTAATGAGTAGGTCGTCCAAATATGGCACAATGCGAATGCCCTCGGCTCTGAGCAGAGCCATTATGCCCGCCAGAACCTTGGTAAACACCCTCGGTGCCGAGGTCAGCCCGAACGGGGGGTCACAAACTGAAAATGCTGATCTCCCACCACGAACCTGAGAAATCTCTGGTCTTATGGAGCCATCCTTTTTGGGAACCGTGAAGAGGTTAGAATAGCAGCCCTGGCCTCTCTCTGAAAGAGGCACCGGGCATATGACCGCCATGTCCAGGAGGTGCCCCGAGTGGACACCACGTTCCCGGTATCCAGCTGCGCCTGACTGAGGAAAGACGCCATGATAAGAAGATCGTCCAGATAGGGCACGATGCGGATACCCCTGGCTCTGAGGATGGCCATCACTCCTGCCAACACCTTGGTAAAAACCCTTGGAGCCGAGGTAAGACCAAACGGAAGAGCCACAAACTGAAAATGTCGATTGTCCACGACAAACCTGAGGAATCTCTGGTGTGCCGAGAATATGCAGGTAAGCATCCTTGATGTCTATGGACATCCCCCTGATGAAATGAGTGGATGGCTGAGCGCAGCGTTTCCATACGGAACTTCCGGGGACGAACGAACCTGTTGAGCAACTTCAGATCCAGAATGGGACAAACGGATCCGTCCTTCTTGGGCACCGTGAACAAATTGGAATAGAAGCCCAGGCCCTGGTCTGAGTGACACACCGGACAGATGACAGCCATGTCCAAGAGACCTGCTACTGGCGCTCGCAGCCCCTGGGCGGCCAGAGGATCTGACGGCACCCAAGACCTGAAGAATCTGGGAGGGGGCCGGAACCCGAACTCCAGCTTGTAACCGGAAGACAGCACTTCCTGAATCCACCTGTCCGAGACCTCTTGGACCCAGACCCGGGAGAAGAGTTGCAGACGTCCCCCCACCCGCAAGGGTGAGGGCGCCCCCTCATTGCTGAGCCGGCTTGGCAGCAGCTCTAGGCTTGGAGCCCCAACTGTGTCCTGGACGGGCCCGACCCCTGCCCCTAGGCCAGGAATCACCTCTGGACGAAGGGAAGGCCGAACCCCTGCCAACTCTAGCCCCACGAAAGGACAGAGAAGGAAGCCGCCCCCGGAAAGGGGCGACGCTGCTTCTTGCGCTGAGGTAACTTACCTCCCTTTGCCACCGAATCCAATTTTTCTCCAAAGAGCCACAACCCCACAAAGGGAAGGACAGTAAGCGACTTTTTGGACAAAATCAGCCGCCCACTGGCGTAACCAAACCGACCGCCGGATAGCCACAAACAAGGCCGAAGCTCTGCTACACATCACCAATTTGTCATCCAGGGCGGACAGCACAAAGGACAAAAATAACTCACAGCGCTTAAGGTCGGCAAACTCCTCACTAGCCGGGTCAAGCCCGGACGAGGTCAAAAGTCCTCTAACAACCGACCTGGCAGCTACCAATAAAAGCGATGAAGCACAAACCGGCTGCAAGGCCGACCCAACACTGGCAAAACCATGACAAGCCATCTGGTCAATGTGTTTATCCTCACCATCCTTGAGTAGTGCACTCCGGAGAATGCAGGATTGAGGAACTGTACAACCCCAAAACAGGAGCATCCACCTCTGGGGGGGGGGGGGGGGGGGGGAAGCCGAGTCGGCCTCTCCCATTCCTTGAGAATGATACCATCAAAATGCTTTTGATAATTCCAAGCGCGGCTTGGTCACCGCAAAGAACTCCACCTTCAGCGGAGGAGCCGCCTCAGGGGGAGAAATAGCCAGGACCTCAAACATATGAGCCAGGACCCTAGAGGTATCCAAGGAATCCCCCTGGCCCTGCTCGGTATCAGCACCCACAAACTGCTGGTCATCGGAGCCCTCAGACTCCTCATACAGCTCCCCTTCCTCAAGCGGGGAACAATTAGACCAATCCAGGGAGTTAAACTCCTCCATATCAAAGGCCTGCGTGGCTGTATACAAATGTTTTTGCTTTGCCGTGGCAATTTTAACAACGGCACTGGAAAACAATTTTTCAAGATTGGCCAATCTGGCACACACCTCAGATTGCGACTCCCCGCCAATGACCACATCACATGGGGTACGTGTCAAGCGAGGGGGAGACGGAGAGGAGACTGGCGGAGCAGAACCAGACGCCTGAGATCCGGTCTGTCGCGTAATGGACCATTGCACACAGAGTACACAAAGAAATACATAATCCCCCAAAAGGGATACCCCACACCCCAAACACAGCCTGGATTGCCCCGAGGGGGGTACAAGCCCAGTATCTGGGGAAGCCTCCATATGGTGATTTTTTAATATATATAGTGCTCCGAGGGGGAATTATGCAGTTATGCAACCTGGGATGCCCCGAGTGGGAGGAATTTTAAGCCAACTAAATTTTGCCAGGGACCCTAGGGACTGGGAGAATCCCCCTTTAATAGGATCAATGGTCCACCTGGAATACACAAACGAAACACACAATCAGACCATGCTAGCAAATTACCTTAAAGAGTTAATAACAGCATTGCCCAGCAACCCCAGTGAGGGGCATAATCAATAAATAAAAAATACCATTTTGTGAGTACTCACCTGAAAAATGGATATTGTTGGTGTGCCACACACCCCGCTTCACCTTTAATTCTTCACGATTGGGTTACTCACCGCCAGGTGACGCTGTTGCAGAGAGGAAGTCGTTTAACGAGCCCCCTTCCGGCCTATATATACCTGGTACCTCCCACTTATCACCAGTGTATTAAAAAGCAGAAAGACAAGGTACCAGTAATTTAACGGTAACCTCAAAATAAATAAAAGCTTCACCATATAAAGGATTCGGAATACCGAAAAGGGTGGGAGTGAAGCGGGGTGTGTGGCACACCAACAATATCCATTTTTCAGGTGAGTACTCACAAAATGGTATTCTTGGTGTGCCACACACCCCGCTTCACTTTTTAATTCTTCACGATTGGGACATCCAAAAGCAGTGTCCACAAGGGATGGGCATCTCAAGGCCAGGTGAAGCATAACTTAACCCTTTCGCTGCCAGCCTACCTGCAGCATTTGCCACTCCCTGTTGCCAGACGATGTTTCACCATTTTGCGCTACACATATTCAACTGTCATTTTTGAAGGGATTTCCAGGGATTTCCCAGGAAAATTATATATTGTTTTTTTCAACAGAGTCTGGGCTTTAACATGAAATGTCTTGTTTGTATTTTTTAGGTGTATTCTCAATTTTTTTGGGTGAAATGTGTGAAAAAAAACAAAAAAAAAACATTTTTTTACAATTTGTAGAGTTTTTTTGTAATAAAAAATGTAAGTTTGTCAATAAAATCTTATTGCGTGAGAAACCCCAATTTCTCCCGGTTACAGCGATACCACATATGTATAGGTAGACACCCTTTCCTGCCCAGAAGCCTTTTATAGCTGCTGGATGACAAATGGTTAATTAAAAAAAAAAATGACATAGGGTCCCCCTTCCCGGGGAGGGGGACCCCATTTTTTTTTGGATTTTGAAGGGTTAAAAACCCTTCAAAATCCAAAAAAAAAAATGACGTGGGGTCCCCCTTACCCAAAGTAACCAGCCCGGGACCAGCTATGGGGGCTTGTAGGCACAGAGTGGGGGGGCCAGCTTTGGTGGCCCCCCCACCCTGCAGCCTACGAGCCCCCATAGCCTATGTGGGCCCGGGCTCTTCTGCCCCCCCCTGGCCTTTGGGGAGGCAGGTAATGGGGGTGCGGGGGTCAATGGCAAGCCACCCGCTAGGGCAGGTGACTTGCCACCCCCCCAGCCTTGTGAACTGGTATAAGGGGTCTCATGGACCCCTTACCAGCTCACAAAGAGTTAATGTGAAAAAAAAACACCACACAATAATAAAAAGTATTTTATTAGAAAAAAAAAAAATTTTTTTTTACTGTACTTACCTTCGATTGCAAGCTCTTGTCCCTCGCCGCTCAGCTGACAGATGCCGGTGATCGGCATCCAGAGAAGGAGAAGGCAGGAGATCAGAGGATCTCCTGTCACCTCCTTCCAGGGCACCGATCACCGGCATCTGAGAAGCTGAGAAAGCTGAAGCCGGTGATCGGGACCGGGATGACGTCATAAGCCCCGCCCCCAAGGGGGCGGGGCTTAGAGGCATGATGGCGGCCGCCATCGTGCAGAAGAGAGGAGAGAGCCTCCCAGGCTCTCTCCTGAAGATCGGTAAGTCCTGGGGGGGGATCGGAGGCCCCCCAGGTGAAGAGGAGGGACAGCGGGAGCCAGCGCACACACAGGTAAGTGAATGTCATTTTTATTTTTTTTTTTTTTTACAGTTAGAAGCTGCTGCTGCAGAAGCGGGGGGGGGGGGCGGCCTATTCCGGGGGCTCTCCTGGAGCCATCCGACCCCCCACGGGGGATCGGATGGCACCAAATTAAAGAGGAGACCCGGCCGGATCCAACAAGGGGTCAGGTGAGTATTTGTTGTTTTTACTTTTTAAACTACAAGCGAGGAAAGTCAAGCATGTAACACCTACGTGCTTGGCACTTAAGGCCCAGCCAAGCCAGCACGTAGGTGTTACGTGCTTGGCAACAAAAGGGTTAAATGACTGCAGTCTGCAGAACTTTGCGGCCAAAAACAGCATCCACTGAGGCTCGCACATCAACTTTGTAAAACTTAGAAAAAGTATGAACAGAAGACCAAGTGGCGGCATTACAAACTTGTTCAACAGAAGCTTGGTGCTGAAAAGCACAAGACGCTCCAATGGCGCGAGTAGAATGAGCAGTGATACGAAAAGGGGGAACTTTCCCCTTAGCAGAATAGGCCGCAGTAACGGCCTGACGTATCCATTTGCTAATGGCAGATTTGGCTGGTGCCAAACTTAGGCCCACAGGGCACAACAAAAAAGGCATCCGTCTTACGAAAAGGAGACGTGATAATCAAGTAGTACTTAACACAGCGTACTACATCCAAACAATGCAAAACCCTCTCTTTGTCATTCTTAGGATTAGGACACAAGGAGGGAAGAACAATATCCTGATTCAAATGAAAAGCAGAAACAACCTTAGGAAGAAAGTCTGGCTTGAACCGAAAGACCACTTTATCCTGATGCCTCTAAAAGTAGGGCGACCCTGAGTGAGCAGATCGGGCCGAAGAGGCAGAACGAACTGGTCCACTGCCAGCCGAACGATGTCTGCGAACCACACTCGCCTTGGCCACCTTGGGGCCACGAGAACGGCGGACACCCTTTCCAGAGCCAACTTCCGAACCACCCTGCCCAGCATGGGTATCGGAGGAAACAGGTATAGAAATCCCAGATCCCCCCAGCTCAGGGACATGGCGTCCACTGCCAGAGCCAGAGGATCCCGGGAGAGCGTCACGAAGTTCGGGAGCCTGTGATTGTGGCGAGAGGCAAACAGGTCCACCTCCGGTGTCCCCCATCGCAGACACAGTGAGCGAAAAACCTGAGGATGGAAAGCCCATTCTCCCAGACGGGGAGAGCCCCTGCTCAACCGGTCCGCTTCCTGGTTCTCCACTCCTGGAATGTATACCGCCGAGAGACAAGGAACATGGGCCTCTGCCCAGGTCAGGATCAGGGACACCTCTCTGAGAGCACTCAGACTGCGAGTCCCTCCCTGATGATTGATGTAAGCAACCGCTGTTCGATTGTCTGAACGCACCTGGACCGGAAGGCCCAGAACGTGATGAGTCAGGAGAGCAAGCACCCGACGGACGGCTCTCAGTTCCAGAACATTGATGGGTAAGTGGGCCTCTTGAGGTCCCCATTGCCCCTGGAACTGAAGCTCCTTCCAGAATCCGCCCCATCCCGAAAGACTGGCGTCCGTGGTGACAATTTCCCAAAGAGGGGTCAGGAAGGACCTGCCCCTCACGAGATTGGCCGAGACCAACCACCACTGGAGGGACTGCCGGACCCGGGAGGACAACTGGAAGGGCTGATCCAGCGACCGAGGCTGCCGGTCCCAGGACGCCAACAGATGAAGCTGAAGCGTCCTCGTGTGAAATTAAGCAAAAGGAACTGCCTCGAAAGAGGCGACCATCAACCCTACCAGCCTCATCCCCAGACGGATGGACGGCTGAGGATTGGAAAGTAGGACCCGAGCCAACTCCTGAATCAGATGAATTTTGGACTGGGGGAGAAACACTCTGTGTTGAAGAGAGTCCAACTGCATCCCCAGAAAGGACACCACCCTGGCCGGAGCGAGGGAGGACTTGGGGAAGTTGATCACCCAACCAAAGCTTACCAGCGTGGAGACCACCATCCTGGTGTCTGTCTCCGATTGATTGAGTGACGGAGCCATGATGAGAAGGTCGTCCAAATAAGGTACGACACGAATGCCCTGAGATCTGAAAATGGCCATCACCCCTGCCAGCACCTTGGTAAACACTCTTGGAGCTGAGGTAAGGCCAAACGGAAGTGCCACGAATTGAAAATGCTGATCTTTCATCACGAATCGAAGAAAACGTTGATGAGCGTGGCAGATGGGAACATGAAGATAAGCATCCTTGATGTCTATGGACGTCATGAAGTCCCCCTGCCGAAGGGAACCGACGGCCGTACGCAAAGTTTCCATGCAAAACTTCCGAAAACGGATGAACTTGTTGAGTAATTTCAGGTCCAGGACGGGACGAACCGACCCGTCCTTTTTGGGGACTGCGAAAAGATTGGAGTAGAAACCGAGGCCCATCTCTAAGCGCGGTACCGGCCGGATGACCGCCATCTCTAACAGATTCTTTACCGACGCCAGGAGCCCCTGTGCGGCCAAAGGATCGATGGGCACCCGAGACCGAAAGAACCGTGAAGGAGGGCGAGACTCGAATTCCAGCTTGTAACCGGACGACACTACCTCCCGGATCCATCTGTCCGGAATCTCCTGGTCCCAAACCTGGGAGAAGTGTCGTAATCGTCCCCCCACCCGCACGGGTGAGGGCAGCCCCTCATTGCTGAGCGGGCTTACCGGCAGGCTTGGGCTTGGTGCCCCAGGACTGTGCGGGGCGGCCACGGCCCTTCCCCCGAGTCCAACCTGCACCTCTGGTAGCGGGAAAGGAAGCCCCCTTACCCGCTCTGAATCCCCGAAAGGCCTACCAGAACTTGCCCCCCGAAAGGGACGACGAGGCCTCTTACGTTGCGGCATTTTACCACCTTTCGCAACGGAATCAATTTTATCACCAAACAGTCGCAATCCCAAAAAGGGGAGAGCTGTGAGCACCTTTTTAGAAGCTACGTCCGCCGACCACTGGCGCAGCCATACTTCCCGACGAATAGCCACCAGCATTGTCGCTGTCTTGCTACTCATAGCCAGCGCATCATCCTGAGCGGACAGAACATAGGAAACAAAAGACTCACACTGCCTGAGAGCAGTAAACTCCTTACAAGTGGGATCAAGATCTAAACACAGATCCTGAATTACAGATCTAACCGCCAATAGAAGCAGCGCCGAAGCACACACCGGGCGCATTGTTGACCCGGCATAAATAAAACCATGGCGAGCGAACTGGTAAATCCGACGATCCTCACCATCCTTAAGGGCAGTGGTCTCAGCAGACTGCACCATAGCCGTGCTGGAGAGCCCTAGCACAGGGGTATCGACGTCAGGAGGAACCGACCAGAGCTTCACCAATTCTGGCGGAAAGGGATAACGTTTCTCCCAACTGGAAGGAATTCCAGTTAACCGCGTGGGATGTTCCCATTCTTTAAGCACAACCCTCTCAAAGTGGTGTTGTCTGGGAAAAAATAAACGCGGCTGAGGCACATTAAACAACTGACCCTTTGGCAGGGTGATGGCCTCATGCGGATCTAAATTCAAAATTTCAAACATTTGAGCCAGAATGGAGGGGGTGTCAAGGGAAACCCCCGAAGACAAATCGCCAATAGCATCAACCTCAAGCCGATCTGCAGGCTCATCTGACTCCACCAGGAATTCTCCCTCCTCGTCCAGGGAGCAATCGGACCAATCTACAGGCTCACATACTTCATCCTGTGAAGCCAGAGGTACAGGAGAAAGGTGCTTCCGTTTCGCAGTGGCCTTTAACCCTGGTTTAACGGAAATTATCTTCTCGAGGTTGGCTAACTGCGCAGACACCTCGGATTGCGAATCCCCACCTTTGACAATGTCACACGGGGTCCGGAACAGGGAGGGAGGGGTAGGGGATGATGGAAGTTGCGAAGAGCCAGCAGCCGGAGCAACGGACTGACGCACAATATTCTGCCTTGCACAAGGAATGCATACAATAACATCATCGCCTGGGAGCGGAGTCCCACAGCCTCCACACACCCTAGATGGCCCAGAAGAACCATTTCCGGTATTATCGGAAGCCTCCACATGGTGATTTATGGTATTCGCAAAATCCTGGGTTTAAGGCATAAGCCACCCGGGATGCCCCTTTATGTTAATGTCCTGGGAGGGAGGATTTAATTTATAATAAAGATCCCCTTTAAAAATAATTCATTAAGTCGTATATCTACAACTTAAATTTTTTTTTTATATATATATATATATATATATATATATATATATATATATATATATATATGTCCCAATTTGGAGAAAAAAAAAGGACTAGCCAGGCAAAATAGAACCGGGAGGCCACTGTATTGAGGGAATCCCAGGATCTGTGGGGGAGGAAAAAACCAACAGTAAGACCCCCAGAAACAAATGGCAACATGCAATACAAAATACATACACAGCACCAGAGTGCTTTGAAGAGGCAAAGAAAACTGGCCTCTGATTTTCCTCTTTTTTTATTAAATAAAAATATTTCTCCAATATATATCTTTATTTAAAAAAAAAAAAAAAGTAACAGTCAGACATAAAAATAGACGGCCCCACGCCAGGTGAGGCCGCTTACCTGCCCAGGGAAGGCTAAAACGAAAAGCCCAGCACCCGACAGCAGAAGCGGTGGAAGACAGGCAGCAACAGGAGCGAAGGTGGCAGCGGCAGCAATAGCGGCAGCAGAAGCGGTGGAGCGCCCAGCAGCAGACATATGCGGCTGAGAGCCCCGCACACGTCCTCCTAAAAACAGGAAGGCAGTGCGGCTGGGGCCGGAGAGATGACGCGCCGCTGGAAACACGCCCCCACCCCTGAAGTCATCCGGGCCCCACCCCCCCGGCAAATTTGAACAGAGCGGCCCGCCGGACGGCGGTGCCAGGAAAACAAGAGGGCTAACAATGCCCTTAGTAAAAGGAAAGGGGGGGAGGGGGAAAAAAGAAGTTCCTAGGCAGCCTGCGCTGCCCCCAAAAAAATGACACACGGCCCGCCAAGCGGCGGCCGTTTTTTTTTTTTTTTTTTTTTAAAAGGAGACAAGGGGAGGGGGGAAGGGGGAGCTGTATAACCAGGGATAGGCACAGGCAGCCTCAGGCAAGCCTGACAGAGCACAGCCCGCCCCAGCCACCCCTAAAGCTGAACCAAAACTCTGGCCCTACAGGCCAGCAGCAGCAGCCCGCATCACAGAGACTGCCTATGTAAGGAGGATTTTTAGTCAGGCCAAACGCACCCTCGCTTGCGGTGCAGCCTGACAAACGTTGAAATAAGTAAAAACATAAAACGTACAGTAAAAACATACATACAATACACATCCCTCTACCCCCCCCCCATAGTGAAGGGAGAAGGGACCGTAACGGGAGAGCAAGGGGCCAAGGGGGAACCTCGGGACAGGGGCATCCCAAATCCGGATCACCATGCCGGACAGCCGCACTGCCCCCAAAACAGGGGGTCGAGCGGAGGAGATAAGCTCCTAGGCACCTATAGTGCCGTCTACCAATTGCCCAGTGAGCAGCCTAAGCTGGGAGGCTTCCATTTAACCACAAAGGTAACAACAATCAAAACCGGGCAGAAATAGACCAAAAGGGTTCCGGGGTAAAACCCCGGCTACCTGCAAGCAGGAGACTTCAACCTTCTGTCTTGTCGTCATGCAGAGAGAAAAACACTGGTGATAAGTGGGAGGTACCAGGTATATATAGGCCGGAAGGGGGCTCGTTACAAGACTTCCTCTCTGCAACAGCGTCACCTGGCGGTGAGTAACCCAATCGTGAAGAATTAAAGGTGAAGCGGGGTGTGTGGCACACCAAGAATATGATGGGCCACAGGCCACTCACCCGACCTTCACCCCTCCGGAGCCCGCTGGCAGTAGGGGACAAGAGGCGCGTAGTGTGCAGAGGAAGAGGGAGGGCGGGCCGGCGCGGTTCACGCGTCGCACCCGCCCCTCCCCTGTCACTCCCGGCCAGAAGCTGGGACCTGGAAACGGCGCCCGCACGGGGGCGGACCATAGGCGCACGCACGAGCGCCCGGCCCCGCCCCCCCCCCTCGCCCTGAGGGGAAAGACTCCTCTAGGGCGCCTACAGCCGCCATTTTTGCTTAATAAAAACGCCGGAGGCCGTCGCCGCGGGACCGCCGGCGCCAGCCCAAGTAAAAACATGCACACACACACACCAATTTAATAAACAGATGAATCCATAAGGACCCCCCCCCCCCTCTAAGGGTATCCGGGAGAGGGGGAATCCATGCTAGGGCAGGGGCCAAGGGACGGGGCATCCCAAACCAGGGTCACCAGCCCGGTTAGCCACCTACCCCTTGTTATGTGGTCTCACAGCTCCTGAGCACCTAGGGTGCCATCTACCATTGCCCGGACCAGCAGCCTACCTGGGAGGCAAGTAATGTAACAAAGTGATCCGGGCAGGAATAGAAGAAAGGAAGGCCGGGAGTCATCCCGGCTACCTGCAAGGAGGAGACATCATCTTCTGACTTGCTCGCCTCTGCAGAGATGAAAGACTGGGGAATGAGTGGGAGGTCCCAGGTATTTATGGGCCGGGAGGGTCTTACTTTTTTTATTGACATCTCTGCAAGATTGTCATCTACAGGTCAGTATACCCACATGTAATGAATGTCTTGAAGCGGGGTGTGTGACATACTTAGAATATCAATTACCGGCGTAGCCGGCAACAGATGCCCTTTCTCAGCAGTGGCCTTTCTGCCCACTGAGCTAGAAATAATTTTCTCGAGGTTGGCCAGCCTGGCACATACATCCGAGTGCGACTCCCCACTAATGACCATGTCACTTGGGGTACGGATGATGTGGGGTGGGGTAGGAGAGGCGGGCGGCACTGACCCAGACGCCTGGGGTCCCGACTGCCGCGTTATGGCCTGTTGCGCACATGGTATGCAAATTAGTACATTCTCCCCGGAAAGGGGTACCCCACAACCCACACATAACCGGGATTGTCCCGACGGGATCCCGACCCCGGTATCCTGCAGAGCCTCCATATGGTGATTTTTTGGGCAGTCGCAATGACCCGAGGGAATTACGCTGGTAAGCAACCCGGGATGCCCCTTTAAGTCCCTAGTGGGACTCCTGAAGACAAGAGAAAAGGCCTTAAGCACATGTACACACCACATATATATAAAAAAAAAAAAAAAAAATTATATATATATATATTACATGCTATAACATTGAAGCCAGAATGGGCACAAGTAATGCAATAAGGACGGATGAGGGGGCCCCGGAGGGCACTCACGTGAGACCAGTGATGGCTGGCACCAGCATGCAGCTCCTGGAGACAGCGAGAGAGGAAGAAGAAGAAGGGGCGGGCCATCGCGATCGCGCCCCGCCCCCCTTCCCACACACCAGCAGCGCGGTTCCCAGCCAGGAGACTGGGCTCCGCACATGGAGCCAAGACAGGAGAGGGCAGGCCGCGGCAGCGCTCGAGCGCCCGGCCCCGCCCCCCCCACGAACCACCGCCTGAGGGGGAGAAGCTCCCCTTGCAGGACATTTGGGAGTGGCCAAGACAAAGTCCAGTTTGGCACACAATTTCTACTGGCCAGGTGTGGGTACTGCTGTTGCTAATTACTGTAGATCCTGTCATGTCTGCCAGAGGGTGGGTAAGTCCGGGGATGTTACTCGTGTTCCCCTAGTGCCCCTACCAGTCATATCTGTACCCTTTGAACGAGTGGCAGTGGATATTGTGGGGCCTCTAGCTATACCCAGCAGCACAGGGAAACAATTTATTCTTACTGTGGTGGAGTATGTTCTAAAGTTCAGGGACAGGATGCAGGCATTGACTGGGCAAGTACATGACAACCTCAGAGCAGCACAGTCCAGGCAGAAGTACTGGTATGAGCGCAATGCAAGGGACCGAGTCTATGGGGTGGGACAGAAGGTAATGGTTCTATAAATCCTATTAGGCAGAATAAGTTACAGGCTGCCTGGGAGGGTCCTTTCACCATTTTACAGCACCCAGAACCAACCACATACGTAGTAGCCCTTGATGAGAGAGGTCAGAGGCAGAGACAGTACCACATTAATATGTTAGAGGCCTACTATGACCCTAAGGAGGTGGTACTCAATGTGTGCAGTGCACCCGAGGAAGTGATCCCTTACTGGGCCTAGTGGAGGAAGCTAAGAGCCAGGGATCCCTTCAGGATGGGCAGATCAACCCACAGCCCTCAGATGAAAGGAAGAGGCAGCTAAATCCAGTATTACGCCCCTTCAGTGCCACCTTTACTGGGAAGCCAGGGCGAACTACTATAGCCACCCACCATGTTGATACAGGGGGGGGGGGGGGGATAGACGGTTAATGGAGACAGATCTATCAGCCTGGAGAGGCTAGATCTCTGTCCCCATCTTAAGGGGGAGGTGTTACATATGTATTATGATTGTATAATGTATAGTCCAAGACCTGGGTGAGGGGTTTTGTGTATTCCAGCTTTATGGGGGGTTCTGTTTGTGGTACTTCCTTCTTTGAAGTCAAAGGTATTTGAAGCAGCAGGATGTGCTGTCACTGCACCCACCATAAAAACAAACCAGAACTCCGATAAGAGACCTGGGAGAGAAATGCCCTCACCAGGTGGGGTCAGGGGGAGGGGGATTAAGATTGTCCCTCCTAAGTTTAAAAAGTTTTAAAACCTAATGCTAAGGACATTCTAAGTGAGAAACCTAAGAGAAAAATCTCTGACACAAGCCTGTGGCAAAAACGCTAGACATAAGACCTTAAGCAACCGCTGGAGACTCACTGACAAGGACTGCTACGCCATTATACTGTAAGGACTTTCTTTTTATTTGCTGAACTGATCTTTGCTGTACTCTTATGTATTTTTGTTTCTGTATATTACATCTAGCACTGTGATACCTTTTTATCAAATTAAATGTTTAATTAATCAGCTCTGGCCTTTGATCTCTAAATATATGAGCTCACCTTTCTGAAGGAAGCTCTATTGAAACACGTTTATCAAAGGGTTAATTTGGTGACCTGCTGGGACTAGTAGTGAACACCCAGGGGTCTGGTGGCTTTAACCCTTGAACCATCACACTCTCTCTAGCGTCTTGGCTGGGCTGATAGAGTGCGATCGTGACACAGGGAAAGGAGAGTTATACGTTTATTTTTTTGCAGTCACTAAAATATTACAACTAGCAGCAAAATTTATATGCCTCACTGCCCAATTTGGGATGCCCCAGGAGTTCCTCTTTAAATTCCCTGTCCAGACATTTAAATAGTCTATCCTCACCTTCTGTCCCCCGCAGCTCCTCTGTGCAGTGCCACAAATTGGATGTCAGACCAAAAACTCTTTAGGGCTGGTTTGAGAGTCAGTACTGAGAACACAAAGATGCCAGCAGAGCAGGTGAAACCATTACCAATTTCTGCATATGTTTTTATAGCACAACCTCTGCCAGAAACGCTGCCCAAAATGCGTTAAAAGAAAAAGACAGACATTTTCTGCTTTAACAACGCAGTATGTAGCATGCTTCCCATATGTGTTAGCTATCAGGATAACCCTTTACTATCCTGGCAAAAAATGCATCCGCTATATTTATCAAGTTTATTACTATTTTAACTTTTAAAGAGGAAGTCTAAAAAGACCTCTATGCATCCCAGATTGGGATGCCCCATAACTCAGCATGGCTGGCAAGTCCAAACTGCTGCCATCTATTCGATTTTGCTGGGTGAGAAATTCAACAATCTGCACCAGCCTGGATGGCCAAATGGGTCAATCCATCGCCAGTTACATGGCTGCTCAAAGGTGGAGAAGACCGGTACCGGTGGGACCAGAGACCTGGTGTACTGGGCCGCGTTGCCAGTATTTGCAAAAGGAAAAAGACAAATTAAGGTATTTTTTGACTTTACTTCCTCTTTTTACAATGTCATGTGAATGTAGGTCACTGGCTAAAAAGATACCTACAGCTTGTGGTACAACAGGTGCTGCAGCGCCAACGTGAATAGCGTCATAATGTGCCTCCTCAGGATAACCCATTCTTCCATCGCCAACTGGTGTGAGGAGAAAAGAAGAAAAAAAGGTCATATCAGAAATGTCTAAATCGGATAATATGAAAAGTAAAATAGCTGTATCTTTAGTTGTTAAAATACTACAAGTTCAAAAGTATTTCAGGAATACAGAATCTACCCTGGCGGGGTCTACTTACCATAGATTTAAATACATTAAGATACACTTGGGTTATACCAACTTCTACCGGAAGGATAGCAACCAGGAAAATATCAAACACCAGAACATAAATTAGACTGCAATTATGGAACAAAGAGAATACAGTCATCAGGGCAGTGGCATTTTAACCAGCCTAGAGTGACAAGCCATTTAAGGTGACCTTTCAGGCAAAAAATGTAATTTAGCCTGCTTTCTGCTATCCCCATGCTGGCTGCTTCATATTTATTGAAAAGCCCTAGTGAACTCTCTCCTGCTGAATCTCCTCATGCACAGATGAGTAATCTGCACTGCTGCGTCAATGTAAAGTTCCCTTCAAAGGGGAGAAATAATGAGGCGTGAGCTCAGAAAATGAGCTGGAGATTGAAAGATGCAGCCCCTGACAGACAGCATGTGGCAAGCTGAAAGACACCACTGCTGCACCACCACTGCCTTAGTAACCCTGCTGTGTGCGGCCCCCAGTCTGAGCCTTCACTGGCTGACCCTTTTGCTCCCTGGTTCAAAGTAGTGGTCTAATACTCCTCTCAAGAACAAGGGAATCTCCTTATGCTGAAAGGGGCATTGGGGCAGGCTTGGGCCTATGCCAACAGAGATGCTTCTCATCCTTTCTGAAGTAGCCTGCTCAAAACATATACAGTTCAGAGGCAGCGTAGAGAGTTTCTCGCTTCATAATAGTCTAAAGTTCCTTGCCATAGACCAGCAGCCATCAGCCAGCCAGCACCTAAACCTTTACCACTAATCTTCCTAAAAGTGTTCTGCTTTAAGGGCCTCCCCTTGTTCTCAAAATCTCCTAAGTTGGGGCCCCTGGGCTGTGCACATGATTACTAGTAATTTACTCTTGCATAGGGGTGTGGGTGTCTGTGTGTGTGTGTGTGTGTGTGTGTGTGTGGTGGGGGAGTGGACATAAACATGGCATAACATGGGGGGGCATTTGGCTGAAGGATGTGCCGCACAGCATACCAGCCCGTTCCCCGGAACGGCTTATTACCTGTACTTGACCACTGGCAGAGGGTAAAGGTCAAAGGACAGGCTTTCACAGTGCTCTGTGTGTGCGCCACTTAGTTTTTCCCCCTCATTGTTGAAGCATCTCCAGTACTTTGCTACTTTACTAGGTGGCGAGTGTAAGAGTCGCTGAACAGATCAATACATATGCAATACAATAAAATCCAAAACCATAAACTTAAAAAAAGTTTGTTTTATTACATAAAAATCTTCCACTATACACAGTATATATACTAAGAAATTAAAGTGGACCAAAATCCTGGATTTTCACTATCCTGGGTTTTGGCTCGTCCAATTTAGGATGCCCTGCTGCATGAAACCCCACCATCTGCCGCTCTCCCTTTTCACAAGCCCATGGCGCAGACATGGCTCTCCCCCAATCAGCTTCTCAGGCCGGGCATATTAATGTGCAGCTGGAGAAGCTGTATAGAATCCTAGCCCCACACAAGATTGTCATCACTCGCATTCTTCGGCTTTGCGTGGCCATGCCAGTCATTCAATTACGACAGGCTTGGCTGCGCACAGCCCCAAAAGGATCCTAGTGGCCACTGGCCACCCATGGGCTGGGGGCTTAGAGACTCAGGCATCCTGTTCTCAGGGTTACCTGGCCCTGCTGATGAATATTAAAGTATAAGTCCAGTAATTTTTGACTCTCATTACAAACAGGCGGAGGCACACAACCTGTAAGTAGTGCTTATAAATACGTAACAGACTGTATAAACGTAACAAAATAAATACTAATCACTTTATATAATTTATTCTTCTCTTGAGCCAACAGCTGCTTCCCTACTGCCAATCACATGGGGGTGGTCTCCCTCATTAATTTTTAGCATGAGGCGCATTATCACAAACATCCCTCAATGATTGTTTTTTTTCAGAGGGAGCGCAGTCGTAACCAGAGCTGACCGCTCTGAAATTGCAGGGTTCTAGAAGTTAGCAGCCTTCAGAAAAACATACAACTAATTCATTAATTAATATAAACAACCCTAAAAACATTTAGAATCACTATGGTAAGTACATTTAAATAGTAGTGTGTATATAACAAAGTGGATGGGTTTAAAACTTTTATGCTGAAAGAAAGGCTAACAACAATACATATCTTCACTTACCTAATAATTTTACCCGACCTGAAGATAATAATGATGGGTCATCTTTTTTCACATTATTTATGGAATCATCTACTAATTCCTTTATATGGTCGATTCCCACTACTTGTCCTTTGGGTCCAACCTGAAAAAAAAAATGTTTTTTTAATGTTTCTAGCAAAATTGAACCTTTAAGTTTAAATAATAAAGCAAAGATGGCACATTGTGCTAAATTATGGCCAAAGCAATGCTCTGCGAACCCTAACATATTTCATGTTTAAAATGATACAGTTCTTATCTAGAGATTAAAGCAGAAGTCCAGTCAAAACCCCCATCGCTTCCAGTGCCTGCATGGTTTCAGCTAATCAATATAAAAAAAATGGGGCTCACCTGAAAGACCCTGACAATCGTCCCCCCCCCCCCCACACACTCATTTGGTGGAAGCCTCAGGGGGAAGCAGACTGCTAAATTAGCCAATCAGAGCACAGTAGCTATGCTGCTGATGCATTGATTTGCTTGAACAATCTGTCAGTTACTGTTGAGGCAGCTTACAATGAGGAACAGGTGGTCAGTGCCAGGCAGGTAATCCCTATTTATTTTTATTATTTATTGTCAAATCAGGCTCAGCGCCGGTCTAGGGACCAGTGTTCCAGTATCAAATAGAAAAAAAGCAAATGGCACACCTTCAGGTTCTTTGATATTCCTTATTTTTGCCAGGGCTCCAGATTGCACCATTATGGACCCTAACCCAGGGCGGCCAGTAGCCATTTTGGGCCAAGAACTGTAGATCCTTTCTAACACCCAGTCCTAGGAAATCCCACTGCGCCCTGCAGTTAACAATCCCGAATCAGTCATTAGTCAAAACCCTTCTGCATTTCTGGGGCTGTGGTTCACATCTTCCCTCATTTAAAGGTGACCAACAATATTCTCCAGGTGTAGGTGCATGACACCATGCGCACATGCCTGATCGACCCAAATGGTCACATGGGGCACAAGAGTAGCACAAGAAAAAAAAAAGGAGGCTGTATGTTAACAGTCTAGTCAACAAGCAGGTGGTTGGCCAGGCTGTTAAGGCGTACGCGAGTAAGAAAAAAAAAAACCTTTCCTTTCAACTGTGCCATTTTCCTGGAATGAAGCCTTTAAGTGTGGTAGAATTAACACCCATCCCATCTATAAACCTTCCTTTAATTTATTGAAAGTGAAAAAAGAGAACTGACATTTTGATTGATATGGCCCAGTTATAATTCATTAATTTAATCATAGGGGGAGTTTGTGAAACTAATCCATAAATGTAGCCTCCCCAGTGTGTAATTACATTGTAAGGTTATTAGGGGAGAGCAGATGCAGCAATTTGATTTCAGCACTGAAAGAACAATTTCATAACTTTACTATGGCTTCAGTTTTTAGAACAATAGATTATGACTAAATGTAACACCTGACCCTAAAAGTAAAAATAACAGTAAAATGCTTCCTTATGTATAACCTCTACATAAAACAAAAAAAATGTAGGTGTTACTATTTAAATCCACAGCTACGTATGCCAGCACACCAAACAATTAACAAGTCTTTCTTCTGGTGGAGAGAAGCAATCCTTCAAAAACACACAAAGCAGATGCACTGGGGAGCTTTGAAAAGCAGCCACAGGAGAGCAGCCACAGGCTTTCACTATGACAGCTATAGGCCTTTGTTTGTAGGTGACATGCTTGGCACACTATGTTGGCACGGAGGCTGCAAACTTGCACTGAAAGGATTACCGGAATGAAGGCAGACGTCAGCTGACAGCCAACTCTGGTATATCATACTGCACTCAGCAGAACGCTTTTTTTTTGTGCAGCAAAGTCACAAACCATCATGGGCTCAGTACAAGAGTGGTTGGCATGCATGTGGATCAAACACCACAGAGTGCTCTAGATTGTTGAACGCTTTGGTGTTGTTCTAAACCATTTTACATAGACACCTAAAAATAGCCCATGTTAGAAAACATGCAAAAAGTACAAAAAGAATTATAGAACACATCAGTGAAAAGAAAATGGAAAAATGCTAGTTGTTGGTCCTTGCACAATCTAACAAGTTCTGACCTGGCTCCTAAGGTTAAAGTGGGGACAGTATGTAGCAAGCAAACCAGGTATTTTTTAGGATTGTCCAAGGCAAAGTGTGACAACAAATCATTGGTTGCCTACCTGCCATGCAAAGGGCTCATCTGGGTTTGCTGCTAAATAAAGTTGTTAAAATCCAGCTCAGACCCCAGGTTTTATTTAGGCATGACCACTTTTTGTTCCACCTTGAGAAGTGGACCTATCTCCGCCTCCTTTGCATCAGACTGTGAGAGATACACTATCTTCCGTGTCTGCATGCGGAATAGATATTCATTCATTTGCTTGCCTGTAATTTCTGTGTTCCTTCGTACATTACAATGTTTACTAACAGCAAAAAAAAATGTAATCCTCCTTTATGCTTTAAGTACTGTATATTGCTACAGCAGGTGATTTTAACTAACTATACCAGGTGTTCTGGGGCACTGCAATTGGGATGCTCCAATGTGTGACACCCCCTTTAACAAAGCAGGCATACCGATTGGGATGCCCCACAGCAAGAGAAACCACCGCCCCCTTAGTCCCATTGACTATAGGTTGGCGATTGCTTCCCTAACACAGACAGGAAGAAAAGAGGCACCCAACCCCTTTCCCCACACCCTCTTGAAGCAGTCTGCTTTTCACATTGATAGACAATATAGAATATTGCACTAGCTTAGGGGCACCATGGAGGTTTCACAAAGCAGGGCATCCTGATTTGGGATGTCCCAGGATAAGGCCAGCTCTGGGAGTAAAAAACAATTATACCCCTTGTATTTGTGTCACTAAAACTGCCATGGTTTATTGGGAGCTCAGTTATTGGTTATTAAAGCCTTCTCTCTTTTTAATGTGCATGAATAAGGCAGGATACATCCTTGATTTAGAGCTCACAAGTCAGACATAAAAAGCATGATCACACTAGATATATATATTCCGTACTAAACTAGGCCTTCTGTCAAATAACATATTAGGATGACAGAGGTGTGCCATCAAGCTACATGTGTATTTTGAAATGGTTACCAACATCTCACACTGATGTAATATAAAAATGATGACTTCTAATTGAAGCATAAACAAAAGGTTACCATTCTAGCAAAACAGGCTGTAAGGATTCCACTTCCAGATCCTACGTCTAGAGCTTTGGCACCTTCATGTAACTGATCACTGAGGAGCTCTAATGCATATGCATGCTAAATAAAGAAAAGATTACACTGTCAGAAACAGAGTTTTGGCCACTTGTTATGCTTGTGACATTTCTCTTCATGAACAGACCATTAAACATAATGTCAAGTGAATAACGTCAGGGAGCTTCTCCAGTGTTCAGCACGATTTATCTAGCTCAATTTTTATATGCAAAGCTGACATTTTTAAAAATATCTCACCCTTACTTAACATTTAGCATTCTCTAGATACAACTTCGAGGGTTCACAGTAAATACTGTGTATGCTCAATTTGTGCTTAGGAAAATTGAAATGAATAAAAATACAGTTGATGTAAATTCATTACAAAACAATACTGATTAAAAAACAAGACATATTCAAGCTAAAGATAAACCTTGAACTGTTCAAACGCCAGGATGACAGTGGTAGAGAATGCCATCAAAACCTAGCTCAGACACTGTTCTGTCTAAAAGTTTTATTCTCCTGGCTTCCCTGACAGCTACTGTTTTATGTACGAATACTCTTCAAATCGAAATTTTCACTTTTATTGTCCTAATACTGTGGCATTTCAGACAAGCAAAAAAAATACCATTTTGTGATTACTCACCTGTAAAATGGGGATTCTAAGAATGTCACACACCCCGCTTCAAGACATTCATTATATGTGGGTATACTGACCTGTAGATGGCGATCTTGCAGAGATGTCAAAAAAAAAAAAAAAGTAAGACCCTCCCGGTCCATAAATACCTGGGACCTCCCACTCATTCCCCAGTATAAAGATAACAGTAAGATCAGTAAGGTAAAGGGACCAGGAAAGCCAATTAAAACTAACAAAGGTTCACCATATAAAGGATCCAGAATACCAAAGGGCAGGGTGAAGCGGGGTGTGTGACATACTTATAATACCCATTTTACAGGTGAGTAATCACAAAATGGTATTATTCTAAGTATGTCACACACCCCACTTCAAGACATTCATTACATGTGGGACATCCAATAGCAGTGTCCATAAAGGGCGGGGATCCAAAAAAAACAAGGCAACAAGGCACAAACTTAAACCACTGCAGCTTGCAGAACCTTGCGGTCAAAAACAGCATCCGCTGAGGCCCGCACATCAACCTTGTAAAACTTCGAAAAAGTGTGAACTGAAGACCACGTAGCAGCCTTACAAACTTGCTCAACAGAGGCCTGGTGCTGGAAAGCCCAGGACGCCCCAAAAGCACGAGTAGAATGAGCAGTAACACGAAAAGGGGGAATCTTCCCCTTAGCAGAATAGGCCCCAACATTGGCCTGGCGAATCCATTTACTAATGGAAGACTTGGCGGGAGCCAAACCTTTCCTAGGCCCAGAGGGCACCACAAAAAGGCCGTCAGTCCTACGAAAAGAGGAAGTAGCCACCAAATAGTACTTCACACAGCGGAATTACGCAGTAATGAAACCCAGGATGCCCCTTTAAGTCCCGCGTGGGAGGAATTTACAGACCCCTAAATTTAACCAGGGACCCTAGGACCGGGAGAACCCCCCCTTTTAATAGGAACAATGGTCCACCTGGAACACACAAACAAAACACAGCAATCAGACCACATAGTAAATGTCCAAAGGGGTTAATAACAGAAGCGTTGCCAAACAGCAAGGAGGGGCATGAATAACTATACATAGCAAAACTAATGGGGCCACAGGCCACTCACCGACCGTCACGCTTGGCAGGGAAGGAAAAAGGCGCGTAGGCAGAGGAAGGAGGGCGGGCCGGCATGTGTCGCGCCCGGCCCCTCCCCCGTCGCCGAAGCCGGGACCTGAACTACCTGAGCCGTAGGTGTTCACGCGAACGCCCGGCCCCGCCCGAGAGGAAGAAGCTCCCCCTGGGCACCGTGAACAGCCGCCATGACAAACCCCAGAGGCCGGCGCCGGTCTAAGTACCGCGAATGTACATGTAACCAAACACACACACATTACAATAAAGGATGAATCTATAAGAGACCAGCCCCCCCCCCCCTCTAAGGGTATCCGGGAGAGGGAGAATCCATGCTAGGGCAGAAGGCCAACGGACAGGGCATCCCAAACCGGGGTCACCAACCCGCTTGCCGCCTACCCCTTGTTATGGGGTCTCACGGCGGAGCGTAGCTCCTGAGCACCTAGGGTGCCATCCACCCTTGCCCGGACCAGCAGCCTAGACTGGGAAGCAAGTAAAATCAATAAAGAATCCGGGCAGGAATAGATTAAATAGAGGGCCGGGAGTCATCCCGGCTACCTGCAAGGAGGAGACATCCATCTTCTGACTTGCTCGTTGTCTGCAGAGGATGAAAGACTGGGGAATGAGTGGGAGGTCCCTGGTATTTATGGACCGGGAGGGTCTTACTTTTTTTTTTTGTTGACATCTCTGCAAGATTGCCATCTACAGGTCAGTATACCCACATGTAATGAATGTCTTGAAGCGGGGTGTGTGACATACTTAGAATATTAATAAAAAAATTGTTATTATAGTACACCTACACCCAAAAGTAAAACCTTTGTTTAAAAGCATTTTACTAGCAATGTTCTCATCCCTCTGTACTCACCTGTAGAGATGGCAGCTGTTTATTGCTTTAAGCTGACAAGAGTTACATCGATTAAACTTTCCGAGCAGCCAACGCATCCTTCTGGAAGACTGAGAAAAAAGGACACAAAGCTCTTCTCCACACGGAGAGGCAACCTCCCACTCTGCTGCTGGATAGAGGGGAAGATCACCAAGGAAATAGGCAATGAAAAGGCCTGCATTGCTTGTTTCCAAGTGCTTCAATACCAATCTTAGCCAAAGAGGTTCTATGAGCTCTCGGGAGAGCACAAATACAAATGCAGGAGACTGCTTTTCCAATCCACAAAGGCACATTTCAATCATCCTTTCAAACGAACATGTAACATGGTTACAACTGGAACCACTTTCAATGCAGCAAAGTTGGCAAGACTTTTGGGGCCAAAGCCTACCCAGCCCCCCCCACCATACCTGATCCGAAAACTGCTTAGAATAGCCACTCTAGACCAGGCGCCAAAACGTAGATCAATGCCAGAGCCAATTAGAAGTCCAAATAAAACAAAAGGTTTGCGATAAATCACTCTCACTTAACTAAAGGGTTACTCTAGTGCAGTCCCCCAGTTGAGATAGTGGACAGACTACCCCCATCTAAATTAGAACTATCAACAAGAGAAAAAACAAAAAACAACTAGACTAGTTTTAACACAATAAGTACATAATCATGTGGCTAAATCATTATCAGGGAAACGTGGTTGAAAGAGCAAAGCATTCATTATATGAGAATATATAGAGAGGTCAATAATGCCAAGTGGAACATCACAGTTAGCCTAGGTATTCAGATCATCATAAGTAATTGGTCAGTTTAACCCTTTAAGTGCCAGCCTACCTGGAGTTTGTCACCCTTTGTTGCCAGACCATTTTGCACTATTTTGGGCTCCCCATGTTCAAATGTGATTTTTGAAGGGATTTACAGGGATTTCCCAGGAAAATTATATATTGTTTTTTTCAGAATAGTCTGGGCTTTAACATGAAATGTCTTGTTTGTAATTTCTTAGGTGTATTCTCAATATTGTTGGGTGAAATATGTGAAAAAAAAAATTAAAAAAATTTAGTGTTTTTTTGTAATAAAAAAATGTAAGTTTGTCAAAAAATTCTTATTGAATGTGAAATCCCAATTTCTCCCGGTTACAGCAGTACCACATATGTATAGGTAGACACCCTTTCCTGCCCAGGAGACTCCCCCAAACTGAAACAGAGCTTTAGGGGATTTTCAGATAAAATACAACTGCGATATGTGCTATGCGCACGTTGCAGTTTTTCAAGAAAAACAACCCTTTACATTTGAAATACCCCCAACTATATATTCTCTGGAAGTACACACCTCAAGCTTTCTAGGTGTAACAGGCTTGTTGATGTGGCCAGTTTTCTGGAAGTAATCCCTCAATGTAATCTTTGGTTGCAAAGAGTTTCCCTAAAAAAAAAGGATAAAAAAGCAGAATCAAAGCCACATTTTCCTAAAAAAAAAAAACTATATACAAACAAGAAAAAACAAGTTTAATCTGAAAAAGCAAGGTCCCCTGAACAGAACGATACCCAACATGCATAGCTATTGTCAAGGGAAGAGTTGCCAAACACCCCAAAGTAAAGCATGTGCGTAACGGCAATTTTACTTGAAAATTTCAGCTCTGCAGACAAAGTGCGCACCTTGCGATTTTTTCAACCAAAATAACCCTTTACATTTGGAATATCCCCGATAAACCATATATTCCCTGAAAGTACACGTGTTTAGCTTTCTAAGCGTACCCAGCTTGTTGCAGTGGGCTCATCTTTCTGGAATTAATCCCTCAAAGAATTCTTTGGTTGCGTAGGGTTTCCCTAAAAAAAAGGTATAAAAAATCTGAATAAAAAACACCTTTTCCTAAAATGTAAATATGCAAACAAGAAAAAACAAGCTAAGTCTGAAAGCGCAAGGTCCCCCGATCAGAATACCCAACATGCATAGCTACTTTTAACCCTTTTAATTGCCAGCCTACTTGAGATTTTGTCACCCTCTGTTGACAGGTCATTTTTCCCCATTTTGCGCCATTTTTTGCTGGAAATTTCAGGAAAATGTAATATATATATATATATATATATATATATATATTTATTTTACAGCAGAGTTTAGGCTTTAACATTAAATGTCTTGTTTGTAAATGTAATTCTGTTTTTTACAATACTAAGTAAAGAGTAAAAAGAATATTTTATTCAAGAAAATCATATTGCATGAGAAAGCCCCATTTCTACTGATTAGAATGGTACCACATATTTATCAGTAGCCCCCCGTTCCTGCCCAGGAGACCCCCCAAACTGAAACAAGTACTTTAAAACATTTACAAATAAAATACAACTACCATCCACACTACAAAGGGTTAAATCGAGAAAAAAAAAAGTCCCCCCTCCGAGGGTCCCCCTTACCCGAAGTAATCAGCCCAGGACCAGCTATGCAGGCTTGTAGGGACAGGGCGCAGGGGCCAGTTTTTGTGGCCCCTGGCCCTGCAGGCTACAAGCCCGCATAGCCCATGGCTACGGGCTCTTCTGCCCCCCCCGGGCTTTGGGGAGGCAGGTAATGGGGGTGCCGCTAGCCACAGGTGACTTGCCAGCCCCCAGCCTTGTGAACTGGTATAGGGATCTCTTGGACCCCTTACCAGTTCACAAGGGGTTAAATGAAAATAAAAAAAAGACCGACACAAAGAGAAAAAAATTCTCTTTATTTTTTTTACTTTACCTCCGATCCTGAGTCCCCCGGCGATCTCCGATGACAGCTGACAGTCTGCTCGGGTGTTTGGAGGAGAAAGCCTGGGGGGGGGGGGGGGCGATCACAGCCCCTCCCCACCTCTCTCCTCCAAGCACCCGAGCAGACTGATTCTTAGTCTCGGGTGCCGGTATTAAGAGGCCGGCTGCTCGTGACATCACAGTGCTGTCACCCGGCTAGCAGACCCGATCCAGGAGGTGGGGGGGGGGGGGGGGCGATCGGAGCCCCCCCCCCCCAGTGAAGAGGAGACCCGTCGGGAGGCAGCGCGGCCACAGGTAAGTAAATGTCATTTTTAATTTTTAATTTTTTTTTACAGTTAGCAGCTGCTGCTGCCGAAGCGGGGGGAGGCACCAAATTAAACAGGAGACACAGCCGGATCCAACGAGGGGTCAGGTGAGTATTTTACTTTCCGAAGCTGCCTTGAAAGAGAAGTCTAGCAGGAGTCAATATTCCATCCTTTTTTATCAAACATTCTCCAGAGCCTCTTTTATTCATGAATTATCCTGTACCTGGACATTTTGGGCAGGACAGGAGGAGGGGAGGATCTGGAACAAAAATTACCTGATCCCTAGTTTCATGGCCCGAGAAGTTTGGAAAGAAGAGCCCACCATAAGGTCTCAAGTTACTTTAATCAGTAGCCCTCCTCTCTCACATCTGGATGTGAGGACTGGCATGCATGACACAATTGATATTGAAGTGAGGTGTATAAGAAGGGAATGAAAAAGAGACCACCCAGAGTAGAGTGATATGTATTAACATGGAACACCTCTTCCTAATTATGCAGGTGAAGGGGTGTCCACATTATGGGAACAGGTCACAGGTGGGTTTAGAGAGGACTTTTCTTTTGTGGGTCTACTGCATGTTGAAATAGAACCTGCCCATAACCTCAGTCCCCTGTTATAGAGGCCGGAGAAGGTATCAAGTGTAAAATTCATCCCTGTATAGCTATTAAATTACATTCAATTAAAGGGATAACTCTACAACCAACAAGTTTTTTTTCCCATAAAAGGAAGCGGCGCTATGACCCCATATTTAGCACTGGAAAAAAGCCAAAGGGTTTGGGGGGTTAGCCTGAATCAGACTGTAATGCTAGCTCAAATCAGTGCTCCCTCTACAATTGATCTCCACACCAGGTTGCACCTTTCTGGCTAATGGCTGTGACCATTCTGCAAATCAGTGGGGGGTCTGTCCTAAACAGGTCAGTCTCACTGCAGGAGAGAGTTGTTATAACAAACATGGTGAATACAGACCAAGAACAACAAAATTATTTATTCTTAGCAGGCAGGTGGAGACATGCAAATAATCTCTAAGTCTCTTTGCTACCCCAAACACTCTGAATCATGGCACATTCATTACTTGGATATAATCTCCAATAAATATAGTGTACCGGAGTGGTAAACAGTCCTGATTTACGTCTTATAACATCCATCTTGTGTCTAGATCATAGGTATGCAGTCCGGCCCGAAAACTCCCACAACAGGTACATATAAGGGTTTACAGTCTTTAATTTGTGTTATTATACATACCGGTGGTGGGAGATTTGAAAACAACTGCATACCTTGAATTAGAAATCATGATGAATATTTTAGGATAGAAGGAATCAAGACATTTAAGAACTCTGCTCTGCTATTTGTTGGCTAGTAGATTGTATTTAAAGTCGAACTGAAGCACTTTATTGTAGTGTTGAACCATCATTGATCACTGTCCCAATATCCTATGTCCATCTGCTATTTTGAACTATCTAGTGCAAATTCATTGTATATAACTTGGAATCAGTCTAATATTTACAAAGTCATTACCTCCTACTTGTTAGAAGCGGACTTGCATTGCTACACCTACTTGCTAAGAGTGGGGAATATAACCGCTTTTGCTCCGTAGGTTATAAAGGATTTTAACCTTTTGGTCAATAGCGTTCCTGACATTTTCATAGGAGACATTAGATTAGCCAGTCTTGTGGAGGTAAAGCTGTTACCCTTGGATAAAGATTAATAGATACTGGTAGCTGATATCTTACTCAATTTTCAGTTTAAAAAGGACCATCTATGTTTTGGTCCATACCCCCTGGGAATTCCGAATTGGGATTACCTACTATCTCAAAGCCCCGGATTGCCCCTATTCTTACCTCAACTGCGATCCCACTGACATCTCCCATGGAGTATGAGGGCAGTTATTATAGCTTCAACCTCAGTCATTTAAGGGCCAACACAGAACTATCGCCAGCGCTCATTGCACACATTAGGGTTGATTTAGAGACAGATAAGTCTGGACTTTCGCATGTGTCTGTGTATGTTTTTGTGTCTGTTTGGCATGTTTTTTTGTTTTTACTTTTTCCATTCGTATGTTCGTTCCCGCTAATGCGTATATGCGCTTTCGAGGTACAGATCTAAATCTGATCATTTACGTTAGTTCGGATCATTTTCGGATCAAAATCTGATATTTTGCTTTAGTTCAGATAAGTTACGTTATTAGGATGGGCTTGTGTCTGATTCAGACACCTGATTGCCGAGGGACCACCGCCCTATAAAAAGGGTTTCATTTGCGATCCACTTACGGGACCATTTTTGCTTGAACATGTATTGCGGCTTTGTGGAGGAGTATGAGCGCCTTCAGCTCGAAGGCATTGCATGTGTCAACATGGCCAAGACCAGATTGCACCGGAGACGCATGCATATCGATCGCATGCATGGCGTTGAGCTGTTCGAGCTGACCCGACTTAATTGCACTTCCCTCCATAAATTGTATAGTGAGCTGCTGCCATGGTTAGCCCGCACCACAAGGAAGGGGCAAGCAATTTCAGGTATGACCAAGATGCTTGGCTGCCTGCAGTTTTTGGCGAACGGCTCGTTCCAGAGGCTGGGTGCCCTCTCCGTGGAGATGTCCCAGCCTACGCTGAGCCGCGCGCTATCCAAGTTTTTGGATGGCATGGCTACCATTAGTCCAAAATATATTTCCTTTCCGGACTACGTGGTAGCCTGGAACGCGCTTAAGTTGGGATTTTTTAATATCGCCGACACGCCCAACATCATTGATGCGATTGATTGCACCCACGTTGCATTGGTCCCTCCCGCAGCCGATGAGTACATCTATAGGTAAGTTAATTAGGTCATTTTGTTAAATTGTTTTGACAAACTGTATTGTAACTATCTATTAATCCCTCCTTCTAAAGTGTCCCTGTGAACCAGTTTACAATGTATACCGTAATCCCTCCATCTAAAGTGTCCCTGTGAAACAGTTTACAATGCATACCTTCATCAATTTTCTTCATGTAGGCCTTATCAAACCATTTTAATGCTGACCTAAATTAGTCAGAATGTTAATCTTTCTTTTCTCCCACATACATATCTTGGTTATTTAAACTACTTATGTACTTTGTTAAGGTTATTTGGATTGTACAACATGTTTTTTGAGGGTGTTAGGAGTTAGTGTTTGAATAGTTTACCTTGGCTTGCTGTAATTTTTTTTTTTTTTCAGGAACCGCAAGATGGGCCACTCACTGAATGTCCAAGCAGTGGTTGGCCCGGACATGAGATTCCTTAGTGTCCTCGCTGGGTATCCAGGCTCATCCCATGATGCTTATATCTTGCGGAGCTCCTGATTATTCCGTCGGTTTGAGTCTGGAGAATTATCAGGTGAATGGCTCCTTGATAAATTTTCTCAAATTACATCATTCCCTTTTCACTGTATGCCTATGAATATAGTTGATGACCCATGTCTTAACCTATGGCTGTTTTTTCCCCTTGATGACATGTTAAACCGGACCTTCACCATGATTGTTAGAGAAGCCCAAACCCTTAGAAAATGTTTCCCCAGCATTTCAAGTTAATATATTTAAAGTTTTTAGTCACTTATTATTCTTTCCCCCACTGGGCTGCAACTCTTGGCTGCAAATCTTGGCTCAGATGCATCACACTTACTGGAGAGGACAGCGGGATAAAGTGCAGGGGGCAGGTTATAGCTGTGCTTTGCTCAGACAGAGCAGAGCTGGGGTCAGAAAAAGGTCAGCAATCCCAGAATGCAGAGCAGCACAGTCAGAAGGCACTTCCTGTTTGCAGGCTGCCTAACGTTCCATGAGCCGCCATCTTGGATGTTTAAAGGCTCATAACATGCAGTAGATGCAGGTAGGATGATTTTTAATGTGAGCAATCTGTATGTACAGGGTGTGGGAAACATATAAGATAAGCTCTTATTCAGAGTGAACAACCACTTTAAACAATGTTGGTTAGAATGTGTAATTTATGTAAGTATTTTGTGATTCTTTCAGGGGATTCTGGCTATCCGCTTCTGTCCTGGCTCCTGACGCTCGTACTTCGGCCGCAGAATGAGGCGCAGGAATCATACAATCGTGCCCACAGGAAGACCCGGGCCATAGTAGAGAGGGCCTTTGGACTCCTGAAGACAAGATTTCGCTGTTTGGACCATACCGGGGGCGGGGGGGGGCACTGCAATATGATCCCAACAAGGTCATCAACATCATACTTGCATGCTGTGTGCTTCATAATTTTGCTATCATGCAACATGTCGCCCGGTATGTTGATCTGCCCCCCTCCCCACCCAGCCAGGAGGCAGATGACCTTTACGATGGCACACCTAGTGCCTCTGGCCAATCAGTGCGGCACATTTGATTTCAGGCTATTTTTCCTAACATTTGTTTTGTTTGTTTATGTTATTGTGTGTTTTGACTATGATTTGCCTCTGTGAAGGCCATTTAATTACTAAAAATTTGACACCCGATTTGTGCCTCATGCATTTTTTATTCTCATGTTTGTCCTTAAAAACCTTCATTAATATCCAAACAACCCAAACATTAATGCATTAACTTAGGGAAGAACAGCTAAAGTCACATTCAATATATTTTATAGAAATGTCAATTTTTAGTTGAAGGGCACTCGCAGACTCAAAATGTACATACATTGTAAAACAACTATAAATTGTGGCAGACTCCTGGCCCCTAGCAATTGGCCACATCCAGGAGTTCTAAAGTAACTGACTCCAGGCCGAAGTTTCTCCGCCCACTAACATCAAGATCCATAGGGAGCAAGAATTTCCAGGGGAATAGTCGGGCAGGAATACATAGGCCCACATACACACCCTCTCCTGCTCGGCCACATTTGCCACCAGCACAGGTGGAAACCAGCCATACCTATGCCACATCCACGCCTGTAAGTTTGGTGGCCACCCAGCCAATGACCACCAGTACTAATGGCAGTCCAGTCCAATCTTTGCCATGGCCAAATGTAATTTTTTCCTAGCCAAGAATGTCCCCCAATATTGCCAACAAACAGGATGAGCCAGACAGCATTTGATTAGGCCCAAGTCTGCAGCGTGGGAGCTTGAGCGTCCGCTTCAGTGAGGCTTAAGCTCAGCCATTGGCTAGTGGCATATGTGAGCACTCTAATGAGCTATATGGGTGAATTAAAAAACAAACCAGCAAAGCCATAAAAAACCCAATCTTGGTGCTCACCAGACAAGTAAATAGTGTGGGGATGTAGAGGAAAGATCCGGGTCAAATAGGTCTTAATATTGATGTTGCCCATAATGAGCTTGTGGTGGGCCTTGGAGGTGTCCCAACACCTGGCCATATGTGGCATTCATAATCTGCCACTGCTCCAGCATCTGTCTATTGCTTGTTCTAAGTTCATCGAGCATGGCAGTGAGGTTTGTATTCAAGGTGGCCATTGGTTCAGACATCTGGCTGGTTAAGTTGGCCATTGGTTCAGACATCTGGCTGGTTAAGTTGGCCATTGGTTCAGACATCTGGCTGGTTAAGTTGGCCATTGGTTCAGACATCTGGCTGGTTAAGTTGGCCATTGGTTCAGACATCTGGCTGGTTAAGTTGGCCATTGGTTCAGACATCTGGCTGGTTAAGTTGGCCATTGGTTCAGACATCTGGCTGGTTAAGTTGGCCATTGGTTCAGACATCTGGCTGGTTAAGTTGGCCATTGGTTCAGACATCTGGCTGGTTAAGTTGGCCATTGGTTCAGACATCTGGCTGGTTAAGTTGGCCATTGGTTCAGACATCTGGCTGGTTAAGTTGGCCATTGGTTCAGACATCTGGCTGGTTAAGTTGGCCATTGGTTCAGACATCTGGCTGGTTAAGTTGGCCATTGGTTCAGACATCTGGCTGGTTAAGTTGGCCATTGGTTCAGACATCTGGCTGGTTAAGTTGGCCATTGGTTCAGACATCTGGCTGGTTAAGTTGGCCATTGGTTCAGACATCTGGCTGGTTAAGTTGGCCATTGGTTCAGACATCTGGCTGGTTAAGTTGGCCATTGGTTCAGACATCTGGCTGGTTAAGTTGGCCATTGGTTCAGACATCTGGCTGGTTAAGTTGGCCATTGGTTCAGACATCTGGCTGGTTAAGTTGGCCATTGGTTCAGACATCTGGCTGGTTAAGTTGGCCATTGGTTCAGACATCTGGCTGGTTAAGTTGGCCATTGGTTCAGACATCTGGCTGGTTAAGTTGGCCATTGGTTCAGACATCTGGCTGGTTAAGTTGGCCATTGGTTCAGACATGTGGCTGGTTAAGTTGGCCATTGGTTCAGACATGTGGCTGGTTAAGTTGGCCATTGGTTCAGACATGTGGCTGGTTAAGTTGGCCATTGGTTCAGACATGTGGCTGGTTAAGTTGGCCATTGGTTCAGACATGTGGCTGGTTAAGTTGGCCATTGGTTCAGACATGTGGCTGGTTAAGTTGGCCATTGGTTCAGACATGTGGCTGGTTAAGTTGGCCATTGGTTCAGACATGTGGCTGGTTAAGTTGGCCATTGGTTCAGACATGTGGCTGGTTAAGTTGGCCATTGGTTCAGACATGTGGCTGGTTAAGTTGGCCATTGGTTCAGACATGTGGCTGGTTAAGTTGGCCATTGGTTCAGACATGTGGCTGGTTAAGTTGGCCATTGGTTCAGACATGTGGCTGGTTAAGTTGGCCATTGGTTCAGACATGTGGCTGGTTAAGTTGGCCATTGGTTCAGACATGTGGCTGGTTAAGTTGGCCATTGGTTCAGACATGTGGCTGGTTAAGTTGGCCATTGGTTCAGACATGTGGCTGGTTAAGTTGGCCATTGGTTCAGACATCTGGCTGGTTAAGTTGGCCATTGGTTCAGACATGTGGCTGGTTAAGTTGGCCATTGGTTCAGACATCTGGCTGGTTAAGTTGGCCATTGGTTCAGACATCTGGCTGGTTAAGTTGGCCATTGGTTCAGACATCTGGCTGGTTAAGTTGGCCATTGGTTCAGACATCTGGCTGGTTAAGTTGGCCATTGGTTCAGACATCTGGCTGGTTAAGTTGGCCATTGGTTCAGACATCTGGCTGGTTAAGTTGGCCATTGGTTCAGACATCTGGCTGGTTAAGTTGGCCATTGGTTCAGACATCTGGCTGGTTAAGTTGGCCATTGGTTCAGACATCTGGCTGGTTAAGTTGGCCATTGGTTCAGACATCTGGCTGGTTAAGTTGGCCATTGGTTCAGACATCTGGCTGGTTAAGTTGGCCATTGGTTCAGACATCTGGCTGGTTAAGTTGGCCATTGGTTCAGACATGTGGCTGGTTAAGTTGGCCATTGGTTCAGACATGTGGCTGGTTAAGTTGGCCATTGGTTCAGACATGTGGCTGGTTAAGTTGGCCATTGGTTCAGACATGTGGCTGGTTAAGTTGGCCATTGGTTCAGACATGTGGCTGGTTAAGTTGGCCATTGGTTCAGACATGTGGCTGGTTAAGTTGGCCATTGGTTCAGACATGTGGCTGGTTAAGTTGGCCATTGGTTCAGACATGTGGCTGGTTAAGTTGGCCATTGGTTCAGACATGTGGCTGGTTAAGTTGGCCATTGGTTCAGACATGTGGCTGGTTAAGTTGGCCATTGGTTCAGACATGTGGCTGGTTAAGTTGGCCATTGGTTCAGACATGTGGCTGGTTAAGTTGGCCATTGGTTCAGACATGTGGCTGGTTAAGTTGGCCATTGGTTCAGACATGTGGCTGGTTAAGTTGGCCATTGGTTCAGACATGTGGCTGGTTAAGTTGGCCATTGGTTCAGACATGTGGCTGGTTAAGTTGGCCATTGGTTCAGACATGTGGCTGGTTAAGTTGGCCATTGGTTCAGACATGTGGCTGGTTAAGTTGGCCATTGGTTCAGACATCTGGCTGGTGCTCGTCCTAAATTCAGTCAGCATGTTGGTGAATGTATTATTGAAATTCTCGAATTGTGCAGTAATCTGCTCTGTTGTTCGTTGAGTCACCTGCCGAAAGTAACGGCTGTCATGGCGCCATGCTGACTCCAGGATCTGCACGCGCCTCTCCTGGGAAACTGGTCGACGTTGTTGACTGCGTGTTCCACTTCCGCGGGTTTGAGCGCCTGCAGATGCTGGAGCTCTAGGGTGAGCAACACTCCCAGATGTGCTCGGCAAAACCTCTGCAGCAAAGCTACCACTGGGGACTGTAGGCTCAGTCTCAGCCTGCTGCCCACGATGGGCTGGCAGCATGCGTCCAGCTTCACTCTGCTGCAGAGGATTTGGTGCAGTAGGATGCTGGGGCAGTGGCAGATTAGGTTCCAGCGGGGTAATTTCAGAAGGTCAAATGCGGCTGGCATCCTCCTCCTCCTCCATCTCCTGGATTACATCCATCAGTGTGGGAGTCTGTTGGAACATGTGAAAAAGATTTGGTCCTAAATATCTTTTGGATCAAAATTACTCATGTGCATTCACATGCATCAGCAGTTTAATCAAAGTCCACTTACCCTATATATCTGTTCCTGTGTCCTAGGCAGCAGGGAAGTAGACGGCGTGCTCAAACTGGAGGAGGCTTCCACACTTCCAGAGGCTGGATGCTGGGCTGGGTTTAAAAGTAAAAGGCACGTAAACACACAAACATCCATTGATGAGCTGGATTAGTACATATGCTTTAGAAAACACGTGGCCAAGCAGGAATGACAACTCCACCAATAGTGCAAGTTGACCTTCACAATAAATGTCAGTATCTCTTATATGTATGCCTCACCCTGTACATACAGATTGTTCACCTTAAATAATACAAACATGTTCTGCATGTTAGGAGGCTTTACAGATCCCAAATGGCGCATTAGGGGCCCACAGTCCGCTTGCAAATAGCGTTTGGCTTCAGAGCATGCTGCTGTGCATTCTTCCTATGTAGACCTTTCCCTGACCCCAGCTCACGTTTGTCTGACCAAAGCACAGCTACAACCCCAGTGGTAGAAAGACAAAGTGTTGTCTATTATTGACTATATTCACATCACATGCAGTGCTTTGGTAAGATAAATAGTTTAATAGTGAGCAGAAATACTGTCAAAGGTTGTGTATGGCCTTCAAACCTTTTTAAAGGACCATTAACTTCTGCACCTGGGAGAGTGTCCATCATGAAGGCCATTCCTCAGACATTTAACACCCGCCTAAAACAGTAACCTCCCCTCAAAGCCACTCCCTAGGGGCATGTGTACATATCTGCCTGTGATCCTCATTTCACACGTTTCCAATAGTTCACATTCAAACAAATATTACTAACCTGCAGAAATGGTATGGATGTCTGTGTCCTGTCTGCCAGAGAGGCCCTCTAATGCGATGGGGTGTATTAACCCTTCTAGTGCCAGCTACGTGACTCTCACGTAGCTGCCTCTCCAGCCGTTAAGTTCCAGCTACGTGAGTCAAAAAAAAGTAAAAAAGATACAGACTTACCTGACCCCTCATTTGAAAGTGCCAGCGATTCTGTACAAGTAGTAGATTTTCGCCCCCGGGCTTCTGATCTTCAGGAGGGGGGCGGGAAGCGCCCCCCCCCCCCCCTCCCGCCAGCATCTGAAAAAAAAAAAAAAGTAAATGTCATTTACTCACCTCGCAGCGCGATGGCTCTCCTCGGGTCTTCTCTTCACCAGGGGGGGCTCCGATCCCCCCCTGGGCTTTCCACGCTTCGGGTGAGGGCCCAGAAACAGGCCCTCGCCATCCTCTTCGGCCGACGCTGGCCCCGCCCACTTGACGTCATCCTGCTCCTCGGGTTACCGGCACCCGGGCTCCTTTCTGTCAGTTGTCGGTAGTCATCGGAGCAGGGAGGGTGGCAGGCAGGGAGGCTCTGATCTCCCTGCCTCCCTCCCTCCCTGCTCTGATCACTACCGACAAGTGTCATCTGCAGCGGCGTGGGACACTGGATGGGAGGTAAGTATAAGTGAAAGAAGAATAATAAAGAATTTTGTGTCTGTTTTTTTTACTTAACCCTTTGTGAACTGGTAAGGGGGTCCATGAGACCCCTTATACCAGTTCACAAGGCTCTGGGTATGGCAGGTCACCTGCGGCAAGCAGGTGACTTGCCATAACCCCCAGCCCTTCATTACCTGCCCCCCAACGGCCAGGGGGGGGCAGAAGGGCCCGAGCCATGTGGCTATGTGGGCTAGTAGCCTGCAGGGCCAGGTGCCACCAACGCTGGCCCATGCGCCCTGTTCTACAAGCCCCCATAGCTGGTCCGGGTTGGTAATGCTGGGTAAGGGGGACCCTACGTCATTTTTGGGGGGGATTTTAAGGGTTTTTAACGCTTAAAATTCCCCCCCAAAAATGAGGTCCCCCTCCCTGGGAGGGGGGACCCTACGTCTTTTTTTTTTAAGTTAACCCCTTACAACTATGCAATCATATTGCATTGAGATTTGCATTCTGAAATCTCCTAAACTGCTGTTTCAGTTTGGGGAGTTTCCTGGGCAGGAAATGGTGTCTACCAATACATATGTGGTACCGTTGTAACCGGGAGAAATAGGGCTTTCACACGCAATATTTTATTAACAAACTTACATTTTTTATTAGCAAAAAAACACTACAAATTGTAAAAAATAGTTTTTTTTTTCTTTTCACATATTTCACCCAAAAGTATTGAGAATACACAAAAAAAAAGGCCAAACAAGACATTTCATGTTGAAGCCCAGTATATAAATTTTCCTGGAAAATCCCTGGAAATCCCTTCAAAAATCCAGGTTGAGCACGTGTAGCGCAAAAACGTGAAAAGTAGTCCGGCAACAGAGTGGGCTGGCACTCAAAGGGTTAATGCCAGGACCATTTCTTCAGCTCTGATATATTGTAATTTGGTGGGGAAGCCTCCGCCAGTTTGTAAGCTGAAAAATAGAGGTTAACAAATTTTGGGCATTGTGGTCACTACAACAAGCAGCAAAATGCACCACTCAAATATGTACCTGTGATTGTGCAGTTTATTCTGTTTCTTCCATCCTGCATACTTCAAGTCAGATATTTTTCTCTGTATCTGCTCCACATCTTTCCTCTTGTCCCCCGCTGCATTGACCTGTCTGGTGAGCTCATCCAAGATTTGGGTCTTTCTCATTTTGCTGGTTGATTTTGAATGTCGCCCAAATAGCTCATCATAATGAAGTGTGAGGCAATGCTAGGGTTTGTGCCTCCCCAAACCGGCCACTCAACTGGCCTCACCACAATGTTCAACCTAATGGTTGGTCTTCTGGCTCATTTGGGCTGGCTCTGTCGTGATGAATCGGGCGTCACGTGGATGGAAAAAGACTGGACTCACATTAGGACTGGGGATCCTTGCCTGGGTGGCCACCGAACTTCCAGGTGTGGATGTTGCATAGGTCTCGCCGGTTTCCACCTGTGCCGGTGGCAAATGTGCCCGAGGAGGAGAGGGCGTGCTTGGGAGGCTGGGGCTTCGGGCCCTCTGCTTCTTTGTGCCCTTTGAACTTGTGCTCCCTTTATCATGGGATGTGCTTGCGCGGGTAAAAAGGAGAGGGTGTTCTTGGTGGGCTGGGGCTTCGGGCCCTCTGCTTCTTTGTGGCCTTGGAACTGGTGCTCTGTTTATCATGGGATGTGGTAGGGCGGGGAGGAGAAGAGGGTGTTCTTGGTGGATTCGGGCTTCTCACCCTCTGCTTCTTTGTGGCCTTGGACGTAGTCGTACCTTGCTGCTTGGATGTGGGTGCCTTCTTCTTTGAGGTTCCTTCCTTGCTTTTGGTTGCTGTTTTGGATGTTCCGGGATTTGTTGGCAACGTCGCTTTGTGGTGGCCACTTTGGCTCCGCGTTTCACGCACCTTGCTAGTCGCTTGGTGCGACAGAGTGCTCGGTCTGGAGGATGAAGTGCCCTCATGCCGCTGTGGCCTTTTGGTCTTGGCCTCCTTTGCTGCGGTTTGCTTTCCGCTCGCTTTTTTGGGTGCCATGCTGATAATCTCAGAGAATGAGCCGTGTGTCCATGACCCTTTAAATACTAATGACTGGGTATGACGCTTACGCGTTCGCGTGCGTCCGGTCGCTTGTAATTGTATTGTAAGGATGTTGATTTGCCATCTAAATGCATGCCTAGGCCTTAAGGAAGCGCAGGAAGAAACAGTCTTTAAAAGTGATTTAAACTCCATGCAAAACAGAAGTTAGTGCGCACATGTGTGAACCAACTCACTAGCATCTAGAAGGATAGTTTAAGGCTAGAAATGTGTTTGGGAATGTCATTTAGTCAACTGATCTAATTGTGACAGATATTTGTATGCAGTTTGATCTAACAACTATTTTGTGGCCTGGATCCAACAGGAGACGGACACCACCTTCACCCATACGCAGATCATGCAGCACTGGTTGGACCTTAAACGACTTCACATGCCCCGGGTGCGGCGATTTTTTGCTCTCCGTTTTCCAAGTAAGTACATAGCAATTGCATGATAGATGTAACTAATACAAAACGTAGGCCTTTATTTATATATGCTATTCTTTTCTAGTGTTGGAAATGGAGTATCGCATCAGACGCACCCGGAGGCGCGCAGTCCGGCCAGTGCGGCATGAATCTGCGGCAGCAAGTGAAGGTGGTGGATCTCCAGGGCCAAGTTCCTACCCCTCCTCTGTAGCGGCGTCAGACCAGCCCCTGGACGTTTCTACAGAGGAGGGGCGTCACGGCGTAGGCAGGGAGTCGTACCAAACGACGGAGCCATTAGCCTCTGGTATGTGACCCCACACACATACATGCTATTAAAAGCAAAGCTGATTCCATTATTCTCTTTTTATAGATGAATATGTAGCGGGTGAAGGATCTGGAGCAGAGACTGCAGCAGATCATGCCCAGGAGGAACATAGAATGTGTTTGTGTGACATCACCCACCTTCTCCAAGTGTCATTTGCTTACTGTTGAATCAGACATTATAAGTGAGGCTATTTTAACTGACTCTACAGCCTCACATTCCCAGAAGTGGCAGGCCCCAGACCGTAGGGTGGTCCCCCAAGCAGAGGTCGCCCACAACCGAAGTAAGTTGTAATGTCAATAGTTTGAGTATGTTGACAATGACATCATAACCAATCAACCTACATCCATTTGCAATGTCCTTAGCATAATGACATATGGCCTCTTCCTTTAAGAAATGCCTTAGCATAATGACATATGGCCTCTTCCTTTAAGAAATGCCTTAGCATAATGACATATGGCCTCATGAGTTAGCTTGCAACCTAATAATCATTCCAACCACAGCTGCTAAACATGTATTTGCTGAACAATAATGTATTTTTCTTTTTTATAACAGACACCGCACGTGCAAGATTGGCACAAATCAGTGCCACAGTGTTTCGGTTGGTGGGCGAGATGCAGGAGCTGCGTGATTCGTTGGGGACCACAGATGAAGATTAAATTATCTGGGGCCTGCCATTGCTTTGTTTATAGTTTACATTTTTTAAAAATGTTTTTATAAATATTTTGGAAATTTTTAACTTTTAAAATAAAAAAGCAAAAAAGTACTTGGCCAAATGTAAAAATTGTTTACTATAAAAAACAAAACAAAAACTTGTTTGTGTCATTTTCTTTACAAAATACATTCATTAAGGGTTGGTTACAACAAAACGAGTCAAAACCCAGACCACGCCAGACCGCGATGTGATTAAGGTAGGCATTAGGTGCGGGAAATGGAAGAAAAATGAGACCGCAATGTGATTAAGTTAAGCTTTAGGTGCGGTAAATGGAAGAATATACTGACCGCGAAGTGAGTAAGGTAAGCATTGTAGCAGAAGTGAGTGAACAAAACATGTAGACGAGCACATTGAGTTAATTTTGTAGTGCGCAGGCGTAAGCTCGTAATGATTTTCGTCTGGACGTTTATTTATAGCAAAAGGAATTCAGAATCTAACGGGAAACGTAAATGATTCGTTCGAGGCGACGTTGGAAAAAGGCCAAAAACTGAAGCCTATGTTGTTTCATGAGTAACCTAAACAGAAAAGGAAAGCTGGAAAATGACATTCTCGTTGGCATAAGAACGGACGAAGACTTTACTGAAGGCTTGCGATGCATGCTTAGAATCACTCGTACACTCATACGCAAGCGAAAATTTTTTTATGTCTCTCTGAATGAACCCTATTGACTAGGACATCTTGAGTGCTTTTGGAGGATAAGCATATATCTTAGACAGAAAATTCTTATACTTTGAAGTAAAAACAAAACTCACCATGTGTGGAGCACTAATTGTTGCTTGATAACCTTTAACAGAAAATAGACTGTAGATTATTCACTGTGAAAAACGTTTGAAAGATCATATGGGCATTAAACTTGGATGGAGGCTAGATACTAAATAGAGCTGTGCACGGTGCTTATAATTGCCACATACAGTAGTAGTAAAAATCAGAACATAAATCAAGCAGTATTGCCACAAAAGCCAAAAGAATTTTGCTAGATAGAACTTGCAGTGGACAACAATGTGTCAGACATGTCCCCAGATGTACTTTAATTTTACGGTGCCTTTTTTTCTTGTTTTAAACCGGACCTTCAGCATGATTTATTGAAAAGCCCAAACCCTTAAAAAACGATTCCCCAGCATCTAAAGTTAATATATTTTTACATATATTTTACATAAGATATATTACTTTCCCCCACTGGGCTGCAACTCTGTTTTGTGATATGGGCGCCGCCGCCATCTTGACTCAGAACCAACACACTTACGGAGGAGAGGAGAATGGGATAACGTACAGGGTGGCGGGTTATAGCTGTGCTTTGCTCCGACAGAGCAGAGCTGGGGTCAGGAAAATACAATTCTGTGAAGTACTCACCTGTAGAATTGGTATTATACGCATACAGCACGTCCTGCTCCAGATGTATTAATTACATGTGGGTAATCCTCCGCCGCCGTGCACTGCAGACATGTAGAAAACAAGCTCCTCCCGGCCCTACATATACCGAAGGACCTCCCACAAATCCCCAGCATTGACAAGCAGTGAGAATGAAGAGGCCAGGAGAAACCAACCACCCAAACTGGCAACAACAACAATGATAACAATCACCAAACAGGGGATCCAGAACAAAGTGAAACCAGGGTGGGGTGGAGCAGGACGTGCTGTATGCGTATAATACCAATTCTATAGGTGAGTACTTCACAGAATTGTATTATTCTAAGCATACAGCACGTCCTGCTCCAGATGTATTAATTTCATGTGGGACATCCAATAGCAGTGTCCGTAAAGCAGGGTGGGATCCCCAACAGAAAAGGCAACAGCAAGCACTGCCGCCTGCAAAACCTTGCGGCCAAACACAGCATCTTGTTCCACAGAGGCCTGGTGCTGAAAAGCCCAAGAAGCTCCAACAGCTCGAGTAGAATGAGCAGTAAGACGAAAGGCGGGAGACTTCCCCTTAGTAGTATAGGCTTGAACCACAGCCTGACGAATCCAATTACTGATAGTAGACTTGGCGGGAGCCAAACCCTTCCTAGGCCTGTGAGGCACAACGAAGAGAGCATCCGTCTTCCTGAAAGCCTTGGTGATAACCAGGTAATACTTGACACACCTAACCACATCCAAGGAATGCAAAACCCTTTCCTTAGGGTTACTAGGATTAGGGCACAAGGAAGGAAGTACAATATCTTGATTCAAATGGAATGCAGATACAACCTTAGGCAGAAAGTCTGGCTTGAAGCGAAACACCACCTTATCCTGGTGTCTCTCATAGTAGGGAGGCTGAATAGATAGAGCCGCTAACTCAGATACACGTCTAACAGAAGTGATAGCAACCAGGAATACGACCTTGAGCGTGAGAACAGCGAGAGCAGCCTCCTGAATAGGCTCAAAAGGAGCGCCCTGCAGGGCCGATAATACCAAGTTTAAATCTCAAACAGGAACCATAGGCTTCCAAGGAGGCCGCACATGAGTGACCCCCTGAAAGAAAGTCTTGATAAGAGGGTGCTGGGCAAAGGTTTTCTGAAAGAAGATAGACAGGGCCGAAACCTGACCCTTCAGGGTACTAAGCTTAAGACCTAAGTCTAGACCATGTTGTAAGAACTCCAGCACCCTGGAAACTAAGAATTCCCGGCAGGGAAGAGACCTGGATTCACACCAGTCAATGTAAGAACGCCAAACTCTATAGTAGATAGCAGAAGAAGTCTTTTTCCTGGCTTGCACCATAGTAGCCACTACAGATGCAGACAAACCCTTTTCCCTCAGGATGGAGGTTTCAATAGCCAAGCCGTCAAAGCCAGAGTTAGTAAATTGGGATGGCGTAGAGACCCCTGAGTTAGAAGGTCTGGCAACTTTGGCAGATCGTACTGATCTACTGCCATTTGAACCACGTCTGCGAACCACACTCTTCTTGGCCACCTTGGGGCCACCAGAATCGCGGGTTCCAGAGCAATCTTGCGCAGAACTCTGCCCAGAAGGGGAATTGGTGGAAACATACAGGAGCCGAAACTCCCTCCAAGACATTGACAGGGCATCCGTGGCCAGAGCCAGAGGATACAAAGCTCGGGAGCTTGCGATTGTGACGGGACGCAAACAGATCCACGTCTGGCACTCCCCAACGGAGACACAGGGACTGAAACACCCTGTTGCAGAGGGACCATTCCCCCCGACGAGACAATCCCCTGCCCAGAGCATCTGCCAGCAGGTTCTCCGCGCCCGGAATGTAGACAGCCGAGATGCATTGGACATTGGCTTCCACCCATGTTAGAATCAGAGACACTTCCTGGAGAGCTCCCTTGCTCCGGGTCCCTCCCTGATGATTGATGTAGGCAACCGCCGTTCTGTTGTCTGAGCGTACCTGAACCGCCAGACCCTTCAGGTGCTGAGTCAATTGTTTCAGCACCAATCTGACCGCCCTGAGTTCCAGGACAATGATGGGTAGATGGGCCTCCTGAGGGCCCCACCTCCCCTGGAAGCGCAGGGACTTCCAGAATCCCCCCCAGCCCGACAGACTGGCATCCGTTGTGACCGTCTCCCAGGAGGGAGCCAGGAAGGATCTGCCCCTTGTCAAGTTCCTGTGGTCCAGCCACCACGCAAGGGATTGCCTGACCGAGGGGGGGGGAGCACCCAGATCTCGTCCAAGGACGCTGGGTCCTTGTTCCAGACTGACAGAAGGTGAAGCTGCAGAGTTCTCAAATGGAACTGGGCAAAGGGCACCGCCTCGAAGCTTGCCACCATCGAGCCCACCAACTGCATTCCCTGACAAATGGAGGGATGAGGACTCGAAAGCAGGGACCTCGCCTGCGTTGTCAGAGCTTCCACCTTCTGCGGAGGAAGGAATATCCTTGACCGAACTGTATCCAGAGTCATCCCCAGGAACGGGGTCACTGAGGAGGGGGACAGAGAGGACTTTGGGTAATTGATCACCCAGCCGAATGACTCCAGGGTGGACACTACCAACCGAGTGTCCAGCTCTGCTTGCCGCAGAGACCGAGACGTGATGAGTATATCGTCCAGGTAGGGCAAACCTCGCATGCCCTTTAGTCTTAACAGTGACATCACCCCTGCCAGCACCTTGGTGAACACCCTGGGAGCCGACGTAAGGCCGAATGGCAGGGCCACGAACTGGTAATGCTGATCCAGCAGCGCAAATCTGAGAAACCTTTGATGTTCTGGAAACACCGGAACGTGCAGGTAAGCGTCCTTGATATTCACAGATGTCATGAAGTCCCCTGGGCGCAACGAGGCAATGGCCAAGCGCAGAGTTTTCATACGAAAAGGTTTGTTTCTGACAAATTTGTTTAGGATTTTTAAATCCAGAATGGGTCTGACCTGTCCTTCTTGGGCACTGTGAAAAGGTTGGAATAGAACCCCATGCCCCTGTCTCTTAAGGGGACCTTGCAAATTACCCCTATGTCTAGAAGGTCCTGCACAGCCAGCATCAAGACCCAAGCTGAGGCAGGGTCCTGTGGGATCCGGGACCCGACGAACCTGGTAGGGGGCAATACAGCAAACTATCTTGTAACCGGAGGACACTACCTCCTGAATCCACCGGTCTGAGACGTGGCGTCTCCAGACATGCTCGAAGTGCTGTAGACGTCCCCCCGCCCCTTCATGCCTGGGGAGTCTTGGGAGGGGCTTTGGGCTTGGGCCCCCAGGAGGAACTGGGACGGCGTCCTCTGTTCTTGTTCCAGGGTTCTGCGCGAGACCCAGCGAAGGACACTCCCTACCTTGCTTAGCCCCACGGTAGGGGGTCGAGTGGGAGCTTGGGCCAGGAAAGGGCCGAATCTGACGCTTGCGCTGAGGCAACTTGCCACCATTGGCAAAAATATCCTCTCTCCAAACAGGCGCAGCCCCTTAAATGGAAGCCCCGTAAGGGCCTTCTTAGGGACGTTATCAGCGGCCCACTGGCGCAACTAGACCGCTCGGCGTATGGCTACCACCAGAGCAGAAGATCTAGCGCTCAGCTTAATAGCATCGTCCGATGCGGATAGGATATAGTTCACGAAAGTCTCACAGGTGGCCAGAGCATTGGCAGCATCAGAGGGCAAGTCATCCGCCCCTTCAAGAGCAGTCTTAACCACCGTCCTGAGCGCCACCGCCGTAATGGCTAAGGCGCAAACTGGGCGGAGTGACGCTCCCCTAAATGCAAAGGCATGGCATGCCAGTTGGTCAACTCGCCGATCTTCCAAATCCCGCAGCGTAGTAGTGTCGGGGGAGTGCATAATAGAGGTGTTGGACAGACTTAGAATTGGGGCATCGACCTCGGGTGGCGATGTCCAACACTTGACCAGGTCGGCAGGAAAGGGATATTTCTTATCCACGCTTTTAGGAACCCCATGAAGTTTGCTGGGGTGTTCCCATTCTTTCAGCACAAGGCTATTGAAATGAGTTTGTTCGTGAAACTCCAACCGCGCCCTAGCGGTGTGAAACAGATCACCCCTTTGCCGGGGAGCCGCGGCAGGGGGAGAGAGGGATGTCACCGCTGCTAGGCAATACCCCACAAGCTACACACAGACGGGCTTGTCCCAAGGAACCCCGTTCACAATATCCTGAGATGCCTCCATATGGTGATTATTATATACAAAATGCCAATAGGGATTGACGCTATAAAGCAACCCTGGATGCCCCAATGACCCACTGGGAAGTGGGAGTGATTTAAAAAATCTGGACCGGGCGCTACACCGGGCCGGGAGAAGCCACCGAGGTTCACGGTCTGAAAGACACAAGGGGAACAGGGATGTCAGAGCCAAGCGAGGAGAAGCAAAAGCTAAAGAAAAGTCGCCCATGAGGGCACTTACAGAACAGCGAGGGGAGGACCGTCTTCACCACGCGCACGTGAGAAATAAATGGCGCCAAGCGAACCTCGAAGGGCGGGCCAGAGTGGGAGATGACGCGGAACGCGCCAAGCCAAACCACGTCCCCCCCGGAGAGCGCGCCGCTCGAAGGCACGCAGCCAATCAGAAAGACAGTAGCTATGCAACTGACAACCGCTCTAGAAAATCACCTCAGAAAGCAAACTGACAGGGTGAATACGGGAATAAAAAACGTCGTAGCGCCCACGAACAGAGCCGCCGTCCGCGCCACGTAAAAAACAATAAAAGCGCTGCGGCTAACTTAAACATAACTGTGAAACGCGGCTCTGACACTCGGTAACCGATAAAGGCTATAAGTCTCTAGTGTAATTAGGGCAAGGATAGGCCAACGTACACCCCCCCCTTTTTCCCCCCCACTAACGGGGGGATCTAGGGAGGAAGGTGACCCAATATCGGGGTTCACCGTTACACGGGGCTGGGGGCACTGATGCGGGAGGGGCATCCACTGAAGGCTCACCATTTGCCTTAACCGCCTACCCTATGGTGGGGGATTGCTCCGTAAGCACACTAGATGCTGCCTACCTTCACCCGACCAACGCAGCCCAGGCTGGGAGGCATATTCTTTACAAAGAGGACGGGTGGAAATAGTCCCGCAGGGCCTCGGGCTGAAAAGCCCCGCTCGCCTGCGAGAGCGTGATACTTCATGTCTTCGCACTTCCAGCACTGCAGAGAAATCTGGGGATTTGTGGGAGGTCCTTCGGTATATGTAGGGCCGGGAGGAGCTTGTTTTCTACATGTCTGCAGTGTACGGCGCCGGAGGCGGAGGATTACCCACATGTAATTAATACATCTGGAGCAGGACATGCTGTATGCTTAGAATAAGGTCAGCAATCCCAGAATGCAGAGCAGCACAGTCAGAAGGCACTTCCTGTTTGCAGGCTGCCTGATGTTCCATGAGCCGCCATCTTGGATGTTTAAAGGCTCATAACATGCAGTATATGCAGGTAGGATGATTTTTAATGTGAGCAATCTGTATGTACAGGGTGTGGGAAACATCCAAGATAGGCTCTTATTCAGAGTGAAGGACCGCTTTAATTAGTACATCTGGGATCACCCCTCTATTTCATGTGTCATGTCTCAAACTAACATGAATAATAGAACAACTCTACAAACAATTCAGAATCCTGATCAGAAACATGTTTGCATATTTTAGTTAATTCACTTTTACATGGATTTTCTGTAATGAAATTAAGTACATAGATGGTAAAACAAACAAACCAAAACATATGGGATAAAGCAGCAGTTACCTATTGACTGAGGGGAATCCATGTAGGGATTGCATTTTGCATAATGCCTTCGGTCTGTCCCCAGCATTACTTCAAATACTTTGTCTGACTTGATAATTCCATTTTCTAAAAAGCATAAAGAAATAGATTTTTAGTTAATGCCTTGAAAAAGGTACCTATACCTTCTTAAATGTTTCTTATTTATTTGTCTAAGCATATTTGTCAGAAAAAATATGACAGTGCAAAGCAAACTCAGAGTGAGAAATTCAATGCCCGACAGTAAAGAGGTCCCAAGGCATACTACAGTTATCCCACCCCCATCTATCACAGTTAACTGGCTTTAAATGCCAGCATGTGTGTGGTGGAACTTGCAGACATGAGAGTTGATTCAAAGTCCCTTTCTCGACATGTTTTTGCATGAAAATTTCCATTTTTGTACATTTTTTTTTTAAGGACTCCACTTATCCACCGGTTAATTGAGGGGTGGGGGGTCAATCTGAAAAACAGCCATTCAAGGACTGCCAGTGACTAATCCAATCCGGTGGGTGAACCTGATTGGTCGCTGAGGACACATCGTCATGCTTTTTATGACTTTACTTGCTCTTTAACGCCCAGAGGTTCTGGACCTTTAATATCATCTCTCCCCAATACCAATGGTGGATCTAAAAAGAACCAGCTTTGCCAAAGATGCCAAAAAACTGGTGTAAGTACTAGCAGATTAGCATTTGTGGTAAGCACCTTCCCCTTAATTGGTAGGAGGCAGCAGCCCTGGAATAACTTCCCACCCGACTTAGCACTGAGGGATACCTAGGTATCTAGGTTCAGCAACGTTATGTGCCCAATGAATGGGGTCAGCTGACCAGGTTATTCCATCAATGGATTTTTTCTTCCCTAAATGCCCATATTTCAAGATGACAATGACAGGATTCATCAGGCTAAATCTGTGAAAGGATGGTTCAGGGAGCATGAGACATTTTCTCACATGGATTGGCCACTTCAGTCCAGAACTGATCCCAATTGAAAATATTTGGGGTCTGTTGGAGAAGACTTTGTGCAGTGGTCTACATCTCCCATCAAAAACCCAAGATCTTGGAGAGAAATGGATGCAACTCTGGACAGAAATACCCTTTGATATTGCAGAAGCTTGAAAAAACCATGCCACAGCTAGAGCATTATTTTTTTTTGGTGTAAAATTAAATGGTCAATACTGTATGTTTAAGAATTATAAGGACCCTTTAGAGCCCAGCTTAAGACATATTTATGGATGGAGTGAAAAAAAGCAAGATAAAATTCCTGTGGTCACTGAACTTAATGGAAACCTAAAGTTTCACTTTCTTTCTGCATTGACAAAACATGAAGTTCATCTAATAGAATCGCAAAATCACGATTGTTGGCGTCCAGACCATATGGGTATATATTTTGTGCTAAAGTACCTTATTTCTGACCACAGCCATGCATTAAAGGAGCACTATCGTGAAATTGTGCAAAATAAAAAAAATTAATTTAAACACGTCGGCTAAAGAGAGGAAACTTCCCTCATCAGTGCTAGCAACCAATATAGCTCAGCAGATGGGTGTGCATTGTATCATGTATGGCCTACAAATCAAATTAACAACTGCCAGTTAAAAGGGCCACTAAAGCAGTGTGGAAGTGCAGACAGGGTAGGCATTTTCTTACTTATAAGCAGTTGCGTGATGTCAGCTGCCCCCCCACTTAACTTAAAGGCCAGCATACTAGCTATGCCATGGTCAAATCACTAATCAGTGGCAATGCTGTGTCCCTCCCTAGTCCCCACACACCATCCGGCCAGTGGAAATTAAAGAATCTTTGCTGACCGTAAGGTCTCCTTTATCAAAATAATGGAAGGAACTAAAATATACTTTCCACTAAATAATGGATCAGCCTCAATAACAGTCTGGGGTTAGAAGTCAATTTATCTTTATAACCACATGAAGTACTGCTCTCACAGCTAATCTCTGGTGGAAATACCCTTCCAGGACCATAAGGAAGCCTGAGGAAAGATGAGGACGTCGGACTTTGATTGGAATCGTTACTGCACGTAGAAGTACTATATCAGATCCAATGAAGCGGATAAACTCCTGACTATGCCCAAAGCTCCTCCGGTTATTATTAAGACCCCTGACTTGAGACCCTGGAAAAATCTTAGGAAGTATTTAAAAACTTCCTTTTAAAATGATAGGTCACCCCCACTCAGTTCTCGGAGCACAGTGCAAATGCCATTTTTACTAACCGAGAACTGTCCTCTATATAGGGAACCTCAACTCTGGAGGTTCAGGTGCCAATCAAAAGTATGAAGTCTTCCAAAGCCTTGGGTCTGGATGGACTTTTTACACTACAAAAAACCCTCCTCTAGTTAAATTATTTAATTAACTGAAGGATCAGCATGTTCTGGGAAATTCTTTACTTGTTGTGAAAAAATACAATTCTGTGATTACTCACCTGTAGAATTGACATTATGAGTATACAGTACGTCCTGCTCCAGATAAGATTCATAACACTTGGGAATTACTCCGCCAGATGGCGCTGGACTGCAGAGACAGCTAAATTGGCTCCTCCCAGCCCCTCAAATACCCGGGACCTCCCACAAATCCCCAGCATTGACAAGCAGTTAACGAGAAGCCGGGAGAATTAAAACAGAACCAACTAGTAACTACAACCATGATAACAATCACCATACAGGGGATCCAAGATAATGCAAACCCAGGGGTGGGGTGAAGCAGGACGTACTGCATACTCATAATATCAATTCTACAGGTGAGTAATCACAGAATTGTATTATTCTTAGTATACAGTACGTCCTGCTCCAGATAAGATTCATAACACTTGGGACATCCAATAGAAGTGTCCATAAAGTAGGGTGGTATCCCCAAAGGTAACAACAGACAGGTCAGACCACTGCCGCCTGCAGAACCTTGCGGCCAAAAGCAGCATCAGCTGAGGCCCTAACATCAACCTTGTAAAACTTAGAAAAAGTATGAACAGAAGACCAAGTGGCAGCCTTGCAAACTTGTTCAACAGAAGCCTGATGCAGAAAAGCCCAAGAGGCCCCAATAGCACGAGTGGAATGAGCAGTAAGGCGGAAGGGAGGATTCTTCCCCTTAGCAGAATAGGCCTGAATCACAGCCTGACGGATCCATTTGCTGATAGTAGATTTGGCAGGTGCCAAACCCTTCCTAGGCCCAGAAGGGACCAAAAAAAAAAAAAAAGCATCAGTTTTTCTGAAAGGTGCAGTAGCCACCAGATAGTACTTCAGACACCTAACCACATTCAAAGAATGCAAGACCCTCTCCTTAGCATTACTAGGATTAGGGCACACGGAAGGAAGAACAAATGTCCTGATTCAAATGAAAGGCAGACACAACCTTAGGCAGAAAATCTGGCTTGAAGCGAAACACCACCTTATCCTGGTGACTCTCAAAGTAGGGGGGCTGGATGGAAAGTGCCGCCAACTCAGACACACGCCTAACAGAGGTGATAGCCACCAAGAAGACAACCTTGAGTGTAAGAATGGCCAGGGCAGCCTCCTGCACAGGTTCAAAGGGAGCACCCTGCAAGGCAGACAAGACCAAGTTCAAATCCCAAACAGGCAACATAGGCTTACCCGGGGGATGCACATGAGTAACCCCCTGGAAAAAAGTCCTGATCAGAGAATGCTGGGCAAAGGACCTCTGGAAGAAAACAGCCAGGGCAGAGACATGACCCTTCAGAGTACTGAGTTGGAGCCCCAGCTCCAACCCATGCTGCAGGAACTCCAGGATCCTGGGAATTGAGAACACATGACAGGGAAGAGACTTAGACTCACACCAGTAAATGTAGGCACGCCAAACCCTATAGTAAATGGAAGAAGACTTCTTCCTAGCCTTTATCATGGTATCAACAACAGAGGCAGACAGCCCCCTCTCCATCAAGATGGAGGTTTCAGCAGCCAGGCCGTCAAAGCCAGAGTTTGTAAATTGGGATGGCGTAAGTGACCCTGAGTGAGCAGGTCTGGCACCCTGGGCAGAGCGTACTGATCTACTGCCAGCTGCACCACGTCTGAAAACCACACTCTTCTTGGCCACCTGGGGGCCACCAGTATTGCTGGCACCCCTCCTGAGCTATCTTGCGCAGAACCCTGCCCAACAGGAGGAATGGAGGAAAGACATACAGGAGCTGAAAGTCCTGCCATGACATTGCTAGAGCATCCATGGCCAAGGACAGGGAGACAAAGGCCGGGACGCAAACAGATCCACATCTGGTTGGCCCCAACGGTGAAACAGAGATTGAAACACCCTGTTGCAGAGGGACCATTCTCCCAGACGAGAGGTCCCCCTGCTCAGAGAGTCTGCCTGCAGATTCTCCACCCCCGGGATGTACACAGCTGATATGCAGGGAACATTGTCCTCCGCCCAGGACAGGATCAGAGACACTTCCTGGAGGGCCCTCCTGCTCTGGGTCCCTCCCTGATGATTGATGTAGGCAACCGCCGTCTGGTTGTTCGAGCGTACCTGAACAGGCAGGCCCCGAATGTGATGGGTCAAATGAGTCAGAACCAACCTGATCGCCCGCAGTTCCAGAATGTTGATAGGTGTGTGGGCCTCCTGAGGGCCCCACCGCCCTTGGAACTGCAGGGACTTCCAGAACCCCCCCCCCAACCCATCAGACTGGCATCCGTGGTGACCGTCTCCCAGCAGGGGGCCAGAAAAGATCTGCCCACCAACAGGTTCCTGGAGTCCAGCCACCACGAGAGGGACCGCCTGACTAGGGGGGAAAGCACAAGGACCTGGTCCAGGGACGCAGGATCCTTGTCCCATACTGACAAGAGGTGGAGTTGCAGAGGTCTCATGTGGAATTGGGCATAAGGGACCGCCTCAAAGCATGCCACCATCAGGCCCACCAGCTGTATTCCCTGCCTGATGGAGGGATGAGGGCAAGATAGCAGAAACTGAAACTGTGCAAGCAGACTGTCCACCTTCTGCTGAGGAAGAAAAATCCTTGCCTGAACTGTATCCAGATTTATTCCCAGGAAGGGCGTCACCAAGGAGGGAGACAGGGAAGACTTGGGATGGTTGATCACCCAGCCAAATGACTCCAGAGTGGACACTACCAGCTGAGTATCCAACAAATGCCTGTTGTAGGGACTGGGAAGTGATGAGAATGTCGTCCAGGTAGGGCAACACGCGGATGCCCTGAGACCTGAGCAGAGCCATCACTCCTGCCAGCACCTTGGTGAACACTCTGGGAACTGAAGACCGAAGGGCAATGCCACAAATTGGTAGTGCTGATCCTCCAGAGCAAACCTGAGGAACCTTTGATGACCTGGAAACACAGGAATATGAAGGATGCATCTTTTATGTCCACAGACGTCATGAAGTCCCCTGGACGCAGGGAAATGATGGCAAAGCACAGAGTTTCCATGCAAAAGCGCCTGCACCTGACAAATTTGTTGAGGATATTCAAGTCCAGGATGGGCCTGACTGACCCATCTCTTTTGGGCACGGTGAAAAGGTTGGAATAGAAGCCCTTGCCCCTTTCTCATAAGGGGAACTGACAGATGATCCCCAGCTCCAGAAGGCTTTGCACCGCCAAAACTAGAGCCTGAGCTGAGACAGGGTCCTGAGAAATCCGGGATCGGATGAATCTTGGGGGCGGCCAGGCAGCAAACTATCTTGTAACCAGAGGACACTACCTCCTGAATCCACCGGTTTGAGACATGAAGCCTCCAAACGTGAGCAAAGTGCTGAAGCCATCCCCCCACCCGGATGGGTAAGGGCGCCCCTTCATGCCTGAGGGGGCTTGGAAGAAGACTTAAGCTTGGAGCCCCAGAAGGAGCCAGGGCGACCACGTCCTCTGCCCCTACCCCAGAAATTTCCTCGGGCTCCGGTAAGGGAGACCCCCCCCTCCCCTGTCTGGCACCACGGTAGGGGGAAGAAAAGGAGCCCTGACCCCGAAAGGGGCGAGACTGCCACCTGCGCTGGGGTAACCTGCCTCCCTTAGCAAACGGTTCCAGGCGGTCCCCAAACAGGCGTAGTCCTTTGAAGGGAAAACCAGTGAGAGCTTTCTTGGCAGCGTTGTCAGCAGCCCACTGGCGCAGTGAAACCGAGCGGCGTATAGCCACCACAAGGGCAGAGGATCTGCCACACATCCTAATGGCATCCTCCAAGGCAGAGAGGACATAAGTCACAAAAACCTCACAACGAGAGAGTGCATTAAACTCCTCAATAGACACAATCAGGGGCACCATCAAGGATACTTCTAAGCAGGGTCTTAATAGCCACAGCCGTAATGGCAGAGGCACAGACCGGGCGCAGCGCCGTCCCCAAACATGCAAAGGCATGGTGATCAATGCGCCGGTCCTCAGCATCCCGCAGCGTAGTAGAGTCAGGGGAATGCACGACAGAGGTGTTAGATAACCCTAGGACCGGGGCATCCCCTTCAGGAGGGGATGACCAATGCTTCGCCACATCAGCTGGAAAGGGATACCTCTTATCCCAACTCTTAGGTACACCGGGAAGCCTGCTGGGATGCTCCCATTCCCTGAGCACAAGATTATTAAAATGGGATTGCTCAGGAAATTCTAAACGTGTCTTAGCAGTATGAAACAATTCCCCCTGTTGCCTGTGGGCCACAACCGGGGGAGAGATAGACAGTACCTCAAAAATCTGAGCCAACAGCCTATCAGTATCATCTGGGGCCCAGGGGTCAGAGCCAGAATCATCATGACCCCTGGGCCTCTCATCAGATGGCTCCGAGTCAGAGAATAACTCCCCTTCTTCCAAAGAGGTATAGCCAGACAGTTCCAAAAGCTCATCAGCTTCAATAGGGAAAAAGAGTGGGGAGTAGGTGAAGCCATACGAGGTGCAAGCCCAGACACTGGTAAACCAGGCTGCAGCGCAAGCACCTGCTGGGCACAAGGTATACAGACCCGCACATTGTCAACACCAATAGGGGACACCCCACAAGCTACACACAGCCGGGCTTGTCCCGAAGGAACCCCGAGCACATTATCCTGAGACGCCTCCATATGGTGATTATAGCGGCACAATAGGCAGATAGGGATTCACGCTATAAAAGCAACCCGGGATGCCCCAATAGCCCGCTAGGGAAGTGGAAGTAATTTAGACACTAGGCCTCACAAGTTTATTAACTAAATAGAGGGAGTAGGGCCGGGAGAAACCAATAGAGGTCGGCCCGTCAAAGACATAAGCGAAGAGAACCCCGTAAGTGACATGCATAATGACATAGGGTAATAAAAACCGCCCGCGAGGGCACTCACGGACCGCGGTAGGTAGACGCCAGTCACGCAGCAGCCTGATCCAGAGAAAATGGTGCCGGGTATACCTCGAGGAGCGGGCTGCGGAGACAGTGACGCGGAACGCGCCAACCGCAGGCCCCGCCCCCGAAGAGCGCAAAGACGCACACGTGACAAGCAGCCAATAGTGGCGGCGGCATATTTAAAAAAGCAACCAGTGCAACAGAGTCAGCGCGGCGACTGACACCAGCCAGACAAACCAAATACAGTGAAGCACCAAGGCAAATTCACATACACACATACACCCCCCCCCCCAGAGCTACAAGGGAGAGCGCGGGAGGACAGCGGCCACTTAACATAGAGCCCACTGATAGACAGGGGCAAGGGCAAAAAGGCGGGAGGGGCATCCCATAGAGGCTCACCATATGCCTACCCTTTGGTGGGGGATTGCGGTGGAGCAGCGCTCCTAAGCACCTGACAGTGGTGCTGCCTACCATCACCCGGACCAGCGCAGCCAAGGCTGGGAGGCAATAAAATAATGGAACAGTCCTACAGGGCCGCAGGCTAATAGCCCCGCTCACCTGCGAGAAGAGAGCCATCTTCTTGTCCTTCCTGCAGAGAAAATCTGGGGATTTGTGATTACTCACCTTTAAAACGGATATTATAAGTGTGACATACACTCCGCTTCAATACTTCTTGACAGTTGGGTTATTCTCCAGTAGAGGGCGAACTTCTGTAGAGATGAATGCAAAAAAAGAAGCCCCTCCCGGTCCATAACTACCTGGGACCTCCCACCAATTCCCCAGTGTAGGATAGCAGTAAGGGACCAGGAAGAACCAAATATAACAATATTAACAAAAAACAATATTGTTATATTTGTATGTCACACTTATAATATCCGTTTTAAAGGTGAGTAATCACAAAACTGTATTATTCCAAGTGTGACATACACTCCGCTTCAATACTTCTTGACAGTTGGGACATCCAATAGCAGTGTCCGTCAAGGGTGGGAACCATAAACCGTAAAGAATGCACCAACTCAAACCACTGCAGCTTGCAGAACCTTGCAGACAAAAACAGCATCCGCTGAAGCCCGCATATCAACCTTGTAAAACTTGGAAAAAGTATGAACAGAAGACCAAGTAGCAGCCTTACAAACTTGTTCAACAGAAGCCTGGTGCTGAAAAGCCCAGGATGCCCCCACAGCACGAGTAGAGTGCGCAGTGACCCTAAAAGGGTAGTCCTCCCCTTAGCAGAATAGGCCCCAACAATGGCCTGACGAATCCATTTGCTAATCGTAGACTTAGCAGGTGCCAAACCTTTCCTGGGCCCGCAGGGCACCACGAAAAGAGCGTCAGTCTTGCGGAAGGAAGAAGTAGTCGCCAAATAGTACTTCACACAGCGAACAACGTCCAAATTGTGCAGAACCCTCTCCTTGTCATTGTTAGGCTTAGGACACAAGGGAGAACAATATCCTGATTGGAGGTGGAAAGCAGACACCACCTTAGGAAGGAAATCCGGCTTAAAATGAAAAACCACCTTATCCTGGTGTCTCTCAAAGTAAGGGGCCTGAATCGACAGAGCCGCCAACTCAGACACGCCGAACCGAGGTAATCGCCACCAAGAAGGCAACCTTCTGAGTGAGAACCGAAAGAGCAATATCATGTAGCGGCTCAAAAGGAGGACCCTGCAGAGCCAAAAGAACCAAATTCAAATCCCAAACAGGAACTACAGCCTTTCGAGGGGGCCACACATGCACCACCCCTTGGAAAAAAGTCTTAACCAGCGGGTGTAAAGCAAAAGACCTCTGGAAGAAAACCCGACAGAGCAGAAACCTATCCTTTCAAAGTACTAAGCTGGAACCCAAGGTCCAGATTATGCTGAAGAAACTTCAAAATCCTGGGTACAGAAAAAACCCTGCAAGGCAAGGCCCTAGCCTCACACCAATCAATATAGGACCTCCAAGTCCTATAGTAAATGCCAGAAGACGACCTCGGGGTTGAGAGACCACTCTCCGTGGCGAGACGACCCCCTGCTCAGGGAATCCACCTCCGTATTCTCCACCCCCGGAATGTAGACTGCCGAAAGGCAAGGAACATTGCTCTCCGCCCAGCGCAGGATCAGAGAGACTTCCCTGAGGGCACTCCTGCTGGGAGTCCCTCCTTGGTGATTTATGTAGGCCACTGCCGTTCGGTTGTCCGAACGCACCTGAACCGGAAGACCCCGTAACTGTGGGGTCAACCGAGCCAGAACCAGACGAATGGCTCGGAGCTCCAATACATTGATGGGGGTGTGAGCCTCCTGGGGACCCCACACCCCGCTGAACTGATGACTCTTCCAAAAACCTCCCCAGCCCGACAGGCTGGCATCCGTGGTAACCGTCTCCCAACAAGGGACCAGAAAAGATCTGCCCTTCACCAGATTGCTCGAGTCCAGCCACCACCGAAATGACTGCCGAACCCTAGGAGACACCTTGAAAGGTTGATCCAATGACTGTGGGCTCCTGTCCCAATACGTCAATAGGAGAAGTTGAAGAGATCTCATGTGAAATTGTGCAAACGGAACCGCCTCGAAGGAGGACACCATCAGACCCACCAGTTTCATCCCGTCGTATAGAGGGACAAGGACTGGCCAGAAGAAGACGGATCAGGTCCTGAATCCCCCGCACCTTAGTCTGGGGCAGAAACACTCTGGCCCGACTGGTATCCAGATTCATGCCCAGAAATGAAATCACTCGAGACGGGGAGAGAGAAGACTTGGTGCGGTTGATCACCCACCCGAACCTCTCCAGGATCGAAACCACCTGGTGGGTGTCCAGTTCTGCCTGCTGAAAGGAAGAAGCTGAAATCAACAGGTCGTCCAGATAAGGCACAATGCGAATGCCCTGAGATCTGAGCAGAGCCATTACGCCCGCCAAAACCTTGGTGAAGACCCTCGGTGCCGAGGACAGACCGAAGGGAAGAGCTACGAATTGATAATGTTGATCCCCCACCGCAAACCGGAGGAATCTCTGATGTGCCTGAAAAATCTGAACATGCAGATACGCATCCTTGATGTCTATGGATGTCATAAAATCCCCTTGGGAATTGATAGCCGAGCGCAGAGTCTCCATGCGGAACTTCTCGGCTCTGATAAACCTGTTGAGAACCTTGAGATCTAAAATGGGTCTCACCGAACCCTCCTTTTTGGGAACCGTAAAAAGGTTGGAGTAGAAACCCCTGGCTCTTTCCAACGGAGGCAGCGGGCATATAACCCCCATGTCCAGAAGGCTTTTCACTGCCAACAGGAGCCCCTGTGCAGCCTGAGGGTCCGAGGGCACCTGAGAATCTTGGGGGCGGCCAGAACTCGAACTCCAGTTTGTACCCGGAGGAGACCACTTCCAAGATCCAATTGTCTGTGACCTCCCGGGCCCAGACCTGGAAGAAGAGCCGCAGCCGTCCCCCCACCCTTACGGGTGAGGGCGCCCCTTCATTGCTGAGCCGGTTTAACAGCAGGCTTGGGCTTGGAACCCCAGGCAGCCGCGGGACGTGCCCGACCTCTGCCTCTGTTCCAGGACGAGCCCCTGACCCCCGAGAAGGCCAGACCCCTAGGCGCTCTGGCCCCTCGAAAGAAGGAGTGAACGAGCCCGCCCCCCAAAAGGGACGGCGCTGCTTCCTCCGCTGAGGTAACTTACCGCCTTTAGCAACAGCATCCAATTTGTCTCCAAACAGCCGCGCACCCAAGAAGGGGAGAGCTGTGAGTGACTTCTTGGCTCCAACATCCGCTGTCCACTGACGGAGCCAGACCAGTCTGCGCATGGCCACCAGTAAGGCTGACGTCCTACTACACACGACAATGGAGTCTTCCATCGCAGCCATGACAAAATCCATGAACAATTCGCACTTAAACATAGCGAACTCAGCGCCAGCTGGATCCAGCTGAGCGTAATTCAGCCAGTCCCTAATAAGAGACCTGGTAGCAAGCGACACCAGGGCAGATGCACTAACCGGCTGCAGGGCCGAGCCCACGTTGGCAAATGCGTGGCACGCCATCTGATCAAGGCGCTTGTCCTCGCCATCCTTAAGGGAGGAGGCGTCAGGGGTGTTCAGTACAGAAGAGTTGGTCAAACCTAACACAGGCGCATCGACCTCGGGAGGAGAAGACCAGCGCTTGACCGCCTCCACCAGAAAGGGATACTTCTTATCCCATCCCTGAGGCACACCAGGAAGCCGACTGGGCCTCTCCCATTCCCTAAGTATCAGCGCATCAAAATGACCCTGGGTAGAGAATTCCAGACTGGGCTTGTGGGCCCCAAAAAATTCCCCCTTCTTAAGAGGGGGCGCCTCAGGTGGATCAATATCCAACACCTCCAATAAATGTGACAAAACCGTGGCCGTATCAACGGCATCCCCCAGCGCCTGCCCGACATTGGAATTCCCAGGCTGACCATAGTCAGCCTCTGAATCCTGATATATATATCACCCAGCAGCCATACAGTGCAAATAAAAAGCATATACTATGTATAGACACATATAGAGATAGATAGATATACATATACAGATAGATAGATAGATAGATAGATAGATAGATAGATAGATAGATCTATCTATCATAAAGGAGCCCCGTTAGGGGGCACTCACGGGCCACAGTAAGAAGATGGCGTCCCCTCGGTGGAAAGGATGAAGGAGGCGGGCCAGCGCGGAGCGCGCCATCGCATGGCCCCGCCCCCTTCCGACGCGGGATACACGCCCAAGCCGCGCTTCCAGCCGATAGGGCTGGAAGCCGGCCGACGAAGCAAAGGGGGGCAGGCCCCGCCCCCTTCACTGAGGGAAGCAGAAGGTCGCGCTACCCGGCCAATATGGCCGCGGAGCCGACCATGAGAGAACCAGCCCGCCGCCGCACTAGAGCGTGCGTGCGGTCCGAACGTTAAACACACACACACTATGGTAAAATCACACACACACACAGTATAAAGGCACGGTATAAAGGCCAGGCAGGAGGAGAGTAAGGGACCCATAAGGGGGGGAACCCTGCCAGAATCCGGCCCTAAGCCTAGCGGGAAGGGGCATCCCACACCAGGATCACCAAAACCTGGATAACCGCTTACCCCATAGTGAGGTCTCACGGTGGAGCGGTGCTCTTACTGCACCCATAGGGTGCTCCTACCTTTACCAGGAGCCCGGCTTACCTGCAAGTAAGAGAAGTCTTCATCCTCTGTCTTGCTCGCTCCCTGCAGAGAAGACAACTGGGGAATTGGTGGGAGGTCCCAGGTAGTTATGGACTGGGAGGGGCTTCATTTTTTGCATTCATCTCTGCAGAAGTTCGCCCTCTACTGGAGAATAACCCAACTGTCAAGAAGTATTGAAGCGGAGTGTATGTCACACTTGGAATATACAGTTTCAGACAAAGAAGCTTAAATGACCATTCGGATTGGATGGCTGGACACGTCAGACTTCCATTGGTCATCTCGAACATATACAGACATATGTGGAAGGTATAGCTCGGACATAAAGAACATCTGTTTCTCATCAAGCAGACACAACATTCCATTCTTGGTAATGGTTTAAACCTATGAGGAGGGAGAGGTGAAAACCCCTCCATCCACTGGAGATGTGAGAGATGGCATTCAGGCGGCTCATAAAATTAATTCTAAGTATAATATCTAATTTTCCACTTCAGTCCCCCCTGTTAGTATTTACTAACACAACCAATTCAATTGATGGCATTTTCTTCATCTTTCTCATCAAACAAGCTCTTCCTGGTCTTTCACATCTTGGGTAGCAACAGGTGTATATGTTAACATCATAGTGGCCTTGAAGAACGGCAGAAGATAGTAAGAGTCATGCACAGCATAGCAGTAGGAAAGGAGCAAACACAAGCATAATGGTCTTCAGTAATAGCAGGAACCAGGATGGGAGACTCAGTGACCATCCTGACAACCAGTAACGCCTGCTTCATCAATCATCTGCTTCTTCAGCATGTGGAGATGTTCAATAGCTTAGGCTTATGTTCCGTTATGCTCATCGTAATTTGCTGGAATGAAAGTACAGCAGGTGTCTTCGATAACTGCACCAACACCTCCTTGGGATGCAACATCATATCAAGTGCATATCGGTTCTGTATAGTGGTCAACCTCAGACCTCTTAATTCCTCCTTAACGGCGTTGAAAGCTTCGTCCGTGATATTGATGAACTTCAAGAGTTCATATCTGTTTTCCTGTATCCACTTGGCATTCGCTGCTGCTTGTATTCCTTGCAATAAAGACCTCAGCTTTTGAAAAATTTGTAATCATCGAGGACATCTTCAGATGGACTTCTGGGACGTATATGCTCACTTGGTTCCCATGCGTGTTTAGGAATTACCAACAACGGGTGAATGAGTCAAACTATTGAGCACACACCTGACCAGTCTCCAGGCAGTCTGGTATATGCCATACTATCACATTAAGGAAATAAACAAAAATTGTTTAACAAATACCGCGCTATATCAAAAAACCTAACAAAAAAGCTCAACGTGTGCGACTCAAGTCCCAATAAAGTCCAAAATAGATCCAAAAATATAATAAAACACAGAGCTAAAAGAGTGATTAATTCAGTGAAGAAGAGTCCCAATAAAAAACATATGTGGTATCCACCGTTGTGTGCCCGTCACCAGTTTCACAAGGCGCTTACCAGATAAGGGTTTAATTTTATGCAATAAAATAGGTGCAGAACACCTTCAATATCCGAAATCAGGAACTCCAAAGGATTAGATAGTGAAAACTCAATCATAAGGGAAATCCAGTGGGAATGGATTCAGCTCTCCTTTAGTGTAGGTTGTGGTTCAAGATACAAACTTCAATCCCACAAATCCTCATAAACAGAGATATTCATCGAATCCCTGGGAAGCGGCCAGCCTCCCTTTAGGCGGGCACACAACGGTGGATACCACATATGTTTCATACTATCACATTGCCAATACACATCCATCAAAATTGCAAATCACAAATTTAATTTCATCACTTTACATTTAGAATTCTTCCCCAACTTTTGTCCACCTTCATTATTATAACAACAATATCAAACTCCTTTAATATCACTTCCAAATCCTTTCTTCTACATCTTCACTCCAAGTTAAGATGTGGAGAAATCCCTCTAAACCCCCTTACATTGGTTGACATCTTTTATCAGACTTGTATCTTTAATGAAATTACAGAGTCTGTCCCACAAAACCAAACCACCCGCATATAGGAACCATGCATTATTAGAAATCATTACCTACAACCAGCAACATAGTTCTATACCCACAATTTATATTATCTGTGTAGTTAGTACACATAATTGGAAGTTTCTGAAACTCCAAACACAGACATTTTAATATATATGACTCTTCACTGCCTTGCTCATGTTTTGTTAAATTGACCCAAACCTTTTTCCCAGTAATATCACGTGGTTGAATTTGGCCCCCTAATTTACAAATTAAAAATATGTAGCAAACATTCTATTTCCCTCTCACCCATCTCTTCTGACCACATCTACTTTTCTGTCTCTGCTGTATGAGGCACCAATCCACAAACATAACATAATTCATTGTGTTCACTACTTGTTTCACAGGTCTATACCATAAATTATCTTAAAAATATTTGAAATCCCAATCCCGTTATGCAATTATCAGGAAGTCCATTAAAACCGCTAACACTACATACTTGCAATTTTAAAAGGTATTTTATGCAATAATTTAGTTTACTATAACATCTTAGGACATCACTTATGAATATAGTCATACAAAAGCTACATAAACCCAAATATGGATTGGCAAGGAATAATCATATAGCAACACAAGGGTAAAATAAACCTAATAACTTTCTGCAGTGGCTAAAATGAATTCACAAAGCTCTGCCTATTGATTGGCGTTTACTGGTCACCTGTTGGAAACAAAGCTTTACAACAATGGTTCATCTTTCCAAATAGGTCTAAGAGGACAGTATAGGCCTACCTAACTCATAAGGGGTAGATAGTATCCCATCTCTAGTATTCTCCAAAGACAGAGGAGCTAGAGTTAAGTAGCATAACTAATTTTTAACCCTAACATCTTTCCATGTGGTTTCTGATTCCTCTTATCCTTGTTCTACAATGTGATGCATTACCACTGGTACCCGTAAGTTCCAAAAACACCTGTCAAGTTAGGTGAATCATCTCTCCTTGCAAATGGGAACTTGTGTATAGATGAAAAGGATGTATATTTCGGATGCCCACTTAAAGACCAGAAATCAACCAAAGCCTTTCCATTTTGAAATGTTAACTCTTAAATTTGGAGCATATTAAGCATCTTAGATAACACTGATCATCAACTGTTTACCCTTATATGTTCAAAAGTATGATTACAATATGCTTTGGATAGGCCATACCTTCTCAAATTTAAAACAGTCAATAATAAATCATTATTGCAAATGCCTTAGAATATTGAAGTATATGGTATTGCACACAGGTTTTCCAAAAATTTTAGCTTCAGATACTGTATATATCTCTCCCTCCCCCCTGTATGTGCAACGCACTTAGCTGCGGCTAAACTATTGGTGAATTAATAACCTGGATCCATAGTCTAATGGAAGAAATATGCAACATATATAGACCATCAGACCTAGCAAAGGCCCACCTTCTCCATTTTGGTATTTCATATAACAACGATGTTGCAACATAGGCAGAGTCCGTGTACAAAGTTAGGGCCTGATTTATGTGCAGGCCTTAGCAGAGTAGGTAGAAGGCAAGGCCCACTTACCTAGTACTGCTGGTACATTGTCATTTAGAACTACTGCTGCACATCCAGTAAACCGCATAACGTTCTCTGGGTTCAGAGGTGAGGACCCATCAATGTACACATGAATTCTGTCGGAAAGGATCTTCTGGTGCACTGCTGAACAAAGTTGTCCGACCTGAGAGTCCGCTCTTTTCACAAAGATTATTTATACATTGCCAATTGCCAGTGTTGGACTGGGGTGTCTGGGGGTCAACCCCACGCTTAGATGTGAACATTACCAGCCTATATTCCGGCCTCATGCACAGAAACATTATATCAAACCATATTGTCCCTACGTGTACATTCAAGATGCCACAAATGAGCTTTGCTTAACTCAGGTCTTAGTGATAAAAGCCCTCAACTGAGTCCCTGAGTATGAGTGCCCACTGGGGATGCCCTGGTAACCCTGTTGGTCATTCTGAGCCCCTTTAATCCAACACTTTAACAATTAGCATTTTATATCTTCATACTCCATGTGAAACTGCTACTCTTTACATTACCAAACTTTTATTTATGACAAATTGCAATAACATCCAGATCCATAAAAGCTATCCTATTCCTTAACTGGAACTGGTCGCATCCTGCAACAAGTAACTTCTGAACAATTAAGGTTACATCTCTAAGATATCCTAATGAACAGTTTTTTTTTTAACTATTGGTTAACAGTCCCTTTATTGCTAACATCATAACTGCATAAATTCACCAGTCAGTGGCATTTTATGTTCAAAATGAACACACATCCCTGATTGGGGGGGGGGGGGGGGGGTCATCTCACACTAAGCCAGGAGGGGCAGTCTCCGCACACACACACCAAAATTCTTCTGGGAGGGTCTCACTCCAGACATGATCTTTACCTAGCACTTACAGCTAAACCTTCCTAGCACTTACTATTCTGCTCCCTTCATTATAGCAGAAATTAACTAGTTCTGCCAACTTTCTTAACCCAACTATTTCACAACTATGGAACACAATGTGTACTTACACATACTCTTAACATACTTAATACACACATTAATACTCAACAGCCACCTAGAGAATCCTTAACCTCCTTTCCACATACACACACTGATACAACCTAGCTACATGTATTTAACAGGAAAAGAGAGGTCACCCCATCAATCTTCAGAATAACTACAGATTCTGCAATTGTATACACTATTATGTGTCAGTAGATAATATTTAGGTATCTTGTCACCAAATTCGACCCAACAGAACGGCACACATAGTATATAAACTTCCTAATGCCTGGTTCATGTTGCTACTATTTTTCAGATCGACCTATTAATCCAATAAGGGCACATCTGTGGCCATATGCGCTATGCTGCCATCATAGTGCCATCTTACTAAAGACAAAAGTTTCTAGCTAGCTAATATAAATGAAACACGGGTGGGAACTTATTTAAAAGGGGAACCTTATTCACTTGTAATTATTACTTTTTATTAAATAACCCATGCAATAAATATATATATATATATATATATATATATATATATATATATATATCCGGTAAATTTACTCCGCTCAGTTTCCAGAGTTATTGAGATGAGTTCTTCCCCCCCCCCTTCTCTGCCTGCTAAATGCTGACATCTGGTCACTAAAAATTAACTTTGTCCAGGGGAGAAGCACAGAGATGCTTGAATCACATATTACGCTTAAGCTAGGGACAAAATAACTTTTCCTGATTGCAATCACTTATATTATACATACACACATAACCCCCCCCCCCATGCATAGCATGCACATGCATTAACAAACACTACCAAAAACAAATAAACACAATTAGACAAACATGAGCTCATTTATAACCACAAGGATATTCTTTAAATTGGTACCATATCTTAAAAGGATGTCCATAAACCTTATTAACTCGCCACAGCTGAATTACACGTCAAAATAACACTTAAACCTATTGCTATATATTACCAGGTATATCTGTCAAGAAACGTAAAACAGTTACTTGTTAAATGCGTTACAATCAACAAAAGGAGGGGGGGTTGCTCTCCCCCTCTCCCTCACATATACACACAAGCCATAGGCTATAATAATCCCTATGGGACCCTCTTGTCTGCTAGACAGTTAGGTCCACATTAGGTCCAGCATTTCATACGCTTATAACTCAACTCATAACACCTTAAACTCTTTTAAGCAGGGCTTTAATTTCAACCAGAGGTTATAAACCCATCCACAATCTTCTTTAAACACATAAAATCTCAAATATCAACCAGAGGTTCTTTAAACACATAAAAAATCTTAAACTTCAACCAGAGGTTATAAAAACTACTACAATCAACTTATTTTCAATAAACATTGCATTTCCCAGAGGTGCAGTTCACATTTACCCAACAAACTCCACTTACTTGACATATGGTGACCAAAGGAAAAATGAAACCGCGCAGACAGAATTCTTGCACGGTATTTGCTTACCTAGATGCGCAACTGTACTGATAGATTAATCCGATGGTCCCCTGTCAAGAAGCTGCTGCTGGTGGTGTAAATCACGTTGGGGTCACCAAAATGTTGTGAAAAAAATATATTCAGAAGTAAAATGTCTCCAGGAAATGCAATGTTTCTTCGGTTAACCGGGGGCCGATATTCCTCGAATGCCCAATTAAATGGTTACTCGGCGTTGCTTAAATACAGTTTCAGACAAAGAAGCTTAAATGACCATTCGGATTGAATGGCTGGACACGTCAGACTTCCATTGGTCATTTCGAACATATACAGACATATATGGAAGGTATAGCTCAGACATAAAGAACATTTGTTTCTCATCAAGCAGACACAACATTCTATTCTTGGTAATGGTTTAAACCTATGAGGAGGGAGAGGTGAAAACCCCTCCATCCACTGAAGATGTGAGAGATGGCATTCAGGCGGCTCATAAAATTAATTCTAAGTATAATTTTCCACTTCATGCTGTAAGCCTTTGATACAGGAATATGTGTGGAAAAGGTTGGTGCTATATAAAGATATTATTTGTTACAATGGTTTCTAAACCAGATAAAAAAAGTGAATTGCATCATTATTATTGGCATATCTCCCTTCTAAATCATGATATTAAAGGGTTAGCAAAGGCCCCGTTAACTAGGCCATAGCTCAGCTGCAGGCCTCCCTTCAATCAATACTGAAGATATTGGACTGGATAAATTGTTTAGAATTTCTGACCTGTTTTTTTTTCTTTTTAAATAATATTAAACGATCAAAATTGCAAAGAAGATTGGTCAATTATCATGATCACCTCACTACTAAATGTAATACATTTAAATGTTACACACTAAAAATAAATTATTTTCTCGTCATCCGCCATTCCAGGGCACCCCCATCTGCAATGTGTGGGTTAACCTCAGCCGTAGGTGGGGTCTGCAAGAAAACAAACTGAGCTCCTCCCAGCCTATATTAGCAGGCTGTGAGTATCGCGCATAACATGTTCAGAACTTAGCAAAGAAAACTCTAACCCTGTAGAAGGCTTCGACAGCAACCAACGCAGTTGCAACAAAACAGTAGGGGGTGTGGTAGATGAATGCTATAATGGAAGATGACGAGAAAAGAAATTTACTGGCGAGTACATTTACTGGAGGCTGACTCTAAGTGGCTGCTTGGTTAGTGGTGAGTTAAAGCAGGATCTCCTGTGGTAAGCTTTGGGAAACTGGGCTCATTTGGTAAGTAAAATACCGTTTTGTGAGTACTCACCTTTAAAATGGATATTATAAGTGACATACACTCCGCTTCCATTCTTCATGACATTTGGGTAATCTCCAGTAGAGGGCAAACTTCTGCAGAGATGAATGCAAAAAAGGAGCTCCTCCCAGTTCATAAATACCTGGGACCTCTCACCAATTCCCCAGTGTAAAATAGCAGTAAGGGGACCAGGAAGAACAAAATATAACAATACTAACACCCAAGAAACAAAGGTTCACCATATAAAGGATCCAAAATACCAAAAGGGTGGGGTGAAGCGGAGTGTATGTCACACTTATAATATCCGTTTTAAAGGCGAGTACTCACAAAACGGTATTATTCCAAGTGTGACATACACTCCGCTTCAACTCTTCATGACATTTGGGACATCCAATAGCAGTGTCCGTCATGGGAGGGAACCATAAACCGTAAAGAATGCACCAACTTAAACCACTGCAGCTTGCAGAACCTTGCAGCCAAAAACGGCATCCGCTGAAGCCAGCACATCAACCTTGTAAAACTATGAAAAAGTATGAACGGAAGACCAAGTAGCAGCCTTACAAACTTGTTCAATAGAAGCCTGGTGCTGAAAAGCCCAGGACGCACCGACAGCACGAGTAGAATGCGCAGTGACCCTAAAAGGGGGAGTCCTCCACTTAGCAGAATAGGCCTCAACAATGGCCTGACGAAGCCATTTGCTAATGGTAGACTTGGCGGGCGCCAAACCTTTCCTGGGCCTACAGGGCACCACGAAAAAGGCATCCGTCTTGCGGAAAGAAGAAGTAGTCACCAAATAGTACTTAACACAGCGAACCACATCCAAATTGTGCAAAACCCTCTCCTTGTCATTGCTAGGCTTAGGACACAAGGAGGGGAGAACAATATCCTGATTGAGATGGAAGGCAAAAACCACCTTAGGAAGGAAATCTGGCTTAAAGCGAAAGACCACCTTGTCCTGGTGTCTTTCAAAGTAAGGGGCCTGAATCGACAGAGCCGCCAACTCAGAGACACGCCGAACAGAGGTAATAGCCACCAAGAAGGCAACCTTTTGAGTGAAACGGCTCAAAAGGAGGACCCTGGAGAGCCGAAAGAACCAAATTCAAATCCCAAACAGGAACCATAGCCTTCTGAGGGGGTCGAACATAAGTGACCCCCTGGAAAAAAGTCCAAACCAGTGGGTGTAAGGCAAAAGATCTTTAGAAGAAAACAGACAGAGCAGAGACCTGCCCTTTCAAGGTACTAAGCTGGAACCCAAGATCCAGACCGTGCTGAAGAAACTGCAAAATCCTAGGGATCAAAAACACCCTGCAAGGCAAGGCCCTAGCCTCACACCAGTCAATATAGGACCGCCAAGTCCTATAGTAAACGCCAGAAGAGGATCGCTTCCTAGCCCTAATCAAAGTCTGAACAACAGCCTCAGACAAACCTCCCTCCTTCAGAATGAAGGTTTCAGCAGTCAAGCCATCAAAGCCAGCGTTGGTAAACTGGGATAAAGTAGTTGACCCTGAGATAACAGATCCGGAAACATGGGAAGCCGGTACTGATCTACCGCCAGCCTTACAACGTCTGCCAAACCAAACCCTTCTTGGCCACCTTGGAGCCACCAGAATTGCTGGTGCCCCTTCCAGAGCCAGTTTGCAAACTACCTTGCCCAGCATGGAGAAGGGAGGAAACAGGTACAGAAACCCCAGATCCTTTCAAGCAAGGGACAAGGCATCCACTGCCAGAGCTAGAGGATCCTGAGATAGAGACACAAAGGCTGGGAGTTTGCGATTGTACCGTGAGGCAAAGAGATCGACCTCCGGAGTCCCCCACTTGCGACAAAGAAACCGAAAAACCCCGGGGTTGAGAGACCACTCTCCTTGGCGAGAGAACCCCCTGCTCAGGGAGTCCGCCTCTGTGTTCTCCACTCCCGGAATGTAGATTGCCGAAATGCAAGGAACATTGCTCTCCGCCCAATGCAGGATCAGAGAGACTTCCCTGAGGGCACTCCTGCTGCGAGTCCTTCCTTGGTGATTGATGTAGGCTACCGCCGTCCGATTGTCTGCACGAATCTGAACCGGAAGACCCTGTAAGTGCGACGTCAGCCGTGACAGGACAAGCCGGATGGCTCTGAGCTCTAAGACATTGATGGGGTTGTGAGCCTCCTGAGGACCCCACACCCCGCTGAAATGATGACTTTTCCAGAAACCTCCCCAGCCCGACAGGCTGGCATCCAAGGTAACAGTCTCCCAGCGAGGAACCAGAAAGGATCTGCTCCTCAACAGGTTACTCGACTCCAGCCACCACCGAAGGGACTGCCGAACCCTGGGAGACATCCTGAACTGTTGATCCAATGACAGCGGACACCTGTCCCGATGCGTCAATAGATGAAGTTGAAGAGATCTCATGTGAAACTGTGCAAACGGGACCACCAAGGCCACCATCAATCCCACCAGTTTCATCCCCTGCCGGATAGAGGGGCAAGGATTGGCCAGAAGAAGGCAGATCAGATCCTGAATCCCCTGCACCTTGTTCTGGGGTAGAAACACTCTGGCCTGAATGGTATCCAGATTCATGCCCAGGAATGAAATCACCTGTGATGGGAAGAGAGAGAGGACTTGGGGCGGTTGATCACCCACCCGAACCTCTCCAAGGTCAACACCACCTGGTGAGTGTCCAGCTCCGCCTGACGGAGGGAAGAAGCTGAAATCAATAGGTCGTCCAGATACGGCACAATGCAAATTCCCTGAGCTCTGAATAAGGCCATTATGCCCGCCAGAACCTTGGTGAAGGCCCTCGGCGCCGAGGTCAACCCGAAGGGAAGGGCTACAAACTGAAAATGTTGATAGTCCACCTCGAACCTGAGGAATCTCTGATGTGTTAGAAAAATTGGAACATGCAAATACGCATCCTTGATGTCTATGGATGTCATGAAATCCCCTTGACGAAGGGAATTGATGGCCGAGCGCAGAGTCTCCATGCGGAACTTCTTAGTTCTGATGAATCTGTTGAGGACCTTGAGGTCCAGAATGGGTCTTACAGAACCTTCTTTCTTGGGAACCGTGAAAAGATTGGAGTAGAAACCCCTGCCTCTCTCCGACGGAGGCACCGGGCATACAACTCCCATGTCCAGAAGGTTTCTTACTGCTAACAGGAGCCCCTGTGCAGCCTGAGGGTCCAAGGGCACCCGAGACCTTAATCTTGGTGGAGGCCAGTACTCGAACTCCAGTTTGTACCCGGAGACCACCACCCAGGGTGGATAAAAATCAATGTTTTTTTAAAAAAAATAAAAAAAAAAATCGGATTTTTTTTTTATTTAAATCGGATTTTTTTGATTTAAATCGGATTTTTTTCAATAAACTGCTTTTTGAGGAAAATATTTTACCATCCAAAGGTTCTTTCATCATGAGATAAAGCTGAGTTGTTTAACTCAGTAGAATAAAGGCTGTATATGTGTAACATTCACAATGCCATGCTCTTCCAGAGGTTTCTGTAGGATTAGTGGGCAGTTTCTCTCCTATATTATCACAGACACTCGCTTTACTTACGCAGTTCTCAAAACTGAATTTGACTCCGCAGAGGTCCCAGCCTCTTCTTCACAGCAAAAATGTTACAACATGAACAGAGTTGAGAAAAAGACCTTAATCCTATTGTTCTACAAACCTATGACTAGTGAGCTACAGAGGACAGCAGGGACAGTAGTATTTAAGTTTTTCATGTGTCGGCTGGGCTGACAGTCTAAGTTTCTTAAAATATATATATATTTTGTTTAGCCAAATTAGTTAACAAAACATGGATGTTTGTTTAAGCAAATAACTTATGCTGTAATGTTGTTATTGTTTCAGTTGAATAAATCTATTTAAATTGTTATTAAGGTCAGGATTATTTTTCTCCTTCCTAAGTACAACAGAACAGTGGTGTCCAAATATGAATGATTAACCCATTAAACCGGGGAGAAAAAAGTAATATAAAAAGTGATTCTAAAAATCTTCATCTACTTGCATGTTAAAATAGCAAGAACTAGTTTAGGTAGAAACTTTGATTTAAATCACTGATTTAAATCAAGCCTTACTGACTAGTGATTTAAATCGTGATTTAAATCAGTTCGATTTAAATCAAATCCACCCTGCCACCACCTCCAAGATCCAATTGTCTGTGACCCCCCGGGCCCAGACCTGGAAGAAGAGCCGCAGCCATCGCCCCACCCGAGCGGGTGAGGGTGCCCCTTCATTGCTGAGCTGGTTTACCCGCAGGCTTGGGCTTGGAACCCCAGGCAGAAGTGGGACCGGCCCAACCTCTGCCCCTGTTCCAGGAAGAGCCTCTGACCCCCGAGAAGGCCAAACCTCTACCAGCTCTGGCACCCCGAAAGGCAGGATTGAAAGAGCCTGCCCCCCGAAAGGGACGGTGCCGTTTCTTCCGCTGAGGTAACTTACCTCCAACTTATCTCCAAACAGCCGCGTACCCAAGAAGGGAAGCGCTGTGAGCGATTTCTTGGCCGCAAAGTCCGCCGTCCACTGACTGAGCCATACCGATCGGCGCATGGCCACCAATAAGGCTGAAGTCCTACTACACATAACAATAGTGTCTTCCATAGCAGCCAAGACAAAATCCATGAACAATTCAAATATTTTAAGTGTAGTGAACTCCGCGCTGGCCGGATCAAGGTGAGCGTCATTTAACCAGTCCCTAATCAGAGACCTAGCACCCACCGACACTAGCGCAGATGCACAAACAGGCCGCAAGGCTGAACCAACACAGGCAAAGGCATGGCATGCCAACTGATCAAGGCGACTATCCTCACCATCCTTTAGGGAAGTGTCATCTGGGGTGTGAAGCACGGAGGAGTTGGTCAACCCCAAAACTGGCGCATCGACCTCAGGAGGAGAAGCCCAGCGCTTAACCGCTTCCACCGGGAAAGGATACTTCTTATCCCATCCCTGAGGAACACCCGGAAGCCGACTAGATTTCTCCCATTCCCTAAGGATCAATGCATCAAAATGATCCTGGGTAGGGAACTCCAAACGGGGCTTGTGGGCCCCCAAAAATTCCCCCTTCTTGAGAGGGGGCGCCTCAGGAGGTGCAATATCCAAAACCTCCAAGAGATGTGACAAAACCGTGGCCGTGTCAACAGCATCCCCCAGCGCCTGCCCAACATCAGCCTCGAAAACCGTACATCGTTAGCCTCTGACTCCTCATACAATTCCCCCTCCTCTAACGGGGAATAATCCGACATATCGCATGAATCATCATAAATATCCCAAGTCGCCTGGACCGACGACAAATGTCTCTTTTTAGCCTGGGCCTTCTTGCCCACCGCGCTAACCATAAATTTCTCGATGCTGGCAAACCTAGCACAAACATCGGAATGCGAGTCCCCACTGGCACCAATGTCACTTGGGGTACGGATAAGGCGGGGAGGGGAAAGCGATGAAGCGGGGGGCGCCGACCCAGAAGGCTGGGCACCCGACTGCCGCAATATGGCCTTTTGTACACATGGTACACAAATAAGCACATTCTCACCCGTAAGGGATGCCCCACAACCCACACATGGCCGGGATTGTCCCAGAGGGAGCCCGAGCCCGGTATCCTGTTTTAAGACTAGGGACCCCAGGACTAAGAGGATCCCCTTATAATGCACATATACGATGCAATCTGTAACACACAATGAAGGCAACATAAGTCACAATCGCCTCAAGGTATATATATATATATATATATATATATATATATATATATATATATATATATATATATATATATATATATATTAGCTAGGCTGGGACGGGAGTGCGCAAGGCCAGGGGTGCAGGGGATGCTCCAACATGCGCTCCACATTAAACTCAATGAGAGCCGCCTGCCGAATGACCAAGTCACAGCAGGCGGCTCTCATTGGACAAGAGCTCACACATACGCCATTGGAGCCTGAACAGGTGAGTTTTACAGGGTGAATAGAGGGATTTCACATAGTGGGGCTCACGATACAGGATGCCCCAGGGGCATAGAACAAAACCTGGGAAAGTCAAATTCCCGGGTTTTGTTCAGCTTCAAGGACAGCACTAGTTATACAAAACCATAATAAAATAAAAACAATACCCTGGTGGTACAAGTTAGTATATTGGATTGTTTCTACATCATTTTGCCATACAATGTATGCTCACTTATACCTAAAATATAATTTCCCAAAATATCAAATAGGGTAATGTAACAAAAACCTGTAAAACATGGATGAGTATACATAGTACAAAGATTAACAGCTTGCCAGGTAAAATAAATGAAATTACATTCTAGGAGAAAGCAGAATGGCAAATGCACACAAGGTAGTAAAGGAGCGTTAACACACTGCATACAGTATATTGCTGGCTGTGTTCAAGAATTATTTCCATATTCAGGAGAGGACACACCGTACCAAGCACTTACAGTGCTAGACATTAAAAATAGCATGGCTCAGCGTGGGACTTGCATGTCTAAGGAATCTTTAATACTCTGTTTTTATGAACCTATGTGATGTACTGAAGGACTGTCACAAATAGTTTAATTTATTCACACACTTCAACTGTACAATATTTATAGCGGCAGCATACAAACAAATGACAACCAAAAGTTGAGAAACAGGATATTAAAAAAAAAAAAACACTGAATATAGTAAGCAAAAGAAAAACAATTGGGTGGAGAAGCCCCTGTGAGTACCCACACAAAGTCACCCCCAACTGTACTATCCAATGCTAATGGCTAATATAAAAGCCTTTTGCATTTATATATCCACACACACTTTAGCCTTTAACATGATGTTACATTTTAGGCAAAGGGTTAAAATTAGGCTGATTTCTGTTCGCCCTCAGTCCAATCTTTAATTCACCATCCTTTAGCATTTCTTGACAAACCCTATAGAACTTGCTGCCTTCTGCTAATAATTCTCAGTCCTCTCACATAACTCACTTCTGTCACACTGAAACATACATGGATGAGCCGTGCACTGCTGCTGAGTAGGCCAACATAAAGGAGAATGTTCACTAGAGCTTATCAAGGAATATAAAGCAGGCTGAATGAAAGATGTAGCCCCCTTACAGCCAGCATGGGGACAGGGACAGCAAAAAGCAGGGTACATTAGCCATTTGTCTGACCCTCGAGTCTAGAGGGCTCTTGGTCCAACATTAACCCCTGTGATATTAGCAAAATCAACAGCTCTCACAACAGATCCCCGCCACCTCCACTCTGCACTTATCCCCCTGGCAGACCTGAATGACCACTGAGAGAGTGGAGAGCAGGGATGCTGGGGAAAATACAGAGCACCCCGTGGACTATGCATTTGATCACCATCCCCTGGAGATCTTTTTTTACCAGAGCTAGTGTATTTTAGACTCTAGGTCCAGTGTTAATGAGCAAAAAAAAAAAAAAAAAAAACCTACAAGATTCCCGGGCCGATCAGCATCGGGCCTGCGGGGCACCCCGCTGTGTGAAACCCCCCAGAAAGCCCCGAAATCCCAAGCGCTTGCTTGTCCGGAGGTGGGGATTGGCTGCAGCGGTCATGTGGGAGGGGGGACAGGTGAGTTTTTGGGGCTTTCTGGGGGGTTTCACACAGCGGGGCACCCCCGGTCGGGGTGCCCCACCGAAGTGGACCAAAACCCAGGATAGTCAAAATCCTGGGTGTTGGTCCACTTTAAATGATTAAATCAGGTCAGTGGAACCCTCCACAATCACCATCCAATCAAACACTGCTGGTGAGTAATCGAGAGTCACCACACACCCCTACACAACCCTCTCCACATACAAGCAGGGCACAGGCAATCCACACCGATTCTGTCTCAGACTTCCCTGAGGAGTCTGATCAGTTCTGCTGTTGAACGATCAGATACAATCAGCTTGCAATCTGCTGGTTCACACACAGTCACCATGCAGCACTTCAGGTTAATTGTGAGTCAGTCATTCACCCTTGTTACTCTATATGATTAGAAACCCTTTCCCATTCATACAACGGATTAGGCACATTAGGGAGATTATGCACATTGGGGCAACCCAACACATGCTTCCACTGTGGTCATGATGCACCAGTGACCAGTGCATGTTCTGCACTGTGAACCCCATTAGTCATACGGTTGGTGGCTGCTGAACACAACCATGGAAGGAGGAGTCACCTCTCACAATTTTAGCCCTTCGTAGCTTTTCATATTGACTTGTGCCCATAGCCTAAGACTAACTAAAAATAACTACTGCTCCGCCATGAGGTTATCTTCAATGTGCAGCTGGATGGAATGCACTGAGGGGGATGTACCTTGATACTGACGTAACACTGCACAAAATTACAGTAATTTTCTCAGCTAGAATGTAAATCATCACACACAAAAAAAAAAAAAAGTAACCCACAGTATATGTATGCGCTCCATTGTAACCATCCCATTGTAGATCCCCAGAAAATATAAAAGCACTAAGATTGTATGAACCAATACTAAGGCCTCAGTCATGGGTGCAGTATCACTGCAAGTTCTGATTTCCAATCTATATAGTTGGGTGCTTTTTTACTCACTGTTACAGATTTGAATTCAGTTTGCCCAATTGCAGCTTTATGGTCAATCATAGGGCTTGTGAGTGCACATATATGGAATTACTCCTGAGAAAATACAAACATTTGAAAGTAACAACAATTCAATACACACGCATGCATCATGGTAACAAGAAATTCGAAAAACTCATTGATGTGCACAAACAACCATGTTTTTACAAGCGCATTTTAAACCAGACCAACACAACAAAGGGTGCTCTTACGCATCCATCCCCAGGACAATTTAGATTGCTGCACATAAAAAATACAATTCTTTGAGTACTCACCTGTAGAATTGATTTTATAGTATACAGCACGTCCTGTTCCAGTAAATTCCTTACACTTGGGTTATTCTGCCACAAGGTGGCACAGTGGACTGCAGAAAGACTTGTGGCCACTCCCGGCCCCATAAATAGCCAAGTACCTCCCACCAATTTCCAGTGTTGACAAGCAGTTATAAAAGAAGCCAGGCGAATCAAAAAATGGATAAGAACCCCAAATAAACTTTTGAACAACCACCATAGAGAGGTAACCAAGAAAAAAAGATAACAAGGGCGGGGTGGAACAGAACGTGCTGTATACCATAAAATCAATTCTACAGGTGAGTACTCACAGAATTTTTCCAAGTATACAGCACATCCTGTTCCAGTAAATTCCCTACCTTTGGACCATCCAAAAGCAGTGTCTGTAAGGTAGGGTGGGATCCCTAAAGAACAATGGTGAGCAGTTTAACCCTTTCGCTGCCAGCCTACCTGCAGCTTTTGTCGCCCTCTGTTGCCAGACCATGTTTCACTATTTTGCACTACACATGTTCAACTGTGATTTTTGAAAGATTTTCCAGGGATTTCCCAGGAAAATGATATATTGTTTTTTTCAAGAGAGTCTGGGCTTCAACATGAAATCTCTTGTTTGGCCTTTTTTTAGTGTATTCTCAATACTTTTTGGTGAAATATGGTAAAAAATAAATAAAAAAAATCTATTTTTTGCAATTTGTAGTGTTTTTTGTAATAAAAAATATAAGGTTGTCAATAAAATTTTATTGCGTGCGAAACCCTAATTTCTCCCAGTCACAGCGGTATCACATATGTATTGATAGACACCCTTTCCTGCCCAGGAGACTCCCCCAAACTGAAACAGAGCTTTAGGAGATTTTCAGATAAAATACAACTGCGCTATGCGCACCTTGCAGTTTTTCCAGAAAAACAACCATTTACATTTAAAATACCCCCCACACACTATATATTCTCTGGAAGTACACACCTCAAGCTTTCTAGGCGTACCAAGCTTGTTTATGTGGGCTTAGTTTTCTGGAAGTAATCCCTCAATGTATTCTTTGGTTGCACAAAGTTTCCCTAAAAAAGACTAAAAAGGAAGAATCAAGCCACATTTTCCTAAAAAAAACTATATGCAAACAAGAAAAAACTAGTAAAATCTCAAAAAGCAACATCCCCCAAACAGAACGATACCCAACAAGTCAGGCACATAGATTCTACGTGCTTGGCACTTAAGTGGAGTGGAAGCGAGCATGTAGAATCTACGTGCTTGGCCACTACCGCCTGAAGAACTTTGCGGCCAAAAGCAGCATCAGCTGAGGCCCTAACTTCAACCTTGTAAAACTTGGAAAAAGTATGAACAGAAGACCAAGTTGCGGCCTTACAAACTTGTTAAACAGACGCCTGGTGCTGAAAAGCCCAAGAGGCACCAATAGCACGAGTGGAATGAGCAGTAAGATGGAAAGGAGGCTCCTTCCCCTTCGCAGAATAGGCTTGCACCACGGCCTAACGGATCCACTTGCTGATAGTGGATTTAGCCGGAGGCAAACCCTTCCTAGGTCCAGCTGGAAGAACAAAAAAAGAATCAGTCTTCCTGAAAGATTCAGTAGCTACCAAATAAAACTTCAGAACCCTGACCACATCCAAGGAATGCAGAGTCCGCTCCTTGGAATTAGCAGGATTAGGACACAATGAAGGCAAAACAATGTCCTGATTGAGATAAAATGCAGACACAACCTTAAGCAGGAAATCTGGCTTATACCGAAACACCACCTTGTCCTGGTGTCGCTCAAAGTAAGGAGGTTTAATGGAAAGCGCCGCTAACTCAGAAACACGCCTAACAGAAGTGATAGCCACCAAAAAGGCTACCTTAAGAGTCAAAATAGGCAAAGCAGCCTCATGTAGAGGCTCAAAAGGAGGACCCTGCAAAGCAGATAAAACCAAATTCAAATCCCAGACTGGTAACATAGGCTTACGTGGCGGGCGCACGTGAGTAACCCCCTGGAAATAAGTCTTTACCAAACTGTGGTTGGCAAAAGATCTTTGGAAGAAAATAGCCAAGGCTGAAACATGTCCCTTGAGAGTACTAAGTTGAAGGCCCAGATCCAAACCATGCTGCAAATATTCCAGGATCCTGGGAATAGAAAACACCTGACAGGGAAGAGACTTAGACTCACACCAAGCAATGTAAGCATGTCATACCCTATAGTAGATAAATGGTACTTCCTAGCCCGAATTATGGTAGTAACAACAGAGGCAGGCAACCCCTTATCCATCAAGATGGAGGTCTCAGCAGCCAGGCCGCCAAAGCCAGTGTTTGTAAATTGGGATGGCGTAGCTGCCCCTGAGTGAGCAGGTCTGGAACCTTGGGCAGAACGTATTGATCTACTGTCAACTGCATGTCGTCTGCGAACCACACCCTTCTTGGCCAACAGGGGGCCACCAGGATGGTTGGCACCCCTTCCTGGGCTATCTTGCGCAGCACCCTGCCCAGCAGAGGAAACGGAGGAAACACAGAGGAGCCGAAAGCTCTTCCAAGACATAGCTAGTGCATCCATGGCTAAGGCCAGAGGGTCCTGGGACAGACAGACAGACTGGAAGCTTGTGATTGTGACGGGACGCAAACAGATCCACATCCGGCTGACCCCAGCGGTGGCACAGGGAGCGAAACACCCTGCTGCTGTGGGACCATTCTCCCAAATGAGAAGTCCCCCTGCTTAGGGAGTCTGCCTACAGATTTTCCACCTCCGGGATATACACTGCCGAGATGCAGGGACAATTCTCCTCTGCCCACGACAGTATCAGAGACACTTCCTTGAGGGCCCTCTTGCTCCGGGTCCCTCCCTGATGATTGATGTAGGCAACCGTCTGGTTGTCCGAGCGGAGCCCGACCCCGAAAGTGTGGGGTCAATTGGACGAGAACCAACCTTACCGCCCTCAGTTCCAGAATGTTGATAGGCGTATGGGCCCCCTGGGGGCCCCACTGATCCTGGATTTTCAAGGACTTCCAGAATCCCCCCCAACCTGTCTCCCAGTCTCCCAGCAAGGGGACAGAAAGGTTCTGCACACCAAGAGGTTCTTTGAGTCCAGCCACCACGAGAGGGACAGTCTGGCCAGGGGGGACAGAACAAACACCTGATCCAGGGACACAAGGGTCCCGATCCCACACTGATAAGAGGTGTAGCTGCAGAGGTCTCATGTGAAACTGAGCATAGGGTACCGCCTCGAAGCAAGACACCATCAGGCCCACCAGCTGCACCCCCTGCCGGATGGAGGGATGAGGACAAGAAAGAAGGAGCTGGGCCTCCACCTTCTGTTGAGGGAGAAAAACCTTGACTTGAGATGTATCCAGAGTCATGCCCAGAAAGGACCTCACCAGTGACAGAAAAGACTTGGGATGGTTGATCACCCAGCCGAAGGACTCCAGTGTAGACACCACCATCTGGGTATCCAGTTCTGCCTGATTGAAGGACTGAGACGAGATCAGAATGTCGTCCAAATAAGGAAGGATGCGAATGCCCTGAGATCTCAACAGAGCCATCACAGCCGCCAGCACCTTGGTGAATACCCTGGGAGCTGAGGTGATACCGAAAGGTAAGGCCACAAATTGGTAGTGCTGATCCTCCAGAGCAAACCTGAGAAATTTCTGATGACCTGGGAAGATTGGTACATGAAGGTAAGCATCCTTGATGTCTACGGATGTCATGAAGTCGCCCGGGCGCAGAGTAGACTGCTGAGCGTAGGGTCTCCATGCCGTATTTGAATGATGGCAGCATACTCCCCTCTTCGCTGTGCGAATCCCACACGCTGCTCCTCAAATCTCGCATGCGTCTGCATCCAGTGACCTCCAGTGATTAGGAGGGGGTCATTTGCACACCATCAGGTCAGGTCAGAATTATTTTCTTCTTTTTCTCTTCTACGTCCTATGTGCGTCTTATATACGTTTTATGTACAGGGGCATCTTCTAAAGCAAACATATGATAATTACATATAATTAAGATTAGAGCTGCTTTGAAAAGTCTTATTTTACTCTAGTTCTAGGGGGAATAAGGTAGAGGAAGTTAGTGTTTGCAAGGCATCATGAAATCTGAGGATTACCAATGGATTTTGGGTCGCACTGTACAGCCAGTGTAAGAAAGCTGGGTTTGCGTCTGAGATCTTGGGTCTTCCAGCAGGACAATGACTCCAAACACCCAGAAACTAATGGGAACCAAGCGCTGGGAGAGTTCTGAAGTGGCCAGCAATGAGCCCAGATCTTAATCCCATTGAACACCTGTGGAGCGATCGTAATATTGCTGTTGGGAAAAGGTGCCCTTCCAATAAGAGAGACCTGGAGCAGTTTGCAAAGGAAGAGTGATCCAACATTCCGGCTGAGAGGTGTAAGAAGCTTATTGATGGTTATAGTAAGCGACTGATATTCTTTCCAAAAGGTGTGCAACCAAATATTAAGTTAAGGGTGCCAATTTTGTCCAGCCCATTTTTGGAGTTAGGTGTGACATTATGTGTGAACAGAGCCTTAATCCCCAATAAGGATCTATTTAGGCTCAAAGCTCGTCAGGAGCGAGAGCGGACACATCCCCAGTTCCCTTTAGATTGGGATGCGCTCTCATCCCCAGCCTATCTGAGCCTCAGCCTATGGCGCATGCACCGGCTCCCCGTCTGACCAGCATGTGCAAATGTTGAGCAGCTGCTTAGGGTTTTTTAGCGGGCGCCCCTGGTGTTTTTAGACTGCAGCTGCTTTGGGTCTGATCAGAATAATATAATATACTTCCCTAGTTCCTTGCCATGCATACTACCGCATATGTAAATTTTATTTTCCCCACTTAGTATTAAGGGGGAATTTGAAAGCCAGAGAAATAAAGGGGAATTTGACACTATTGACACTCAGCTTAATGCCTCCAAGTAGCTGGATTAAAGTCATAACTATCCCAGGTTTTGGTCCTTGCCCCCGGAAGACCCTGATTTTGGATGTCCCGCTTAGTGAAACCCCCATGTCTCCCCCAGTCCTATGGCGCATGCATGGGCTCCTGTCCAATCAGCATGCGTCGAGAGTTGGCCAAAAGCAGCCGAGCGCACCGGTGGCCGCATCCCCACTACCCTCTTAACATTGTGTGTGCGCCCCTGCCGGCCATTGACAAGTGTCTGACTAGGGCCCGGCTAAAGGTATTGCTCATTGCGGTTGCAGTTCGCGCCTCTGGATCAGGGAGATGGTAGGTGTTTCATGAGACTCGGGTAGTTCCACACAGTGTGGCATCCCCTTTCGGGATCGAGAATCAGGCAGTCCTGGTATCTTATAGATATACATATAGACCTAGGCTGCTGACTGTGGGTTTTAGTACACTTTAAAACTCTGCAGCAAGCTTCTCTGGGCCACACATCAATGTATCCCTGACCGCAGGTATCCATTCTTGACACATGAAGAAAAACAATCCTGTAGCGGTGGGTGTATGTACCCACAGACAGAACAACATGAAGTGTTCATCCTGCAGACATAACCAATTATTGAATAAGTCGAAGAGGTTATGTCTTGCATGAGACACACAAATTCTGTTTGGGCTCAATTAAACCTAACTGTCAAAATGTGTGTGTGGAATCTGAAGCTCACCAAGCTGCATGCCTTTTCAAATGTGTATAATTTTTCGTTAATATACTTTTATTGTGTTCTTCTACGAGCATTTTAAAGTGTTATAACAAGGAATGCAAAGTTTGAAACTGGACAACTTAAGCCATCTTGCTTTCCCACCATCATACTGCTGCACAGCAGCAGATGAACCGCCTGCCCTGCCACATTGTACATTTCTAAGCACTGAAGAGAGCACAGGCACCTGCCCAGGTTTGCCAACCCAGAGCACACATTCATATGCAGGAGTGTTTCTGCCTCTGTGGGAGCAGAACTACTCTCAGGCTGGAAAGAATGTAATCATTAGATACAATATTACATCTGCCCAACCAACTGCTATCCTAATAAGACAAGCAAAGCCCCTTGGGGTCTGAACAGAAATAAACATGGTGCCAGCTAGGGTGAACACAACAATCAATATCCCTTAAAGGAGCACTATCACAAAAAATGGTCCAATGATAAAAATACATAATTATGCTGGATGGCGGGAGGAGGAGGGGCCGCTTATACATCTGGCATCAAGAAATATCCAGCAAGGCCTGTTCTTTTTATTTTAATTGAAGGAAAGGGAAATCAGGGGTGACAGGTTCTGTCACCCCTGTATTGTATTCCTACCATGAGAGAATAAACCACAAGTTTGTCTGTTTTATTCAGTTCGGGTGTATAAGTGACCCCTCTTATTAGCAGACATGTATATGGATTTTTAATATTACTCAATTTCACGATAGTGCTCCTTAAATTGCCACGAACCACTGAAATAACTATATTATGTAGAAAAAACAAACACTAGCCTCCATATCAGGTGATGTGTAAGGAGATGAAGAACCTATATCAAGGTGTGCAAAATTATTGGGGAGCTTGTGTATCTCCCTCATTAAACAAATATCACTTGAGTTCACCTGATAATCACCTGGTTGGAAAATATTAAATTATTAATAACTTCCTAAATAACCAAGGGATAAGCATGAATCTATTTGAAGATAAAAGATAACCTATACTGTACACAAAGACAGACCAGGAGCAGTCTGCAGTTAACCTTCTAAGTTTCTACAACCTGCCAGAGGTGAATTTAAAGAACTGAATAAACACAATAATAAAAAAAATACAACACACACAAGCCTACCCACATATGAAAAGTATAAAATAAAATATAAAAAAGTACAAATATAAAAAGTATAAAACAATACCACATAACCCGTTTCCCCTTGAGATTCATCATACAAGAACAAGTATCATTTGCCATGTCTGCAGGCATTGGAAAGACAGGTCTCTGCCTCTCAGCTGATCAATTTGTTACATACTCTTGCTGCAGACTAAACACAGCTGACTGGTGGTTACTTTGTGATACATTGTAGCATTTTTTTTTAAACACAATGTAATGGTAGCTAGGTTTACTCTGCAGTGGGGAAAATGTATAAATTCATCAGCTCATAGGCAGAGAACCATTTGTGATGAAAATATATTCTGCCAGTCCAGCTAGCAAATGATCCTTGTCCTACCTACACTTTTGGCCCATTTTTACAGAAATTGCAAATGAAAAAAACTTAAATTAGGTACCTGGTAACTTTTTTTCTAAACATCCGAAAGGGCAGCATACACCTGAGACCTCCGGGCTCCTCCTAACAATTTGGAACACCTGACCACCAGACAGAATAAAATCTTGTCTCCTCCTCCCATTCCTCAGTTGTTGTAGAGATCTGAAAGAGAGAAAAGAAACAGACCCACAACTCCAACATATAACCAATACATAATCCAACTCCACATAAGAAAAAAAAGGGAGGGAAGCAGGCGTATGCTGCCCTTTCGGATGTTTAGAAAAAAAAGTTACCAGGTACCTAACTTAAGTTTTCTCAAAACATCCTTCGGGCAGCATACGCCTGAGAGATAGGCGAATACTACCTCGTTGGGTGGGAAGAATAGCATGGAGGACACTTCTGCCAAAAGACAGATGGAGGACCAAGTGGCTGCTTAACCCCAGCCTGCTCTGCCCCAGATGAAGCATCACTTCTTGTAAATGAAACGTGATACCATTTGGCCTGACATAATTTCGATAAGCCAAATCCTGCAAAGACTAGAACCTCCATGTCCTTTACTCGGACCTACAACGTACATGAACCCACTGTCTGATCTCCCTTAGTCTGGTAAAGGGACATCAACAATGTGTAAAACATCTAAAGTATATCATACGAAGCTTCCTCATCAGTTATAGAAAGAAGGACCATTCCTTGAGTCCAAGAAAACTGATGAGACCTTAGGTCAATAGCAAGGATCCACTCTCAGAATACTGGATCTGGGAAAAAAGCTCAAAAGGTTGAAAAAAAACTTGATCCTGAATAAAAATCCCTTAACCCTAAAAGTTGCTCGGGTAAGAGTAAGGACTAGCCTAGTGCCAGAGTCCGCCTCGGCCCCTGAGAAAGCCTATGGCTAAGGTCGGCCCAGGGCTAGAGAGACGGCCCAGGGACCCGAATGGATAACACCATTGAACCGGAAAAAAGCATAGGCTAGACTGAAATGCCGTGTAAGGGATAAGGCATCTGCTCCCACTGCTGGACCCTCTGGACTCAAAGTACTTGACCAGCTTGTGACTTCTTGCTGAAGCAATAGATCCATATTTGAAAAGTCCCTTAAAAGACGATCTGCTTGAACACCCTAGAAGTGACTGACCAATCTGACCCTCTCATGAGAAGCACTCAGAAAATCTGCCACATGATTCAAAGTTCCTTTTGGAACACTTGTGACGGAGACTTCAGGTTTCCTTCTAAACCAATAAGGATCACTAATGTGACCACCATCTAGCGATGAACCTCGCTCTCCCCTGATGGTTAATGTATGCTATAGTTGTAGCATAGCCTGATCTTATCTGTACATGCTGATCTTTCAATGTTCTACAAATTCCATCAAGGCTACTTTATTGTTATCCATTTTCTTAGGTTTGAGGAGGACTGGCTCAGTGCCTTGGGCTACTTTCCTTGTGCTGCCCAACTTTCGCAATGGGTTACCTAACCCCAAGCTGAGGTATCTGTAGTAACCATCTTTCCTTTTGGGGTTCCCAATATAGCTTCCCTTGAGCGAGCACTGAAACTATATCTTCCAACCCATACCGGGAGCCGTTCCAAATGCTCAGGATATGTATATGAAGAGTCCTTGAATACAAGTCATCATCTTTACTGCGGAAAAATGCCAATGTTAACAGTCCTAATAACCACATGGCTTGTCTTATAGAAGATGTTGAACTGGCACAAAGGAATCAAACGGCTTTCTGAGGGGCCGAAATCTTTTGAGAAGTCAGAATAGGAGTCTGAAGAAAAGGGTCGACTTCAAACCCCAAATAACTCATTGCCTGAGAGGGAACCAGACTTGAACTCTCGAGGCTCGGAACCTAACCGAGCTGAAAACAGCTCCAAGATGTAACTGAGGCCCTGTAGCAATTTGTCCCTTAATTGGGCAAAAAAGTAACAGATAGTCGGGATCAGCCAAATACTGATTCCTCTCTGTCTTCGATATGCCAGAGGTTCTGCCAATATCTTTGTAAAAAATTCTCGGGCTGAATCCAGCCCAAAGGGAAGCAATCTAATTGGAAGTGTAAAAAACCCAGTCCTTTACTGTGAATCTTAAAAGCAGGACTAAGTCCAAGGCTCAATGGAACTTGTCAGCAAGCATCCTTCAGATCTATTGAGACCATGAAAGGGCTCTGTGGAAGCATATTTTTCACTGAAGAATAAATGTTTTATTCCAAATATCTGTATCAACCCAGAGATGATTCCTATAAAATAAAAATGAGTCTCTACTCAATGCTTCCTTCACCAGAAAGACAGTGGCATAAAAACCCATTCCTCGCTGGTGACGGGGGAACTGGGATAATGACTCCCCTGGCCCCCATGTCTAGCAGACTTTCCTGAAGGTCTGATCGTTCCTCCAACCTCATGGGTATAGGAGAAACCAGAATTTTGAGGGGTACAAGTAAATTCTAAGTGAACCCATCTTTTATATCCCTGGAAACAAAAGGGCAATTCAAGGTATTGTCCAACACTGAACAAAAAACTCTTAAGTCAGGCCCCAACCCGAGACATGGTATCATTGTTTCTTGGGTTGTACCGCCCAGTTCCATAGCGAGGAAAGCACCCCCGGGACATCTAGTAGTGTCCCTGTATGACAGGATTGTCTAAAAGAGGACCTAGGAAGGAACTCCATTACTACAGGAGGCCTAGGTCAGGCAGGCAACCCATGTTCCTATCGGCTGCCCTATCCCCAGTTTTTCCAAATCTGCCTAAATCTAAGGAAGTCCTTAAAAGGGCATTGCACAAAGACCCAACTTTGACCCGATGTTCTGGACCAGGTCCTCAACCAGAGAGTCCTGCGCCCGGAATTGGTCACAGCCATACTTTGTGCCCAAAATCTTACTGATTCAGCCACTTGTTGCTGACAAAAAAAGGATAGGTAAGGCTTTTAGTATCTCCCAATTTTTTAAAGGACACATGTGGAAGCCAAAAATTGGCATTAAAGAATTGGATTCTGCTTGCCAAGGGTAGGGAATCCATATTCTTATCTAGGGGATCACACAGAAGCCCAAATCTTCAAAGGCTAACCTTGCCCCTTCGGGAACTTAGCAAAAGGGGAGCACCCTGTTCTCATTCTTCTAAAATCATATGTTTTAGAAAATTATGGAAAGGGAATGGAGATGTCGAACCAAGGGCCAATCATAGTAGAACCCATGGGAAGAAATCCCCCCCTTCCTCAGAGTCCTCATCTGATATATATGACTCTAGATTGGATAAAATAGGAGAAACCCCTCATATGTCCCAGCGGAGAGGAATTAAAGGGCCCTGTGGTTGTTTGAAAAAAACTAACCTGGCTACCTAAACCTTAGGTAATATCTGGCCCATGTTAGTAACGGTGAAAGATTTAAGAAACATTTCCCATCTTGAAACAAAGTGGATTCTTGTCATTTCCATGCAGTATGGACATAGGGGTTTTCTTGTATGAATTATTCTCACATATAAGGTATCTCATGCCCTTTAGCGATTTAAATCTCAAAGAAGATTTTAGGTACACTTTTATGAGTTTTATCCGGGGTATTGACTAAAAGACAATAAAACATTATATATACATATATAAATATATATTAATTTACCGGGCAGAGCTGTGCCTCCTCGTCCCAGAACCAGCAGCAGACGGATTAGCTGGTGCTGGATCTTGGTCTGCATTTATTAAATCTGTGGATGCTTTTTCCCTCTGGGTCCGGTATTTCCACAATGCAAATGTTCTCTGCCTGATCCGCCATCTTCTGGTATGAGGCACCAGGGGAATTAGCTGCCTGAATCCTCCTAAATAGGGCAGGAGCGAAATCCCCTTAATTTCTTTTAACCCTCAATTTGCTGGAAATCAAGAGGGAGGCCAATAGCAATGATAGAAAGACACTGGTGCTGTCCCTTTAAGACAAAACACGTGTTTCTTCTCGGGCAGGATTCCCAGAAATCCATGGAAAAACCTCACGGATTCCGGTGGAATAAGCAGACTCCCGTCCCCTTCCTTCCAAAAGCAAGGAAGTTAAAATTTCCGCGCGCGCACCCGGGAATGCTGTCGCTGCCATGGAGGAAGAGGAGGGCGTCCCGCCTGTGGAGGAACGCGTGATGGTTGGCTGCACTGCCGCCGATCGATCCCCCGGGCCGAACGCTACCCGGCCGCTGACACTGAGGTAAGCGGCATCAGCGTTGTAGTAATGTCAGGCGGGGAAGAGAGAGAGAGAAGCGTCATTCACCTCTCTTCCCTGCCTCTTAAAAAGATACAATGTGAAAATAAACATTCAAACACAAATGAAGAATAAATATAAATATTAAATATACAAATGAAGAATAAAACATATCCAGTGCAACCAATTCTCAGGAAAAAGCTTCCTCTGAGCCATCACAACATAATAAATACTATTTTAGTGCCGGCCACTCCAGCTTCTTTCAAACAGTCATCCTCAGTAAGAGGGAAAATAAAGCTTACCCCCCTTTGTAAAAATTCAAAGAATGGGATTCTTGGCCAAAAAATCCCGAGGGTATCCCGGGCCCCAGGCAACAATACAAGCCTCCAGGACCGAGAAATGAGCCCCCTGCAAAGGCCCACAGCGCCGGAAATGCTTACCTAAACCTTCCTGGTTCAGGAGCTAGTGGTCTGGCTTCCTACCTCACGGAGGAACACGAAAACAACTGAGGAATCGGAGGAGTCAAGATTTTATTCTGTCTGGTGGTCAGGTGTTCCAAATTGGTAGGAGGAGCCCGGAGGTCTCAGGCGTATGCTGCCCGAAGGATGTTTTGAGAAAACTGCTTTAACAAACACAACCAAGAAGAACTGATCCATGGAAATGCCTGCTGCGATCAACGAGAATTCGAGCGCAGTACAATTTTGGTTGACATAAAATTTCTTGTTACCATCGGCACGTGGAATCAGAAATCAACCACAAATCGGACTATACAAATGGCTTTAATTCACGCAGCACGAACAAATGTCATTACGATCGCTCTAATTACCAATTAGCCAACAAATCATCCACATCTGGATGCAAGTCACCCGTTCGCATGTGATCCGTACTTACGTTTGCTCGGCCCACTGTAAGCAATCCACAAGGAAGCCTGGTACCATGGCAGCAGGGACACACATCGAGACCAGTCACAGAGACTGGACTGCTGTAGTGTGCAGGACCTTGTCTGATCAAGCCTGCAGGAAGGCCATTAACTTTAGTATTTTTTCTCTATGGGCTGCACAAAATATTGGAGAGATGGTGAAAAAAATGCCAATGTATGTAGTAGAAAGGATTCCAGGCAAAAAGCCAAAACACATTAGGAACACTGCATATGCAGTCCAATGCAGTGAGGAGTGTCCAAACCAGTGATCACACTAGACTTTTTCCCAAGAAGTCGAAATACTCCTATCATCTTGGAGGAGTATTTTCAGTCACAAAAGAGTATGTAATTTGTGGCAAATAAATCAAAAAAATCAGAGGTATAGGTGGTTTTAAAGGGACATACCTGGCAAAGAGTTAATTTAGCAGCTTTCTGATCTCCCCATGCTGGCTGTCAGGGGCAGCATCTTTCATTTAGACTGCTTTATATTTTATAACAAGCCAAGAGAACTCTCTTCCTTGTGCTGGACCTCATGCTAGGATCAGTCATCAGCTCTGTGTATCTTTATGGCAGACTGTAAATTCAAACAGGGAACCCTGAAAATTCAGCAGAAGAGAGCAAGTTGCTTAATCTGGGAATGCAAAGTGCTGGTGAATAAAAGATGTTGCCTCTAACAACCAGCATGGGGCAATCTGTAAACTGCTGTGCCTACAACTTGTATCAGCAGAAGAGGGGTGTCCAAGTTTGACTATGTAGAGATAGACTAATACTTTACAAGCCAGTGGTAAAAGACATGAATCATCTTCTCTGCCCCTTCCCTGGGAGAGATGTAACAATTTGATACAATGCAAGAGTTTGTTTATGTTAGCTCAGCATATGTAACGACATTGTAACAAATGCCAGTTGTGCAGGGCTAGGAGAAATTAGTACTGTCATTCAGGTAAGTATTTGTAAGCAGTCAAGGCTTCAGGATGCGCATTTGAGAAAATGTATATCTAAATTAGGCATTAGTGCGACATCAGGTCCAGACTCTTGCCAACTTTTGTTCTCATGGCTCCACTGTGAACCTCAATCTGAAGGACATGGATTAGGACAACCAGGTTTACATTTTTGACAAAAGAGCATTTGATCAAAAATGCATAAAAGAAGCCCCATGTGGTAAAGAGGAATAATATGGATATGGGATACCCTGCTGTGTGTAACCACGTAAACTCACCTTTCCACTGGCATGCATTCGAATCAACGTTTGCTATGCCACTCTAAGCTTAAAGTGGCAAGCTGAATGGAACGTGCTGCTGGCCACTCCTCTGCGTACCCATGCCAGCAATTTAGAAATACCTGGTGTGAGTACATGCCTCACTTAAAGGTATAGTGAGGATGCAGCCTAGGCCTGCTCATGCGCTGTGGGTTCACCATCAAGGATTATGTGCAATCTTGGGGGATTCACACATCACCGCATCCTAACTCGGAATGCCCCACAAACAGGCAGACCGCCGGCCCTAGAGCATATAATATACTTCAGGGCCTGCTGATGGTAAATGTCGCTGCACCTATTGAAAAGTTACCCCAATTGCCTTGGATTTTAAAAACTATATTTTATTAACGTACAAAACATTAAAATCATACATATTCTGCAATTTGCATATACACAGTTTCCAAAACCTCAATTTAACGATGGCTATTCCTGGTTATTAATAGGGGAATAAAAGTTGGCATCAAATCAGGTAGTTTTGCCCTCTTAGAAGGGACAAAACCTAGTATTGTTTAAAGACATTAAAGAGCACCATCGCGAAAAATGATAAAAATCCAAATAACTATGCTGGATGGCAGGTTGAAAGGTTGCTTATACACCAGGAGATCAAGAAATACCCAGCCAGGCAGATTTTTTTTCATTTTAATGGAAGGAAGAGGAAAGCAGCGGTGATCGTTTGGGTCACCCTCTGATACACTCATACCTGTCAACCCTGGACTTTATTCCTGCCAGATAAAAAAAAAACAACAAGCCTGACAGGAGTTTTATTCAATTTGGGGGTATAAGTGAACCCCTCCTCTTATTGGCCAACATGTTTGTATTGATTTAATATTACACTATTTTGCTATACAGCTCCTTTAAAAGTACCCTAAACATGCAGTGTACAAACTCCACAGAAAACCCAAAATCAGGCTAATTACCTACATTCAGATTCCCGTGGCAGCGGTAAAATGCAGCAAGTGTACGGATTCTCTGTAGTGTGCTGCATTTTACAGCCACTGTGGGAACCCACAACTAGAGGTGTATTTAACTTGCTATTGGGCTTTCTTTAGAGCTCAGTGCTACAACTGTGATGCTCCCTAATTACATTAATAAATTAAACATAAGCCATGCTGTCCTTTTGGCCCCTGTTCATTGCAATAGAGGGGACATGTTAGACTCAGCATGCCCCAACCATTGCAATGAAGGAAGTGACCATACTCTAGAAAATGCGACTGTCCTGGTAGTCACTGGTGAATGGAGAACAAGTCTGCATGCCACAGGACTTGATCTTTAGATTTGCTAGGTTTTCTTTAACTGACAAAAAGTGTATGTGTTATATATTTTATGTTTTGCCTGAACAGAGACTTTAAAGTGATCCAAAAGTCACCAATAATTACAGCATGGCATGCCGATTTGGGCAGAAACCATTGAACATGGCATCCCCCTACATTCTGTACGTACCTGGCAAACCTCATGCACAGCAGAGATGCCTCGCGCTTGGCAAATCCACATCTGCAACTGAGTAAGAGTATAGCTATTTATGTTTCAAATTCAGGGCATCCAAATATGCATGCCATGCTATTACACGCAATCTAGTTTATCATGACGTTAGGATCACATTAAACTGGCTCAAAAGTCAAAATATACTTTTGGTCTGGGCAGTAGCTTCCCTAGGGGGCATCCCAATTTGCAGCATGCTGAGAACATTGCCCACGCAGCTCTCATCTGTTTGAGAGATATCAGTTGTTCCTTTTCAGGGTCCCGCTAGAGATTCTCAGAGAGGTGAGTATGCTGGGTGGACAGGTAGTTTAGGTAATGACATCCATTGCAAGCATCCCATATAAGGATGCCCCTGTGGGAACTTAGTAAACAGACCAGAAGGCCATTTAGACTTTGGGTCTGTATTTAGGCTAACTCGGCCTAACCTAAAGCACCCCTTGAAAGATCTTTAACAAAATGGGTGTGTATTGCAGAGTGGGTGGGGGGCAACCCGATTGGCCTTCAGCGGTTATGTAGCCTGGAGATCTTGCACTGGCTGGAAACCCAGAAGAGGAGTTCAGACTAGGTGACCAATAGCAGGTCCTGGTTTTGCATGGAGCAGTGCAGGAGCAGAAGGTAAGAAAACTGTGGCTTGCAGGGGGCATCAGCAATGAGCTGATACCCCGTCCCCACAATGCTGAGATCAACACCCAAACAGTGTTATATCATTTTGCCCTACTGGGGGTAATCAGGAGATTCTCTGCCATACTTTCACCAGAGGGAATATAGTTCAGGAACTAATGAGCAGATTGACAGCTTTATTTACCTGTACACCACACCTGTCAACTATATCCCCCTAAATACATGGATCAATTATCACTGAAGGATAAGGCAGTCTTTATAATATAAGCTCTTTATATAACAGGTGTCTAATGCAGGGTCCTATCGAGTCGGACACACACAGTACAGACCAGGGGAGGGACTGGGGACAAAAGTCAGCCTGGATACTCACATGCCCTCACCAGCCTATGAGCTCTATAGTCCCTGCCCCCAAGGAACTTCTGATGAACACGTACATTGATAAGCTGAGGCTATAGAACAGCAGGAACAGATAATGGGCAGAGGGGGATGTAGTGAAGCTTTAGTATTGTAGGGGTAAGATACTGTGGCAGAGGTGGGGAGGGTGGCATAGACTGGAGAGTCTAAGTGGCCCTAAAGCAGCGGGAATTTTCCCTATGGCCAGTCTGCCCCTGGTACTAATGACTGTATGGTCATGAATACAAGTCATTAGCACCCACCCCGCCGAATAGCAGGGAGACCTCCTACACACGCCACATCATAGAGGCGGGGTGACAGCATGCCTAGCTGTCCAGGTAAATGGCAGGGCACACAGCAAGCCATGGAGGCAGCAGCAGCAATGTGCTGTCACCGTGTTATGACACAGCTGTGTGCGTGTGTATGTAGCATTGCCGTCCAGCGAACACTCACTGCGCAGGTTGCCGACCAGCTCGGAATGGCTGGCTCCCCCTGACTTCCAGGCCATGGCTGTACAGAGCGCGCGGAGCAGGTACTCTGCTGCTTTCAGCGCGGCGACTGCGCCCAGCAGCTTGCCCAGGAAGGCCAGCACCTCCAACCACGAGACGTCATCCGAGGGCCCGCCGGAGGAGGAGGGGGCAGAGGAACGCTCAGGGCTCTGTGACAAGCTGCCGACCACGCCCACCTCACTAGCATTGGCCGCTGCGCCCAGCGCGGGCATTGGCGCACGTGACGCTCCTCGTGCACGCGCTAGCTTCAGAGCTGTGGTGGTTGGCGTGTATGGGGTGGTGGTGCGTGTCCATTAGACAAGCCGTCTCTTTCTTCTGTTTTCCCCGTGACGGCGGATAGCAGCTTATCCCTGACCAGCCCCTTATTCCCCGCGTGTCTGTGGCGTGTGCTGGGAGCCGGGCTGGCGGTGCCGCAGTGCAGGGACGCTGTGTGTGCGCGTGCACGTGTTCCCAAAAGTAGAATGCTCCTCCCACTGCGCGGGAGCTGCAGCTGCGCATTTATTTCGAACACTTGCCGAACCTACGCTTATGACTATTTTTCTGGTGCATTGGTCTTAGCTGCTTAACCATTAAAGCGTACCTTCACCTTAAATAAGAGCCTATCTTATATGTTTCACCCGCTCTGTACATAATCAAATAATCCTACCTGCATCTATTGTATTTTCTGAGACTTTAAACATCCAAGATGGCGGCCCATGGAGGTGCAGGCGGCCTGCAAACAGGAAGTGTCTTCTGACTGTCGCTCTGCATTTTGGGATTGCTGACCTTTCCCTGACCCCCATCTCTCCTCTGTCTGTGCAAAGCACAGCTATAACCCCACTCCCCTGCACTTATGACCTCTCTCCTCTCTTCAGTATGTGATGCTAATGAGCCAAGATGGCGGCGCCCGTATCCTAGAGTGCTGAACAGAGTTGCAGCCCAGTGAAGGAAAGAATAAAAAGTGATTAAATATATTAATTTTAGGTGCTGGGGAATAGTTTTTTAAGGGTTTGGGCTTTTCATTAAATGATGCTGAAGGTCCGCTTTAAGTCCACTCTTTTTTCCCCCCAGCTATGTATTTACTTCAAAGCTGAGCAAAACCCAGATTTTGTCCCTGGACTCTGGCCTTACCCTTAGGGATGTCCTACCATGGGGGTGTGACCACCTCTGAGGATGTCTGCTCTTGCTGGCCCGAAACAGAGCCGTTTGCTGAGTATTAATGGAAAAAATCATCTTTTTGCATTATTGCTTTCCTCTTCTGGGTTGTAAAATTAGAATGTGTGTTAGGGTTGTGCCTCTCCCTCCCCTCATATATCCCTGAGGACTGGCTTTCTTGCCCTTTAGTAAAGCTCTTAGTATATTTTCTGACCACAAATCCCAGAATGCTTCCACTGTAGAAGGTGGACTTATTAGCAGCAGTCAAGCAGCAGTAATGAAGTACCCTGGGCTTAGTACACTGCAAGTAACCCTTTAGCTGCTGTTCCCTCTATCTGGCCAAGATAAATTAAGGCAGATGGGTGAGGCCTGTTGTCTCTGACAACCCAGAGTGAGGAAGTGTCTGATCTGTACATCAGAACACCACTTTGATGTACATTGCAAAGGTAAACACATGGTTTATATGCATACCTGTTTTATAACACAGAGTTGCAAACACATAGAAAATAGAAGAAATAAGAAAGCTCAGCTCCTTGAGCACATCATATTGGCAGACGATAATGGAAACTTGAAAGTGGAATTACCTTTTAAATATGCATGGCAAATGTCTCTTTTTGGACGGGAGCCTACTACACATATGCTGTAGGACCAAGGAAACTTTTTCTGCGCAGATGGGGGGGGGGGTCATACAGTGGGATATGCAAAATCGGGATGCCCCTGGGACAGGGAACAAAGCCCAAAATAGTAAAAGTCCCAGGATTCATGCGCGGGGATCTAGCGCTGGGGGTCTCCTCATCACCCTACAGGCCTCTGATCACCAGGGTCTTCAGTGGGCAGAGAACACTGTCAGCGTGCAAATTGAACAGAATGTTGCGCATGCACCGGGGTAAGGTGAGTCTGATTTGTGTTCTGGGGGCAAGGACCAAAGCCCAGGATAGTCAGAATCCTGGGTTTTAGTCCATTTTAAGTGTTCAGTGCTGTTCTTTCACATTTAAGGCATAAAAAATATGTGTGTTGTGAAAGCAGAATGGAAGGGGGTTCACACAGCAGGGCATCTCAATTAGGGTGCTCCAGGGACAGAGACCATACCCGGATATGCAAAGTTTTGGGGTTTGGCACAGAGGTTTACAGAAGTATTACAGGGCCCATAGCAAAAGTAATATTACAAGCCGACATCATGGTGTATCAGGTCAGTTGGTCACAGACAGGGCAAGGTTTTGTATTCTGTACGAATCTATGAACTGGACTGTGCAGCTCATTTACAGCACTGTCAACAGGCACAATACTAAGAAGGTGAAAGAATATTGTGGCAGGTGACATCTTATTGAGCTTATCTAGATATATGTGTATGTATGTGTGTGTGTGTGTGTGTATATATATATATATATATATATATATATATATATATTGCCTGGTTACCTACAAATGTCAGGTCAGTCACTTTGCAGAAAGGCTCCTATAGGGGGTCCAGGGAAGTAGGAGCAGGTGTAATCCATACAGGGTGAGCAGCACCCACAGCTCCGTTCAAAGTTTGCCAATCTTACCGCACTTCACGTCAAGAAAGACAAGGGGAGGGTGGGCCAGCCTGGGAGAAGCAAATCACAGCAGGTGTTATAGTAGGCCATAATAGGATGTCAAAGTATAAAGGTTGGGTATTATGGGGCTTGGGTCTCACAGTGGGGATAATGGGGAATGTAATGAGGTGTCAGGGGACACCATGGGGCATGATCTCAACTTTCAGATGCCAGTGAGGGCTGGACAGAGGAGGAGGGAGGTAGGCCATCCCCCGGTTACCCCCGTTACCTGCATATGATCGCCGCGGGACACAGGAGATGCAGATCGGAGGTGAGTAAAGTAAAAAAAAAAAAAATTTTTCTAATAAAGTTTTTTTGAAAGAGTGTGTCTGTGTGTTTTTTTTACTTTTAACCCTTTGTGAACTGGTAAGGGATCCATGTGACCCCTATACCAGTTCACAAGGCTCTGGGGTCTGGCAAGTCACCTGCAACTAGCGGGTGACTTGCCATTAACCCCTGGCCACCCAAATTACCTGCCTCCCCAAAGCCCAGGGGGGGGGGCAGAAGAGCCGTGGCCCTAGGCTATGACGGCTTGTAGCCGGCAGGGCCAGGGGCCACTAAAGCTGGCCACTGCGCCCTGTTCTACAAGCCCCCATAGCTGGTCACAGGCTGGTTACGCTGGGTAGGGGGGACCTCACGCCATTTTTTGGGGGGGATTTTTAAGGGTTTTAACCCTTAAAAATCCCCCCCAAAAATGGGGTCCCCCTCCCTGGGAGGGGGGACCCTATGTCATTTTTTTTTTTGAATTAACCCCATGTTACCTGTAACCCAGTAGGTATAAAAGGCTTCCAGCAGCAGCAGGAGAGCAGAAGCCTAAGTGATCAGCGTGGGACACAGGGATGGATGGGAGTATCACTGTGTGTGTTTTTTTTTTACTTTTAACCCTTTGTGAACTGGTAAGAGATCTATGAGACCCCCTATACCAGTTCACAAGGCTCTGGGTCTGGCAAGTCACCTGCGGCTAGTGGGTGACTTGCCATTAACCCCGAGACCCCCCATTACCTGCCTCCCAAAAAAACCCTTATATTCCCCCAAGAAATGGTGTCCCCCCCCCCCCCCCCTCTGTGAAGAGGGACCCCACACCAATTTTTTTTTTTATTTAACCCTTTACTATGTGGATAGTAGTTGTATTTTATTTGTAAATGTTATAAAGTGCTCTTTTCAGTTTAGGGGATCACCTGGACAGGAACGGGGGGCTACCAATACATATGTGGTATCATTGTAATCGGGAGAAATGGGGCTTTCACATGCAATATGGTTTTCTTTAATAAAATAAATGGTTTTGTTAAAATAAAGGAGACAATTTAAAAAATATATATTTTTTTATTTTTTTTTACTTATTTACTTAAAAATATATAAAAAAAAGTAGAGAAAATACAAACAAGACATTTCATGTTAAAGTCTAAACTCTGCCACAAAATGAAAATATGTCATTTTCTTGGAAATTCCTGCAAAAATCACAGTTAAACATCACGCAAAATGGTGAAAAATGACCTGTCAGCAGAGGGTGACAAAATCTCAAGTAGGCTGGCAGTTAAAAGGTTACAGGTACCTATGCATGTTGGGTATTGTTCTGCTCGGGGACCTTGCACTTTCAGATTTAGCTTGTTTTTTCTTATTGGCATATTGATATTTTAGGAAAAGTTGTTTTTAATTCTGCTTTTTTATACATTTTTTTGTGAAACCCTGTGCAACCTAAGAATTCATCGAGATATTACTTCCAGAAAGATGAGCCCACTACAACAAGCTGGGTACTGTTCTGTTTGGGGGATGTTGCTTTTTCAGATTTTCAGTTTTTTTCTGGTTTGCATATAGTTTTTTTTTCAGGAAAATGTGGTTTTGATTCTGCTTTTTTATTCATTTTTAGGGAAACCCTGTGCAACCAAAGAATACATTGAGGGATTACTTCCAGAAAACTGCACCTATGTCAACAAGCCTGGTACGCCTAGAAAGCCTGAGGTGTGTACTTCTAGGGAATATATAGTTTGGTATTTCAAATGTAAAGGGTTGTTTTTCTTGAAAAACTGCAAGGTGTGCATATTGTATAGCATAATTGTATTTTATCTGAAAATCTCCTAAAGCGCTGTTTCAGTTTGGGGGAGTCTCCTGGGCAGGAAAGGGTGTCTACCTATACATATGTGGTACCGCTGTAACCGGGAGAAATAGGGGTTTCACACACAATAAGATTTTATTGACAAACTTACATTTTTTATTACAAAAAAACACTACAAATCGTAAAAAAATGTTTTTTTTTTATTTTTTTGCACAATTTTCACCCCAAAATATTGAGAAAATGACAAGACATTTCATGTTAAAGCCCAGGCTCTGCTGAAAAAAACAATATATCACTTTCCTGGGAAATCCCTTCAAAAATCACAGTTGAACATGGGGAGCGCAAAATAGTGAAAAATGGTCTGGCAACAGAGTGTGACAAAATCTCAAGGCAGGCTGGCGGTTAAAGGGTTAAATGATGCTGAAGATCCGCTTTAAGTCCACTCTTTTTCCCCCCCAGCTATGTATTTACTTCAAAGCTGAGCAAAACCCAGATTTGTCATACATCTAGGTCCCTGGACTCTGGCCTTACCCTTAGGGATGTCCTACCATGGGGGTGTGACCACCTCTGAGGATGTCTGCTCTTGCTGGCCCGAAACAGAGCCGTTTGCTGAGAATTAATGGAAAAATTCATCTTTTTGAATTATTGCTTTCCTCTTCTGGGTTGTAAAAATTAGAATGTGTGTTAGGGTTGTGCCCGCTCCCTCCCCTCATATATCCCTGAGGAGTGGGAGTGGCATTCTTGCCCTTTAGTAAAGCTCTTAGTATACTTTCTGACCACAAATCCCAGAATGCTTCCACTGTAGAAGGTGGACTTATTAGCAGCAGTCAAGCAGCAGTAATGAAGTACCCTGGGCTTAGTACACTGCAAGTAACCCTTTAGCTGCTGTTCCCCCTATCTGGCCAAGATAAATTAAGGCAGATGGGTGAGGCCTGTTGTCTCTGACAACCCAGAGTGAGGAAGTGTCTGATCTGTACATCAGAACACCACTTTGATGTACATTGCAAAGGTAAACACATGGTTTATATGCATACCTGTTTTATAACACAGAGTTGCAAACACATAGAAAATAGAAGAAATAAGAAAGCTCAGCTCCTTGAGCACATCATATTGGCAGACGATAATGGAAACTTGAAAGTGGAATTACCTTTTAAATATGCATGGCAAATGTCTCTTTTTGGACGGGAGCCTACTACACATATGCTGTAGGACCAAGGAAACTTTTTCTGCGCAGATGGGGGGGGGGGGGGGTCATACAGTGGGATATGCAAAATCGGGATGCCCCTGGGACAGGGAACAAAGCCCAAAATAGTAAAAGTCCCAGGATTCATGCGCGGGGATCTAGCGCTGGGGGTCTCCTCATCACCCTACAGGCCTCTGATCACCAGGGTCTTCAGTGGGCAGAGAACACTGTCAGCGTGCAAATTGAACAGAATGTTGCGCATGCACCGGGGTAAGGTGAGTCTGATTTGTGTTCTGGGGGCAAGGACCAAAGCCCAGGATAGTCAGAATCCTGGGTTTTAGTCCATTTTAAGTGTTCAGTGCTGTTCTTTCACATTTAAGGCATAAAAAATATGTGTGTTGTGAAAGCAGAATGGAAGGGGGTTCACACAGCAGGGCATCTCAATTAGGGTGCTCCAGGGACAGAGACCATACCCGGATATTTTTAGTTTTGGGGTTTGGCACAGAGGTTTACAGAAGTATTACAGGGCCCATAGCAAAAGTAATATTACAAGCCGACATCATGGTGTATCAGGTCAGTTGGTCACAGACAGGGCAAGGTTTTGTATTCTGTACGAATCTATGAACTGGACTGTGCAGCTCATTTACAGCACTGTCAACAGGCACAATACTAAGAAGGTGAAAGAATATTGTGGCAGGTGACATCTTATTGAGCTTATCTAGATATATGTGTATGTATGTGTGTGTGTGTGTGTGTATATATATATATATATATATATATATATATATATATATTGCCTGGTTACCTACAAATGTCAGGTCAGTCACTTTGCAGAAAGGCTCCTATAGGGGGTCCAGGGAAGTAGGAGCAGGTGTAATCCATACAGGGTGAGCTGGTGATTGGCAGCAGGCGCAGGGTGAGCAGCACCCACAGCTCCGTTCAAAGTTTGCCAATCTTACCGCACTTCACGTCAAGAAAGACAAGGGGAGGGTGGGCCAGCCTGGGAGAAGCAAATCACAGCAGGTGTTATAGTAGGCCATAATAGGATGTCAAAGTATAAAGGTTGGGTATTATGGGGCTTGGGTCTCACAGTGGGGATAATGGGGAGTGTAATGAGGTGTCAGGGGACACCATGGGGCATGATCTCAACTTTCAGATGCCAGTGAGGGCTGGACAGAGGAGGAGGGAGGTAGGCCATCCCCCGGTTACCCCCGTTACCTGCATATGATCGCCGCGGGACACAGGAGATGCAGATCGGAGGTGAGTAAAGTAAAAAAAAAAAAAAATTTTCTAATAAAGTTTTTTTGAAAGAGTGTGTCTGTGTGTTTTTTTTACTTTTAACCCTTTGTGAACTGGTAAGGGATCCATGTGACCCCTATACCAGTTCACAAGGCTCTGGGGTCTGGCAAGTCACCTGCAACTAGCGGGTGACTTGCCATTAACCCCTGGCCACCCAAATTACCTGCCTCCCCAAAGCCCAGGGGGGGGGGCAGAAGAGCCGTGGCCCTAGGCTATGACGGCTTGTAGCCGGCAGGGCCAGGGGCCACTAAAGCTGGCCACTGCGCCCTGTTCTACAAGCCCCCATAGCTGGTCACAGGCTGGTTACGCTGGGTAGGGGGGACCTCACGCCATTTTTTGGGGGGGATTTTTAAGGGTTTTAACCCTTAAAAATCCCCCCCAAAAATGGGGTCCCTCTCCCTGGGAGGGGGGACCCTATGTCATTTTTTTTTTTGAATTAACCCCATGTTACCTGTAACCCAGTAGGTATAAAAGGCTTCCAGCAGCAGCAGGAGAGCAGAAGCCTAAGTGATCAGCGTGGGACACAGGGATGGATGGGAGTATCACTGTGTGTGTTTTTTTTTTACTTTTAACCCTTTGTGAACTGGTAAGAGATCTATGAGACCCCCTATACCAGTTCACAAGGCTCTGGGTCTGGCAAGTCACCTGCGGCTAGTGGGTGACTTGCCATTAACCCCGAGACCCCCCATTACCTGCCTCCCAAAAAAACCCTTATATTCCCCCAAGAAATGGTGTCCCCCCCCCCCCCCCCTCTGTGAAGAGGGACCCCACACCAATTTTTTTTTTTATTTAACCCTTTACTATGTGGATAGTAGTTGTATTTTATTTGTAAATGTTATAAAGTGCTCTTTTCAGTTTAGGGGATCACCTGGACAGGAACGGGGGGCTACCAATACATATGTGGTATCATTGTAATCGGGAGAAATGGGGCTTTCACATGCAATATGGTTTTCTTTAATAAAATAAATGGTTTTGTTAAAATAAAGGAGACAATTTAAAAAATATATATTTTTTTATTTTTTTTTACTTATTTACTTAAAAATATATAAAAAAAAGTAGAGAAAATACAAACAAGACATTTCATGTTAAAGTCTAAACTCTGCCACAAAATGAAAATATGTCATTTTCTTGGAAATTCCTGCAAAAATCACAGTTAAACATCACGCAAAATGGTGAAAAATGACCTGTCAGCAGAGGGTGACAAAATCTCAAGTAGGCTGGCAGTTAAAAGGTTACAGGTACCTATGCATGTTGGGTATTGTTCTGCTCGGGGACCTTGCACTTTCAGATTTAGCTTGTTTTTTCTTATTGGCATATTGATATTTTAGGAAAAGTTGTTTTTAATTCTGCTTTTTTATACATTTTTTTGTGAAACCCTGTGCAACCTAAGAATTCATCGAGATATTACTTCCAGAAAGATGAGCCCACTACAACAAGCTGGGTACTGTTCTGTTTGGGGGATGTTGCTTTTTCAGATTTTCAGTTTTTTTCTGGTTTGCATATAGTTTTTTTTTCAGGAAAATGTGGTTTTGATTCTGCTTTTTTATTCATTTTTAGGGAAACCCTGTGCAACCAAAGAATACATTGAGGGATTACTTCCAGAAAACTGCACCTATGTCAACAAGCCTGGTACGCCTAGAAAGCCTGAGGTGTGTACTTCTAGGGAATATATAGTTTGGTATTTCAAATGTAAAGGGTTGTTTTTCTTGAAAAACTGCAAGGTGTGCATATTGTATAGCATAATTGTATTTTATCTGAAAATCTCCTAAAGCGCTGTTTCAGTTTGGGGGAGTCTCCTGGGCAGGAAAGGGTGTCTACCTATACATATGTGGTACCGCTGTAACCGGGAGAAATAGGGGTTTCACACACAATAAGATTTTATTGACAAACTTACATTTTTTATTACAAAAAAACACTACAAATCGTAAAAAAATGTTTTTTTTTTATTTTTTTGCACAATTTTCACCCCAAAATATTGAGAAAATGACAAGACATTTCATGTTAAAGCCCAGGCTCTGCTGAAAAAAACAATATATCACTTTCCTGGGAAATCCCTTCAAAAATCACAGTTGAACATGGGGAGCGCAAAATAGTGAAAAATGGTCTGGCAACAGAGTGTGACAAAATCTCAAGGCAGGCTGGCGGTTAAAGGGTTAAATGATGCTGAAGATCCGCTTTAAGTCCACTCTTTTTCCCCCCCCAGCTATGTATTTACTTCAAAGCTGAGCAAAACCCAGATTTGTCATACATCTAGGTCCCTGGACTCTGGCCTTACCCTTAGGGATGTCCTACCATGGGGGTGTGACCACCTCTGAGGATGTCTGCTCTTGCTGGCCCGAAACAGAGCCGTTTGCTGAGAATTAATGGAAAAATTCATCTTTTTGAATTATTGCTTTCCTCTTCTGGGTTGTAAAAATTAGAATGTGTGTTAGGGTTGTGCCCGCTCCCTCCCCTCATATATCCCTGAGGAGTGGGAGTGGCATTCTTGCCCTTTAGTAAAGCTCTTAGTATACTTTCTGACCACAAATCCCAGAATGCTTCCACTGTAGAAGGTGGACTTATTAGCAGCAGTCAAGCAGCAGTAATGAAGTACCCTGGGCTTAGTACACTGCAAGTAACCCTTTAGCTGCTGTTCCCCCTATCTGGCCAAGATAAATTAAGGCAGATGGGTGAGGCCTGTTGTCTCTGACAACCCAGAGTGAGGAAGTGTCTGATCTGTACATCAGAACACCACTTTGATGTACATTGCAAAGGTAAACACATGGTTTATATGCATACCTGTTTTATAACACAGAGTTGCAAACACATAGAAAATAGAAGAAATAAGAAAGCTCAGCTCCTTGAGCACATCATATTGGCAGACGATAATGGAAACTTGAAAGTGGAATTACCTTTTAAATATGCATGGCAAATGTCTCTTTTTGGACGGGAGCCTACTACACATATGCTGTAGGACCAAGGAAACTTTTTCTGCGCAGATGGGGGGGGGGGGGGTCATACAGTGGGATATGCAAAATCGGGATGCCCCTGGGACAGGGAACAAAGCCCAAAATAGTAAAAGTCCCAGGATTCATGCGCGGGGATCTAGCGCTGGGGGTCTCCTCATCACCCTACAGGCCTCTGATCACCAGGGTCTTCAGTGGGCAGAGAACACTGTCAGCGTGCAAATTGAACAGAATGTTGCGCATGCACCGGGGTAAGGTGAGTCTGATTTGTGTTCTGGGGGCAAGGACCAAAGCCCAGGATAGTCAGAATCCTGGGTTTTAGTCCATTTTAAGTGTTCAGTGCTGTTCTTTCACATTTAAGGCATAAAAAATATGTGTGTTGTGAAAGCAGAATGGAAGGGGGTTCACACAGCAGGGCATCTCAATTAGGGTGCTCCAGGGACAGAGACCATACCCGGATATGCAAAGTTTTGGGGTTTGGCACAGAGGTTTACAGAAGTATTACAGGGCCCATAGCAAAAGTAATATTACAAGCCGACATCATGGTGTATCAGGTCAGTTGGTCACAGACAGGGCAAGGTTTTGTATTCTGTACGAATCTATGAACTGGACTGTGCAGCTCATTTACAGCACTGTCAACAGGCACAATACTAAGAAGGTGAAAGAATATTGTGGCAGGTGACATCTTATTGAGCTTATCTAGATATATGTGTATGTATGTGTGTGTGTGTGTGTGTATATATATATATATATATATATATATATATATATATTGCCTGGTTACCTACAAATGTCAGGTCAGTCACTTTGCAGAAAGGCTCCTATAGGGGGTCCAGGGAAGTAGGAGCAGGTGTAATCCATACAGGGTGAGCTGGTGATTGGCAGCAGGCGCAGGGTGAGCAGCACCCACAGCTCCGTTCAAAGTTTGCCAATCTTACCGCACTTCACGTCAAGAAAGACAAGGGGAGGGTGGGCCAGCCTGGGAGAAGCAAATCACAGCAGGTGTTATAGTAGGCCATAATAGGATGTCAAAGTATAAAGGTTGGGTATTATGGGGCTTGGGTCTCACAGTGGGGATAATGGGGAGTGTAATGAGGTGTCAGGGGACACCATGGGGCATGATCTCAACTTTCAGATGCCAGTGAGGGCTGGACAGAGGAGGAGGGAGGTAGGCCATCCCCCGGTTACCCCCGTTACCTGCATATGATCGCCGCGGGACACAGGAGATGCAGATCGGAGGTGAGTAAAGTAAAAAAAAAAAAAAATTTTCTAATAAAGTTTTTTTGAAAGAGTGTGTCTGTGTGTTTTTTTTACTTTTAACCCTTTGTGAACTGGTAAGGGATCCATGTGACCCCTATACCAGTTCACAAGGCTCTGGGGTCTGGCAAGTCACCTGCAACTAGCGGGTGACTTGCCATTAACCCCTGGCCACCCAAATTACCTGCTTCCCCAAAGCCCAGGGGGGGGGGGGCAGAAGAGCCGTGGCCCTAGGCTATGACGGCTTGTAGCCGGCAGGGCCAGGGGCCACTAAAGCTGGCCACTGCGCCCTGTTCTACAAGCCCCCATAGATGGTCACAGGCTGGTTACGCTGGGTAGGGGGGACCTCACGCCATTTTTTGGGGGGGATTTTTAAGGGTTTTAACCCTTAAAAATCCCCCCCAAAAATGGGGTCCCCCTCCCTGGGAGGGGGGACCCTATGTCATTTTTTTTTTTGAATTAACCCCATGTTACCTGTAACCCAGTAGGTATAAAAGGCTTCCAGCAGCAGCAGGAGAGCAGAAGCCTAAGTGATCAGCGTGGGACACAGGGATGGATGGGAGTATCACTGTGTGTGTTTTTTTTTTACTTTTAACCCTTTGTGAACTGGTAAGAGATCTATGAGACCCCCTATACCAGTTCACAAGGCTCTGGGTCTGGCAAGTCACCTGCGGCTAGTGGGTGACTTGCCATTAACCCCGAGACCCCCCATTACCTGCCTCCCAAAAAAACCCTTATATTCCCCCAAGAAATGGTGTCCCCCCCCCCCTCTGTGAAGAGGGACCCCACACCTTTTTTTTTTTTTATTTAACCCTTTACTATGTGGATAGTAGTTGTATTTTATTTGTAAATGTTATAAAGTGCTCTTTTCAGTTTAGGGGATCACCTGGACAGGAACGGGGGGCTACCAATACATATGTGGTATCATTGTAATCGGGAGAAATGGGGCTTTCACATGCAATATGGTTTTCTTTAATAAAATAAATGGTTTTGTTAAAATAAAGGAGACAATTTAAAAAATATATATTTTTTTATTTTTTTTTACTTATTTACTTAAAAATATATAAAAAAAAGTAGAGAAAATACAAACAAGACATTTCATGTTAAAGTCTAAACTCTGCCACAAAATGAAAATATGTCATTTTCTTGGAAATTCCTGCAAAAATCACAGTTAAACATCACGCAAAATGGTGAAAAATGACCTGTCAGCAGAGGGTGACAAAATCTCAAGTAGGCTGGCAGTTAAAAGGTTACAGGTACCTATGCATGTTGGGTATTGTTCTGCTCGGGGACCTTGCACTTTCAGATTTAGCTTGTTTTTTCTTATTGGCATATTGATATTTTAGGAAAAGTTGTTTTTAATTCTGCTTTTTTATACATTTTTTTGTGAAACCCTGTGCAACCTAAGAATTCATCGAGATATTACTTCCAGAAAGATGAGCCCACTACAACAAGCTGGGTACTGTTCTGTTTGGGGGATGTTGCTTTTTCAGATTTTCAGTTTTTTTCTGGTTTGCATATAGTTTTTTTTTCAGGAAAATGTGGTTTTGATTCTGCTTTTTTATTCATTTTTAGGGAAACCCTGTGCAACCAAAGAATACATTGAGGGATTACTTCCAGAAAACTGCACCTATGTCAACAAGCCTGGTACGCCTAGAAAGCCTGAGGTGTGTACTTCTAGGGAATATATAGTTTGGTATTTCAAATGTAAAGGGTTGTTTTTCTTGAAAAACTGCAAGGTGTGCATATTGTATAGCATAATTGTATTTTATCTGAAAATCTCCTAAAGCGCTGTTTCAGTTTGGGGGAGTCTCCTGGGCAGGAAAGGGTGTCTACCTATACATATGTGGTACCGCTGTAACCGGGAGAAATAGGGGTTTCACACACAATAAGATTTTATTGACAAACTTACATTTTTTATTACAAAAAAACACTACAAATCGTAAAAAAATGTTTTTTTTTTATTTTTTTGCACAATTTTCACCCCAAAATATTGAGAAAATGACAAGACATTTCATGTTAAAGCCCAGGCTCTGCTGAAAAAAACAATATATCACTTTCCTGGGAAATCCCTTCAAAAATCACAGTTGAACATGGGGAGCGCAAAATAGTGAAAAATGGTCTGGCACCAGAGTGTGACAAAATCTCAAGGCAGGCTGGCGGTTAAAGGGTTAAATGATGCTGAAGATCCGCTTTAAGTCCACTCTTTTTCCCCCCCCAGCTATGTATTTACTTCAAAGCTGAGCAAAACCCAGATTTGTCATACATCTAGGTCCCTGGACTCTGGCCTTACCCTTAGGGATGTCCTACCATGGGGGTGTGACCACCTCTGAGGATGTCTGCTCTTGCTGGCCCGAAACAGAGCCGTTTGCTGAGAATTAATGGAAAAATTCATCTTTTTGAATTATTGCTTTCCTCTTCTGGGTTGTAAAAATTAGAATGTGTGTTAGGGTTGTGCCCGCTCCCTCCCCTCATATATCCCTGAGGAGTGGGAGTGGCATTCTTGCCCTTTAGTAAAGCTCTTAGTATACTTTCTGACCACAAATCCCAGAATGCTTCCACTGTAGAAGGTGGACTTATTAGCAGCAGTCAAGCAGCAGTAATGAAGTACCCTGGGCTTAGTACACTGCAAGTAACCCTTTAGCTGCTGTTCCCCCTATCTGGCCAAGATAAATTAAGGCAGATGGGTGAGGCCTGTTGTCTCTGACAACCCAGAGTGAGGAAGTGTCTGATCTGTACATCAGAACACCACTTTGATGTACATTGCAAAGGTAAACACATGGTTTATATGCATACCTGTTTTATAACACAGAGTTGCAAACACATAGAAAATAGAAGAAATAAGAAAGCTCAGCTCCTTGAGCACATCATATTGGCAGACGATAATGGAAACTTGAAAGTGGAATTACCTTTTAAATATGCATGGCAAATGTCTCTTTTTGGACGGGAGCCTACTACACATATGCTGTAGGACCAAGGAAACTTTTTCTGCGCAGATGGGGGGGGGGGGGGTCATACAGTGGGATATGCAAAATCGGGATGCCCCTGGGACAGGGAACAAAGCCCAAAATAGTAAAAGTCCCAGGATTCATGCGCGGGGATCTAGCGCTGGGGGTCTCCTCATCACCCTACAGGCCTCTGATCACCAGGGTCTTCAGTGGGCAGAGAACACTGTCAGCGTGCAAATTGAACAGAATGTTGCGCATGCACCGGGGTAAGGTGAGTCTGATTTGTGTTCTGGGGGCAAGGACCAAAGCCCAGGATAGTCAGAATCCTGGGTTTTAGTCCATTTTAAGTGTTCAGTGCTGTTCTTTCACATTTAAGGCATAAAAAATATGTGTGTTGTGAAAGCAGAATGGAAGGGGGTTCACACAGCAGGGCATCTCAATTAGGGTGCTCCAGGGACAGAGACCATACCCGGATATGCAAAGTTTTGGGGTTTGGCACAGAGGTTTACAGAAGTATTACAGGGCCCATAGCAAAAGTAATATTACAAGCCGACATCATGGTGTATCAGGTCAGTTGGTCACAGACAGGGCAAGGTTTTGTATTCTGTACGAATCTATGAACTGGACTGTGCAGCTCATTTACAGCACTGTCAACAGGCACAATACTAAGAAGGTGAAAGAATATTGTGGCAGGTGACATCTTATTGAGCTTATCTAGATATATGTGTATGTATGTGTGTGTGTGTGTGTGTATATATATATATATATATATATATATATATATATTGCCTGGTTACCTACAAATGTCAGGTCAGTCACTTTGCAGAAAGGCTCCTATAGGGGGTCCAGGGAAGTAGGAGCAGGTGTAATCCATACAGGGTGAGCTGGTGATTGGCAGCAGGCGCAGGGTGAGCAGCACCCACAGCTCCGTTCAAAGTTTGCCAATCTTACCGCACTTCACGTCAAGAAAGACAAGGGGAGGGTGGGCCAGCCTGGGAGAAGCAAATCACAGCAGGTGTTATAGTAGGCCATAATAGGATGTCAAAGTATAAAGGTTGGGTATTATGGGGCTTGGGTCTCACAGTGGGGATAATGGGGAGTGTAATGAGGTGTCAGGGGACACCATGGGGCATGATCTCAACTTTCAGATGCCAGTGAGGGCTGGACAGAGGAGGAGGGAGGTAGGCCATCCCCCGGTTACCCCCGTTACCTGCATATGATCGCCGCGGGACACAGGAGATGCAGATCGGAGGTGAGTAAAGTAAAAAAAAAAAAAATTTTTCTAATAAAGTTTTTTTGAAAGAGTGTGTCTGTGTGTTTTTTTTACTTTTAACCCTTTGTGAACTGGTAAGGGATCCATGTGACCCCTATACCAGTTCACAAGGCTCTGGGGTCTGGCAAGTCACCTGCAACTAGCGGGTGACTTGCCATTAACCCCTGGCCACCCAAATTACCTGCCTCCCCAAAGCCCAGGGCGGGGGGCAGAAGAGCCGTGGCCCTAGGCTATGACGGCTTGTAGCCGGCAGGGCCAGGGGCCACTAAAGCTGGCCACTGCGCCCTGTTCTACAAGCCCCCATAGCTGGTCACAGGCTGGTTACGCTGGGTAGGGGGGACCTCACGCCATTTTTTGGGGGGGATTTTTAAGGGTTTTAACCCTTAAAAATCCCCCCCAAAAATGGGGTCCCCCTCCCTGGGAGGGGGGACCCTATGTCATTTTTTTTTTTGAATTAACCCCATGTTACCTGTAACCCAGTAGGTATAAAAGGCTTCCAGCAGCAGCAGGAGAGCAGAAGCCTAAGTGATCAGCGTGGGACACAGGGATGGATGGGAGTATCACTGTGTGTGTTTTTTTTTTACTTTTAACCCTTTGTGAACTGGTAAGAGATCTATGAGACCCCCTATACCAGTTCACAAGGCTCTGGGTCTGGCAAGTCACCTGCGGCTAGTGGGTGACTTGCCATTAACCCCGAGACCCCCCATTACCTGCCTCCCAAAAAAACCCTTATATTCCCCCAAGAAATGGTGTCCCCCCCCCCTCTGTGAAGAGGGACCCCACACCAATTTTTTTTTTTATTTAACCCTTTACTATGTGGATAGTAGTTGTATTTTATTTGTAAATGTTATAAAGTGCTCTTTTCAGTTTAGGGGATCACCTGGACAGGAACGGGGGGCTACCAATACATATGTGGTATCATTGTAATCGGGAGAAATGGGGCTTTCACATGCAATATGGTTTTCTTTAATAAAATAAATGGTTTTGTTAAAATAAAGGAGACAATTTAAAAAATATATATTTTTTTATTTTTTTTTACTTATTTACTTAAAAATATATAAAAAAAAGTAGAGAAAATACAAACAAGACATTTCATGTTAAAGTCTAAACTCTGCCACAAAATGAAAATATGTCATTTTCTTGGAAATTCCTGCAAAAATCACAGTTAAACATCACGCAAAATGGTGAAAAATGACCTGTCAGCAGAGGGTGACAAAATCTCAAGTAGGCTGGCAGTTAAAAGGTTACAGGTACCTATGCATGTTGGGTATTGTTCTGCTCGGGGACCTTGCACTTTCAGATTTAGCTTGTTTTTTCTTATTGGCATATTGATATTTTAGGAAAAGTTGTTTTTTATTCTGCTTTTTTATACATTTTTTTGTGAAACCCTGTGCAACCTAAGAATTCATCGAGATATTACTTCCAGAAAGATGAGCCCACTACAACAAGCTGGGTACTGTTCTGTTTGGGGGATGTTGCTTTTTCAGATTTTCAGTTTTTTTCTGGTTTGCATATAGTTTTTTTTTCAGGAAAATGTGGTTTTGATTCTGCTTTTTTATTCATTTTTAGGGAAACCCTGTGCAACCAAAGAATACATTGAGGGATTACTTCCAGAAAACTGCACCTATGTCAACAAGCCTGGTACGCCTAGAAAGCCTGAGGTGTGTACTTCTAGGGAATATATAGTTTGGTATTTCAAATGTAAAGGGTTGTTTTTCTTGAAAAACTGCAAGGTGTGCATATTGTATAGCATAATTGTATTTTATCTGAAAATCTCCTAAAGCGCTGTTTCAGTTTGGGGGAGTCTCCTGGGCAGGAAAGGGTGTCTACCTATACATATGTGGTACCGCTGTAACCGGGAGAAATAGGGGTTTCACACACAATAAGATTTTATTGACAAACTTACATTTTTTATTACAAAAAAACACTACAAATCGTAAAAAAATGTTTTTTTTTTATTTTTTTGCACAATTTTCACCCCAAAATATTGAGAAAATGACAAGACATTTCATGTTAAAGCCCAGGCTCTGCTGAAAAAAACAATATATCACTTTCCTGGGAAATCCCTTCAAAAATCACAGTTGAACATGGGGAGCGCAAAATAGTGAAAAATGGTCTGGCAACAGAGTGTGACAAAATCTCAAGGCAGGCTGGCGGTTAAAGGGTTAAATGATGCTGAAGATCCGCTTTAAGTCCACTCTTTTTCCCCCCCCAGCTATGTATTTACTTCAAAGCTGAGCAAAACCCAGATTTGTCATACATCTAGGTCCCTGGACTCTGGCCTTACCCTTAGGGATGTCCTACCATGGGGGTGTGACCACCTCTGAGGATGTCTGCTCTTGCTGGCCCGAAACAGAGCCGTTTGCTGAGAATTAATGGAAAAATTCATCTTTTTGAATTATTGCTTTCCTCTTCTGGGTTGTAAAAATTAGAATGTGTGTTAGGGTTGTGCCCGCTCCCTCCCCTCATATATCCCTGAGGAGTGGGAGTGGCATTCTTGCCCTTTAGTAAAGCTCTTAGTATACTTTCTGACCACAAATCCCAGAATGCTTCCACTGTAGAAGGTGGACTTATTAGCAGCAGTCAAGCAGCAGTAATGAAGTACCCTGGGCTTAGTACACTGCAAGTAACCCTTTAGCTGCTGTTCCCCCTATCTGGCCAAGATAAATTAAGGCAGATGGGTGAGGCCTGTTGTCTCTGACAACCCAGAGTGAGGAAGTGTCTGATCTGTACATCAGAACACCACTTTGATGTACATTGCAAAGGTAAACACATGGTTTATATGCATACCTGTTTTATAACACAGAGTTGCAAACACATAGAAAATAGAAGAAATAAGAAAGCTCAGCTCCTTGAGCACATCATATTGGCAGACGATAATGGAAACTTGAAAGTGGAATTACCTTTTAAATATGCATGGCAAATGTCTCTTTTTGGACGGGAGCCTACTACACATATGCTGTAGGACCAAGGAAACTTTTTCTGCGCAGATGGGGGGGGGGGGGGGGTCATACAGTGGGATATGCAAAATCGGGATGCCCCTGGGACAGGGAACAAAGCCCAAAATAGTAAAAGTCCCAGGATTCATGCGCGGGGATCTAGCGCTGGGGGTCTCCTCATCACCCTACAGGCCTCTGATCACCAGGGTCTTCAGTGGGCAGAGAACACTGTCAGCGTGCAAATTGAACAGAATGTTGCGCATGCACCGGGGTAAGGTGAGTCTGATTTGTGTTCTGGGGGCAAGGACCAAAGCCCAGGATAGTCAGAATCCTGGGTTTTAGTCCATTTTAAGTGTTCAGTGCTGTTCTTTCACATTTAAGGCATAAAAAATATGTGTGTTGTGAAAGCAGAATGGAAGGGGGTTCACACAGCAGGGCATCTCAATTAGGGTGCTCCAGGGACAGAGACCATACCCGGATATGCAAAGTTTTGGGGTTTGGCACAGAGGTTTACAGAAGTATTACAGGGCCCATAGCAAAAGTAATATTACAAGCCGACATCATGGTGTATCAGGTCAGTTGGTCACAGACAGGGCAAGGTTTTGTATTCTGTACGAATCTATGAACTGGACTGTGCAGCTCATTTACAGCACTGTCAACAGGCACAATACTAAGAAGGTGAAAGAATATTGTGGCAGGTGACATCTTATTGAGCTTATCTAGATATATGTGTATGTATGTGTGTGTGTGTGTGTGTATATATATATATATATATATATATATATATATATTGCCTGGTTACCTACAAATGTCAGGTCAGTCACTTTGCAGAAAGGCTCCTATAGGGGGTCCAGGGAAGTAGGAGCAGGTGTAATCCATACAGGGTGAGCTGGTGATTGGCAGCAGGCGCAGGGTGAGCAGCACCCACAGCTCCGTTCAAAGTTTGCCAATCTTACCGCACTTCACGTCAAGAAAGACAAGGGGAGGGTGGGCCAGCCTGGGAGAAGCAAATCACAGCAGGTGTTATAGTAGGCCATAATAGGATGTCAAAGTATAAAGGTTGGGTATTATGGGGCTTGGGTCTCACAGTGGGGATAATGGGGAGTGTAATGAGGTGTCAGGGGACACCATGGGGCATGATCTCACCCTGTCTGTAATAGTAGCCAGGACAGTTGGATGGCAGCAAGGCTGAGCAGCAGCCAGAAGATGGAGGTGGCTTTTCCACTTTCGCCCAAAGGTCTCCTTGGCTCTACTCCATCAGAGCAACCAACATAAGCTGCCGTGTCAATCACCTGGTCCATGTCCACACGTGACAGAGGCAGACAGTGAGCATAGTCAGAGCCCAGGAGGAGACAATCCTCGCTGTGTTCTCTCTATCACAGCAGTGCAATGCACACATCTCAGAAAGATGTAAGTCAGCTATGGGTATAACCTACCTATATACATTTCAATAGCTGGCTCATGTCTGATTTACAATGTACCATCCAGTAGCTGTTTACAAATGAAACAATTATGGTACATCACCTAGCTATAACACTTATATCTAACAAGTGAGCTGGCAGGCTTTTCAGGATGACTCATCTTGATTGTTACATTCACAGCAGGGGGTAGAAAGATGCAACTGGATTTTTAACTCCCTGATTTTTAGCACTGTGAGTGTCACCTCTGTAGCTAGCAATGCTTTTCTTTAATGCTTGCTTTTAGAGCTATGTCTCACTCTACCCACAGGCTATTCACTTTCTAAATTTTAAAACTATTTTAAACTGGACCAACAGCCTGACACCGTTGGAAAAGATAACTCCTGTATGCATGTTACTAAAGTCAGCATTTACATTTGCTCTTGCATCCACTCAAAGCTGAAATGCTGCCTTAATGGTTTTTTAGTCGTAGTGGCCATTTTGGAGCTTCGTCTCCCAGCATCTCAGCCATGCTGCTGTCTGGATTTAACTGACATAACTGACAATGCACAGTAACAGGAAACCCAGCAGCACTGCAGATCCATTAACTGCCATTTTGTTTTTAAAATATACCACAGCAGGAGTTAGAAAAAGGTAAATTCATTTTTATGTGCAGCAATCTAAATTGCCCTGGGGAGGGATGCATATGAGCTCTGTTTGTTGCGTTGGTCCAGTTTAAGTCATTTTTGATTGTTGGTGCACTTTAATGCAGTAGAAAAAGCATTGTGTTGTTCTATATATATATAGCATAGACCTGGGAACCAGCCTTTTTACTCTGAGAGCCACATCAAGTTTTGGTCCCACATGAATAGATCATAGAACCATATAATGGCAAACAACTGGAAACAATTTTTAGGTAATAAAACAGTAAAGTACTCAAAAGCATCAAACTTGTCATGCTTCCTGTCTCATAAAATACTTACCCCACACTGAGTGCAGCACTGGGGTTTTGACTATCCTAGGTTTTGTTCCTTGCCCTTTTATGTGAACCCCTCCAGGTCCTATGCCGCGGCCTTGACGCCCTCGGCTGTGCTCACAACAAATCGGCTACACACTGCTGACGGACGAGTCTAGCCGATATTAGCCGAGTCCCACTACCCTCTAACGATACATTCTTGCACCGCCCATTCACAAATACTTGGCATGCCCTGCTTAAGGTATAGGGGACAGCGGCCACAGCTCACGCATGAGCCGTTGGATCAGGAAGAAGGCTAATTTACTGGATGACCTGGGGGGTTTCAGGCACCCCTGGCGTCTTATAAACACCAGGGCCGCTTTTGGTCTACTTTAAACCCCTGTATGTTGCTGATGGTCCCCAATCTTCATCAATCGTGACATGTAAACCCCTAGCCTCAACCTCTGCTAATGTTCTGGACTCGCAGCCACAACTGGTGATCCCCAAAATAGGGACAAGTGTTGTAGTTGTAATAAGGCTGAGAACATACTGGCTGCTAAGGACTTCCATTGAAAATAGGTGCAGGTACTTTAGATTTAAATCAAACCTCCACAGATGTCTAATCATGTGTTTCCTGATGTAACTGGGCATTTGGGTGGTTCCTTGTGCTTAAAGTAGAAGTCCAGTCTCTATGTAACCCCCCTGCCCTACCTCACTCTCCAGGATGGGGGGTTTGCAAAAAATAAACGCCTTTCCTTGCCCCGGATACTGCGCCATTCCCCAAGCATGTCGGGTTCTGGGCACAGCCTTCTTGGAGAGTATGCACAAAGTGGCAGGTCTGTCATACCGCCTGAAGCACCTTGCGGCTAAAAGCAGCATCTGCTGAGGCCTTCACATTAACCTTGTAAAACTTGGAAAAGGTATGAACAGAAGACCAAGTAGCGGCCTTGGTTGTTTAACAGAAGCTTGGTGCTGAAAAGCCCAAGAGGCACCAATAGCACGAGTGGAATGAGCAGTCACCCTAAAGGGAGGTTCCTTTCCCTTAGCAGAATAGGCTTGAATCACCGCCTGACGGATCCACTTGCTGATAGTGGACTTAGCCGGAGGCAACCCCTTCCTAGGTCCAGAAGTGAGAACAAAAAGAGCATCAGACTTCCTGAATGTCCCTGTAGCGATAAAACTTCAGAGCCCTGACCACCTCCAGAGAATGCAGTGTCCACTCCTTGGGATTAGCAGGATTAGGACACAATGAAGGCAAAACAATGTCCTGATTGAGATGAAAGGCAGACACCACCTTAGGCAAGAAATCCGGCTTAAGCCGGAACACCACCTTATCCTAATGTCGCTCGAAATAAGGAGGTTTGATGGAAAGCGCCGCCAGCTCAGAAACTCGCCTTACAGAAGTGATAGCCACCAAAAATGCTACCTTTAGAGTCAGAATGGGCAAGGCAGCCTCACGGATAGGCTCAAAGGGAGGCCCTTGCAGAGCAGACAACACCAGATTCAAATCCCAGACTGGTAGCAAAAGCTTATGGGGTGGACGCACATGAGAAACACCCTGTAAAAACGGTTTTAACCAACCGGTGATTGTCAAAGGATCTTTGAAAAAAAATTGCCAGAGCTGAAACATGGCCTTTTAGGGTACTAAGTTGAAGGCCTGGATCCAGACCATGTTGCAAGAATTCCAAAATCCTGGGAATAGAAAACACCCGACAGGGAAGAGACTTAGACTCACACCAGGCAATGTAAGCATGCCAGACCCTGATAAAGGACAAAGACTTCTTCCTAGCCCTAATCATGGTATCAACAACAGAAGCAGACAATCCCTTTTCCATCAAGATGGAGGTTTCAGCAGCCAAGCCGTTAAAGCCAGCGTTTGTAAATTGGGATGGCATAGCTGCCCCTGAGTGAGAAGATCTGGATTCTTGGACAAGATATACTGGTCTACTGCCAACTGCAAGACGTCTGCAAACCAAACTCTTGGCCAACAAGAGGCCACCAGGATGGCTGGTACCCGCTCCTGGGCTATCTTGCGCATGACCCTGCCCAGGAGAGGAAACGGAGGGAACGCATAGAGAAGCCGAAACTCCGTCCAAGGTATTGCCAGGGCATCCGTGGCGAAGGCCAGAGGATCCTGAGATAGAGAGACAAATCTGGGAAGTTTGTGATTGTGACGGGACGCAAGGGTGAGAAACACCCGGTTGTTGAGGGACCATTCCCCCAGACGAGATGACCCCCTGCTCAGGGAGTCCGCCACCTGGTTCTCCACTCCCGGAATGTAGATCGCTGAGATGCAGAGAACATGCCGTTCCGCCCAAGACAGAATCAGGGACACTTCCTTGAAAGCTCGCTTGCTTCGAGTCCCTCCCTGATGATTGATGTAGGCAACTGCCATCTGGTTGTCTGAGCGGATCTGAACAGCCCGACCGTGAAGGTGAGTGGTTAGGCGAGAAAGAACAAACTTGATCGCCCTCAGTTCCAGGACGTTGATGGAAGCATGGGCCTCTTGTGGGCCCCACCGACTGTGGAACTTCAGGGACTTCCAGAAGCCTCCCCAACCTGTCAGACTGGCATCTGTGGTGACTGTCTCCCAGCACGGGGGCAGGAAGGTCCTGCCCCCAGAAGGTTCCTTGAGTCCAGCCACCACGAGAGGGACTGTCTGGCCAGAGGAGACAAGAGCAAATTCCTGATCCAGGGACACAGGGTCCCGATCCCAAACTGACAAGAGGTGCAACTGAAGATGTCTCATGTGAAACTTAGCAAAGGGGATTGCCTCGAAGCAGAACACCATCAGGCCCACCAACTGCATCCCCTGATGTATGGAGGGATGAGAACATGATAGCAGAGCCCGAGCCTGCATCTGGAAACCCCTCACCTTCTGCTGAGGAAGGAACACCTTGACCTGAGAGGTATCCAGAGTCATGGCCAGAAAGTACCTCACCAAGGGCGGGGACAGAGAAGACTTGTGATAGTTGATCACCCAGCCGCAGGACTCTAGAGTGGATGTCACCATCTGAGTGTCCTGCTCGGCCTGATGAAAGGACTTGGCCACAATCAGGATGTCGTCCAGGTAAGGAATGATGCGTATGCCCTGGTTCCTTAGCAGAGCCATCACCCCCGCCAGCACCTTGGTGAACACCCGAGGCGCCAAAGTGATACCAAAGGGTAGAGCCACAAACTGGTAATGCTGATCCTGCAGCTCGAACCTTAGAAATCTCTGATGACCTGGGAAGATAGGCACATGAAGATACGCATCCTTGATGTCCACATTTGTCATGAAGCCGGGCGAAGGGTACTGACCGCAGAGCGTAGCGCCCCCATACGAAAATGCTTGAATCTGACAAATTTGTTGAGGCCCTTCAGATCCAGAATGAGCCTCGGAGAGCCGTCCTTTTTGGAGATCGTGAAAAGATTGAAATAGTACCCCTGACCCCTACCTGTTCTTGATGGGGCACCTGACAAATGACTCCTGACTCTAACAGGCATTGAACCGCCAGAAGCAACCCTTGAGCAGACAGGGGGTTCAAAGACATCCGGGATCTGATGAATCTCGGGGCGGCCAGGCTGCAAACTTGTAACCGGAGGACACTACTTCCTGAATCCACCGGTCTGAGACGTGAAGCCTCCAGACGTGAGCAAAGAGCCGAATCCGTCCCCCCACCCGGATGGGTGAGGGCGCCCCTTCATGCCTGAGGGGGCTTGGGAGAGGGTTTGGGCTTGGAACTCCAGGAGAGACCTGGACGACCACGGGATCTGCCACGGCCCCAAGAATCTCTGCGGCCACTAGAGAGAAGGGAGCCACGGCCTCCTCTGGGAGCATGAAAGGAAGGGAGGGGGACGGAGGACCCCCGAAAGGGCCGAGACTGCCTCCTACGCTGAGGTAGCCTGCCATCCTTGGCTAGAACATCAAGACGCTCCCCAAATAGCCACAGCCCCGCGAAGGGGAGTCCAGTGAGAGCTTTCTTAGCAGCGGCGTCAGCTGCCCACTGACGTAACCAAACAGAGCGGCGCATAGCCACCAAGAGCGCAGAGGCCCTACTGCTCAGCCGCACAGCATCATCCATAGCAGTAAGGATAAAGGCCACAAAATCAGAGCAAACCAAGAGAGTCCTATACTCCTCCCCCCCCCCCCCCCGCTACGATCCGTAGCGCCATTAAGGAGATGCTTGAGCAGTTTCTTAAGGGCAATAGCTGTAATGGCAGCCGCACAGGCTGGGCGCAATCCAGTCCCCACACAGGTAAAGGCATGGCAGGCTAACTGATCCATGCGCCGTTCCTCACTGTCCGTCAGAGTGGTAGTGTCAGGTGAAGTATTGGACAAGCCTAGCACGGGAACGTCCACTTCAGGAGGAAATGACCTCTTATCCAAACCCTTGGGCACAGCAGGCAGCCTGTTAGGACGTTCCCATTCTTTAAGCACCATAGTGGTGAAATGTCCCTGCTCAGGGAACTCCAGACACTGTTTACTAGGACGAAACAGCTCACCCTGTTTCCTTTTAGCCACCGCAGGGGCAGCAATGTGTAAAATGTAAAAAATGTGAGACAGCAAATTATCAGTGTCCTCAGGATACCATGGATCCTCCCCAGATTCAGGGTCACTATCACAACCCCCCTGCTGGTCCCCAGAGGAGTCAGAGTCCTGGAGCAGTTCCCCTTCCTCTAGGAAATAATGTCCAGCAGTGACATCAAATTCCTTAAACTCCTCTGTAGAGCGTGAGGGAGTGGAAATCAGGTGCCGCTTCTTGCCAGAGGCCTTCCTAGGAACAGTCCTGGCAAGCTGCCTCTCAATGCTGGCCACCCGCAGAGCCAAATCAGAGTGTGACTCCCTGCTAATATCCCCTTCACTAGGGCCCAATTGCAGAGCGGGGGAGTAGGTGAAGCCGAGGGAGGCACAGAGCTGGGAAGCGAAGCAGGCAAACCAGCTTGAAGCGCAAGTACACTCTCAGCGCGCGGTAAAGGCTAATACAGAAGCCACCCAGGATGCCCCCAGAAATCGGTGAAAGGGGGGGATGAGCGGGAGGAAGGAGTAGAGCCGGGAGAAACCACAACTCAATAGTGTCCCGCCTGAAAGACATAAGTGAAAAAGACACATGAGCATCCCACAGCACATACCCCCAAGGGCAATAAAACCCCCCCAAGGGGGACTCACAGACCAAAGACACCGCAGGGTCACCAAGGCACAGACCGCAGGATGAAGCGACACACCGGAGGAAGCAGCGCTGCAGCCAGGAAGGAAGAAATCCAGGCGCGCAGCTAGTCCAAAATGGCGCCAACAGAGGTACCTCGAGGGGCGGGCCGCAGGGAGACGACGCAATATGCGTCATCCCAAGGCCCCCCCCCGAAGAGCACGAAAACGGCGATCACGTGACCCGGCCGGCACCATGTCAAAGCAAAAAAAGGTTATAGCGCCAACCACCGTGGAGCGCAGTACAAAGCGTGCGGCGGCTGAAAAACACACAATAAACGCCAAAGCACCACATATAACACCACTCGCTGATGCCACCCGCCCCCCCCCGAACAAATTCAGAGAGTGGGGGAAGAGAGAGATAAGAGGCCAGCGGCAAGCATCAAGACCAGGGAGGGGGGACCCCTGAAGGAAAAGAAGGAGACATAGTCCCCAAAAACACTCACCCCCTCAGAAGCCAGAACATGAACTCCGCATCCCTATCAGGCTCACCATAAAGCCTGTGGTCGGCTACCCTTTGTGGTACAGGGTCTGCGGCTGGAGCTGCGCTCCTGGAGCACTTGACCCTAGTGCTCTTCTACCTTCACCCGATCTGTCGGCCGAGGCTGGGAGGCAGTGAGGGTCCAGAAACGGATGGAAATAGACATGCAGGGTCTTCTAACTTCGCAGTATCACTGCAGAGGAAACACTGGGAACTCTATGGTTAATCCCATTTTTATAGGAGGCTGGGAGATGCCACAGCTTTCTGCAGTACCACTGCGCCACCTTGTGGCAGAATAACCCAACTGTTATGAATACCGAAGCAGGCCGTGCCATGCAGTAAAGAAAAACTATTCACCAGCATATAAAATTAATATATTTTAAGTTTTAGTCGCTTACTTATTATTCTTTCCCCCACTGGGCTGCAACTCTGTTCAGGACTCTAGGATACAGGCACCGCCATCTTGCCTCAGAAGCATCACACATACTGAGGAGATGAGAGCGGGATAAAGTACAGGGGATGGGGTTATAGCTGTGCTTTGCACAGACAGAGCAGATCTGGGGACAGGGAAAGGACAGCAATCCCAGAATGCAGAGGGACACAGTCAGAAGACACTTCCTGTTTGCAGGCTGCCTGATGCTCCATGAGCCGCCATCTTGGATATGTAAAGGCTCATAACATGCAGTAGATTCAGGTAGGATGATTTTTATGTGAGCAATCTGTATGTACAGGGTGTAAGAAACATAAAGGATATGCTTGTATTCAGGGTGAAGGTCCGCTTTAAGGCTATGTACACTCCTGTCCGATACTGCATGTGTTCCTGCAGTTGGGGCAGATCCTGCAGTACCAGCAGAAAAAATCATGGGCAAACAAAAAAACGTCCACGCAGATGCAGCCCCATCGAATCATTTGTGTGCAATGCAAACCCATGTAGAGCACAGATGTAACCCATGTAAAACGTACATGAATTTGCCTCTGGGCTTTGCATTTTTCACGAACAAAAAAAGGTGGTCTTCCTCGCCAGTGCTACCAGCCCGCATATCAGGTGTAGGGTCTGGGGTCCCTATTGTTAGGAGGCTGAAGGCCAGCCTTTAGCCATACCAGATCACCAGCTATTCGGTGATGGTCCCGTGTTTCTCCAGGGATGACTACCATGTCTGTGCTGATGGGCAGCAGGCTACCCTTTGAACCTCAGTAGTATAGAGGGTCCCTTAGACCCCTTACTTGTTCACAGTAGAAAAAGTAAAATAAAATTCCATACAAAAGTAATTTTTTGATCTAAAATTAAACTCTACTCACCTCTTTCATCTTCATCCAGCTCTGCCCACGTTTAGATGGAGGGAGTACAAGGGTCCCCCTTCCTGTCAGTGTCTGAGCGCTCCTGGCTGAAGGGAGGGGTATTTATACCTCAAGGTGTGGCTTAGAGCTTATTGTTAGATCAATAAATAATCAAACAAATGACTTACCATTACCCCTGCCCTCTACTCCACAATGGCCGGGGGGTACAAAGGAGCCAAGTCACCCTGGGATGAGCACTGGATGAGAAATGAAGGGTGTAGAGGCCAGTGTTCTGGTATGGCTGGGCTATGCCTGGTGTGCCAGCTGGTAGCCTTGAAAAAGGTGTACCCCATGTCTTTTTATTTTTAACAAACAGAAATACAGGTTCAAAAACACTCATAGATAAAACGGCAATAAAACTATGCAAGCCATTAGCACAAAACGTATGCTGCAAATGCAGCCGGACAGGTGGGAACATAGTCTAAAGAAGCGGTTTGTTTTGACTGCCTTAGCTATACTCAGCTGTTCGCTACGGAGAATAGTAGCAGTTGGCATCTTGATCACATCTGTTGGCCTTTCCAGGCCAGTGCTGTTACTGGATGGTGAGCTCCAGAGAGTTATTCTTGGCAGTTATGACTGTAAATTCTGCATAAAATTGATCATGTAATGCTTTATGCAGAAATTGGAGCTATTCCATTGTCCCCCCTCCCCACAAGTTGTATTATGAAACAAGAGCTAAGTAATCCTTCCCTCTTAGCATACTTATACAGAGCTTTAGTATTGGACCATTTTCTCTGGTTCTCTTCTAATGTCATTATATACCATGATTATCTAAGTGTACCCTATTATCCATCCACAGCACTGTAGTGTAGGAATCCAGACTGTATATTCATTTTTTTATTTCTATTCATTTGAGAGCAATATGCTATACTATACTCCCATTTTTTTAATAGGAGCCTCCATACACAGGCTCTGCCTACGTGCTGGTCTGTCTGCTCATACCTGAAGCAGTTTGGTGCAGGGCAATCTTGGACTCTCCATCCACTGATCTAAGGTCTGTGGAAAAGTCCCTTTCCCTTTTAATGAACTCACTGACAGACCTCAAGAAGTAAAGACCCCAGTATTTATAAAGGGTCACATTTTGAAGCATGAGTTCAAAAGGGTGGGATTGAGGGTGAAGCTAACAGAATTTCTTCAAGGTGGTAACGGCCTCTAAAGGAATCCTGTGAAGTCAGCCCTGCACTTACAAAGGGCTACACTGAAACCTGCCACCTCTAATAGGATTTGTGGGGGTGGTATAAGGTGACAGGATCCCTTTGTCAGTATTCAGCAGCATGTCTGCATCTGAAACATTTTTTATTTTAATTGTTGGGATCAAGGTGACAAGATTCTGTGTCTATCTGTGTCTAAAGTTTTTTTAAATAAGAAAACGAGTTAGGGTCAAGGCGACAGGATTCCTTCAGGGTGGTAACTGTCACTGAAGGAAGTCTGTGAAGTCAGCATGTGCCGTAGAAAGTGCCACATTTTTAAACATGGGTGCAAAAGGGGGGGGGATCAGGGGTGGCAAGGTGAAAGGATTCCTTATTCCTACTTTCAGATTGATGTGACTGCATCTAAAGCATTAAAAAAATGAAGTTAAGGTCAGGGCCACAAGCCATGTTTCAGGCTCGGAAGAATTCCTCCTCCATTTTTTATTACAGAGTTTGGCACACCTACATTGCCTAGTGTGAGTACAAGAGTCTCCCCTGTCGCACATTTTCTTTTTCAAGGATTTTTGAGTTCTTACAACATGGATTGGACTGGAGGGCCAAGTTTCGGCCTTGGCAGTTTTTTTCCTAAGATCCTTCGCCTATCGCAGTCTTATCAAGACTTTTTCTAGGAGTTACTCTTGTACGTCCACCGTGTAAGCCTGTGTTACCAGTGTGGGATTTAAATTTGGTGTTTTCTGCTCTCCAGGGTCCTCCTTTTGAGCCCTTGTGCGATGCTGCTCTATCCTTTTGGACCTTGAAGGTGGTCTTTTTGGTAGTGATCTCTTCGGTGCATCGCGTTTCTGAACTGGCTGCGCTGTGTATGAAGCCTCCTTATTTTGAGCTGCAGCAGGATAAGGGAGTGTTTCGCCTTAATCCGGATTTCTTTGCCTACGGTGTTTCTTCCTTTCACCTTAATGAGGACATTGTTTTGCATTCTTGTGTCCCGCATCTTCTACTTCTAAGGAACGGATCTTCCATGCCTTGGATGTGGTCAGAGCCATTAAGCACTACCTTATGTGAGCAATCTGTATGTACAGAGTGTAAGAAACATAAAGGATATGCTTGTATTCAGGGTGAAGGTCCGCTTTAAGGCTATGTACACTCCTGTCCGATACTGCATGTGTTCCTGCAGTTGGGGCAGATCCTGCAGTAACTGTGCGCCACCTGGTGGCGAATACCCATATGTAAGAAATGGAGCGACCTGAACAGGACACTACCAGAAACAATTCTACAGGTGAGTACTCACAGAATTGTATTTTCCATGGATCCCTTCTGACCCATTCCTTCCTCCCAGCCTTTGGCTGCTACAGGGATCCGTGATGGTAGGGTGAACGCCGGGGTCTGTGGCGTTCGGCAGAGCACATGCTCTGGGCCGCAGACCTTATTCTAAAAGGTAGCGGGCCACAGGCTTATGGTGAGCCTGAGGGGGAACCACTAATATGTTTTTCTATATATATGTCCCTCCCTGCTTTATTATTGTGTGTGTGCTGCATGCTTGGTGCGACTTTCAAATTGCGCTCCTCACTGACAGGCAGTGAGGAGCAGTCTCTGACCTCCTTACTCACCTCCCTGCATTCCCCCGTCGGTGTGCCACTGTCTGTGATGAGAGGCGGGGGGGGGGGGGGGGGAGTGCACGCTATGGCCTTCGCCTGACAAGGGGCCGCTGCCATGACACGGATTCAGGAGGGCGGCGTTTCTTCTGCTGACACGCCCCTGGGGGGGTTCTCAGGCCTTCCTTGCTGCGGATGCTGCGGTGATCCCTCCTGTCGGTTGCAGTGTCGTGAGTCCCTCTTTTGATTATTGTGCACATATGCCATATGTATTTATCAAACCACAGTAAGTGGTGCACCGCTAAAAATATCTGCTATATATTGTGCTACACTGTAAGAATAAGACAAGCATCTACAATGGGCTCATGGGACATAGCCCAGAAACCCAATTAACAGGAGCACCACATAGTAAAAAGTATAATTACATTTATTGAAACATTAATCAGGAGACACACACACAAAACATTACAACACTAACAATTAAAAACACTGCATATCCCTTGTTTCATCCAGTGCTACAATTGTAGCAAACATATCTGGGCAACTCCTATACTGTCCAAACAATATTAAATCCCGGACCTGTAAGATCTATTTTTGTGCCGGCACAACCCTGATCCCACTATCTAAAAGGATTCCTAATGATAAAGTAACTGTGCAAAACAACTGGTATATAATAACATAAACATCAAGATACCATATCCAATATTAATTCCAATGTGCAATGTGCAAACAGTGATTCAATACAACACTAGTAAAACTGTATACATGTTAAGAAAATATGAAGTGTAAAAGATATAAGTATATATCAAAAAAGTTGGTCATGAATACAAAAAACACAACTAATCAGTGCAACTAGTAATAACTATCAAACCAAGAAACAGAGACCAATACTCAGCCTGGCACCGGGTAAGGACACAAAAGTATGGAGTGGGGAGTCTGCAGAGGGGACACCTTCAAACGCGGCCGCCCGTGCCGCTTCCTTGGGTGAGTGAATAATTTAAGTCAAGCCTGCTTAAATACCTGAAAAACTGCGCCTCAATTCCCGCCATTCCACAGGTGCTGCTCAGACGCATCAGCGTCGCAGCACAGGTCCGGCACGGCGGATGTGACTTAGCGGATGTGACGTCACCGCCGTATCTCTAATGTTGCTGGAACGCATATGCGTTGCAGCATACATCCAGCCCAGGGGAAATGACGTCACCGACTGTGACGTCCATCCTTTCATCGATTCAGATGCTGATAGATGTTTACATCATGTGGGGGTGGGACCTCGCTACACCGGCGAGCAAACCACGCCTCGCCCACCATGCCCACTCATGGCTGGTACAACCCCCGTTTAGGCTGCCCACTCATGCATGTCTTATAAAGACTTACTTTGTGCGGTCACTCATAGGTCACCCCCATAGGGGCCAGACAAATAGAATCCGTCATGAGTGCATTTGTGGGCGCTCGAGAGGAAGGGAGGGGGAATTTTACACAGGGCGCCTCCCCGAGCAGGGGCGCCACCCACATTCCCAGGGAGAATTACTACTTAAAGTGCAAAAAAGCAGGAACATGATGTGCCTCCATCAATGCTCAAATCAATTATCTATCAACATAAGAATAAATTGAATACATTAGTCTGGCCATAGCTATATATTAGATGCTGTTCTATGCTGCATGCCCATAACTGGCGTATCTACCACTGTAATGTTAGTTAATAAGCCCAACGGGAAAAGAAGGGAAAGGAAGGAAAAGCTAAAAGAGGGGGACAAGAAAAAAGAGGAAAAAGGAAGGAGAAGAAGGGAAATGGGAAAGGGAAAGGGAAGGAATGGGAAAAAGAAGGAAAAAAGGGGGGGGGGGGGAAAGGGAGGCGGGCTGGAACCCACCAAAATTGTTATCAAAAGATTAAGGGGGGACCCCAGATCGGGTCCTCCAATGATATAATGTCACCGCCTTTAGGGTCAAGAGAACCCACACATATGTATTTGAAAAACCAATGGTGGGGGTCATCACAATTTTCTCCCACCCTTTTGTTTTTTAAATAGAACTTGTGTTTTCACTTGTTTCTTTTTATTTGGTCTAGTTCACTATCAGCATGTTTAATTTTTTCTAATTGTTTCTAATCTCTTCCCCTCCTGTTTTTCATAATTTCTTTTTAGCACTTGGTGGTGGATGGAAGCTCCCATGAAGTGGTGCTTATCGGCCAATTGTAGGACCTGGACGTCGGAAGATTACCTCCCTAACCAGAACAGCATGAAGTCTCAATACATCTTCCTATGCACCAACATAACTATACCCAGATTGTGGGCTACATAATGCTATATCCATTGGTTTTTCAAATACATATGTGTGGGTTCTCTTGACCCTAAAGGCGGTGACATTATATCATTGGAGGACCCGATCTGGGGTCCCCCCCTTAATCTTTTGATAACAATTTTGGTGGGTTCCAGCCCGCCTCCCTTTCCCCCCCCCCCTTTTTTCCTTCTTTTTCCCATTCCTTCCCTTTCCCTTTCCCATTTCCCTTCTTCTCCTTCCTTTTTCCTCTTTTTTCTTGTCCCCCTCTTTTAGCTTTTCCTTCCTTTCCCTTCTTTTCCCGTTGGGCTTATTAACTAACATTACAGTGGTAGATACGCCAGTTATGGGCATGCAGCATAGAACAGCATCTAATATATAGCTATGGCCAGACTAATGTATTCAATTTATTCTTATGTTGATAGATAATTGATTTGAGCATTGATGGAGGCACATCATGTTCCTGCTTTTTTGCACTTTAAGTAGTAATTCTCCCTGGGAATGTGGGTGGCGCCCCTGCTCGGGGAGGCGCCCTGTGTAAAATTCCCCCTCCCTTCCTCTCGAGCGCCCACAAATGCACTCATGACGGATTCTATTTGTCTGGCCCCTATGGGGGTGACCTATGAGTGGCCGCACAAAGTAAGTCTTTATAAGACATGCATGAGTGGGCAGCCTAAACGGGGGTTGTACCAGCCATGAGTGGGCATGGTGGGCGAGGCGTGGTTTGCTCGCCGGTGTAGCGAGGTCCCACCCCCACATGATGTAAACATCTATCAGCATCTGAATCGATGAAAGGATGGACGTCACAGTCGGTGACGTCATTTCCCCTGGGCTGGATGTATGCTGCAACGCATATGCGTTCCAGCAACATTAGAGATACGGCGGTGACGTCACATCCGCTACGTCACATCCGCCGTGCCGGACCTGTGCTGCGACGCTGATGCGTCTGAGCAGCACCTGTGGAATGGCGGGAATTGAGGCGCAGTTTTTCAGGTATTTAAGCAGGCTTGACTTAAACTATTCACTCACCCAAGGAAGCGGCACGGGCGGCCGCGTTCGAAGGTGTCCCCTCTGCAGACTCCCCACTCCATACTTTTGTGTCCTTACCCGGTGCCAGGCTGAGTATTGGTCTCTGTTTCTTGGTTTGATAGTTATTACTAGTTGCACTGATTAGTTGTGTTTTTTGTATTCATGACCAACTTTTTTGATATATACTTATATCTTTTACACTTCATATTTTCTTAACATGTATACAGTTTTACTAGTGTTGTATTGAATCACTGTTTGCACATTGCACATTGGAATTAATATTGGATATGGTATCTTGATGTTTATGTTATTATATACCAGTTGTTTTGCACAGTTACTTTATCATTAGGAATCCTTTTAGATAGTGGGATCAGGGTTGTGCCGGCACAAAAATAGATCTTACAGGTCCGGGATTTAATATTGTTTGGACAGTATAGGAGTTGCCCAGATATGTTTGCTACAATTGTAGCACTGGATGAAACAAGGGATATGCAGTGTTTTTAATTGTTAGTGTTGTAATGTTTTGTGTGTGTGTCTCCTGATTAATGTTTCAATAAATGTAATTATACTTTTTACTATGTGGTGCTCCTGTTAATTGGGTTTCTGGGCTATGTCCCATGAGCCCATTGTAGATCCATATGTATTTATGTTAAGGCTGACATGGGGCTTTTCTCTCTTTTTTGTTTAGATCGTGGGCTAAGGTTGAGGGTTGTGGTTCCTTCTGGTCCCCCTTTTTAATTAGAGGGATCGATTATTAGGCTTAGGCCGTTAGCGTCTAGTAGCCTTATTGAATTTTCCTATTCTTAATCACCATAATGGAAGCATCAGGGGATAGTGAGCCGGGGGCCCCATTTGGGCAGGACAGTCTCTGCCCCTTGTGCAGAAGGAATCCTCTGGGCGGATTCAGCACTGTTTGTCCCACTTGCACCAGAGGCATTGTTTTGGACCATGAGCGGGTGGTCGCCCCTGACCCTAGCCCTGTATTACCATCGGTCTCTCCGGACCCTCCGCTGCTGCATTCAGCCCCTAGTGAAGGGGGAGCCAGCAAGGGGTCTCATACTGATTTTGCGCATAGGCTGGCTAGTCTTGAGAAGCAGATCTCATTGACAGCTCCTAAGAAAGCCTCGAGTAAGAATCGGCATCTGGAGCCGATTTACTCGGATGACGATCTTTTTGATTGCTTGGGTTCTGCGGAGGAAGGTGAGTTGCTGGATGATTCACGCTCAGCGGTGGAATATTCCGCTGGCGATGACATTATCTATGGTTCCTCCTCGGATGAGGATTCTTGTCTCCCGGATGATACGGAGAGTTTGCTCTCTTCCGTGTTTGATACCCTACACATTGTTCCTCCCAGAGTGGCTAAGAGGAAGCAGGGTGATTTATTTCGTCCTGAGAGGCCAAGACGGGTCTTCCCGGAGCAGCCTCACTTTTCTAATATGATTCTTAAGGAATGGGAAAGGCCCAACAAGTCACCGTCGGTCCCTAAGGGCCTGGATAGGCAGTACCCCTTTCCTGTTGAATTGGTTCGGTTATGGTGTCACCCTCCCGAGGTGGATCCTCCCTTGTCAGGCTTGTCCAATACCACTGTTATGCCGTCGCCTGACAATGCTTCCTTACGTAACCCTGCAGACAAGCCCATGGATCAGCTGGTCTGCCATGCGTTCACCTTTGCTGGTGCTCTCTTTTGTCCTGCGTGTGCCTCGGCAATCATCTCACTAGCCAACAGGAGAAAGGTGAGACACCTTGTGGCTATAGCTAAGGCTCGCAAGCGGGCGGAGGAGTATAAGGAACTCAAGGCTTGCTTGGATTTCATTGGCTTTGTTGTTACTGCCATGGATGATGTGGTCAGGCTTGGCGCCAGAATTTCGCCTTGCTCGTTGCTCTGCGCCGCTCGCTCTGGTTGAAGCAGTGGTTGGCTGATGCGGCTGCCAAGAAGTCCCTCACAAGTATTCCTTTTGTGGGAAACCGGCTGTTTGGGGAGCGCCTGGATCTTCTGGTCAAAGATTGTAGACTCCCTTAGAGAAGGAAACTGGCTTGGTCCTTTCGGAACCCCTCTTCTTATCGGTTCTTTTCGAGGAGGAAGAGGATCTTCGTTTCCTGGTGGCCGCAGAGATACCTGGGGCAGAGGTAGGTCCCGCAGCCGACCCAACTCCTCCTGGGGAGCTAAGTCCAAACCCCCTGCCAAACCCACTCAGGCATGAGGGGGCGCCCTCACCCATCCGAGTGGGGGGACGGCTTCTGCTGTTTGCTCAGATCTGGAGGCGTCACGTCTCGGAACGGTGGATTTAGGAGGTAGTGTCCTCTGGTTACAAGATAGAGCTGGCAGCCAGGCCACCCACAAAATTCCTTCGTTCAAGGATATCTCAAAACCCGCTAAAAGCTCAAGCTTTGAGAATGGCTGTTCAACACCTCCTGCGGATAGGTGTGATTTGCCCTGTACCCCGGCAGGAACAGGGTCAGGGATTCTACTCCAACCTGTTCACGGTTCCCAAGAAGGACGGAACACTACGGCCGATCCTGGACCTGAAGGGTTTCAACAGGTTTGTAAGAGTCAGACATTTCTGCATGGAAACGTTGCGGTCGGCGGTGAGATCGCTTCGGCCCGGCGACTTCATGACCACGGTGGACATCAGGGACGCCTATCTGCACATCCCGATTTTCTAGGGACATCAGAAATTCCTGAGGTTTGCGTTGGAGGATCAACATTACCAGTTTGTAGCACTCCCATTTGGGATATCTTCAGCCCCCCGTTTGTTCACCAAGGTGCTGGCGGGCATCATGGCTATCCTGAGGAGTCAGGGTATTCTTGTGTTACCCTATCTGGACGATTTGCTGATTTCGGCTCGGTCCCTTCAGCAGGCCGAGAGCGATACTCGGACGGTGTTTTCATCCCTGGAAGCCTTCGGTTGGGTAATCAATTACCCCAAGTCGTTTTTTACTCCCTCAACAGTGAGATCCTTCCTGGGAATGACAATGGACACGCTCAGGTCAAGGTTTTTCTGTCACTGCAGAGTCTCCAGATGCAAGTGCAGGCCTTGCTGTCTTGTCAGCAGCCTTCGGTACGTCTGGGGATGAGATTGGTGGGCCTAATTGTGTCATGCTTCGAGGCAGTACCCTTCACCCAATTTCACATGATACCTCTACAATTGAACCTGCTGACCGGCTGGAATCAGATGCAGGAATCTCTGGAGCAAGGTTTTTCGCTGTCCCCCCTGGCCAGGCAGTCCCTCTTGTATTGGTTGGACTCCCGGAACCTGCTAGTGGGCAAGTCCTTTCTGACTCCCCATTGGGAGATAGTTACCATGGATGCCAGTCTGACAGGCTGGGGAGGCGTTTGGCAGACCCAGAAGATCCAGGGTCAGTGGGGTCCGCAGGAGAACCGTTTATCCATAAATCTCTTGGAGTTGCGAGCAATCTGGTTGGTTCTTCTATGCTTACTCCCCATTTAAAAGGCCGTGTGATCCAGGTTCGATCGGACAATCAGACTGCTGTCGCCTACATCAACCACCAGGGCGGGACTCGGAGCAAGAGATCCCTCAAGGAGGTAACTCAGATTCTGACTTGGGCAGAGTAGAATGTTCCCTGCATCTCGGCGGTCTACATCCCTGGGGTGGAAAACCAGGAGGCAGACTCCCTGAGCAGGAGTTCCTTGCGCCCGGGGGAATGGTCCCTCAGCAGCGAGATCTTTCAGGCTCTGTGTCTCCGCTGGGGTCAGCCGGACATGGATCTGTTTGCGTCCAGACACAATCACAAGCTTCCAAGGTTTGTCTCCCTCTCAAGAGATCCTCTGGCCATTGCAACAGACACTCTGGCGATTCCTTGGACGGAGTTCAAATTTCTGTATGCATTCCCTCCATTTCCGCTCCTGGGCAGAGTGCTGCGCAAGATAGCCCAGGAAGGGGTACCAACCATCCTGGTGGCTCCTCGCTGGCCGAGAAGGAGTTGGTTTGCAGACATAGTCAGATGTCAATAGATCACTACATCATGCCCGACGACCCAGGGCTTCTCACACAGGGGTGGTTGCGGCACCCCAATTTACGTTCGCTGGCTTTGACGGCCTGGTTATTAAAACCTCCATCCTGAAGGAGAAGGGGTTATCGGCCACGGTTGTGCATACTATGATTCAGGCACGGAAGAAATCTCCTTCCGTGATATACTACAGAGTTTGGCGGGCCTATATCGCTTGGTGCGAGGCCAAGAGCCTTCCTTGCCAAAAATTAGCTATTTCTAGGATTCTGGAGTTTTTACAACACGGCTTAGACTTGGGGCTCCAGCTGAGCACCCTCAAGGGTCAGGTCTCGGCTTTAGCCATCTTTTTCCAGAGATCCATTCCCAACCATAGGTTGATCAAGACTTTTTTCCAGGGAGTCACCCATGTCCTGCCACCGCATAAGTCAGTATTACCGGTGTGGGACTTGAATTTAGTACTATCTGCTCTCCAGGGTCCTCCCATTCGAGCCATTGAGCGATGCTGCATTGTCTATCTTGACTCTCAAAGTGGTCTTTCTGGTAGCGATCACCTCGGTGCATCGTGTATCAGAGCTGGCCGCACTTTGTATGAAACCACCCTACTTCGAGCTGCACAGGGATAAGGTGGTTTTTCGCTTTAAACCTGATTTTTTGCCTAAGGTCATTTCTCCCTTTCACCTTAATGAGGAAGTTGTCTTACCTTCCTTGTGTCCAGCACCGGCTAATTATAAAGAACAGACCCTCCATGCTTTGGATGTGGTCAGAGCCATAAAGTATTACCTGGCTGCGACTGAATCCTTCAGGAAATCGGATTTTCTCTTTGTCCTAACAGAGGGTTCTAAGAAAGGTTTGCCACCAGCCAAGTCCACTCTCAGTAAGTGGATCAGACAGGCTGTGGTACAAGCATATTCTGCCAGGGGGAAGGAACCCCCTTTTCAGATCACAGCTCATTCTACAAGGGCTATTGGTGCCTCTTGGGCTTTTCAGCACCAGGCATCGGTGGAACAAGTTTGTAAGGCCGCAACTTGGTCTTCTGTTCATACTTTTACAAAGTTTTACAAGGTGGATGTCAGGGCCTCAGCTGACGCTGTTTTGGGCCGGAAGGTGCTTCAGACGGTAGTGAAATGAACTACATGCTGTTCCGCACTGGGGATCCCGCACATATGGACACTGCTTTTTGATGTCCCAATCGTGAAGACATTGGGACGGCCTGGACTGGATGGAAGAGAAAAATACAATTCTGTGACACTCACCTGTAGAATTGTTTTTGTATCCATCCAGTCCAGGCCGTCCCACCCCGCCCTTGTGTTCATTATGTCCTGTATGCCTGTTATGGTGATCAACCATTTTTGTTCACAGGACACTAGTTTTTCTAGTTTTTGCTTAGAGAGAGTACAAGCTGAAGCTATGTGAAGTAACATGGTTTCTTAGGCCTCCTGGCCTGCCCTCTTTTGTTGAGTACTGCTTTTAAACCACTGGGGAATGATAGAGGGGCAGCTGTCCTTATAGGGGGCCGGGAGGAGCTACATCTTTGATCTTGCTGTCAAGCGCCCTCTAGAGGTGAACACCCAATCATGAAGATATTGGGACGGCCTGGACTGGATGGATACAAAAACAATTCTACAGGTGAGTTTCACAGAATTGTATTTTTAGCAATAAAACAGTATTAAAAATATTAAGTGGAGTTAACATTTAGAGCATGAAAAATAAAGGAAAGGAACATTGAAATAAATATTGTATTTTGTTTTTATCTGTTGGACAGTAAATGCACTGCAATACCGCTAAGTGAAGGTAATGGCTGTTGCTGGCATATGGCACACAAAGTACACATTTTATTTAGGTATGGTAGGATTAATAGCATGTATATATTTACATTATACAACACAAGACAGATAGCAGGATGACCCTATGGCATTTTAATTTTACTCTTCTAAATGAGGGTAGTTTTGAAAAGATTGTGTTTAAAGTGAAGCACAAACCTTGTAACCTGGCTGTAGTGTCTATTGCGCATATACCCACCTCAGGAATCGATCCCCTGCCGACATCCCTAGCACTCCTGATCCTCCTCCTCATCCTTCTTATCTGATGTGCGCACCTGCCACCAGCATATCTAAATGTCTAGCTGAGAGCACACGCTGAAGAGGTGAGCAGCCAGAGTGGCGCCCAACAATTGTTTTGTTCACAGCTCCTTACCGGGCATGAATATTCACAGCACTGAGTTCTGATTGCACAAGCATGTGCAAATGTGGCGTATGATCGTGAAGTGAGGCAAGGAAACAGACGATCATGTTTTACATACAGGGACATAACATTCGGGATCTATACTTGCATTTTGAAACTCCCAATTCTCCTTTGAACACAACTAATTATATCTTTATTCTGGCTGATGCATAACCTGCGGCTCGCACTGCCCTCAGAACCTCTCGGGGGTTGGAGAGCTAAGCTTGCAGTGCAAGCGTCTGGCCACTAGAGGGCAGTGTGTTACTCATTTCTGATGCAGGAAGTGATTCAATTCTCTGTAAAGGTGGGTGACACACATGTGCTACTGGTGTGTTGGGTGTATTTAGCGACGACTATGTATGCTACTCCCAGCTCACTCCTACCCACTCCACCGCTGGTTACCTCTCTCCACCTTACCTGTGCTCACCTCACCTCTGCTTGTCTCTTCTCACTGAGATAATGTGCCCATTAGACCAAAAAAAGGTTGTGTGCACCTGCTGTAATGAATCTAGCTATGTGAGTAAGCAAACAGTGGTTCAGCTATATTATTTCCGTGTAAAGAATCTATAAAAGTGCTTGGAGCTAAGGCAGTCATCATAGTTAGGCTCTAACAGTTCAGCTATGTATCTCAAAATGTTAAGGTTGAATATCTTGGTCTTGTATTGAAAGAAATGTTTTCATATCTGGTTTCTTAAGAAAATTGGTCATAAGTGAAGAAAGGCTTTTGTATTGCCTGGTCGCTGTTGTTGGGAAGGTTCTGTGTTCCTGTTTTCTCTCTGGTCCAGCTGTTTGTTTCATCCTTGTAAAATCCTTCTAGAGGGAAAATTGTATTGTCCTTCACTGTCCTCACCCTACGTGATCTCGTTCCATCTCGTGTTTCTGGTATAGCTACCTTCTGTAAGGTTAGGATGTACAATGAATATGGGGACCCATGATTTCAGAAATGTCCCATAAAACCAAACAGCATAGAGCTAGCACTTTTCAGCAGCAATGGAATCCATGTATATTTCAATCAGATGTGAAAATGCATATGGGTCTTTAACTTTATAATTGCAGCCCCCTCCGTCACCCCAATCCCAAGTGTATTCACCAAAAAAGCTATCTAAGTAGATAAAGCGTACATGAATGCATGAAGTTATTTCCGGATCCAACAGTATCAGTTGTTCACCACACTCATTAGCATTGCTTTCTCTAAATAGTTTTATGTTGATCACCTTGTTTGGGGGGGTCAACATAACTTTTAGCTAATCTGTCTCTTAAATTAGGTGCACTCCAAAACACTATTTGAGAGTTAGTCGGTGGATGCTTCTTAAAGATGTTATCATTCAGCAACAAATGCCAAATGTTTCTTGATCAACTTAGTGAAATGTTTATGTTGAGTGCAAAAACCCATTATAAAAGCAAAATTCACATTGTTGCTCCTATGAAGTTTTTTTTATTCTGTGCTAAACTCATTTCTTTTTTGAATATTGACCATGTAATTAAATGTGATTTAGTATTGATTGTTTAACTTAAATGGTACTTATTTATTCTTTAAAATATTAATTGTATCCAGATATTTATGTAAGGCTGATGGTTTATGGAGATATTGGGCCTTAGTAGATTAAGATTTTCTAAATTACTAAATTTTTGGGATATTTTTTATTATAAACTAAAAAAAAATAATGTTAATGATATTTTAAATGATATTTTCCCCCCGGTGACCAATGTAGTAGGGATAAATTTGCCACACTTCCTTTATGAGATACTGCGACACTTCCGGTTGAAAGTTTGTGTTATGTTATGTTTCTTGTACACATAGCGCTAGTAGGTAGTTTTTGTCATTTCTACCATTTAGGCAAAACAAATAATTTCCCGGGTGTAGTGGCTTCAGACGGGTACAGACACACTGCATGGCTGGGAGGTAGTAGGCGCATATGTACGTGCACAAAACAGCTTCCATTATGGATTGGATGTTTCATCATTAGAAATGCCTGGCATGCAGATTAGTAAGCCCACATTCCTGTGATTAGATTTATTTATACATGCAAACTGACATTATTCCGGCAGTCTGGAGAAAGTTATCAAATAAAACACGTTGACGCTGCTTGGATGTCTTGTGTTTTTTTGTGCATTTTTAAAGCTTTGTATCTCACTCTACCTGGTGGTGGTGAGAAGACTGTAAGGCTGTATTGAAATGTGTGAACTATTTATGCTTTTTAACAGTGGGCTGGAAGTTGCTGCAAAAATCACAATTGAACATATAAAGTTCAAAATGATGAAAAATGCCCTGGCAAAAGAGGGCGACAACATTTCTAGGTAGGCTGGCAGTTAAACAAATAGCCCAGGCAAGGGGTTCAGTTAGGGCATGATAAGCTTACATCATGGTCTTCTGTGGCTCTGTGTTTTGTCCTGTAGAGATGTGTAGCCGCTGTGACTTATCAGTGAAAATTGTTAGGAAAGCAGGAATATGTTTTATTAGAATGCCTATACAGTGACATGAACGGGTTGACCAGCCAAATTAAAAAAACGAAAGAGTACCCACCCGCAGCTGATCGGTCCTACTCCGTTCCTACTTTTCAATTTTATCAGACTCCGACTCGAGCTCCGACGCCTACTCTGACTCTTTTTCAAAAATGGCCAATAAGTTACTGCAGTGAAATAAACCACATTTATTGGAAAACAATTCTGAACAATTTCTGAACAAGTAATTTAAAGTGCTACTGCAGGCAGAGGTAAGGTAAGCTAAGATTACATCATTGTGTCGGGCTAAACTGTTTCCCATTTTTAAATTGAAATAGAAATGGACGAAATATTGAGGTTTACAGGTTCAGGTTATGATTTTTCTTCTTAAAAAAGTTGGTGTTGCCCTTGGTTCTGTGATGCTGCTTAATAATCAGCTCTTTGCTTACAGAGATGTGATGACTCTGGAGGAGGAGGGAGGGGTGGGAGGGACCAGCAATCCTGTTCTGCTCTGCTGAGCTGATTGGGGAACGGGATGAAAAAGAGAATATCATTGGCTGGAGGAGGGAGGGGTGGGAGGGACCAGCAATCCTGTTCCGCTCTGCTGAGCTGATTGGGGAACGGAATGAAAAAGAGAATATCATTGGCTGAACCTGTAAACCCTGATATCTCGGCCATTTCTGCTTCACTTTAAAACAATTCAGGACAATGCCAAATGTAGCCTGACACAATGGTGTAACAATTACCTTTGCCTGCAGTATCACTTTAAAGGGACATTCTAGGCAAAAGATTAAATTAGCTGCCTTCTGCATGCCCCATGTTGGCTGGCAGGGGCGGCATCTTTCATTCACCAGAACTTTGCATTCCCTGATAGACCCTGCTGAGCATGCTCCCTATTGTTGACTCCTCTTTCCTAGTCCCCAAAATGAATTTCTTTGGGGTGGGGGGTGTAGCGATAACCCTTATCGCCGGAGGGCTTCACCGCCCGAGACGTCCTTTTCCCAATCGTGAGAGGTGCTGCTGGAATTCCAGAGTCGTCCGTGAGGAAACAGGAACAGCCCTTACAAGGGCTAGTGAATTGTAATATAGCGTTTCCCCCAATAAGAGACAGAACTCAGTATTGAGGGTGAAGATGAACTCTTTTTATTAGTGCTACTCTAGGCCTTATATACACAAGTCTCCATGCAATGACAACCACACTGACCAATAGCAGCAGGGCACACAATCCCTCAACTCTGCCGGTAACACAATCAGTAGAACAATAGCAGGCTGTAATACAATCAATCAGGACAATGCCATTGTCTGTGACGTAATCAATCAACACAATGGCAGTCTTGTAATACAATCCAAACTACAATGACATTGCCTGTAACAGTATCAAAATACAATGACATTGTCTGGAACCTAATTAAGAAAAGGCCAGTGAATGACCCGGTGGGCAATGGAATAGTGATGACACCCAAAAGACAGAGCCTCTGTCACAGGGGGGTACTGTTAACTGAAAGTTGCATGGATGAGACATCTGCTCCTGAGGAGGCCCAGCAGTGGGGGAGCTCAATAGGTCTTTTTAAGAAATATAAAGCAGACTGAAGAAAAGATGCAGCCCCTCATATTCAGCATGGAAAGAGCAACTCTTTGCTTGGTATGTCCCTTTAAAGTGACTGTTGAGGCAATAACATAGAAGGTGTTTTTATGCAAGAGAGTAGTTAAATATCAAATGACTCCTCAGTGCAACCTGCATCTTAACCACCCAGCTCCTACGACAGCATGTAGGCACAGTATAGTATAAGGGACAGGGGAGATTAGATAACTCATTATCACTACTTCTGTTGCTACTTTTCACAGTTTTTATAGACAATGGCTTTTAATTGAGAAAAAAACATATTTATGATTAATGTTTCTAAACTTGCTAAGAAAATTACATTAATTATACAATATTAGTAAGAGATTTTCTTTTTTGGGTAGGAGTAGGTACATTTTTTCCAGTGCCAGCCAAAACTAGCTCCCAATCCATGACCCCGACATCACAATGTTTCCACGGCCAGCTGTGCCTCTGCGAGCCCTCTGCCTCTCCCTTCACAATCCCGCACATATCGGAATGGGGCACCACACACCGCTGGGAAATGGGATGTTGCCGCTACCTATTCTGTCACTCAGTTCAAAACATGCGTTATGCCGTGCATTAGTAGGCACAGCATGAAGCGTTGACTGGACGAGAGCTCACACTTGCTGTGGGAACGGCGGAAAGGTTGTGTGGGTGATTGGGGGGGAGGAGGTTAGCAAAGCGGGGCATCCCATATCTGGATGGACTGCAGACAAGGACCTATCACCAGGATAATGAAAATTCTAGTGATAGGACTACTTTGAATGAAAGTCCAAGTGTCTTTACTGTGAGACAGTTGATTTCTGGGGAAGTTCCATGTTTCTGCATGTCTGTGTCTCCTCACTCTCTCACCATCATAGGAATTTGTTACCTTTTTCAATATAGTCAGTGAAATATGTACTAAGCTTAGAAGCACATGAGAAAAGGACAGCACTCCCAGCGTATACAGATGGTGTCCCCCCACACAGTCTGTTGCAAAAGGGACGGGATTAGGGCTAACTCTTTGAGTGTTAAAAAGTTGGCCTTGAAAAAATAAAATCTTGGGGCTAGCTTCAACAGATTTATTCAGCAGGATGACTACATGGCAGGTATTCAGGCACTGATTTCTTTTTTATATTTAGCATTTACAGTCCCTAAAATTCAGTGCCAGGGTGTGCTAGTACACTGACAAATTCTAGACTGGTGTAATCTTCTGTCATGTGCACCAAGACAATAAATTCATACCCTTGAACTTACCTGTAGACTGGGAGGTGCTTCCTCCCCCAGCATAACTAAATGGCTGTGTGCAGGCGTGCGCTTCAGCTGGAGGTTCGGCCAAAGGCAAAGACAGCACTGTGGGATGCCCCTGTGTTTAAAACCCCTTTGAATTACTGACTGCTTACCTCCCTCTGCGCTTCTCATGCTATTGTAGGTGCATACAGCCACAGCGAGCAGACACGCCGGTGGGTGAACAGCAAGGAGGCTGTGTACATATGCTGTTGGAGTGTAGAGCAAGTTAAGCAATCAGCAATTGGGGGGTTTCACATAAGGCAGCATCCCAACTCTGGGAGGGCTTTCACCTTGCTCTAGAGTCTTTTAGACCCTAGTACTAGGGTTTTGGCTACTACTTAACTGCAGGCTGGTTTAAACTGGTTTTAATGAGTCCAGGATGCCTCAATCTAGGATGAGTTAAGGCAAGGTAAGGTAAATTATATGCTGGTACATGATGACATTATCAAGACTTCAGTATTCCTAAAAAGAAAATGGTGCAACCTGGGTTTCATTAAAACCTGGTCTTACAACCATTTTGAATAAATGAAGCTACGAAAATTCCTTTATTACATTTTTTTATTAGAATACGGAGTAATTAGAAAAATTGTACAAAAAATGTCAACGACAAAAACCTGCACTAAAAAATGTCATTATGAAAATGCTCACTAGAGGCTCAGTTAATCAAAATGGTGGTGCAGAAAACATGTTTAATGTGTGCTAGAATACATAAAAACGTATTTGATAAAGACATTTCCAGACCAAATTTGCTAAAGAACGACACAACATCAGCTGGTGGGTGAAACAGTTTGAGGCTGCTTATACAAGGACGAAAGTACGGGACATACCTTTGTGAAAGCAAAATTATGTAAAACATTTGTGTGACTTACCTATGAGGTCCCAGGAAGTCAATGTGTAATGCCAGCAGAAAATTTAAAAGCTTAGTAAATTGCTTCCCTTAGCTATCCCCCCTCGGCAATCAGTGTTGTTAGCTATTTAAAAAGATTTAACCCTATGTAGATGTTGCACTCTTGAACTTCATGAGAACTGCCATCTTGCTACACACCTGAGAGCCTTAAATTTATGTGCAGTCATCCCTAGCCAGAGGTGGATATCCAAAATCTGTAAGAACTCATCATTGCTCTGAAAGCTCCTAGCCACATAGTAGGAACTGTTTCAAGGCTGTGCAGCTGCCGTCCCATAGAGTTACATAGCTCCCTCTACACACACAGAATTCCTTTCCTCATCAACCACTGACAGCTTCAAAAAAAGATTAGATGCTTATTTAGAAGAAAATAACATTAACAGTTACTATTAGCGGTTATCAGTAAAAAAACAAAAAATAAAATAAATAATATAAAATAAATAAAAAATAATTTCCCCTACCCCAACACCCTTGGTTGAACTTGATGGACATATGTCTTTTTCAATCGTGTTAACTATGTAACTATCACTGATCACCCTTCCTCTGCTCCCCCAAGACTGATGACATCTCACATGTCATTGTACAGACAGGCTTCCATGCGTTTCTGGGACATATGTCTCTTTCAGTTTGGTATGGGCTGCATGTAGGGAAACGCTTAAATTTGCTGCTGCCTCCAACCTGACAGCTGGCCTTGTGTGGAGATACTGAATGCTACACGCTGCAGCCCAGTTGGGAACTTTCAATCAATGCAACAAGCTACAGAAAGATGTTATCCCCTTTTTATATTCTGTGTGGAAACTAATAACATCTTTCCCTGGCTGGATGTGTCGATCAGCTCAACAGGCTCTACCCTACACTCATGCCCATGTGTAATCAGGACTCTCAGGTGTGTAGCAAGATGGACGCTTTCATGCTGTCATGGGGTTAAGCCCCCTCAAACAGCATATGCCTCTGATTATAGTGTATGAGTGTGTAAATGTAAATTTGTAACTGGAGATCTGCTTTAACATCCAGCAAGCAACAGTGTTGTGCATGTTACAAAAGTGCCTGCAGTTCAAAGCTTTACAACAAAATAAACAAATCTAAACAGGGTCTAACAACAGTTAAACAATAGGATCCACTCCACCTTGCTGCTACGGGTATTGTAAAAACCAATGTATCATGTAGACATCTGCCGTGTCACAAGAGGTACCCACAGTGAACATCTATGAAACTCTCTAGAGACTTTCACATTATATTGGTATTGGTGAATAAAATTCATTACAACAGTTGTTGGTATGTTTTAATTTGGTATCATTGTTTTGTAATTACCTTGTACTATTATTGCAATTTGTGTGCTGTCAAATCATTGCACCAAACCTAGATATATGAAAGGTAAACATAAATACAATAAATTGGTATGTTTGTAATGTAATCAGTAAAATTACAATTACAATTAAAATGTTTATCACAGCAATTTAATGGTGTTTTGACTTTTACCTTTAGCGCGGCAGCAAGGGAGTTGCAATGACATTAATTGATTGGTGGCACCCACTGCTTAGAAGAAAACAAACCAATTTTAAGATGACCTGTAATCTCAAAAGGCCAGCGAAATAACATTTTTGAGATAAGTGTTTACACTCTATGCAAAATTCTAAATATCACACAACATATTTGCTTATGGCAAAAAATACTTTTTTTTTTTTTGAACAGGAATATTTGCATTAACCAAGTAGTAAAGTGCCAATAACAGCAGAAACACCAAGATCAGGCTTGTTAAAGTGGACCAACAGTCAAAACTGACCTAAACCAGACCAACACAACAAACACAACAAAGAATCCCTCCACAGGGCAATTTAAATTTGTTGCGCATAAAAAATAGTTTACCTTTTTTCTAACTACTGCTGTAGTAAATTTTAGAAACAAAAATGGCAGCTCATGCATTTGCAGGCCACCTGCAAACAGGAAGTGCTGCTGGGCCTCCTGTCAGTGTGCATTGTCAGTTATGTAGGTTAAATTCAGGCAGCAACATGGCTGAGATGCAGGATGAGGAAGCTCCAAAATGGCCATTACCTTTCTTTTCCAACTGTGCCAGGCTGTTGGTCCGGTTTAAGCTTAAACCGGACCTTCACCATGATTTAATGAAAAGCCCAAACTCTTAAAAAACAATTCCTCAGCATCTAAAATTAATATATGTTACATGTTTAGTCACTAATTTATTATACTTTCCCCCACTGGGCTGCAACTCTGTTCGGGAATTTAGGATACGGGCGCCGCCATCTTGACTCAGAAGCATCACACTTACTGAGGAGAGGAGAGTGGGATAAGGTACAGGGGGGCGGGTTATAGCTGTGCTTTGCTCAGACAGAGCAGAGCTGGGGTCAGGGAAAGGTCAGCAGTCCCAGAATGCAGAGCAGCACAGTCACTTCCTGTTTGCAGGCACTTCCTGTTTGCAGGCTGCCTGCAAAAATGGCAGCTTCCATAAGCCGCCATCTTGGATGTTTAAAGGCTTATAAAATGCAGTAGATGCCGGTAGGATGATTTTTAATGTGAGCAATCTGTATGTACAGGGTGTGGGAAACATATAAGATAGATTCTTATTTAGAGTGAAGGTCCGCTTTAAAACCAGACAAAAGAGGAGTTAAAAACCAGGGATGTGGAGTTGAAGCTAGTGTTGGCTGGAGCCATAAAAAATATACTGACTCCAGCATAAAAAATCTCTTCCATGCATTGTATAATGAATGTAACTTTTCACAGAAACATTATATTAATAAATATATGTTATGTTCTTTCAACCTGAGGCCCTTGTGTATAACAATCAGAGATAAGAAGCATCAGCTGGGTGTTCTAGTGGTGATAGATAACGAGTTCCCCAATATCCCCTGTCCCTTATACTCTTCATGCTGCAAAATACAAAAAGTCTATATTTATCTGCATCTCCTTAGTGCAGGTCCGGTGTTCCCAGCAGCTCCTTCAGTGCCAGCATACTTACCAATGGCAGCAAGCCAGGGATTGCGTCTTCCAGTACTGACGGCTTCTCATGGAGGCATCCATGAAGCCTTGTTTACAACCATACAAACCTACTCCATTGAGTGCAATGGAAGGTCTTTCCAAAGACCTCCTGGCCTTGGCACCCCCCCTTCATTGCAATAAATATCGATGGATGCCTCCATGTCTGCCCAGCGATGGAGGATGATGCTGCATGAAAAAGCTGTGCAGGACAAAAGGTAACTGAATACTTTATGTTATTCGAGTTGATTCTGAGCCCCTTTCTTGATATTTTTTTGTGTTTTTCCTTTTTGTTTTGTGGTTTCGTTCATTTTATCCCCCTCAGCTGATTCAGCAGCCTTTTTTCTGTGCAAATTTTTGTGTGATTTTTCATTTGGTATAACGTTGAGAAAGGGGCTCTGAATTAACCCTATTGTCTGGACAGGAACATTCCAGGCAAAGGGTTAAATTAGCATATTTTCTACTCTCTCCGCATCTTATTTTTGTTTTTTTGTATAATCTGTTTTTATTGAAACATATAAACAGAAACAATACATGGGGAACAGTCCCTGTTTCGGTACAGAGAAAAATCTTAGACACAATAAACCAAAGACTTTTTAACAGAGAATGGTTCAGAACAACAACCATATGAGTCATATCACACCACAAAGAAGCCCCATGCCCGGCTGCCGTCCGAATGCTCCCCAGGTGCCTGGGTAATGAGGGCATCTTATTTTTTAACCTGATTTATATTTCTTTATATCAGGCAGCATATATTGTATTTCTTTATATCAGGCAGCAGAAGATGAATCATCCATGCATTTTCATTGTAACAGTCCCTATTCATTTTGGGGTCTAGGAAAGAGGAGTCAGCAGAAAGGAACACGTTGTATAGGGTCTGTCAGGAAATGCAAAGTTGATGATTGAAAAATGCCACCCCTGACAGCCACCATTCTGGCAGGACATTTAACTTGGAATGTCCCTTTATGTTATGTTTGTTGTATTCCAATAAGTATGCTTTTGTGTTCTATATAAGGAGCCCTATTGCTTATACTGTATAATGATGAGAAAAAGCCTGATGTAAATTTACTAATTATTGGCAAATGATGAAGGAGTCGGGGTCAAGGCCTGATAAAACTGAGGTGTCGGAGTAGGGCTTTGGCCTACCTAGTATATATCCCTGCAGAGCAAAGTGCAGTACTATTTTAGTCAGAGGTGATGGTTGAGGAATTTCCCTGGTAGTTCGGGCATGTGACCCCAGTATGGAAAAATACATGGGGAGGCCGATTCATTAATAGCGCCAGGTAGCGCCAGATGAGCGACTGTAGCGTGATTTTTTCAGCGCCAGCCAGTATTCGCTGTGCTTGGCCGGCGTTAGCTTGTTGCCAGCGACTCAGTCTGTGTGCGGTAATGTTGAATACGGGCTTAGGGGTCGCTGTTTCACAGGTTCAGCGTTGTATGTGAGCGCCTGACAACGAATGGCCAGAGCGAACGGCTAGCTTCATATTCATTAACAAATCACGCTCCGAATTTGCTGTCGCTGTCCATTCCTTGTTTAAACCCCAGAGCGCTGGCGGCGATGGGTGTTAACTAGTTTTTAACCCCTAAACAACCATATTTTTTGATTGTAACATTATACATGTTTTTAGAATCATTTTGTAATATGTATACATTAATATCAGATCTGTTTTTACTTAAAAATAAATCCTAACATTGCAGAAGTGGTCTCCGAATTTTTGACATTAAAAAAAAAAAAAAAAAATAATAATACCAATTAATTATGATTAATTATAGATTGCTCCATTGAAATGCATTGGACATCGCCAGGGAGCGACAGCTCATACCTGGCGCTGTGAAGGAATTTGCAGCGGCGCTGTTCGGTCCAGGCGGCTTCATGATGAATGCCGCTCTAGCCGTCGCTCTCGCCGGCGCTAGCCTCATTTTGCTTGATAAATGCGTCATTGTGACCGCCGCCGGGCGTACTTGAGTCGGTAGCCGCCGATAGCTGGCGGTACCTGGCGCTCGTCAGACACTACCTGGCGCTAGCCCGTGATAAATAAGGCCCTTAGATGAATTTAAAGCAGAAGTCCAGTCTGTTTTTGACAACTGCTTTCCTTGCCCGCTTTTCAGTACCATCCTCCGACAGTCCCAGAGCTGGGTGCAGCCATCTTGAAAAGGCTGTACAGACCAGCATCCCTGACACCTCAGTGCCTTCTCTGTCCATCTTCCGCTCATGCACTGGTTCCAGCACTGGATGAGTTTTTTTGGTTGTAAGCTTTGTTCTGCTTCAGACCTAGGGGAGAGAGGCAGGGCAGGAGAGTTTAAAACCAACTGGACAACCGCTTTAAAGAGGACCAAAACCCATTTATAAGATTCCAGGGCTGCTAGATTCCCTCCCCCCGGGCATCCAGAATTAGGATGTCCCACTTTCTGAAACCCCCTAGCTCGCCCGGAAACTCACCTTCTTCCCTGGTCCAACTGTGCATGCTTGAGCAGCCGCCAGATCCCCGCTATCCATTTAGCAAAGCGCATGACCTTGCTAGGCATTTGGGAATGGCCGGGCACACTCCCTGTTGGAGGGCAGCAGGGGATGTGACCACCGGCGTGCTCGGGTCCAGTCCCTTAGACGAAGGCTTGGAAAAAGGGGGTGGGAGCTCGCTGATTGGACGAGAGGCAGTGCATGCGCCGGACCAGGGAAAGGTAAGTTAGTTCAGGCGACCTGGGGGGTTTCACACAGCGAGGGGTCTTGGGTGCATGGACCAAAACCCAGGATAGTAAAAATCCTGGGTTTTGGTCCACTTCAAGTGTTACACATAGGCATGTACAGTAAATCAAGTGAAGTTAAAATAGTTAAAAACTATTTTCCTGATTGTCAAGGAAGACTGTTTGCAAATAAACATTTCATGATACACTGTTCTATATTCTGCCTATTAATTATTTCAACAATGCATATGTGTTCAGTCATTTGATGAATAGCTCCCCATTTTTTGCATACTACTTATCTGGTTGGCTTGGTAAGTTGAAGAGCAGAGAGATTTCATGCCTGTGTATATTAATATTTAATATTTTGCCTGGCACCCTTCTGCCTGGCATGTGTGCCACTGATGAACATTCTGTATTAGGAGCTGTGTTTGCCAGTGGGCTTTGTAGATATATATGGAAGTGGTTGTCTCACCACACAATACATAGCAAAAGTAGGTCACGTTCTGCTCCTGTACTTTGTGTTTTTTCTTTTACTCTATGTTATCTATCTTAGTCCCTTCTGTAATCTGTTTCACCATGCATGTCAGTCAGACACAAGCACATCAAAACTGTCAGAATCAACTACCTGTACTTTAAGGTGTACCAATCACCCTCTGTGGCTGCTAGCCTGCCCACAGGGATGCCCCACTGTGTGAAACCCCCAGGGTTATATGTAACCTTATCTTTCCTGGCAGCTCCCTCGACTCTGTGTTCACTGGCGGCTGGATGCCTGGCATCCTTTCAGCTGTGCATGCTCACGCGCACCAGCCATTCAGATAGCCATTCACATGGGAGCAAAGGAGCAGCCCCCGGCAGTCCTTGTGCCAACATGTAGTCTAAAACAATGGCTTTAGGCCCTCCTCTTATCAAGGTGGAATCCAGGTACACTTCCATGATTACCAGGTCCTGTAGGACCTTCAGTGACAGCCAATCACAACAGCAGTGGTGTGCTAGACCCTAACAACTTGCAAAATTGCAAACTAGCTGCATAGGCAGTAAAATAGCTTAGCAGAGAGGTGAAGGGGGAAGGCAAGTAAGCATGTGTGTCAGTGGAGTATCTAAGTGGTGGCAATTGTGTGAGATTCCATGCCTTTTTAAATGCATGATAATATCTTGGTGGCCTTGGAAGCAGCTGCTTGACATTGCATGCTGTTATTTAGCCTGTGGCCTACTAGTACCCCCAGATCCTTTTCAACAATTCTCCCAGTTTTACTCCCCCTAGGACATATGTGGCCTTCAGGTTATTAGACTCCAAGTGCATGACTTTGCTTGTGAAAATCTTCAATAGACTGCACTGTGCCACATAAATAGAGGCAATGCATTTAAAGTGGACCAACACCCACGGGTGATCGGCCCGGGAATCTATAAGATTCCCGGGCCGATCACCCCCCACCCCGCGGGACATCCGAGATCGGGATGTCCCGCGGGGTGAAACCCCCCCAAACACCCCAACTCACCTACCTTATCTTCGGCGGCGGCCGGCCGCCGCCGCCTCCCTCGCGCCCCTGTAGGCGCGCGCGTTCAAAGTGACGCGAGGGAGGCGGCGGCGGCGGCCGCCGCTTAGACGTTCCTTGTACGTTGGCGCTGGGAGCGGGGAGAGGTGAGTTATTCGGGGGGTTAGGGGGGGTTTCACACAGCGGGGCACCCCGATCGGGGGTGCCCCACCGAAGTGGACCAAGACCCAGGATAGTCAAAATCCTGGGTGTTGGTCCACTTTAATTCCATCTCGTTTATAAACAAGTTGAAACTTAGAAACGGTAATCATTCAGAGTAGGTATCGTTGACCTCAACTCTCTGCACACGATCCTTCAGCCAGTTTTCAATCCAGTTACAAACTGTATTTTGTAATCCTGAAGACAATTTCCACAATAATCGTCTATGGGGCACAAATACTTTTGCAAAATCCAGAAAAACTATATCCACAGCTGCCCCTCTGTCCAGGCTTCTACTCACCTCCTCATAGAAGCCAATCTGATTAGTCTGGCAGCTTCTGGCCTTAGTAAAACCTTGATGTTTGTCACTTATAATATTATGCATAGTTACATATTTGTGTATGTGGTCCCATAATAGTCCTCAAGCTATTTTCCCACAATATATGTTAAACTAACAGGCCTGTAATTGCCCGGAGAAGATCTAGAGCACTTTTTAAAAATCTGAACCACATTTTCCTTGTGCATGGGCACCATGGTTGCCTTGTGCCAGTCCCTTGGCACTATACCAGTTCTTAGTGAGTTTTTAAAGATTAGGAACAGTGGTGATGAGATAACTGAGTTATTTAAGACCTTTTGGGTGAAGTCTATCTGGTCCTGCAGTTGTATTCATGTTTAAATTATTTAGTCTTTTTTGGATGATATCTATGTTTGTTAAGTATTATACTCGGGCTATTGCTATCAGTGGCATTTGCTGTGTTCGGCTCCTTGCTCCTCTCTTGTGTACACAGAGCTAAAGAATCCATTTAAACAGCCCCACCTTCTCTTCATCACCCTTTCCCCATCATCAATAATTAGGGTACCTACCTGTTCTGATTTAGTTTTCTTTGAATTTGTATATTTAAAAAAACGTTTAGGCTTTGTTTTGCTTTCTTTGGCCAAATCTCTTTTGCCTTATTTCTTTCTCACATGCTTTATTTACTAATTTATACTTTTCAAGAATTACAACTGATTTTTAAATTCCCCTTTCTAGTTCTTTATTACCCTTTTAACCACAGATGTCAGCCATGAGGGGTTTAATTTTTGCTACTTATATTGGTTACCCATAGGAATACATTTTGGAATGTTGGTACTCACAATTGATGCTCCCAGTCTATGTCCTGGAGTGTAGCTCTGAACCGGGCCTTCCTAAAATTCAGTGTTTTTGCCCTCCCAGACAGAAAATCTTTCTTACAGTTTATGTAGAATATAACTATATTGTGGTCACTGTCACTGTTAAGATTTTCACAGACTGCTACTGTTCCTATCAGGTCATTACCAGATCCAAAAGAGCATCACCCCAAGTAGGAGCCTCCACGAACTGATTCATATAGTTATTCTGAGGAATGCTCTCCCCCTAATATATGCTTTGAATTCTTGCTTTACATAGAGACACACTCCACCCCCTTTCCTATTTACACTGTCTTTCTGAAAGAGAGCAAATCCTTGAAGATTGACAGTCCAGTCGTGTCAGGAATCCAGCCATGTCTCAGCCCCACCAATACCCTTCCATATTTTCTTCCAGTACCAGAGCCTCAAGCTCCCCCACCTTACTTGCCAGATTTCTGGCATTTGTGAACATACAGTTTAAGTTCTTTTCTAGTTTGACATGTTGAGCATTATTATTAGCTTCTACAGTAATGCATCCACCTAATTTTTCTCATGAATCTCTTTATCCATCATAGCAGTCCTCTTCCTTCTAATTCTCCACCCACCACCATATGCTGTCCCATAAGTAACCTGTCTTGCCCTTTGTTTTCTCTCTTGCTCTCCCCCTCATCTCTAGTTTATATACCCCTACCCCCTCTAGTATCCTCTTACCCAGCACAGCAGCCCCCCTTCCATTCATGTGCAAATTATCTGCAGAATACAGTTTGTACCCCAATGAAAAGTCAGCCCAGTGCCCTGCACCAGGTCTTGAGTCATGCGTTTAACTTAGCTCCCGCTGTTGTTCATGTGTGGTGCATGGCACAGGCAGTATTCCAGAGAATACAACCTTGGAGGTCCTTCTCTTCAACTTGGTGCCTAATTATTTAAATGTATATTGATCCTCCATCTCCCATTAATTCTGTCATTGGTTCCCACGGGGATCACAACAAGTGGGTCATCCCCAGCCCCTCCCAGTAATTTATCCACCCTTTTCACCACATGCCGAACCCTGACACCAGATAGACCGCAAACCATTTGATTCAGGCTGTCTTGGTGACAAATTATTCTATGATAATAGAATCCAAAATTACCACTAACTGTCAAGTCCTACCTAAAGTCCCAACCACCCGCTCACTAGCTGGTCTGTCCTCCTGGCTGTTCAGTATCTGCTAGGGCTGCCATTTATGAGACTGACACTCTTGCATAATTACTCAGCTTGGTAATTTTGTTAGGGTGCACGGACACAGGTATGGCCTTCCTTTTCTTTGCACCCTTTCTACTCCCTCTATCTATATTTACTCAGATACTTATCTGCTCCTCCTGACCCATTACTCCACCCTCTGTTTCTACCCCACTTAATGCCTGCTCAGTGAGCAGAATGCCCTTGTCCATATTGTCAGTCTCGCTCAGTGTTGCAATTTGCGCCTCCAGATCTCTAACCCGAGCTTCCAATGTTGCAATTTGCTCACATTTAACACAGTGGTATTCACTCTGGAACTGAAGCTTATACATATAACATATTGTGCACTGAAGTAGACCTCCAATGTTGCTAGCCATTATCCTATTTACAAGAACAGCAGTGAAATCGCAATTTTAGTGCTTACAGTTGCAGCAACTTCGGCTTTTAACTTCTTATGTTAGCTCTATAACACTTAGGCAATAAACACCTAAAGCCCCCCAATATAATGTCCCTTCACTTATAATACAACCTTTCTTGAAAATACAACCAGAACTCTCAAGTTACTAAACTCACTTTAAAACTATTTTATTTATAGCAAAGCAATACCTCCCTTTACCAGTGTCAGTCTACCGCTAGTCTGGCAAGAACAGGAGAGGAGAGAACATTGCCATTCACTTTCATTGTCTACCTTGCGGCTGATTCAGTGTCAGGTGAAAATTTACACCCCGTAGACAATGAGAGTGAATAGTTTTCTCTCCTAAAAAAAAGACGTGAGTTTTCTCACCAGGCTCTGAATCGACCCTATGGTCCTAATACAAGTTAAATTGGGTTGGGGGTATTTTATAACAACCCAAAACACCTAGGGATAATCGTGGGAAATGTGAACTGGAAAGATAAATTAGAACATGTTCCCAGTGGAAAATGAAATACCCTATAAAACTTTTTACCAAAATAAAACAAACCTATTTACAAGTCTATAAATGGTGGCAGGCTTTCCCCCACTGAAACAGCTTATCCCACCCCGGCTCACTAATGTGGCATGGTGCTGCATTTTTTAAAATAAACAGTTGGTGGTATAATGTGCATATCAGGACTCTGTTGCATCCTCAATGTTTTTTCATATTTTAAATGCTATTTGTTTGACCCACTCCCGCCAGCAAACAGGTGCCGGCTTTTTTTTTTATAAGGAACTAGCTGGTGTCTGCTAGGAGCTCTAGCTGTGTGCTCTGTTGCCGTACCTCTCTAGTTCCATCACTGCGTGCTGTGTTATCCTGTGAGTGGGCGGGTGTCAAAAAGTGTATGCTTACAGGTATCCCCCTCCCCCTGAGCTGGGCAAAGTGCAGCAGAGCAGGGAAAGATAAACGTTTACTCGTCTCACTGTCCACCCCCCATCTACTATGCTGACTGAGGCACTTATGTGCTGGGCTCCAAATTGCCAGCAGGGACATGCAGAGAAGAACACTGCTACCTTTTTTGGAGTGTGGCTGTGTGTTCTCTGCGCCTTCTTGACAGCAACAGTTCTGAAACCCGTCTCCATGTGCGCTGTCTAAAATGTTTCCCTTATGTAACCCTTTCTTTGATGGAGAAAAAGTGACAGCATACCTGACTGTGTTGCTGGCTATGTCACAAAATCTCTTAAAGTGAACTAAAATTTGGGTTTCTAAAAAACCTGTTTGGGGATGTTCTGCTATGGAAAACCCCTGGCTCACCTAATTTTCTTACCTGACCGGTGGTCCCAAAGCGCATTCACAAGTTGGAACACACCTCTGCCATAATCCTGGCACTCCATTTATTCAGATAAAATGGTGGTTGATGCAATCTATTCTGAATGAATGGGTTGGAGGAGAGCTGGTGCATACACTGTGGGATTGTTGGTCAGGCAAGAATGTCGGGCAAACCTAAGAGTTTCACACAGCAGGGACCTACAAATCAGGATGCCCACGTTTACTACAGTAGTGGGCAACACCCAATTTTGTAAAAAAATGAGTGTTGGTTCACTTTAAAGCACCTCAAAACCCTCTACCGCTACCCACTAGTTGATTGGTTGATCTCAAGATGCTGGATGACATGGCCAGCCTCCCTTTAGTGTGGGAAGTGCTCCTGTCCCAGCCCATCTTAATGGCTGGGCATGGGAGCACACCTAGCTAAAGGGAAGCAGAGGATGCAGAAAGGTGACATTTGCAGGAATCCCACCGGCCATCGCGAATTCGAATGCCCCGGAGAAAGGCAAACAACCGTCCCGGAAGTCTTTTGGACTCCGGGCCAGCCACAGAGGGTTTTGGTCTGCTTTAATGTTTTTGTACAAGGGGTGTCAGGAGGAAAAGTTGTCATTGAAAGTAAAAGTCTAAAAAAACCTAAAGGGATACAGTACTTTCCCTGATTGGGTGCCTTTACCTTCCAGGCAACATTTCCATATGCATCTTCTGTCACCAGGCGGCCTACATGACACAGGGCTACTCCCCGCCTATAGTTACAGAGCCTCCAGCACATGTACTCATTCCACTGCAATGGAAGGGGTGTGCTAAGTGAAATATCCATTTTATTTTTTTAATTGATTGGACTTGCTGTCCAGTGTTGCTGGACAAAAAATGTGGCGCCATGGTCCAAAGTTTTCTCCTGGGCCCTCTGCTGTCTGTATTATTTGGGCAGATGGTAGAGCACTGACATACTTGGACACTCATTTGTGTCACACATTTTCTGAGGCACTCCTAGGGCAAGCTGTTGGATGCATTTCCCTGGATGGGGACTGGCACTGGCATTTGTGACCTACTGTATTTTTTTTTTTTTGAAAAATGTATGTATGTTAATAAAATGCCACAAATACAAAGTGCCCCGGGAAGTATGTCAAATAGTCTGCTGTTGGAATATTAAAATAAATGCCCAATTGTGCCCACTACCCAGTGCCACAAATCCAGAGTGCCCAGCCAGGGAAGCTGCTGATTCCCTGGTCACTTGTGACATACTTTGTAAGGACAACATTTTTCAATCATTTTAGGCTATTAGGGGGAATCTTCTCACACTCGACCTAATGATTGTGCATCTGGGGGTGGATTTTCTCACACTCCGCTTATTAAACCGCCAGCTGCTCCCTCATGCATCTGGAGCAGGGTGGAGATGGGGGAGCAGTGGGGTGCAAAGCAGAGATGGGGAGCAGGGTGAGATAAGGAAGCAGCGTGTAGCAGGGTGAGTTGGCAATGCAGTGGGAAGCAAAGCAGACATGAGGCTCCACCATGTCTAAAGAAGCACTGAATAGCTTAGCAAAGATCTCCATTTAACAGCAAGGTCATTAAAAAAGGACATAAAGAAGACTTTTATGAAAACACAAACCAGAAAGGTTGATTTCTAAAGTAAAAAGCAAAAAGTAAAAGTTGTTTAAGGTGGGTTAATATTGTATTTTATTCAATCAAAAATGTCTTTGATAAGGGCTTCCACACACATCTTTGCATGGAGCCCCAGAAATGATAAGCCCACTCCCCCTGCCTATAAGAAGCACCTTGGAACAGTTTAGGCAGTGCAAAGGATTTTTCTATGAAAATTGCAAATGCCTCTTAAAGAGGAACATCGGGGGAGGTTAAAACCTCCCCCAAGCCCCACCGATCTGCTGCTCCCCCCTCTGGTTTTACCTTTGGCCATTCATTACTCACCTCGCCAAGGGATCCATTTTCTAGGTCCCTCGGTTTCCAGACGACCTTCCGATGGGCGGTGCCATCTTGGGGGAACCGTGGGGCGGCTAAGGCTGTGCTTGTGATTAACAGACGACTAAGTGGATGGCGGGGTGAGTATCGGGCCCTGAGGCAGCCAGATGTTGCCGTAGCACATACAAAAGTTAAGTTCAATGTTCCTCTTTAAAGAATTACTGCTGTAACTACAGCATAGATTTCCCTTATTCTCAGCTACTACAACTCTTCCACCCACCATGTATATAATTCTGTAAATACAAATAATGCTGGCTTATGGTGTCTCTGTAACTGAATGACAAAGCCGCAGTTTTATTGCAGCAGAGATGCAGACGGCATGTGAAATCATGTTATGAGAAATGTACAGAGATAGGAAAATCCCTGCCTATTCCCAATACATCCTGCTTTTCTTTATGATAGCATTTATGTGTGCCTTTCATTCCATACAGCAGCACTCTTTTGTCCCAAAATGTGCTATTTTATGTTTGCGACAGCAATGTACGTTTTTTTTTAATCGGCTTAGTGCAAACACTATGGTTGATGTCAAACAATGATAGTTTGTATCCACAATCCGCCACTAGGTGTCGCCTAAAAAGAGTCTTTAGCTGCACATTTCCACCAAGATTTTCCAGTCGACTTTTAGGTGCTGCTGTTTCACTTATTACACCGCTTCCATTTACTTTGATCAGTCAGCATTGTCAGATCAAGCACGCCGTTTCTGAAAGAAACACCATAAATTAATTCCTATGCCATTTCCCAAAATCAAAGGTGCCAGGTTTTTCTCAAGGCACATTCAATATGAAAGAATTCAAATTTTCCTGATGGGATAGCTAGTTTAATGGGCAAGCTATAAATGTCATTTTTATTTTCACTTTATTTTCCCATTCTTTTGTTGCTTTCACTGTGGTAAAAATGTGATTAATAGAATGGAAAAATGAGGTGGAGGAAGGGGCCAAAAACGATATAGGAGATTACTGTCTTATAACAGATTGTCCTTTATTAGGGGAAAGAATAACATAAAACTCAAACAGAGGACCTTCACCCGGAATAAGAGTTTATCTTATATGTTTCCCCAACCCTGTACATACAGATGGCTCACATTAAAAATCATCCTACCTGTATATACTGCATAGTATGAGCCTTTAAACATCCAAGATGGCAGCTCATGGAACATCAGGCAGCCTGAATAACCTCACCCCCTGCACTTTATCCTGCTCTCCTCTCCTCAGTATGTGTAATGCTTCTGAGGCAAGATGCCAGCGCTCGTATCCTAGCATCCTGAACAGAGTTAAAGCCCAGTGGGGGAAAGAATAAGTGACTAAAAACTTTAAATATATTAATTTTAGATGCTGGGGAATCATTTTTAAAGTGGACCAACACCCTGACTTTTTTTTTTCCCTTCAAATAATAATCCACGCCATGCCCCAGGACCCATTAACCATAACAATAAAAAAGAAACTTACCTTCGATGATCCTGCGCGGCGTCGCATCTTTTTTTGTTTCGCGCTGCCATCTTTGAATTTCATGTAAGAGGAAGAGATCGTTTGACCTCTTCCTCTTGTAAATCTCGCGCATGCGCAGTAGCGCCACGCTAGGTAAAGTGAAGCGCCGCTTGCTCCCGATGCAAGTGGCGCTTCACTTTACCTAAGCGGCGCTACTGCGCCGGCGCGTTTTTCTTTTCCTTTACGTCGGCAGAGCAGGGGAAAGGGTGAACGGCAGAGAGAGTGAAAGGTGGGGATATGCCTGTGATAGGTGAGTTATTGATTGATTTATTACTTATATTTTTTACTTATGTCTTGTTTTTGTTTCAGGAAATAGATCAGGGAGAGAGAGAGGACAGAGGCCACGCCCCCCGATGACTTTGAGAAGAGCAGAAGAGAAAGTGAAATTGCGCGAGAGAGGAGGACAGCTTATCCATGGACAAGGAATAGGGACAGCATGCAAATGAACGGACAAGCAAGACGGACAGCATGCTAATGAATGGACAAGAGCTGGAGGGCGGGACTTCCAGCCGAGATTTTTGAAGAATACAGGCGCTGCGAGGGACAGAAGGCTGCAAAAGTCATCAAAAGGTAAGTGTCTTTTTATGTTTAACTGTTCAGAGACTTGTTGTTTTGGAAGGAGTTGGTCCACTTTAAGGGTTTGGGTTTTTCATTAAATCATGCTGAAGGTCCGGTTTAAAGGAGGTGTATCGTAAAATTGTGTAATATTAAAAATCCATATAAACACATTGGATAATTAGAGGAGGGGGTAACTTATACACCTGACCTGAATAAAACTCCCGCCAAGCTTGTGGTTTTCTTTTCCCAGTAGGGATAAAATCCAATGGTGCCAGGTTTGAGTGTATCAGGAGGGACAGAACTTCTCAACCCTGATTCCTCTTCCTTTAATTGAAAAAAGAAACAAGCCTGGCTGGATTTTTCTTGATGCCGGGTGTATTAATGACCACTTCTCCCAGCATCCAGCAAATTTATATGGATTTTTAACATTGGGCCATTTGTGATAGTCCTCCTTTAAATGGTCTGGAAACATTTTCTTTCCTGCAGCAGCTTGCAACTGGTGCTCAGGAACCTCCCGGTCTTTAGAGTCCACGCATGTTTCTGTCACTCCCTAGGTCAGTCACAATGACGGTGCATGCCCCAGTGCATTCACTGCATTAGGTGTGGCTGGGCACACAGAGTGGAGAGGACTTGGTGAGTATACAGCACAGGCCAAGGGGTTTCATGCTTCAAGGCATCACAAATAAAGTCTTTGAGTGGACCAAATCCCACAGCGATTTCCCAGGCCGATCGATTCCTTCCCCCCCGGGGCATCCAAAATCAGGATGCCACGCTGTGTGAAACCCCCCAGCTCACCCCATACACTTACCTTGTTTCCTGGCCCAATGGCACATGCGTGAGCCAAGTCCGCATCCCTGCTATCTCTCTAGCAGGATGCATGCCTGCGCCAGGCATTTGTGAAGGGCCGGCCCTTTAAGGGGTTGATAGGGACCTAGAACCTGGCCAGCAAGTGATGGGTGGGTCCTACTGACCATTCCCCACAATCCAGGACTACAGGCCAAGAGAGAGCCTCAGACAGGTATTACAGTGTAGGTTGACCAGGTCCAGGAGCTGGTACATGGAAAGGCCAGCAGCCAGTCCTGTATGTCTGCCAGGATTGATGCCAGGGCAGAGGCGCCCAGAGGAACCTGTTGAGCTGCTGAGAAGTAGTCAGCAACCTGAAGCAAGAAAGCCTTCAGTGACTTAGAGCAGGTGTTCTGACTAAAGCAAGCCTGTGACCAGTGGAAACCATATAATGGTCATAACTACGAGTAGGTCAGGAGGCTGTTTTAGTGACATGAGCTTAATGTTATAGTTTGCTGTATGCTGGAGAAAGCATTTTTGGTTTGATATATGCAGGGCAGAAAATGTGGTAAAGACCCCTGATACAATTTTTTTTTTAAATATTCCTTTAAACTAATATTCGAGTGGAAATCACAGATTGTTGGTCCCCTCTGAACATGCCTGCCATGTTGCCACCTGCCATCTGTCACTCGCACAGTCTCTGATGATCTGGGGAATCCTGCTGCCCTTGCCGCTGAACCTCTTCTTCTCCTCCTCTGTTGGACCTGCCCCTGCCTGCCCCACCTCCTCCTGGCTGAAGAGACATCGGTAGCCTATTTACGGTGCTCCCTCTATGAGGGTGGGTGAACAAGCTACCAGCATTTTTGTTCCACCCTGCAGAGTCCACATTTCTGACTCCGGCATTGCCATCCAGGCCGATCTTGCTGCTGTGCAATCAGGGGCATACATAGCGCTGATGGGGGCCCATAGCAAGGCCACCACCATGGGCCTCCATCACCAGCTGTTTCTGGGGCTGACAGCAGGAACCTCTTCCTACCTCTACTGCGAGTCTGATGTTTATTTTTTTTACTGATAACCACAATGCACAAAGGGTGGCCCCCTTGACAAAGCGAATGGTGGAGACACAGGGGTACGCACTTAATATATAAATAAATATAAACATATATATATATATATATATATATATATATATATATATATATATATATTGTATTATTTGCCAATTCCCATTTTTGTCTCCATGCCACAAAGAACTCCTTGTATATAGTATGCAATGTATGCAATGGATATTCTTGGTGAATAAATCCAGTTCTGTTTTCATTATTTATTGCATTTTTCTAGTTCCACTTTTAGCAGCAAATGGATTTGGCTCAGCGTAGCATCCTGTCTCTCTAAGCATAAACCTATGGCCTACTGCCTTAAGGCACATTTAGTTCTTTGTTCTGTGGTCCCTAAGGGCTGAATTGTGCAGCAATCCTGTCAAGCTGATATAAAAGAATTGCATACAGTTGTTTTATGGGTGAGTAAACCTTGTTACCAGCCTTAATAAATAAACAATTTGTAAGAGCTATGTATGTGAAAGAAATCCAAGAAAAACAGGCCACAGAAGTCAGAAGCCTAGATTTTCATACCTGTCCATGCCAGGGTACCACACATTTTTTGAGCAAAGGAGGGGGTCACTTCTTTAAACGAGAAATAGTTCCTTTATTAAATTATTGAACACTTGTGCTTAGTGATTAAAACAAAACACAAGACCCCAGATCGTGTGTGCCTTAGGTGCATCAAGGTAACCTGCAGCTGCAGTTTGTGAAGCCGAGTGCAGCACTTTTAATTTAAACCAGGAAAAATGTGTATGGCTATGTATGGTTAGCGTAACTGATTTAATCCTTCAGCTTGAATTGATTTTGACTTTACAAACTGCTGTCTGGTTTGATCTTTTGGTCTTATCTGGTCGTGTATAGTGACATTTATAACTGGCCAAATGATTATCTGAATATACAAAACATTTTTACACTTTCCAACTGCTTACATGCTGCTGGAAAAATATATTTAAAGGATTGTTCATGTGTAAACAAATCGTGGTTTTTGTACTTGCTTAAGATTTATCCTGGTGTATTGTTGAAGCAGAGATATAGCATCTGTTCCACGATTTGTTTACACATGAACAATCCTTTTAATATATATTTCCAGCAGCATGTAAGCAGTTGGAAAATGTAAAAATGTTTTGTATATTCAGATAATCATTTGGCCAGTTAAAAAGTGTCTGGTTTGATCTTTTGGTCTTATCTGGTCGTGTATAGTGACATTTTTAACTGGCCAAATGATTATCTGAATATACAAAACATTTTCACACTTTCCAACTGCTTACATGCTGCTGGAAATATATATTAAAAGGATTGTTCATGTGTAAACAAATCGTGGTTTTTGTACTTGCTTAAGATTTATCCTGGTGTATTGTTGAAGCAGAGATATAGCATCTGTTCCTTAACCCAGCCCCTGCATTGTATTTTCTGATGACCACCTTTTTCTCATTGAGATGCGGGCCTATCTCCACCCCTTGAATCATATCCTGTTCCTGCAGTGGAGATCTATTTATCTACTTGTCTGCCACTTCTGAGCTCAATGAACATTTCATTTATGTTCTTATGTTGGTGAGTGAGTGACAGAGAGAGACAAATATACTGACATGCAAAACATGGAGTTTCCCCCTTCTTTCACATATAGTACCAACAGGGGAAGATCCCAGCTTTTCTCACACAAACATTTTCAGCCATGAACAGGAGGCATTACATCATCAAAACAATTCTTTTCTGAGAGAGCAGACCATCAGAAAGCCCCTTTCTGACAGGTAAGACTATCATTTATGGTCTGTTTTGTTTAAAAAAAAGAATTACTATCCTAAAAATTCTTTAAATTCGAGCAATAACTATTGATATTTTTACATAAGCTTTGCTCTCATATGCTGCTGGTTACATAGAAAAACACCAATAGGAATCATCCACAAAGCACAGAGCAAATCCTCATACAAGTATAAATAGAAGACAGTATCCCTTATACAAGAGGCTGAAAGCAGTGCTTCACTCTGTAACCCTACCATCTATATACACTTACCAACTTAAACAGCATCAAAAATCAATTAAACCAGCTACCCATATGGTACTTCTAATCAAGATCGATAAATGAAACCAGCTACCCATATGGTACTTCTAATCAAGATCGGTGGAAAAGATTACTAGGTATGCTTCAGGAACTATATGGACAAAATAGATCCTCTCTTATCCCTTTCACCTAGGGCATGTTCTATTTCAGTTCTGGACGATTTCAGGGTACCAATCTGCAAATCCTCCAGTATCAAAAATAGCAATTTCCCATCAGCTATTCGCATACTTAAAGCTGTCCAGTCCAGTCATGGGTTAATCCCCCCCACCCTGCTGACCTCCCTTGGCCCTGAGGCAGGACAGGGGGCTTGGGTTATAAAAAAAAAAAAAAAACTCTTTCATTGCCCACATCCCTGTGCCATCTTCAGTGCATGGGCCCCGGGCACACAGACCACGCATGGAGCGTATCCCTGATCTGTGTGTGCACCTGCCTTCAAGAGAAGGGGAGGCCGATTCATCAATAGCGCCAGGTAGCGACAGATGAGCGACTGAAGTATGGCGCTATGAGCGCCGCTAGAGTCCGCCGCGGGCGGTAGCGATTCGCTATAGCAGGCCTCCTCAGTCGCTACCTGGCGTTGTTGGGAACAACGCCTACATTGCTGAATATGATGTTGGACCTCAGCTTTGTAGGCGCTGTCAGTCAGTTTGACGACGCTATTCAACATAGCGCCTGCGCTTTGCTTTGCTGTGGGCTGGGAATCAAGTACCTTCAGAATAAAACACATTGCAACATGTTTCTTTACTTTTTTTAGTTTTTATTTTGTGTTGAAAAGGAAATAAAATTAAAACAGATATTAGAATGTAAAGGAAAATTAAAACAGAATTAAACACATAGCCACATGTATTTTATTTGTTTTTTATTTTTTAAAGAAAAAGGAAATACAATTAAACCACCAATGAGAATGAAAAGGACAATTAAACCATAAATTAGAATGAAAAGGAAAATAAAAACAGAAATGAGAAAGAAAAGGAAAATTAATCCAGAAATGAGAAAGAAAAGGAAAATTAATCCAGAAATGAGAATGAAAATGAAAATTAAACCAGAAATGAGAAAGAAAAGGAAAATTAAACCAGAAATGAGAAAGAAAAGGAAAATTAAACCAGAAATGAGAAAGAAAAGGAAAATAAAAACAGAAATGAGAAAGAAAAGGAAAATTAAACCAGAAATGAGAAAGAAAAGGAAAATAAAAACAGAAATGAGAAAGAAAAGGAAAATTAAAACAGAAATGAGAATGAAAAGGAAAATTAAACCATAAATTAGATTGAAAAGGAAAATAAAAACAGAAATGAGAAAGAAAAGGAAAATTAAACAAGAAATGAGAAAGAAAAGGAAAATAAAAACAGAAATGAGAAAGAAAAGGAAAATTAAACCAGAAATGAGAAAGAAAAGGAAAATTAAAACAGGAATTAGAATGAAAAGGAAAATTACAACAGAATTAAACACATAGCCACATGTATATATATAATTTTTTTTTTTATTTTTAGACTAAAAATGAACTAAAATTAAAACAGAAATGAAAATGAAAAATCCAACAGAAATTAGAATTCAAAGGAAAGTTCAGAAAAGTTTTGGAAAATGAAATTAGTGATCACGGTGCATCTCGGGGTGCCTGAAAAATTAAAAAAAGTGCAGTTAGTATATATCTTTAAATTTGTGTTTTCGCTGTAAAAAAATATTGCATTAATTGTTAACCAACATTTGCGTCTTACACCCCCCTTAGAGTGTTTTGGGTCATCTTACACCCCCCCTTAGAGTGTTTTGGGTCATCTTACACCCCCCCTTAGAGTGTTTTGGGTCATCTTACACCCCCCTTAGAGTGTTTTGGGTCATCTTACACCCCCCTTAGAGTGTTTTGGGTCATCTTACACCCCCCCTTAGAGTGTTTTGGGTCATCTTACACCCCCCTTAGAGTGTTTTGGGTCATCTTACACCCCCCTTAGAGTGTTTTGGGTCATCTTACACCCCCCCTTAGAGTGTTTTGGGTCATCTTACACCCCCCCTTAGAGTGTTTTGGGTCATCTTACACCCCCCTTAGAGTGTTTTGGGTCATCTTACACCCCCCTTAGAGTGGTTTGGGTCATCTTACACCCCCCTTAGAGTGTTTTGGGTCATCTTACACCCCCCCTTAGAGTGGTTTGGGTCATCTTACACCCCCCCTTAGAGTGGTTTGGGTCATCTGACACACCCCTTAGAGTGGTTTGGGTCATCTTACACCCCCCTTAGAGTGGTTTGGTTCATCTTACACCCCCCTTAGAGTGGTTTGGGTCATCTTACACCCCCCTTAGAGTGGTTTTTTTCTAATTTTGATGGGAGGTCAAATACATTTACCCAGTAGTGCAGTACTTGGATTAGAGTGAAGGGTAGTTAGCTTACCGCAAAAAAGGAAGTGATCATCCTTTCCCTTAGCTCATCGCCAGTCTGGGTGTCCTCACTTCTTCCTGCGGGCAAGTTGGGGATTTCTGGCACCAGTGCTGTCTCCTCGGGGGCTTGAATTCGGTGGCATATACAAATGTTATGGAGCACGCAGCAGGCGAGGATGATCTTGGAGACCTTCTGTGGGCTGTAGAGCATCTCTCCTCCTGGCCGTGCCAAACAGAGAAAGCGTGCTTTCAGCAGGCCGATGGTTCTTTCCACAATGCTTCTGGTCTTGCGATGTGCTGCATTGTAGCGTTCATGGGCAGAGGTCCGTGGGCTCCTGACCCACGTTCTCTGCCCATATCCCTTGTCCGCTGTTGAAAAAACACAAGGAGAGAGACAGCAATTAGTACTAGTACATGTTTTGTTTATCTTTTTTTCTAATTTGGCTTACTAGGCCACATATTTGAGTCAAAATACTTTGACATGGTTAATTTATTACCCAGTAGCCAGCCAGCTGGCATTTCGTTGTTATCAAACTTCCGGCACAGGACTGTCCGCTGCAAGACGTAAGAATCGTGGCATGAGCCGGGGAACCCCGATCTCACCGCCCGCAGCCTCATGTCTGGGTCACAGACAAGCATGATGTTGAGCGAATGAAATTGCTTTCTGTTTCTGTAATACAGCTCCTGTGCACGGGGAGGGCGGAAAGGGATATGTGTACCATCAACGCACCCTAGCACATTCGGGATCCCTCCCATCAGATAGAAAGCATGTTTTATTTTGCCAACCTCTTCCTCATCCTCAGGAAACTTGATGTAAATTGGGATTAAATCACAAATCGCCAGAACTACCTGGATTAGTATGCGGCTCATAGTAGCCTGGCTTATCCCGCTGAGGAGGGCGGAGGTTGCCTGGAAGGTCCCTCATGCCAAAATATTCAGCGTGGCACACAGGCGTACTATGCCTGGAATGGATTGAGTGCGTTTGGTGGATGGCTCGATTTTGTGCTTAATCTGATCATATAGGGACTGTAGTGCGGCACGATTCAGACGGAAGCGGCTCCTGATCTGCTCGTCACTTAAGTCCCATACTGAAAGGCGGATTGCAAAGGAGCGGGGTGCCCTAAGCCTCACAACACCCCGCTCCCTTTCCTCCTGCTCTTTCAGCATACACATACATCCATCCACCCAGACACCATACATCACCCTCTTATCCATCACACACACTCAAGAGATATACAAAATCAAAAAAACAAAAACAAAAACCACAAACACACCACACACACACAAACAATCACACTCCACACACACCCGCTACAATGCAGCTCACCACAAAACCAGAACTATAGTGGTCCAAACCACTAGCCTGCTGAAAAACAGCTTTCTAAGTTAGGCACAACCAAGAGGGGAGTTGCTGCACAGCCCACAAAAGGCCCCAAAATCAAGCCTCACTTGCTGTATGCTCCACAATATTTGCATATGCCACCAAAAACAAGCTCCTAAAGAAACAGCACTGATGTCAGAAATCACCCAACAAGCCACAGAGAGTGAGGACAGAACCCAGACAGAGACTCAAATGAGCTAAGGGAAGCAAGCACCGCACCACACCACAGCCTTTGCCACAGTGTAAGAATACCAGAAGCTTGCAAATTCCTTCCATTTATACTTCACTTTCAAAAAGGACAGGTCCGCTTTGCCGCCTTTTGCGTTGCTCTGCTATTTCCGGGCGCCAATTAGCCGACCCAGGTGTGCGTGAAACGGAGTGCGCACGCGCACGCTAGTAGCGCTACTAGCGTACGTGAGCCGAAACTTGCGTGCATTAACGGACATGGGCGAAAATTCAGTGGTGGGCCAATGAAAGGTAAGCTGCTGTTTATTTAAATAGCCGTTAGGCTAGCCACATGTCACAAGGGTTTCAGATACATCAGTCCATTGTTGTATTTGGGTGTGTGTTGTTTGGTTAATGAGGTCTGTAATGAGTTAATTGGCTAACACACATGCTTCAGTCAGTGCAGTGGAGGTGTGGCTAGAAGGAACTGGGCTGTATGTGTGAATCAATTAAGTGGGCTGGTTTGTGATTGGCTGTTAGAGCACATAAAACCTGCCCAACCCAAAGAGATTGCGATGCCATTCTGTAGTCTGCATGCGTGCTTGTTGGGTGTGTATTTGTGTGTGTGTGCAGCTACAGGATGGAGCCAAATTCAGGACATCTGCCGGCCACAGCAGGCCCAAGTAGGAGTTTGGTGGGTGCTGTGCGCAGACCTCCCTTACGGAAAAGGGCCCAGCCTGAAGGTGGGGCAGCACCCCAGGCTAAGCGCCCAGGTGCCAAGAGGGAGCCTGAATTTAATTTGGCGGAGAATAATCATCTTGTGCGCCTTACACTTGCTAAATGGGAGCTACTCTTTGGCTCCCAAAGCAAGTCCATAGGCAAACAAGAAAGAAGCAAACTGTGGGATGCCATTGGTGTGGAGCTTAGTAGCACTGCTCAACACCCACGTAGTGGCCCATCCTGCAGGAAACGCTTCTACACTTTGAGAGGGGCCCTGATGAAAAAGATGAATCACGATCTTGATGTGGACAGTGGGACCATCCAGGCTCCAAAGAGTACCTACAGGCCGTATGAGGAGATGCTGAAGGCCAAAATTCCACTGGCTCGGCTGCAGGGTGTGGATCCTGGGGATGACACCACAGGTTGGACTGAAGGTACATATTTTCTGCCTTTTTATAAAAGCTACTGTTAATGTATGTGATTAGCATTTTCTCTTTCTGACCAACTAACAGTAGGACCTGTGAAGTAGTACATTAGACCTCATACATTTTTAACTTTCCTGTCTGTTGCTTTCTGCATAGGTGCACATGCTGCTGTCCGGGATGTGCCTCAGGACACACAAACTCCTGCCCTTCAACCAACCTCAAGCCTAACCCAGTCTGCCATTGAAGGTATTTACCACTAATTTCGGTGCTGGTTGTTTGGGGAACAAATGGGTGTGGGAGCAGCTCCAACAATCGAGTGGGGCACTGTGGAGTATTAATAATATGGACCTGCGGCCTATTTTCACGCCCACTTTAACACTCACAGCAACTAACTAACAAGGCCCTAACATGTGTAGATATGTTGGAAGGCAGAGATGTGTGGCCATATATCTGCATATAAATGTGGAAGCCACACTGGCCTTGATTAGTGAATATTAGTGAATGAGCTGCTCACACACACCTTAATGCATGTTGTATTTTTGCACGCACATTAACAATGGCTCAATGTTTGCTTGATTTTTGCCTAGCTCCCACGCCATTGGCCCCAGCATCTCCTCAGGAGCCAAGCTACTCTTTGGATGTCGGTAAGTGCATGTGTCAACCTTGCTTTATCCACTTTAACCCAAGTGCATGTGTCTCATTCCTCTTTGTTATTGGTAGGCCAAGTGACTGGTTCATCTTTGGACCCCACTTCCGATGTTGCAGGTCAACAGGACCCTGTTGGTGTGTATAGCAATGTATTGCTCTGTCAACTTGAAGATGCCTCTTGGGAGTGCTTATTCCCTCCCCAGGGTCAGTCTAATAGTTCTTGGAGTGATAGCAATGTATTTTGGAGGACATATTTTTGGACAAACATTCACCGTAGTAGTTTGATGAATATTTAGAGCCATTACTTGTGTTTTTTAGTTGACCCGAATATCGGAAGTGGCTGTCCAGAAAGGGCCCCTCAAGTTCAGGCTGCCAGAGATGAGGGTAAGTTGTTTTGCCTTGCTCTAGTCTGTATTTTGGCTCTACTTTTGTGGCACTTGCTTCTGGCAACTTGTGTGTCCACATGTATTTTAAAGGTCCAAGCTCGAGTGAGGGCCCCACTCCAGACATCTGGGAGATTGCGGGTATGTGTAATTTAAGCAATGTGTCTGATCTTATTTGCCAAAATTATTGCCTCTTAGTCCTCTAACATACATGTTAACAATCTGAGTTTAACAGATACCTTTGGTCTAGGGTGTAATTTTGCACTTTGTGTAGGTATGGCCTCGATAGCCTAGCCATGTTACATTTGAGTTTGGTCCACTGACCTACTAACCTGACTTTCCTGTTTAGCATATGCTAATATGATGTTGAATTGCCCCTCTCTGGCAGCGATACCTCGCTCATACCTGTGGCGGACGACACGGAGGTAACATGGCTGATTTAGACGACCTATAACCACATTGCCATGTTCGTGGGTAGTGGATGAAGCAACATGTCACATTTCCTTTCTTTGTCGTTTTGGCAGGAGGCGGAACCAGAACCCCAAGCTGGGACCTCTTCCCAAGTCCCATGTGGCCAAGCTTCCGAGGCTCAGACAAGGGTAAGTTGTATAGTGACTGTTTGGGCAAATTATTTTGAGGGGCATACATGCATTGTTTCTGTTTGTCTAAAATGTTGTTTTCTATTTTGTTAGCCTCAAACCCCAGCAAGAGGAGGTGTTGCACCAACCAGTGCCGATTTTTACCAGCTAGGGGTCCGGATGCTGGAGGACTACAGTCGCCAACAGCCGCGTGATGGAACTAATGAGCGCATTGCGGCGTTGGAACAGCAGGTGCTGATGTGTCAGCAACAACATGAGGCCCAGCAGCGCCAGATCGACCTGTTGATGCATAACCTTCAACAAAACCAGCAACTTGGTCGGCTGGCCAATGCAATGGAACAATCTAACCAGCAGCAGCAAGAAGCGATACAGCGGCAGGACCAAACTTTGTTGTTGATACAACAGCTCATACAACAGCAGTCTATATTTTTTACTGCACTGTTGTCCCCCAACACCGCCCCTAGCAATGACTCCCAACCTCCCCGGCCACCCAGCCAAGAATATTAATTTTGTTTGTTTTTGTTTCTGTAAATATATTGGCTTAACCCACCTCTAAATTGTGTTTTTCCTAAGACATAGCTAATAACAGTCAGGGATGAGTATCTTGATCTAGATATGTCAATGTATTTGTAAATTTAGGCCACACATTTGAGACCATAGCTTACTATGGTTAACACATGAAATGGCTCCAAAGGTATGGCTAAATTGACACACAAATGGGTTTAGAGACAGTTAAACTATGCTTTGCAAGGCACCACACTGTAATGATGTGAATCAAAAATTTTTAATTTCAAACCTGGCCAACAGGGCCAACATTGCCCAACAAAGGGCGTCAACAGGCCAGCCTTCCCCCCACCCTAACGACGCCGCCGGCGCCTCTTCTTGGCCAGCAGCATCAGCTTCAGGAGCCTGATCTCCCGCCACAGTCTGCGATGCTGGTTTTCACAAGCTGTAGAGATGTATAAACAACAATTTATTAATAAATTGAATGTGACCTCAACAGACACAGATGTAGCAATGTAATGTCAGTGTGTCCAATTAGCTGACACTCACATTAACATTGTTGGCCACTGTGCGCTTATTTGTTAACATGATATGAGTACTATTGACTGGCAGGAATTTGAACAACACATCCCAAGCATACATGTACTCTTAAAGTGTACCAACACCCACCGGTGATCGGCCCTGGAATCTATCAGATTCCCGGCCCGATCACCTCCCTCCCCGCGGGACATCCGAGATCGGGATGTCCCTCGGGGTGAAAACCCCCCCAACACCCCAAAATCCCTACCTCAGTTTCGGTGGGGCACGGCCGCCGGGCCCTCCCTGGTGCCCCTCTAGACGTGTGCATGCCTGCGCCGGCCGTCTGTGGATGGCCGGCGCAGGCACGTGCGCGTAAAAAGGGACGCGCGGGAGGCGGAGGAGGAGGAGCCGCTTTGCCGCGGCTTGTACGTCGTCTGGAGGAAAAGTGAGTTCAGGGGGTTGACACACAGCGGTGACGATCAGGGGTGCCCCCCCGTAGTGGTTGTTCCACTTTAACTCTTGGGAAGCAAAGAAGGTATAAGTCCCAGTGTGTCCATTTATGTGTTTAGTCACAGCCAAACATCAGGGCCTAAGTCCTAACGAGTAAACGAGTTTGCCCTATAATGTTAGAGGTCAAGACATAATACGGCCCATTTGGTTGTGTCTAAGGCACAAATAGTCTCTATGTGGCCAAATGAAGAATGTGAGGCAACAATCAAGCATGCAGACAGGCATGTTGGATTATTGTACAAATACATGGGATCTAGATGTGTGTGAAATTAACACATAGGTACATTTTAAATGTCTGCAGATGTGACTAGAAGACATAGGTTTCACAAGTCTTTAGGCATATGAAGTGGGATGTACTCACCATCGCAGCTGTGGCGGGGGCCCATGCTGCTGGCCGTCCCTGGAGCTGGGGTGGGGAGGAGGTTTTCTGGCTCCGTCTGCGTAGCAACATCTGTCAACAGAAAGCAAAAGACAAAAACACAATTAGTGGGCCAATGACACCTGACTATTTGACATCCATCTGGTTATGGAGTCTGAAAAATCAAAGGCTTGCATGGTTACATACAGGTTGACCAAAATTAGCATATTTCCTGGTCCATGAGTTAATGTAAATTAGTTATGGTTGCAACATGTATCCCTAAAGATAATGTGCAAATAACATAGACAGTGCAATGTAAAGGACTCATTAGCAGTTGATTGGCTAATGTTACTAGTGTGCAACATGTGTTAGCGGGAACAACTTAACCCAAGAAAAGAAATGAGGACACCCATCATGGTGTGGGCAGAAACATAGGGGTGCTTGCCAGTTGGCTAGCACTGTAGTGGGGTTTGTGAGGTTAAGGTACATTATCAAACCAGCTGTGACAATGGACCAGGAAACATGTGTCTGTTAAAAGTGGGCCAAGACACAGGATTGCAACAATTCTGTGTTTGGGTCCGCTTTGGCAGAGCACCACAATTTGAGTGAGACAACGTCCGCCGCCGCCGCTGCCTTCCGCACATCACTCCTCCAGTGTGTGCGCACGCGCAGCCCATTAGGAAACAGAGCGCAGGCGCACACACATCTAGAGTGGCACACAGGAGGCTGGGACGGTGGCTTCTGCAACCCCCAAAGAGGTAAGGAGTTTGTGGGGTTTTTTTTTGGGGGGTGCCCTGGGTGAGGGATGTGATTTTTCAGGGAAGCTTCGAGAATCAAAGCACTATCAACAATGTTTGTGGGTCCACTTTAAGGAATGTCATAACATAGGGAATGTGATGGATAACAACAAACACTTACCACGACTATGCCCGTGGAGAATGCTTCTCCAAAAGGCCATGGAGGTGCCGCCTATATGATGCCCTGCAAATTAGAGAGGAATGGCAAGGGCTAAGTACAAATTGCAAGATGAAACCTGTCACAGACTAACAATGAAAAAAAGGACACTCACCAGGGGATGAACCGCCACTTGAAGCCCAGGGAGGGCTCTGAGGAGGAGGCGGGGAGCCTCGGCTCCTCACACTCTGGTCGGAAGATCCACCAGGCAAAGGGCCACCCTCCTCCCTCTCACTCCCTGCTCCTTCAGGGAGTGTGGGAGAGTCCATTTCTACCACCCCACTTGGACTCCCCACTTGAGAGTGGCCCCTTGCCTGGTGAGACTCCTCAGACTCAGAGTGTGAGGAGCTGAGGCTTGATCCTGCCAGCCCCCCAGCAGCACACTCCTCTGGGGCGTCATCCCCTTCCTCCCCTGGGTCCTCTAAATAGGACCCGCGGGAGGGACCCTCCCCCGATGACTCCCCCGAGTCCGCCTGCCTGGTTCGGGGGAGGAATCCCTTCCCACGTTTCCCCAGGGGAGGACGCTTATCTGTGTTGAGGGGGTGAAAGAAAATAATTAATATAAAGAGCACAAATGGACACAGCTTAGCAGATGATTAGGCAAAAAGTATAAACATAGCATAAGCTTTAACTTACCTGATGCGTAGGCATCATATAGGCGGTACACGCCTTCAGGGTCCCGGCGCTTAAACTCTGACCACTTCTGCTGTATAGCTCGGATGGAGAGCTCGGTGTGGAAGCGCCGGGACACTGTGGCCTTCACCTCCATGGCAATTCGTTTTTTTCCCCCACGGGCATAGTCGTACTGGTTCACGCAGAAATCCTATGAGAAATGAAAAACAAACACAAATCAATACATGACATCAGAACAATGGCATAAACAGTTATACAGAGACCCGATCAAAGTGGACCCACACCCAGGATTATCACTATTCTGGGTTTGTGTGCACTTTGGTGGGCCACACCAATTGTGGGTGGTCCGCTGTCTGAAACCCCCTTGGAAGGCCACAAATACACCACTGAGGACGCTCCCACGTGACTGCGCCAGCCGAGCACAGCGCTCTGCGCCGCTGTGGTATGCGCATACAAGGCCGTTTGGACGTGCATACCAGCTCAGCTGGGTCTGCGCGGCAAAGTACGCATGTGGCGTTTGACTCTAACAGGGAGTGCGCCTGCACACAACATTAACAAATGTCTTGAGCAGGGGTACACCCTGCTAGAGGTAAGCGCAAGAGGCATCCGCAGCTCACGCATGCACAGATGGGACGGGGCTGAGGTAATTTTTATGGCCCTCCAGGGGGGGTCATCCCCGCAGGACATCCAGAATGGGGATGCCCCACGGGGAGTGATCCAATTGGCCCAGAAAAATTAGAAATTTCAGGGCCAATCCCCCCTGTGTGTTCTGCAACTTTAAACCTAAAATACCCAAACCAAATACTCACTTTGACCACCTGGCCATTAACGCGGCTATCCACCCGTAAGCGCCTTTTCTTTGCATGGCCAGGAGGGGAAGGGGTGGGAGGGGTGCTAGGTGGGGGAGGTGAGGTAGGTGGGGGAGGTGGGGGAGGGGTGGTGGGGTCGTAGTCGGAGAAGGAGCTGGGGAGGCGCATGGCTCTGCGTCTTGGCAGCATTGTGGAAACGCTAAGGAGGAAACAGGAACCGGAAATGACCAAAGCGACATGGGAAAAAAAAAAAAATAATAAAACGCTCCGCGCACCAGGAACAAGCTATTATCAGCTATGTGCAAGCTAAGTGGCGGAAAAAATAAAATGAAGCTTGAAAACAAGCTATTGGCATAAGCGCTAGACATTTTTAGCTTTAGGTGGCTTTGAAACGCAAAGGAGGATACCGGAACCGGATATGACGAAAGCAACTGTGATTAAAAATTCAAAAACAAAGATGCGCGCAACAGGGACAAGCTAATATCAGCTATGTGCAAGCTAAGTGGCGGGCAAAATAAAATGACGCTTGAAAACAAGCTATTGGCATAAGCGCCAGACATTTTTAGCTTTAGGTGGCTTTGAAACGCAAAGGAGGATACCGGAACCGGATATGACGAAAGCAACTGTGATTAAAAATTCAAAAACAAAGATGCGCGCAACAGGGACAAGCTAATATCAGCTATGTGCAAGCTAAGTGGCGGAAAAAATAAAATGACGCTTTAAAACAAGCTAGGGCCCAAGGCGCCACGAATTATTAGCTTGATTTAGCAGGGGGTTCTACATACTGTAATGCATAGGTCCTTATAACGCAAACCAAGTTGTGCTTAAATATACAAATCTTATTCCTTCCTAAAATCATCACAAAATCAAACTAGACAACTACATGATAATGTGGCACACATGAGAATGCATAATGGGTTGTTATGAGCTGGTACGACTGAATGTTAATCCTGCAATATGTGGCCAGGCACGCTCACAACTACAGTGTATTCATTAAGAACGACTGGGGTCGCGGGAAGTGAATTCCTTGCAAATGGCAGAAGGGCACATGTATGAACAGCACAGCGCCGCACAACGCAGCGCAGCGCCGCTCGCGCCGCCACATAGCGAATTAAAACAGCGACTGCACAAACTCTGACCACCACAGATTCATCAAGGACAGGGCTGCCGAATAGCTTGGGCGCTGACAATTTCGAAGAGCGAACGTGACCGCCCAACCTGACAGGCTACAAAATAGCTTTACAAGCCCCGTTTGTGGTGAAAACAAGCGATTTTGATGCCAATGAGTTTGGTTGGAGGAGATGCAATTCCCATGTCACTCACAACATTACATTGTAAAAATTAATAAAAACTTCAAAAACATAAAAATAACCAGCCAGATTAATAAAACATATCACTATAAACATGTGTTGAATTTTGTGCCAAAGAAAAGAACACAAAAACCACTTAAAACAATCATTGCAGCGTCTGCCATTGAAATGTATGGGAGAGCGGCAGGTAGCGCCAGGTCATACCTGTCGCTGTGATGGGATTAGCAGCGGCGCTGTTCGTTGCAGTCGGCTTCATGATGAATGCCGCGCTTGCCGTCGCTCTCGCCGGCGCTAGCCTCATTTAGCTTGATAAATGCGTCATTGTGGCCGACACCGGGCGTACTTGAGTCGGTAGCAGACGTTAGCTGGCGGGACCTGGCGCTCGTCAGACACTACCTGACGCTATCGCTTGATGAATAAGGGCCTAAGTATGCGTGTGCACAGAGTGGAGGATGGCAGTTTCAATCATAGGTTAACTCCTCTACCTCTCTGATTTATCATGACTAATAGGTTTAGTAAAATTTTTGTATTTTGGTTATGCTAAATTAGAAGTTGATTATGGGCCTTATTTAAGAAGCGGTGGCTCAGTGTAAAGCGACGGCGCTGTATGTTCAGCAGCACCATATAGCACCTGTCGCTCAGTAGCATTCTCCTATACAATTTAATGATCTTTAATTTGTTTGTGTATAAATAGAGTTTGGATCCACTTTTTCCCACTATTTTATCATATGATGGTTGTTTTGGCTCTCCTGGCCACCAACCAAAGACCTATATTGTCATATATTTAATTTTTTTAATTTATTTTTTTTATTTTTGTCAGAATTGTATGTATTGGTCTGCCATTTCAGTGCTAGTGTTACAGTCTTGAAAGGATGTCATTCCATGTGTTGTCGCTCTGGTGCTGGTGTATATGTGTTCAGAAACAGACATTTTTCATATAGCTTCCGATGCTCGTCACTAGAGCGCCCAGTTTTCTTGTGCCGATGCTGGCTTTGTGATTTATTTCTTAAATATGACCTTCGGAGCTGAGCGTCAGACACACTTAACTGGCACTTCCTATCATTTGCTGAAGCGTTGTCCTGTTGTTATATGTAGTGCAGCCTTGGCCTGCTTTCCCTTGGGGTGCTACATGAAACAATAGCAGCATTGGTACTCTCAGGCGCTGCATTGATTCAGGGAGAGAACTTCTACAGCGCCCTCCAAACATCACATTTATCAATGCTGGACAGGATACTATAGCGTCACTTGTCCAGCGCCAAAGCTACATTATAGCACCAGACACCCATTTGCTGTGTACTCTTGCAGACTCTCTGAGCACAACTACATAGATGCACAAATGGCAATACTTGGCGCTAGTCATAAATTAGCCTCTAGGTTTTATCATAAATGTGGTTTTGGTTATGTTATTACTGTCTCTCTGGTGTACTTGGTGAATAACGTGATTCTGATAATCCACAGATTGGGTAGACACACCATAGTGTAGTACCATCAACAGTATTAAAATTTAACTTGCATATAATAATATAAAAAACAGTCTTACTTCAACCACAATCAGCATAAAACAGATTCAGTAGTGTCACTCCATCCACGGTATATTGGACACATTCATTAGAAAAAAATTTAAAAACAGCACCCATCAATGGGAGTTAAAATAGACAATTCTCAGCTTGGACTTTAACTAGACAAAAAAGCAGGTGGAAATGATCAAATACCTTATTATTATTATTATTGTTTATTTATAAAGCACCATAATCTGCCATGGTGCTGTACAATGTAAAAATTACAAACAGGGTAAAACAACTAACTTACAATACATGACAAAGAAGCACAAATACACAGTCCTAATGAAATACACTAAGAGAGAAGTCCCTGCCCTTGTGGGCTTACTTGTGACAAAAGGTAGGTCACAAGTAATGATGGCAAGTGATCTGAGGTGGCTTGGGCTGTCTTTATCAATATGCTTATCTAAATAGGTGGGTTTTGAGGGCACCTCAAGGCTTGAAGGCTTGGTGAGTGGTGGAACAAAACCTAGAATGTTTACTTTCCTGTGTTTTGGTCCGTTCCCCTGGGGCATTCTGATTGGGGATACCCTGCTGTGTGAAACCCCCCCAGAAAGCCCTAAACAACTCACCTCTTCTGTGTTCCAGTGCCGCTTGTGTGGCCCCTCAGCCAATAGGAGCAGTTTACTCTGTTTACCTCTTTTGGCAAATGGGTCTATCTAAATGGCTGGGGCAGGAGCACACGCACAATGTCAGGGATGAAAACAATGAGAGCTATCTTTTGAATAACATAGTCATATTGGGCAGCTCTCATTGGACAAGAACCCGAGCGGTTGGATCGGAATCCAGATTGAAGAGGGTCTAGTAAGGAGTTAACAGAGATAATTGTGCCAATTGTGAGTGAACGTGCTGTTCTAGAAGTTTGGTCGAAAAAGGAAGCAGAGAGATCGGGGGCCGATGGGTCCAAAGACGATTCTTTAAGTATTGAGGTAATGACCGCATGTTTTGAATAGTGAAGGGAAGGTGCCGAATGGGAGAGAGAGGTTGACTAGTGATGTGGGATGAAATAGGGCAGCGAGGTGGGCCTTAGATATAAAGGAGGACAATTTTTGTTCTGATAGCAGAGTGAAATTGGTTAGGAAAGTCATTAGAGGGGGAGTCATGTAGATAGATGTGTTAAGCCAGCATGGACATGCTTAATTTTGTTGAATTGAAGAATGTGGCAAGCTGCTCAACTGTAATTTGGGAGGTGGGAGGAGGTGGTAGTGGAAGGAGCAGATAGTTAAATGTTTTAAACAGTTGTTTGGATTCTGGGCATGTATCAAAGAGGTAGATAAAGTATGCTTGTTTAGCGGATGAAAGAACAGTCCGGTGATCCTGAAGGGCTTGTTTGTATAACAGGAAAAGCCTAACTGAATTTCAATTTCCGCTAGTGACTCGGGAATGCCATTTCAGTTTATTGATGTTCATGTTGTGTCTGTGGGTGAGGGGGGCAGGGCTGAAGTTAAGGTAGTGCAAGGCTGCAGAGTCCATGTCGGTGAATAAGGAGAGAGTGTACACAGGTTTCAAAGAGTTACCAAGTGAATGAAGGTCAAGTGAGCGTACGTTTCGGCGGGAGGTTGTGTGTGGATAGCAGAAGTAGAGGGAGTAGAAGAAAGGGTCAGAGTTAACAGGTTGTGGTCAGAGAGGGGTAGATGAGATGAAAGGAAATCTGAAATCTGATACTAAGCAGAGGTTAGTATAAAGGATGTTTAAGTAATGGTCATCTTTGTGGCTGGGAGCAGAGGACCACTGTGTGAAGCCAATGGAGGAAGTTATTGTGAGTAGTCTGGTAGCAACAGGACTGTCAGTGTCAATAGGTATCTTAAAGTCTCCCATGATTATTGCACGGTATGTCAGTGAAAGTGAAGGAGCCAGTTTGAAAAGTGGTCAAGAAAAAGTGTGGTGGGGCCAGGGGGGTGATCAATGACTGCAATTTGGAGCTGGAGGGGGGGGGGGTATAAGCGGACAGAGTGAACAAAGGAAGGAAAGGCTAATGATGGCTTGGGGGTTGTGGCTGACTTGTAGCTCCCCATATGAAAGGGCCACTGGGGGGACTGTGTCTGAGGGGGTTAGCCATGTCCAGGACTGTAAAGGATTTGGTGATGAACAACTCGTGGACAGATGTAAGTTTGTTACCTACTGACCTGGCCTTCCATAGAGCACAGGTAACAGCAGTCGCGTGGTGTGTGGGTTAGGTGTTATTTGTTATGTGTGTGAGATTAGTAGGATTATGGATGTGAGATTTAGTGCAGTGGAGGAAGTTAGTAGTGCTTTTCGAGATGGGGTTAAGGGGAGGATGCAGGCCCAGATTGGGAAAAATGTCCCTGGTGGCTAGGAGGAGCAGAGAGAGAAAGTGTGCATTGTTGGTGAAATGGAGATTGTTTTAGTGAGATAGAGAAAATAATAAAAGGCAGATATGAGGAGAGTGTAGAAGTGTGAAAGAGATGAAGAGAGACTTACCAATAGTAGGGGGATGCATTGTCTGTACAGTTCTGAGGATGATAGGTAGCACAATAGTTAGGCAGAAGATTTACATTGTGAACAGTGGGTGAAGGTTCAATGGAGCAGAATCTTATGCCTAGTCACTTCACTTCGGGTTCAATTGGCTTTAATTATTCTCAGCATGTATTAAAATTCTGCAGTTAGAAATTGGGTATCTTTAAAGCGGTCTTTTACTCTGAAGAAGAGTCTATCTTATATGTTTCCCACACCCTGTACATACAGATTGCTCACATTAAAAATCATCCTACCTGCATCTACTGCATGTTATGAGCCTTTAAACATCCAAGATGGCGGCTCATGGAACGTCAGGCAGCCTGCAAACAGGAAGTGCTTTCTGACTGTGCTGCTTTGCATTCTGGGATTGCTGACCTTTTCCTGACCCCAGCTCTGCTCTGTCTGAGCAAAGCACAGCTATAACCCGCCCCCTGTACTTTGTCCCATTCTTCTCTCCTCAGTAAGTGTGATGCTTCTGAGTCAAGATGGCGGCGCCCGTATCCTAAAGTCCTGAACAGAGTTGCAGCCCAGTGGGGCAAAGAATAATAAGTAAGTGACTAAAAACTTAAAATATATTAACATTAGATGTTGAGGAATCTTAAGGGTTTGGGCTTTTCAACAAATCACGGTGAAGGTCCGGTTTAAGCAAAAAGGCTCACTGATCACAATAGGCAGAAATCAAGCCCAGAGATAATATAAACAAGTAGAGGGGTTGTAAAAAGACATGAATCTTAAAAAAAGGGAGACTTTATCTAAAGAGTTAGATCATGTCTACACAATGATAAGCCTAATTAAAGTTAAAAACAGTGTTTCAGTAGAAACCTCAATGGAGATCTGTAGCATTTATACTAAATAAAGCAGGAAGCAAAGGGTTAAAACTGATCGCTGCAGTTGACTTCAATGAGTTTCAAAGGAAGCATCAAGAGAAAGTTGTAATATATCTGTTGGTTAGAAAAAGAAGGGTGTCATGATCATGATGAGGGATCTGGCAACCATCATTTTTGTAGCCCCCGGATGGGGCCAAATTCTAATGCCGTTTTAAAGATGAAATATAACCGTGCTGATATTTCTTAAAATTATTAAATTATTGAATTATTATTGCTCAACGTGTGTTAATCCTTTACCCCTATGGATCCTAAATGCACATATTATTAGCAGTCTTGAGAAAGTTGGCTACCAACGAAACGCGTTGACGGCGGCGGACGGATCTTATCAGTACGCGGGCAAGCTACACTCCAGGGATACTTCACTTCCCCTCCCTCCCTTTGAGACATCAATCGGCCTAGACACATTGAGGGTTTGGTGAGAATCTTGCCTGGCATCTCCTAAATACTTGATATACATTGTTTTTATGTGAGTGCATTTTTAACTTAATCAGTGCACATGATTAAAACGATATTACGCTAGATTTTTCTATTTGGTTTTCCTTTCTATGTGGTTTGTCCAATCTGGGACAATTTTAAAAGCCAAAGTGGGATAAGAATATCAAATCGGCTCTGTTAATAACAAGAGAGGAATGGAATATTGAGGATCTAATAAGGCGTTCAAGCACACCTCCACCTGCTAAAGCGGGGACCAGAATATTTAACCGGCTCTCCTATCCAATAAGAGAGGAATAAATCATGGAGGATTTTTAATAAGGCACTAAAGCTTATTATTATCTGGTAAGAGTATTTTGAAGGAGGTGGTGGGCACGAGATTCTCATCAGCAATTTGCTGTTATATACACATGGTGGGATTTGCTACAGTGTTTTGAACATTCCTGTGATAGAAGGTCTCTAAAATCCTTGGCCTTAGAGGATACTCTCAGATTGGGGAACCACCCCAGAAGCTTGGCCTTTTTTATATAATGTTTTAAGAGTTAAAGCTGACCTAAAGTGTGTTGTTTTATCATCGGTTGCTCTGTGTTTTTGGAATAATAAATTCTAATGCCGCTTGGCCGCTGAGAGAAAGAGGATCATGGGCTGATGTGAGTTACAGCAACACGCTTACTGCTGCACACTCTGCATTTATTCAAAGTTCGGCCAAACTTGCTGGATCTGAATTTTGGGGGGGTTCGCCAATCCCTACTTTTAACCAATCCGCAAGAATACACAGCAGAGGACCAACATCACAGCTGAGTGGGCCAAGATTAATTCACTATCTCTAGCATCATTGACAACATTTTTCCAAATATCTTTTAATTATATTTTAAAAGAATGTTACAGCAAGCATACTACAGGGCCTGCAGTATTTTGTTAAGTAGAGCTCTGCAGAGGCAGGGTATGCGCATGACACGCCCAAGCAGCCTTAAAGGAAGCCACGCCTACCAGAGACTGATCAGATCCAACGGAAGAAAGTTATGCAGCTCTTATCAGGCAAATTATATTCTATTTTTCAGTCGTCAACTTGGGGCTGGGATGGAATAGCATTTTCATATGTTTCCTTCTTTAGGACATCTCTCTTTGGTGAGCCAGATGTGATCATTGTGTGATGAAGCTTATGTTCCTGCAGTGTGTGTATAAAGTTTATGACAAGTTCCCTTTAAGCGCAATGATTGTTGGCTCTATGAAAGACAACTCCTGTCTCTTGTAGTGACGCATGACATGTCAGGGTGAGTGAATCACAAATGCCAGGACTGTTTCCATTGCTCCCGTTGGTTGGCTTCAGATATCTGCTAGCTGCTGATAAAATGTCCCATTACACAGGCAAGCCTCAAAAGAAAAGCATAAACGCAAACTGAAATCATTCTGCTTCTTTGTAACCACCTTGCTTTTCCCATTGTAAAACTGCTGTTACTGAAGCACAGGTCACTTAAAATCATTAGAATTTTTATGAGATGCAGTTTTTAATAATAGCATAACTAGATATTAACACATTTAATACATTAGAGAAAATGCAGAGAACACCTAAGCCAGGATGAGATTAAATTAAGATGGTAAAAAAACATTGCTAAGCACAAGACAGAAAGGGGTAGGACTGGGGACATGCCTGTGCATCTTTGATTATCGCTTCACATGTAACTTTAAACGTGACTGTGAAATCCTATGTGCACATTTGTCATTTCTGTTCTGCATCTCATAATATGCATGGCATGCTTTATCTGTAAATCTACTGTACTGTCTCATTTATGCATTCAAGCATTGCTGATTCATATTAACGCTGATGCCTCTGTTGTGCAGGGCTGCGTTTCAGCCTGAAGACCAGTTCTCGGGCTCATGGAGATTTATCTGGAATGGTGGCACTCATGTTAATTACATTATTCAAGCAAAAGCCTGTGTACTGTGTGGCATATGTCAGGGTTATAGCAAACCTTTCTTTTTAATCATGATCTTCCGCAACACAGAATATGGTACCTTTCCCATTGTTATGTTTTCCACTGCAAATATTAGAAAATGCCTGAATGTATTTTATTGTTGTGATGTACAATATTGAGTTTTTTCAGGTACTGTAACCATAAGTTAATGCTTATCAAGAAAACATTAGTAATTATACAGTGTATTTAAACTCACTGATTACAAATCTGTATTTAAATGGTCAGTGCAATAAAAAGAAATAGTTTACAAAGTGCAGTAGCCACTTTGCTTCACAAATAAGCTGTCAGCAGGGCTGGCCTTGCGAGACTACAGGATGGTGCCGCCTAACACAATTCTGGGCTTTCTCATCTGCCCCACATGGTTACAGACAGCTACTGGGGTTCTCCGGAAGCCCCCTATGCATAATAGCATCAAGCCTGATGCCAGGCAGAGGTTCCCACTTACAGAAGTGTTTCCTAGCCATTGGCTGCCAGTTCACTTCCCAATGTGACCACCCATGTGAGGTGGTAAACTGGCAGCTGGTGGGGAGGCAATGCAGAGGTGGGAGATGATGCTAGGGGCAAGTGGACCAGCAGTCATGTGTAAAAGACCCTGGAGCCAGCTGATTCCCTATACCAAGGGCATTCCAATATGGGATACTCCACTGTGTGAAACCACCCAGGATTGCTGGTATACTTTCCTTGCAAGCGATACCATGGTGCATGCATGGGCCACATTCCCTGTTATTCCGGCTAATCGGCTGCTGAGCTGGAGGGAAGCTGCTTCCGATGCTGGGCTTTGTGGACAAAAAGAGATCTAAGAGGCAGGGGAGGGGGTTGAGTAAGCAGAGTAAGCAGAGCATATGTGTCATAGGATCTGTTGATACCTCCAGTTGTGCTGTGCTCCCAAGCCAAGCCTATCTGGAGGCTGGTGTGTGAACACGCATAGATAAGCAGCCATGGAGATTCTTGGCATTCACCTTCCATTCAGCTTTCTATGCTGCTCATTGATATGCACAGCATAGGACGCTGATTGCAGGGGAGCCCACGTGCGCTGTGCGTTTGCTGAAAGGTAAGCTCAGTGAAGTTCACAGGGGATTTTATACAGTGGGGCATCCCATATTGGCTTGGGAACAATTCTGTGATCGGTGGATATGCTTACCTATCCAGCAATCCCATGGAGCATGCACAGGCCGCATTCCTACTATACTTTTAGCTAAGGCACATACCAATGCCAGACATTTCAGAATGGCTGGCATGGGTACATGGAGGAGCATGGGTGTGGCCGGCAGCGCAAGCTCCAGTCATCTTTTCTAGCTGATCAGGTCCACTAAGACATTGCTGTAAAGTGAGTTTTTCGGGGTGATCTTTGGGATTTCACACAGCGCAAATTGGAATGCCCTGCTGGAGAGGAACAACCTCCTGAAGAGTGAATATTACTGGAGTTGTTCCTCTTTAAAGGGTCACTAAACCCAAGCAACAAACAGGCACTCACCTCCTGACTGATCAGCTGCTCAGAAACCCCCTGGTTTCTGAGAATGGGTCTACCAGTATCCTGGTGAAAGGTCCCGGCCCTCTTGTGAGTCTCTGTGTCTGCCTGGCATGCCCCCATCATTAAATGAACAGAGGGGACTGTGCATAGGCACAGTGATTGATGGGAGAGGCGGGGCCACGACCTACAGCGAACATTGGTCATGACTCAAAGAATTCTGGAGTGCATGCTTGCTGCACCCCTTGTTATTGGAAACCAGGAGGTTTCCAAGCAGCGGACCGGCTGGGAACCGCTGCAGGGGAGGGGGAGGTAAATGCCTGTTTTATTTTCTAATTTTGGGTTTAAAGTCTCTTTAAGTCTAAGAGCGTAATAGTACATTATCCCATTTAGCTAAAGGCAGGAGAGATTGGCTAAATTTATATAGATGTGCATGTCAATGTTATCAGCAGTAACAACATCTGGTGTTACAACATTGCAATAGTTTCCCTCTGTAGGTGTCATTTATCATCAAATCAGTATCATCAACGCATGAAAAAAAATGTTAGTGACACTGTTGTAGTGAAGTACTAAGCACAGGTTAAAATCCACTGATAGATTCTATATAAAAAAGTACCGGTAAATCTGTTTTGTTTCAGCATTTCATCTAATAACAGTTCATGAAAAAATAGTTACACATCTTAGTGGTCCAGCTTCTGAAGGCTATGGCCATTGATGAGATGAGTGAGCTCGCACACCCTTACACATGCCCAGCAGTTCTGTGTGTTGGACTTCTCTCTTCTTTGTGTGTGGTTGCTAATAGCAACACAATGCAGGTAGTGAAATCTACTTCCATAAAAAATACAGTTGCTAACATAATAATGGTAGAAGGATCCAGGGTGCTCCAGGATGTTTGTCCCCGAACGGAGCTACATCTTAGAACGGGCAGGCTGATTCATCATTAGCGGCAGGTAGCGACAGATGAGCGTCTGTAGCAGGCATTTTCAGAGCGCCCGCTAGTAGTCGCAGTGCTCGGCCGTGAGTCGCTACTTTATAGCGACTCAGTCGCTGTTCAGTAATGGTGACTACATTGTGAGGAGTCGCTATTTGACCAGTACAGCGCTGTATGGGAGCGCATGTTAGCGACTGCTCATAGCGACCGACTCACACCATATTCAGCAAAAAAACAGCCTCACAAATCTCTGGCGCTGAAAAATAGTTGTTTGAAGCCCAGAGCACAGGAGGCGGTGTGTTAAAAGTCTGTTTTCAAGCATCTATCAACTAGTAACAAAGCGAAAACATATGGAATTACATTGTAACAACATTGTAACATGAACACTTTAATGCCAGACCTGTAATGTCATTTTTGAGGAAGTATTTAAAAAATGAAAAAAATATGAAAAAACTGCTATTTCAATGCCAGAAGAGGTCACAGAATTATTTGTGATTTTCTGGAAAAAAAAAAAAGTTTAAAGAGAAGGAAAGGATCGTCCATTGAAATGTATGGGAGAGCGACAGGTAGCGAGAGGTCATACCTGGCGCTGTGCAAGGTTGAACGCCGGCGCTGTTCGCTGAGGCTGTGAAAATGATGCTTGATAAATGTGTAATTGCGTGCTGTGTCCGGCTTTGACCAGTCGCTATCTGTCGCTACCTCTCATTAACCAGGCGCTACCTGACGCTATCCCTTCTTAAATAAGGGCCTAAATCTCAGGAAATCAGGTGGTGCACCCTTACCTCCTGGGACATAAGCACTGTTTGCTTACCCCCTAAAAGCAAACTGGTAAAGTCTGAGCTGGACAACAGTCCATTTATTAAAAACTTGCAAAAAAAAGTATAAAAACAACCACTCCATCTTAACACCCCAGAAGCCAGCATTTGAAGGGCTTTTAACATTGCTAGCATTTTTTTTGAACCATGTTGTATGACCTTTTTGTTTTATTTCTAGAATTTTGTATACATAAAAGCAATCCAAATCAAGTCAAGGCCTTGATGTAGTTTGACTAGTGTTGTCATGTTTCTATTAAATTAACCACATTTACATATTTTCCCTCACATTTTGATACACGTTTTAATATCCATTTTACTATAGAGAGGCAGCCCAATTCCAATCTATATTATCACTGTAGGACACAGTTTCCATTTAAATAAATGAGCTATAGGAAGGTGAATGCAGGGCCAAAAGTACCTTACCAAACACAACAATGATACCCCATTGTTTCTGATCCAGTTACTGGGCTCAGTCACCCACCTCAAACAAACTAATATATAAGCTGTAACTGCATTTGTTTAATCTTAATTTTAACTTTATTGACATAATCATATTGTCCTAATCACTTTTTATCTTTCAGGGTGCTTCCTCCACCTGCAGCTAATCACTTTATTGACCTAATTGCTTTTTAATTTTCCGGTAGCTTTCTCCTACCTACAACTAATCATTAAACTTTCCCCCCCTTTTTTCCCTACAGTGCGCCTTAACTAACCTTTTCCTTTTCGGGCTCCTCCCCATTTAGAAACAGAATAGTAGATCTTTCCATTTGTCCTATAGGGTTTACAGGTTCACCCTTACCAAGGTGCAGCTAACATTTTCAACTTTGCGCTGACCCAACCTACCTCCTTCTACCAAACACAACAATCGCCTGTCCCAGAGATCAGACCAGCCCTTGTACGATCAAGGAACAAATAAGTTATAAAAATGCTTAACCCTTTAACTGTCAGCCTACCTAGAGACGTTATTACCCTCTGTTGCCAGGCCATTTTCACCATTTGGAACTATATATGTTTAACTGTGATTTGTTGCAGTTCTAGGAAAATTTTATATTGTTTTCTTGGCAGAGTTTTAGGCTTTAACAGGAAATGACTTGTTTATATTTTTTCCGGTGTTTTCTTATTATTATTTATTTATATTTTGGGGTGAAATCTGTAAAAAATAATTTAAAAAATCTATTTTTTCTACATTTTGTCGCTTAAAAAAAAGTAGATTTTACAAAAAAATCATAATGTGACATTACAGCTGTACCACATAGGTATTGGTAGACTTTCTTTCTTGCCCAGGAGACATCTAAACTGAAACAGTGCTTTATGACATTTTTTAACAAAATACAAGTACTATGCGCACTATCAGGGGTTAAGCCCTTAAAAATGTGAAAAAAAAACAAAACAAAACTAGCCCTGGCAGCAGCTATGGGAGCTGGTAGACCAGGCCCCGGAAAGCTACCAGCTTGCATATCTCACACGGGCCACAGGCTCATCTGCACCCCCCTGGTCTTTGGGGATACAAGTAATGGGGCAGGGGGTTATGGCAAGTCACCCACTCGCTGGCAGGTGACGTACCAGCCCTCTTTCCCTTTTTCAAGGACAAGTTCACAAAGGGTTAAATGAAACAAACACACAGAAAAAATATCTCAAGGGCTAGTTCACAAAGGCTTAAATGAAACACACACATAAAAATTAATGTATTATTTTTTTCTGCTTACTTCTATTCCATCGCTGATCCTGCTGTCCCATGCCAATCAATGGCGCTGCTACTTACAGCCAAAACTGAATGGTGGAATACGGGGGAGGGGACAGAGAATAGGAGTCCCCTGCTCCCACACCTGGCTTCCACTGACCACTCAGCTTCTGTGCTCGCTCCTGCTGCTGGGAGGAAACTTTTATACCAGCAGAATACAATGGGAAGGCTGATTCACTACTAGCGGCAGCTATCGGCAGATGAGCGTCTGTACAGAGGCGCTAAGAGCGACCGCTAGTATACGCTGTGATCGGCTATCAGTCACTGTAGTAACCTGGACTGCATTGATGAATGAGATGTATGTTGGCCGTAACACCAGTACAGCGTTACAGGGAGCGAAAGAAGCGCCAGCTCATTGCGACCGACTCTCAGCGACTCACACCATATTCAACAAAAAACACACACACAGCGTTGGTGCTCTGGATCTGGTCGCTATAGCATAGAGCGGCAGACGCTGTGTGATTAACGTCTGTTTTTGAACACATATCCACCAGTAACCAAGCAAAAACACATGGAATTACATTGTAACATTGTAACATTAATACTTTAATACCAGACCTGTAATGACAATTCTGCATATAAATATAAAAAGTTTTCAAAAATGACTTTTTCTAGGCCAGGCGAGGTGACATATTTATTTGAGAGAAAAACAAAATTAGTAAAAACAAAAAACCCTGTTTAAACAGAAGAAAAGGAAGGCCATTGAAATATATGGGAGAGCGACGGGTAGCGACAGGTCTTACCTGGAGCTCTGGAAGTTAGAGCGCCAGCACTATACGCTGAGCCACCTGTAATGATGAATTGTATGCTACATGGCGCTGTTAGAGTCGCTCACCAGATTCGCTTTCATAAATGTGGTTTTGCGTACAGTGCCCGGAGTTCACCAGATACTGCCTGCCGCTACGAGGCACTACCTGCCGCCATACCTTAATGAATAAACCCCTAAGTCAACTCACTCGCCGGTAGGAAAGGCCACTCCCTGTGGCAGGAGCGAGCTGTCAGAAGCTGGTGTGCGGGGCAGGAAATGGGTGTTCTCTGCCCTGCAGAGGCCCCCGGGGAAAGAGGAGACCTGGATCTCAGAGAAAGGTGAAAGGGAAAGTCCACTTTCAATGCCATTTTTAAAAGTGTATAATTTTGTGTGCGAAAATGATGTAGTCACGGTGGTGAGTGCATTTAGATTAAAAAAAAAAAAAGTTCCATTATTGTGTACCAAAATGATGTGCTTAATGTGCTGAGCTTATTTGTTAACTCTTTCTTTTCTATATGTTTGCATTGCATTGTTCTGCATTAATTTAACCTCATCAGATGGGGTGTGCGATCACATTCTTGTGTTGCAGTAGCTAAAGGGTTACTGGCAGCAGTCTCACCTGGGGAGGTCATTACTATTGATGGTTTGACCAAAGTTGCTAATGAGCTCACCTGTTACAATGGAAGGATGCTGGGCCAGAAAAGTCGCTCCTACTTTAACATCACAGAGAATATCAGAGAAATGTCTATTTTACATTCCAGAGGAAAACAATAAGGCAGAGCACCAAGGCATACTTCCTGTTGGCAGTGGACCGTATCATCATGAGCTGCTCTCCTCTCTGTTGCTTCTGCTGCACATGCAGAGTGCATCCTCTGCAGGGAGGAAGTTTAAATGAACCTTAGGTCATTTGTGAGTTTAGTTCTGATTTAATCTATGACAGAGATGCAGATGGGATGGTCCAACACTTGTTCTGTATGTTACGTGCAACATGTTCATTCACCCCCTTTCTTCACTCCCCCCCCCGGAACCCTCCATTCTCTCTCCCTGGAATCAGTGCCAGGAGGGAGAATTCTTTCCAGCCCACAGACCACCTGCCTTTGCCTCCTGGCTGGGCGCTGGTGCAGCACTGACACCGTTCCCCCTCCATTCTCGCTCTCTCCCCAGCCAGGAGTTAGAGCAGTGGCACCTTCCCTGCCAGATACCCAAGCCCTGTCAGTGGGCAAGGTGCGGGAGAGACTGCACAGCCCCCACTGCCCACTGCTGAAGGTGCTCCTGTCTGGGGTGTGGGGGCACTGACAGCTCTCCAGTCCCCCCTAACTACCTGCCCTCAACCCATGAGTTCCTCACCCACCCACCTACCTACCCACCAACCAAACCACCTAGATGACCGTGTTTGGAATGCGCACATGCATTTTGAAAATGCATGCATGCACTTTGGGAGTACATGCATGTGTGTTTGGGAGTGAGCACATGCATGTTGGGAGTGCATGCACTTTGGGAATGAGTGTGTGCACGTTTGGGAGTGCACGCTTTTTATCTTTGGGAGTTAGCACATACACTTTGGGAGTGTGCACATGCACTTTGGGAGTGAGTGCATGCACTTTGGGATTGCGCATTTGGGAGTGAGCGCATGCACTTTGGGAGTACAAGCATGCGTGTTTGGGAGTGCAAGCCTCTGTGTTTGAGGGTGCCCGCATGTTTGGGAGTGAGCAGCACATGTGTGTTTGGAAGTGCGCACATGCACTTTGGGTGTGGGCACATGCACTTTGGGAGTGAATGTATGCACTTTGGGATTGCGCATTTGGGAGTGAGCACATGCATGTTGGGAGTGCATGCACTTTGGGAATGAGTGTGTGCACGTTTGGGAGTGCACGCTTTTTATCTTTGGGAGTTAGCACATACACTTTGGGAGTGTGCACATTGGGAGTGAGTGCATGCACTTTGGGATTGCGCATTTGGGAGTGAGCGCATGCACTTTGGGAGTGTGCACATGCACTTTGGGAGTGAGTGCATGCACTTTGGGATTGCGCATTTGGGAGTGAGTGCATGCACTTTGGGAGTACAAGCATGCGTGTTTGGGAGTGCAAGCCTCTGTGTTTGAGGGTGCCCGCATGTTTGGGAGTGAGCAGCACATGTGTGTTTGAAAGTGCGCACATGCACTTTGGGTGTGGGCACATGCACTTTGGGAGTGAGTGCATGCACTTTGGGATTGCGCATTTGGGAATGAGTGCATGCACTTTGGGAGTACAAGCATGCGTGTTTGGGAGTGCAAGCCTCTGTGTTTGAGGGTGCCCGCATGTTTGGGAGTGAGCAGCACATGTGTGTTTGAAAGTGCGCACATGCACTTTGGGTGTGGGCACATGCACTTTGGGAGTGCATTTGGGAGTGTGCACATGTGAATTGCAGCCATGTGTGTCTGGGAGTGCTGGTCTAGGCTCCAATGTTGCTTTGCAACAGGATAATAGTGGAGGACAGCCAGGGTGTCTGAAGCAAGTTCTGGGAATCTTGCAGATCCTGCTCATTATGCTGATTATTATGCAGCTTTTCAGAGCCAATGGCCCCAACCACTTACTTCAGAATAGAAATTACGACGTGAACCTGTAAACCTTGATATCTCTGCCATTTCAATTCAATTTATAAACAGAAACTGTTTAGTGCCAAATGTAGGCTGAACAGTGTAACAATTGCCTTTGCCTAAAGTTTGTCTTTAATGTCTGCACCAGGGTCTGGGTCACTTTTAGTTTCGCCTGTGCCAGGAATCTGAAAATTAGGCATTAAGCTCTGTATGAATGTGGACAGGAACAGCTGCATGCTGCAATGTCGCATCCCCATCATTGAAGGAGGTGCTGCATTTGTGTACATATGTTTACTGTTTCTCTTCGGATGGACCCTTTTTTTCACTAGCAAAAAGTTAGTATCTCCGGCAATGAGCAATGAAGTGAGTGAAATAGGTTAGTTTAACATCTCTGTGAACTAGGACTACCCATTGAAAGGCTGAAAACTAGTACTCACCCTTCCAGGATCCAGGAAAAATTAGCTTGAGAATTTACTGGTCCTGGCCAACCCATTGCTAAACTGTCCATTTTTTGGGGGGCCTCAGCATGGTACATCCTCCACCAGTTTGAGGGTTATGGGCATGGCTGAGGTGGGGTTAGGGGTGTGGCTTATTAATAGGCTTTTAAAGTGGACCAACACCCAGGGGGGATCGGCCCGGAAATCTATAAGATTCCCGGACCGATCAGATCCCCCCAGGAGGCCCACAATCCTCACCTTACCGGCGATCCAACGGCGCATGCGCGAGACGCGGCCGCGTCTCTCGCTTCCCTCTAGCAGGGCGCGCTCCCGCGCCGGCCGTTTTGTGAATGGCCGGCGCAGGAGCGCTCCCTGTTAGAGGGAAGCGAGAGACGCAGCCAATGACAGCGCTCTGGTATGCGCGTCCAAGCGGCTTTGGACGCGCATACCAGAGCTGCTCTGAGCGCTGTCATTGGCCGGACGAGGTCACGTGGGAGCGGGGAGAGGTGAGTTTTTGCGGCGATCGGGGGGGTTTCAGACAGCGGGGCACCCCCGATCGGGGTGCCCCACCTAAGTGGACCAACACCCAGGATAGTCAAAATCCTGGGTGTTGGTCCACTTTAAGGAGCAAATATCTAAAGCATTCTATTCTACTCATGTGTGTAAGAAGTTGTCATCCTATCACAAGCCCCAAGTATTCACAGTCCATGTTGGCGATTGAGCGACTGCTCAGCCAGTCCTTGCATGCCATTAAGGACATAACTGTTGGTCTGAAATGCATCATTAATTGACTACAGTGCTGTTCATTTTAATGCTCGCATGGGTTATTTGGATGTTCATTTTATTTGGAATATTAAACACTAGGTTTTATATTGCACCTGATAGCTGGAACCTTCTTTTCTTACATTCCACTACCACCATTTAGCCAAGAGTCAGAGCAGTTTTAAACATCCAGCATTTGGTGTGACAATCTTCCCCATATCAGCAAAGTGGGAAATTTAGGTGAGAGGGACAGTGGGACTAAAGGCTTCAAACTGGGACTGTGCCACCGTACATCTGGTAAGTTTACCCATGACCAGCCCACAAACTGCTGAGCTCTTCCCCCAAGGCTTGTAAACGATTAAATGACTGCTCAGATCATAGACAAGGCTGAAAATGACTGCTCCTAAAAAGATAGTATTGAACCTTTACTATTTTAATGGTAAGATACTGTATCAGGAGTGAGCATAACCCCCACATCCATGATGTTAAGGCTTTATGCATTGTGGGGCTAGAATGTGGGCTGAGGTCTCTTTAATTGGTGGAACAATGGGACCAAGAGGCTGATTCATTAATAGCGGCAGGTAGCGACAGATGAGCGTCTGTAGCAGGCATTTTCAGAGCGCCCGCTAGTAGTCGCTTTGCTCAGCCATGGGTCGCTACTTCATAGCAACTCAGTCGCTGTTGAGTAATGTTGAATACATTGTGAGGAGTCGCTATTTGACCAGTACGGGAGCGCATGTTAGCGACTGCTCATAGCGACCGACTCACACCATATTCAGCAAAAAAACAGCCTTACTAATCTTTGGCGCTGAAAAATGCTTGTTTGAAGCCCACAGCGCTGGAGGCAGTGTGTTTAAAGTGTGTTTTCCAGCATCTATCCACTAGTAACAAAGCGAAAACATATGGAATTACATTGTAACCACATTGTAACATGAACACTTTAATGGCAGACCTGTAATGTCATTTCTGAAGAAATGTAAAAAAAAAATCAAAAAAATTTGAAAAAACAGCTTTTTCAATGTCAGAAGAGGTCACCGAATTATTTGTGATTTTTTGGCGAAAAAAAAAAAACAAAAACCTGGTTTAAAGAGAAGAAAAGGTTCGTCCATTGAAATGTATTGGAGAGCGACAGGTAGCGAGAGGTCATACCTGGCGCTGTGCAAGGCTGAACGCTGGTGCTGTTCGCTGAGGCTGGGAAAATGATGAATAAGACGCTACATGGCGCTATCCCAGTCGCTAAACAGATACTGATTGATAAATGTGGAATTGCGTGCCGTGTCCGGCGTTCACCAGTCGCTATCTGTCGCTTCCTCACATTAACCAGGCGCTTCCTGACGCTATCCTTTCTTAAATAAGGGCCCACGTATGCAGAGACTTGTGAGGCAGGGAGAAGCCTTCTTTGTGATTGTGTATGTGAATTTTGGCCCAGGGTGTAGGAAAGGTGCCAGGCCATGTGTGCCCCAACATACATTTTATTTTTTACATCCTATGGCCAGTCTGGGGTATAAAGAAGACCTAAAGTCTTTATAACGGCATTGCATCGAGTCATTACAGTAGGATCAGTGCTACTCAGTTTCAGCACCAAGAGGTGAACAGCTCCTCCATCAGACACGCGCTCAGGGATGCTTACTTACTGATCAGTCCTGGAGTTTTGTGATTTCCAGACAACCACTATAACACATTAAAGAGAAAGGCTTACACAAGCTGACCTTTAATAAAAATACCTGCAGTGCATCTAGTGTTGGTAATCTGACAAGTCATGGTGAAGAGCTCCAGCATCAGCACCGCTGGCAGCACTGCTAGCAAATATCAATTGCAATGATTCATCTCGGGCTTGATGTGAAGTCTAGACAGCCAGCAACACTTGTGAGGCATTGTGTCTTCAGACAATAATAGGAAGCCTCCGGTGAAGTTTTCTTATAAGGAAGAAGCGATTAGGGGCTGGAGATGCAGGGTGAATGGAGCAGCCCCCTCCCCTGTCAGAGGCTGTACAGTGCGCCAGGCTATAAGAGCATCGCTGTGAGCAGCACAACAGCTAGAGCTCTCTCTCTGCTCTCAGGCACATCAATGCATTGGGCTTCCAGGTGACATCTCCATTCAGAGAAGTTTCAGGGTCCTACATGCACAGAAACTGTGTCTCGTGTAACTGCTGCAGTGACAGATCTGTGCAATGCAGGTTAGGGGCAAGAGTTTCTCGTTTTTCCCGAAACTTTACATTTAGTAACATTTAGCTTACTGCAAACACCAGTACTTCTTTGGAGACTGAAATTACTTTTGGCAACTTTGGAAGATGATCACTGGGCAGACTTCAAACAGCACCCTGATACATAGCAATGGCAGTCAGGTAGTGCCCAGCATGCCCCCAGAAAGCTCTACGTCCCACAATAGGGACATGGCATTTTTTATCATCCGATGTGTCATCCCATCACTCTACTTGATCATCATTATGGTGGGACTTCTGGGCAACATCACCCTGGTAAAGATCTTCATCACTAACAGTGCCATGAGAAGTGTGCCAAATATTTTCATCTCAAGCTTGGCAGCAGGGGACCTGTTGCTGTTGGTGACCTGTGTGCCAGTGGATGCCTTTCGCTTCTTCTTTGAAGAGTGGATCCTGGGAGAAGTGTGCTGCAAGCTCATCCCGTCCATTCAGCTCACCTCTGTGGGGGTCTCTGTGTTCACACTCACTGCTCTCAGTGCTGACAGGTAAGGAGCTATGTTTTCTACATTCTAATGTATCAAATTATGTATATGTATCAAAAAGCAAGGTATGTTGATATCCAACTTTCTAGAAACACTTTAAGGGAAATACAGAAAAACATAGTTTCCCCTAACTTCTAATATGAAATGCATTTCTAGGGACTTTGTTTCAGAATATGATAGACCTGCCCCATGTCCACTGCTGTCTGTGCTGCTTTTACAGCAGTTATGGTTGTTATGTACCTTTGTATACAAGTTTGTAGTAACTCCATGGTGGGGAAATGTATTATATTGCACTACCTACCATGTAATATAGGAGACATTTATGGAGGGTCAATATGATACTCACCTGTGCTCTGTAAAGTGCTCACTGCTCCCGGTACTGATAGATACGATATGGGCTTTTACTGCAGCAATCTGATCTTCCTTCTAATGTCTATAATACAGTGGTGAGATACTAGGAACGTCTAGAGGGCAATGTGATGATGATCTGTTCTCTGTAAAGTGCTTTAGAATTTTGTAGTCTCTGTGTTCATACTCACTGTTCAGTGCTGACAGGGGCTTCTACAGGAAGTGTTGGCTACCTTCTATTTTCTATAGTATAGTGTTATATGTGTTGATATACAGGTTTTTAAGAACACCTTAGTGGGTAAATGTTACTATATAGTATTTATTTATAATATTGGTAGCATTTATGGAGGGTCAATGTGGAGCTCCCCTGTTCAAACTCACTGGTCCCTGCTGACAGGCAAGGGCTTCTACAGCAGCAATAGGTTCTACCTTCTCATTTCTAAATTACAGTGTTATCTAGAAAGCTCATAGTGGGGAATATATATATATATATATATATATATATATATATATATTATATATATATATATATATATTGTAGTTCTCCCTTACTTCTAATATTGCACGCATTTATAGGGGAGCAATGTGCTGTTCTGTAAGGTGTGTGTTTACTTTAACTGCTGCCAAGGGTGACAAGGAAGGGCTTTTACAGCAGCTATTAGTTCTACTATATCATTTCTATGAAACAGTATTGGGTGTCTTGATGTCTAAGTATATAAGAACTCCTTAGTGGGGAACTAAAACCTATAGTTATTCCTAACTTCTAATATGGGACGCATGTATATATGGCAATTTGTTGCTCCTTTGTGATCAGAATATGGTGGTTTCTGTTCACACCCACTGATGTCAATGTTGACAGTTAAGAGCTTTTGCAAACATCTAATGTCTATAATACAGTGTTAGGTGCCTTGATATCCAAGACCCTTGAACACTATAGTGGGGAACTAAAACATATAGTTATTCGCGACGTATGAAATGGAAAGCATATATACAGGAGCAGCGACAGTTTTTATCACAGCAATGTGATCTGCATTCCAATCCTACAGATTTATGTTTATTAAAATGTAAACAAGTTTCTAGGAACAACTTAGTGGGTAAATATATGGTATTCCCTTCATTTCTAATATAAGGTGCCCTGAGGGGCAGTGACTGGTATGGGCTTTTATCAAAACTATGTATTCCACCTTATAATTTGTACAATATGATGTCACTGTATGTGTCCTGAAACTCTATGCAAGTTTCTAGGAACATATTATTGGGGAAATGAAAACATATGCTATTCCCTAACTTCTAATATGGGTTGAACCTTAGAGGGGCAGTGACAGGAACACCTAGGTATTCTACCTTCTAATTTCCATACATGTTATGTATGTTGATACTGTAAACACGTTTCTAGGAACACCTTAGTGTGTACATTAAAATGGTATCGAATGGAATGGTATTCCCTCATTTTTAATATGGGGTGAACTTTAGAGGGGCAGTGATGAGGACACATTTTTATCACAGCTATATCTTCTACCTTTTAATTTCCATAATATGATGTTATGTATGTTATGATACTGTAAACATGTTTCTAGGAACAGTTTAGTGGGTACATCAAAACGGTATGGAATGGAATGGTATTCCCTAACTTCTAATATGGGATGAATTTTATTGGGGCAATGATAGCTAAGGGTTTTTTATCACATGTGTTATGCCTTTTTATTTCAATAATACCCCCGTCATGTATCTTAATACTGTAAAAAAAAAAATCTAAGAAGCAACTAAATGGGGAATTTAAAATATATAGAACCTAAATATATAGGACTTATATAAAATATCCACAGCATGTAATGTATGGTTAAAGGGGAAATTGCTCTGTCAGTATTTTCAACTCAGATAAGCAAGCACCACAAGGTCTCTGTACTGTCTCTATTCATCACTCTCTTCATTTTCATCAGCGCACACTTTTCTTCTCTCTGTGGTCCCTAGCCCTCTTTGCTTCTCTCGGTTTTCCATTTTCCCTAACTGTAGCAGACAACAGAATAACTACTACACATTTTACCTATAAATCCTTGTAAAATATTAAACTGTTTTTTACAGCTTGGCTCTGGCTTTGGCATGTGCAAGGGGCACTATATAGCCAGATGGGAAGACATATCTGCAAATTCTCTGCCAGGACTGAAAGAAACAAGTAGACATGCATGTGTGAGTAAGCTCTGGATAAACTGGCAATATGCCTGGGGCAAGGCACACTTATAATCAGTCTTTGTAAATGCATATATATATATATATATATATATATATATAATCTCTTCTTAGGTTAAGATGTGGACGCTCAGTAACCATTGTCACAGTATAAAAATGATACCAGCTACTGAGCTGTATGACATAGAAGCAAGTATTACTGTAGCTTAGGTAAGATCCAGACTTCTTTTCCTAGAAAGTACCAATGCATAAGCGTGTCATGTTAGATCAGTTCAACAGGGGAAAAAATGTGTTGCAGTCTTCAACCTGACACTAATAGCTCATTGCACCCTGATAATATTCTGCACTGGAGATTTGAAGATGGGGAGCCTGATTTATGAAGCATCAACACCACTCAGTGCCACTTAGTGTCTTATTTAACACTAGCGCCTTATAGGTCGCACAATAATTTCTTATGGCTTCTTTTGCTTACCAACGTGTCACTTGGACAACAACAACTAAAATGCAGCTTAAATACACTGTAAAGTTTGTCCCCTTTGTCCCCGAGCAGTGATATCTTGTAACTGGAAAAATACAGCACCAAGCTTTTCAGGGTGGCGGCAGTACAAAATGGCGCACACTGGCGCTGGTATAAATGGCAGTTGGCTCCAACAGGCTGTCTAATACCTAATGCTACAATCAAAGCAAATTAGCATGGGGGCACTATGACTTCCAGCACCATTGTATACATGATAGCAGTGCCAAAAAAGTAAAATATCCTGGCGTACCAAAACTGGCGCTATAGCCACCAGAAAGATGCTAAAGTTCATAAATAAGGGCCATAATGTGTTAAAGGGTCAAGTTGACCATTGTTGCATACAGCATGTTTTGTACGTAAACTGATAATGAATGGAGGGGCATGTCTGGCACCCCAAGCCTCACCCCCCATGTCAACATCTAACTCCAGCCTTGCGCTGATGAGGGCTAAAAGCCACAAGTAGGAATGGATGGTAACAGATTTTCTCATAAATTCCACAGCATTGCACACCCTGGATGACCCAGGCATTTTGGATATAGCTGTAAGGGGTATAAAGAGAAATTCTATTATCTTTGGCTTGTATGCTCCATGCAAATACTTTCTGTTTGTACACTTTAACACTTTTTGAGCTAAAGCTGCGAATGGACAAATGTATTACACTTTATTTCCTGTTATTATCTACACTGATTAAACCTACAATATTGTATGGAAATTAACATGACATTTTTGCAGGACATGCAAGCTAGCATAGTGAAAAAAGTGCTCAGTGATAACCTAAACTGGATTTGAACTGATTTTTTCTACTGTAGCTTTGATTACCATTATAGCATTTTTTTTTAATTTTTTTTATAATAGGTCTTTATTGAGGTAGATAAGACAGTGAGGCAAAATGGAACAGTTTCATACAGCAGACAAGTCCAGAACATGTATTACACAAAGCCATAAGAATAATCACTATCTGTATAATCCGCTATCTCTACCCTCCTGACTATCCCCTAGATTGAGCCCCACCGTTCTCATCCACCGTCTTTTTTACTTTATGGGAGGAAGGGGAAATGAGGATAGGAAAAGAAGCGGTGAGGTTGAGAAACAAGAGGGGGTGTGGGGAAGGGGGGGGGGGGGATAGGGAGGGGAGGGAGGGAGGGATGGGAAAGAGATGGGGGGAAAGGGGGGAGCTTCTCTCTGGTCCATACCCCCCAGGGCCACCCCCCCACACATCCCGCCGCCCGCATCAGGCACCTCTCGTCTCCGTACCAGGACCCCGCATGATCATGCTGTACTCCAAAGTTGCTTGCTATCACAGGTTTTAGTCTATATCCTTGGGGAAATCCTGATTTAGGATGTTCCGCTGTGTGAATTTCCAGCAATCAACAGCGATCCCACAGAGCAGAGACGCGACTCTGGCCGCACATATTAATGAGCTGCTAGGGAAGCTCAACTGGAGCTTAGCCACACAGATGCAGGAGATGGCATTGCCACCAGATGTGTCTGTGCTGTGGGATCACTGGTGAGGTATGTATAACAGGAGACTGGCAGGGTTTCACCCAAGGATATTTAACCTAGATGCTAGGTCTTGTTCTGGTCCACTTCACCTATATTAAAATATGTCACAAATATTCTGTAATGCCTTTAATACTGTACTTACATTCCTAACTTTAAAAAGAAGAGCGGATCAGTGGCATAACTAAATGTGACAGGGGCTTGGTGCAAACATTAACCTGTGACCTGTCATTTTAACTCAGTTGGATACATCTAGACAACTAAAGACTGAAAGAGCAGACACATTATGTTTCTCTTTTCTGTATATGATGCAGTGAGAGCACAAATCTGATAAATAAGATGGAGGAGCTCCAAAGATGGTGCTTTTCTGACCTTATGGACCCCAGTGTGATTGCTACCTCTGCACCCCAATAGTTATGCCCCTGATCTTAATAAACCGGAAGATAATATACTACGCTTTTCCCTGAAAGCATCATTAGTAACAGGTTAGCTGTGCACACAGTACCAGTCCATGACGTTGATTTTGTCATATACTGCAATTTGTCAGGCTTAACACTGTTGGCAGACAGTATGTACAGTTAGAAACATGTCAATCAGTACAGGGATTGGTTTAATGAAAAAAAAAAGTAAACTGGCAATATTGCAAAAATGTAATTAGACAGTGCCCTAGGAACAGAGCTGTTTTAACTAGGTTGCTCTGGGGAGGGGGTAGGTGGAGACCACTCCACAATTTCTCATGCACAGCAATTATTCTATTATGGAAGATCACTGGCAATATGTAAACTGTAATTTAACATAAAGCACTTTAATCTAAGTTACTGTCACATAAGAATTATATATACATCAATACTTATCATATTAGTGTGTGTTATTTACATAAAGATTTACATTGCAGTGCCAATATTGCTTAGACTTGTTATGCATATTAGGATTGGTACTGATATAATTTTATAAAGCATATTGTGTCCTAATCTGAACCTCACTCAAGGGACATCCTGATTTGGGATGGCTGCCACACTAACAGTAGTAACAACCAAGCTAAAGTCAGTCAGAACTAAACAGTAGTTCTCTGCTCTTGTGCCCCGCATGATCTCCAGCAGTCACATGGGGCAACACTGTAACTGCCTCCAGGGGTGCAATCTGGCACCATTTACCACAAGGCTGTGTCCTGGGCCCCATTTTTTTTATTATGTTTGTAAGTTACATAGGATAAGAGTTAGTAGGTAAAGTTTGACGATGATACAAAGGTGTGTGATACAAAGGTGGATATTCCTAGAGGTAAATTGGCTTTACAAGATACATGGTAAAAACAGTGGAAACTGGAGTTTAATGTCTCTAAATGTAAAATCATGCACTTGAGTATCGCATGGGCAGTGCCAAACCCCAGGGACACTCGTCTTCTTTGTGAGCTTACAATCCCAAATCTCCACAGCTAGCTTCACCTTCAGCCAAGCCCTCGTTTGCAGAGGCGCTTTAAACGCTTTGCCGGACACGATTGCCCCCAGGACTTATTAGCTCAAAGGATGTAAGCTCATGGGGGGGTGTGGACGGGGGGACCAAAGGTAAGACTGGGCAATATAGGGTAGCCTAGTTAAGTACAGCATACAGTTCTGGGGAATTCCGGGGGAGAAAACAGGCAAGGTCAAAGGTCACGCCAATGGTCAAACCAGGAGATCAGAGAGCTTCGCGGCACCAGGGATTTAACGGGTTCGTAGTCGTGATTCAGGCTGAGGTTGGTACATGCAGCAGTCAGGATCATCAGGCTAGCAAGGTCGACAACAGGTAAACAATAGGGCATGAGTGCAGGGGGCTGACGGGAAGAACCATGCTCATTGGATGTCAAACAAGCTGTGGGCTGATTGCCCCATTTCAACCTTTAGGGAGTTTTTGCTCACAGTAATCCTTGGCACGTGCTGAGAACCCAGGGAACGGACACGAGAAGACTGCCTGAGCCGACGCCCTCCGATGATGCACCAGCTGAGTGGAGGGGTTCCCGGCCAGTTGCCCGAGGACGCTGTGGGACCGGGGACGGGGTAAGCATGCCATGACAGGCAGGACTGTATTAGCCAGGACTTTGGGAGATAGGGATACAGATTACTGAAAGCTGAAAGATGAATGGGCAATATTGTCACTTAGTAGAAAAAGCAAGCAGCATGCTCGGTGGAATAGGTTGAGGCATCACCAGTAGAAAGGGGTGAGGTTGCGATGCCATTATATAGAGCCATTATATAGAGCTCTGGTGAGGCTAAAGCTTGGAATACTGTCTGCAGTTCTGGAGACCACACTTACAAAAAGATGTGGGCAACAAAAAGGGTGGAAAGACTTCCAATAAAAATAGTATAGAAGCATGCAGGGTATTAGACTCCTGTGTCACTGAATCACCTCAGAAGTGATTTGCAGGGGAAAAGGATCAGAGTCCCCAGCTCCCGGGCCTGCCGATCACTCTGGCTTCTGCCACTGCTGGGAACAGCCTTTTATACCAGCTGAGGGATATGACGTCATCTCACTCTGGGTATAAAAGCCTCCCCCGTAGCGGTGAGCGATCTGACTGAAGCCTCCGCACAAGACATTCTCTGGCCCGCTGGGGGGGGTGGGGGGATCAGATGTCCTTCGGGTGAAGAGGTAACATCTGCCGCTGGATCCCGGATTCCCGGATGGAGGTGGCCATTTTTTTTTTGGCCCGCAATCCCGGGGAAACGCCATGTGCTTGGCAGTTAATGGTAGGAGAATCAAACAAGTAGAACCATTTTAGCTTTGTATTCAAATGCAGTTTTTACCAATTTTTACCAGAAATTGCCTTTGGGAAGACTCGAATCTATAAAATGGATTGACTACCCAAATAAAAAAAACAAAAATGTGCTTGCATTTTGTTCCCCACAGCTAATTGCTTCTACTCCAATGATCAGCAACTCACCTGATTGCTGGATCGCATCCGGCACCAGCCGGGTCAGGATTTAAGTCATCGATTCTTCGATGTAGGGAATATTTCCTTGTGCCATCAGTCACAGGGATCAGCCACAACCTCTTCATTCACTACAATAGAGTTGGCGTGTCAGGCCTTGGCACCCCCCATTATAGTTAATAGAGAGGGCATAGCTGCCTCTGTGACTGATGGGGGAAGGGTGTGATCCAGTGACTGGAGTTCTAGCCCATCCGGGGCAGAATACAATTCAGGGACTGGGTGAGTTACTCATTGCTGGAGTAGGACCGAACTGGGGTCAAAAGGTGAGTACCCTTTTAGTTTTTAAATTTTGCTGTTCAATCCCTTTAAGTCAATAGGGTGAACATTTTTTTTTGTTAATTCTGTACTACATGACCATCCACCACTGTCATACTATTGGTGGTGGACACACAGATTAATCCTGGGGCCCAGTTGGGAGCACACGTTCAATTTCTACCCCTTGGGATTGAGTCTGGGGGCTGTCAGGTAAGTAACCTTTTTTTTTGTTAGTTGTTATCATTTTCTGCCTTGACAGGGCTTTTACCAGTGTTTCATGGAATTCTTAAATAAGAATATATATATTTCTTAGAATATGCTGATTTATTTATTAAAGCAATTGGCCAAAGTTTGCCTGGCAGCTTACCTGATGCACCGACAGTCCCATGCTGTCTGTTCACTCTGGTCGCTGAAAGGAAAGGGAATTTCCTTTACTCTCTTTGCTGCCTCCAGCACTTCCCGTCTAAACCTGAACACAAATTGAAGCCTGAGGATTGTGTCAGGTTGTAACTCCAGTTAGTGGTAGGCTAGAATGAAGCCCTCCCAATCCCAGCTTGCCCTGCTTGCATCACTCAGCTCTACCACTTTCATCACAGAGGACAGCACAGGAGGTGAAAACCTATTTATACTTACTCTGGCAATATAGCTTCATTTTATAGTTCAGAAAATTACCACAATATGAACAAAATATTATAAAAAAGAAAGAAGCTGCAAAGGCCAATCAATCTGTAGACAGTGACGGAGATCCCCTAAAACATATGCAAAAAAAATCATTTGCAGGACTGCTTTTTTGCCTTCAGTATGATTTCGTGACCATATAATGGGTGTGGGCTGAACCATAGCACCAAGTTTGCAATTGCTAACTCGCCAAGGCTTGACAATCTGGAAGCCAGAATAATGAGGTCATGGAGGCAATAACAGTTCTGGCACTGAATTAATTAAACAATAAAGCATGTTGGAATGCAGAACAGACCATTCTATAGCAATTTATCAAGAGGTACTGTGACTTAGCCCTCCATTGACTTGGTTGCATTGTTCACACCACCAAGCGTAATATTTGATCCCACGAAAGCCATTTTAAACATATATTTCAAATCACTGGCAAACCATACTATTATCTTTTATCCTTCCAAAATATTTTCTTAAACTGTTTCAAGTTTTGTTATTCAGGATACGTGGCCTGTTTCAACTGTAATGATTCGTTGCTACGCAGCTGCTGCACTACTAAATCAATGCTCAATTACTCAGGCTCAGGAATCAAACTTGCAACAATATCATGAGAACAGAGTCTACTCAGAACTAGGAATACGCATACAATATAATATTGTGAGTTCTTCCAATACACTTTAATATATTCCATATCCAGCAACTCAAATTTGGAGGGTTTTGGCTCACCAATAAATATTTAATACAATTTCTAGATCCATTTACAAATGGAAATGATAACAAGGTCATGTAAACAGACAACCTCAGCAGGCCAGCATATAACGGCATATAACGGCATATAATAGCCAAAAGTGAATTAATGCATTGTGTACCACTATTACCCACTAGATGGCAAGGATGTCAAATCAACACATACATATACAAGACAAAAGAATGCCAGTGTTATATTATGTTGTGTATAAAAAAGGAAAAAAGAGGGATTCATTTTCCTCACTTTACAATATAGCACCCTTAAAGATTAGATATATGACAATTCCTGATTTACTTATACAATCTTGGATAAAAATGTGATTCCCACATTCCAACATTCTTCTGTTCTTACACCTACACAAAGAAATCCTTCCCCCATGAGTGAAAGATAATTCATTGCTACAGGTAATGTGGAACAAACTTTGCAATGGGTTTTCATTTAAAGCTTGCAGTAATAATCTCCTACCACCATGGTAAAAATGTGGATAAAGATATGTCACAAACCGCTTTTCTTACTTTGAACCTGGAAGCCAGATTCCTGTGGCTGTGACCTCGGTGATGGAAAGCTCTGTTTTTTTTAAACCGTGCCACCGCTGAGCTGGCAGCATCACCCAGCTGCTCAGATGGGGGGTTGGAGGCGGCTGGATGAGCAAAGCACCCAGAAATTTTGCTCCGCATTGAATTTAACTTTAAATGCCTTCTCAGTTATCTTACGTATTCCCTGGAATGGGCATTCACTCAGCCTCTAGATATCAAGGGGTAGGAAATCTCTAGCGACTAACTTTTCAGCAATTGGGAAAACTATTCTGCAGCAGTTAAAACCTCTATCTAAGTGGGTGGCCGCTACCCACTATGGAAAAGTGAGTTAAAGTGGAACAAAACCCACCTGGGTTGACCCTCCTTTGGCTCACCTCTCCCCGATCCAACGTAGCATGTGCAGGCTCTCGTCCAACAAAAGCTGTTTGCCAAATGACATTTGGGGGCACCCGCTGCCACATCCCCTGCCAAAACCCGTGCATCCCTGGCGGTGTGCATGCGTCAGGGATGCGCTTCCATTCAGAATGGATGCATGGGAAGTGGCAGCACGTACTCCCCATTGCAGTCAAATCACAGCCGTTTGCCAGCAGAGGGCTGTCATTGGACAAGAGCCTATGCATGCCCCGTTGGGACCAGTAACAGGTAAGTGAATTGCAACATTCTTTGGGGGGGTTTCACAAAGTGGGGATAACAGAACAAAACCCTGGAAAGTTTGATTCCCTGGTTTTGTTCTGCTTTAAGCAATGTTTTGAGACTTGGGAGAGATATATGATCCTTGAAGGTTACAAAGAAAGAAACCCCATACTTTCTGACTGTGCCAGTGGTGTCATCCTGGTCTTCTGAGGCCACCACTGAAAATAACCCAAAACGTCATCCCCTGGCTCTGCTCACTGCCCAGACTCTTGAATGGGTGGGCAGGTGTGTGCGCATGGAGCCAGAGGGTTGCTGCTCTGTGCTTTAGACCAAGATGGTGGTGGCCAGGATCTTAGAGAAAGTAAAGGGTTCTGTTTTTTGTAACAGGTGACATGAGCAATAAGGATGTTGTGCTTTTATTAGAGCATGGTTTTTGACTGGAAATTCTAATTATTGTAATTATTTAATTTTCATTGACAGATGATAACTGCATATTTAAATTCATTGCGATCTGATTATATTTGTTGCTCTAGAAAAATTGCTTAAAATAAGGCACAAGGTACTTTCAATAAGTACTTACATACACATCTCAGCTTTAACTCAGCACTATTGATCCTTATGCAATTTTTCTGCAATGCTGATATCTGTCATTCAGACAAGTTATCATCATGGCCCTGATGTGAGGGCTTTTATGTTTTGTGTTTGAAACTACGTAAGAGAAAAAGACACATTGCACATCAGAAATACTCTAACAAAAGACACAAAGAGGCAATAGAAATGCAATAAAAGAAATACAATTAAATAGATTTGTACCTTATGCAACAAGGCAGCATGTCGAAGCCAAATGGCGAGAGAGACAGGAGAAAACAATGTCCCAACACCTAGATCTAATGTTCTACATGGCAACTGGCCACTTCAACAGAAATGATTGCTGCAGCACCTGAAACTGCTGTACAGTTGGTAGAAAGGAAAGCGAATAAGACAAAAATGAATGGTTACTTAAGGATTCTTGATTTTGTCTGCAGTTGTCCATTAACCCCCTGGCCACATTGCAATGGAAAATTTATTTTTTATAATTCCATATATATGTCTCATGTATATAATGTAAATAATATTGGTACATAATTCAGGTTTCTGAAATGTGTTTAACCCCTTAATGACCCACCTTCTTTAAGCTTAAAGAATCAAGACATGTTGAAGGTAATTTATTGCATTTATTTCACTTCAGCATTCTCTACTACTACAACACACAATACAGATCACACACATTTTTTATATTCTTTGATTAACCATGTGCTGTAGCTAAGAAATGTTCTAATTTCAACAAATAAATAACAATATTAAAAATGTATGTGCTTTATTCACGTTGTCTTGCACAGAGGTCAAATGTTGCCAATACGTCTTTAAACTACAGTATTTTAGCATCATTTTAGGTTTGCATTAGCTGGGGGTACACATTTCCTCTTGCTGTAGCTACGGCAGCAGTCCAAGACCCTTTTGTGCCCACTCATGTCGAAATTGCCACATGTCACCATTAACACACTTTTGTGAAGTATAGGGCTGGACACAGATAGAGAAGTGTGGTTCCCCAAACTACATTTGTGGGGAGATGCGTTCACATAAAGTTTAATAAGAATTATTATCTTGGGGTAACTGTCCTTTCTTTTATCATTTTAACCCCCCTTTGGTGTTAGCTGGGGAGCCAGAAAGGCCACCCAGTAGTTTCCAACTATTTTAGCTAGTTAAACAAATGCTGGATGCATACAATAGGCAACCACGTCACAGACAAATGGCCCAAAGAGTTGAAGGCATTGAAAGTCAACTCCATCGAATTCTTTTCTTTTTGTTTTGTTTCTTGTTTACTGGATTATTTTGAGAGACATTAAGGAAAATAGGCATAAAGAATGTAGAATAGAACTGTTTAATTTTTCAGCTACATGAGATTCAAGAAGGTATGTAACTTAACATGTGCACCTAACCCATACTGTATAACCCCCCAGAAAGTCCTGTAACCACTTACCTTCCCTGGCTCCAACAGTGCATGTGCGGGCTCTGGTCCAATGAGTGCTGCATGCCGTCACTACGTAATTCAGCAGGCTGGGATCTCCATTGATTTTAATGAGAGCACCTATTGAATTAACTAGTTACAGCTGGCGGCTCTCATTGCACCATAGCCTGCACATGCGCCATTGGACCGGGAAGAGGTGAGTGTCTGTGGGTGATCTGGGGGATCCCCCCCCCCAGGGCATTTCAAAAGGGAATCTATTTTTTCCCAAAATATATTAAAAAAAAAAAATACTACAAACACAAAGCAATCGTGACAGGTCCCCGAATCCCTGCTCACTCCTAAAGTACCTTTCACTTGTCTGAGGGAGTGATGAACCCAGCCGCCCCTAGTCACGTGGTAGACGGTGAGCAGGTGGGCCCGCGCTGGCCCTGAAGCAAAACCAACGGCCGGAGGCTGGCCGCCCAGATGGCGGGGCTGGTACGGTCGGGGCAGGTTCGGGGGGATTACAGGCTGAGGCGGGGAAGGCGGGACACAACCAATGGCCGGAGGCTGACGGCCCAGACGGCAGGGCGGGGCTGGTATGGTCGGGGCAGGTTCGGGGGGAAGGCGGGACACAAAACCAATGGAGGCAGGCCGGCCAGACAGCGGGGAGGGGATGGGCGGGGAGGGGCGGGTATTGGCAGGCTATTATTCAAGGGGAGTGGGATCTGTTGGCCGTGGGGGTGCGGGCGCTCCCGCGGGCACGCGCACAGGCGCCCCCAGCTGAGCTGGGAAATTTAAAAAAAATGTAGCACGACTGTGCGGCTGTGCCCAGGGCCGTATTTAGGGTTCACGCTGCCCTAGGCACTATTTGTGCGTCCGCCCCCCCAACCAAGTGGGAGAGGTGGAGTGAGTGTAACAGTAGTAGAGGAGGCTACAACTGTGGAGTACATGCGGGATGCAGCAAGAGAGCAAGTCAGCTAAGATTGAGGGGTGATCTAATAACTATGTATAAATATATTCGGGGTCAATACAAGGATCTGTCCCACAATCTATTTATACCCCGGAGTGTAACCATAACCCGGGGGCATCCACTAAGGTTAGAGGAAAGGTGCTTTCTCCACCGACATAGGAGGGGATTCTTCTCTGTAAGAGCAGTGAGACTATGGAACTCGCTGCCAGAGGAGGTAGTAATGAGGGATACATTAAAAATGTTCAAAAGTGGCCTTGATGCCTTCCTGGCATGTAATAACATTTCCGGCTATGGCTACTAGACCACTGGAAGGAGTTAAACAGGCTGAACTGGATGGACTAAAGTCTTTATTCAGCCTTACATACTATGTTACTATGTAAGACTTAAACAAGGGATCAGCAGTGAGTGAGTGGAGAGAGTGGCGATAGTTCATCGGTGCCTGGGGAGGTGGTTGTTGTGTGTGTTGTTGACAGATGCCCGCACCTGCGTAAAAAAGCACTGTTGGCACCCGTGATCAGGGGTGAACCTAGCCTCTCTGCTGCCTGAGGCGATCTTTTGTTGACTAACTAATTGTCTAAGAAAAATACCACTAACTCCAGCTGCCTTGACGTATTACTACAGAATGGGGCAGTCGTGGCCTAGAGGTAAGGGTGCAGACATGAATCTTGGTCCTGGGATATGACTGAAGTGCTCTTAAGCAAGGTACCTAACCCCCAAATACTCCCCAAGTGCCATACTTAGGGTAGCCCCCTGCTTCGGGGATGTGTACACCCAATGCATGGATGAGTTAAATGCTGAGGAAGAATACCTGTGTGTGCCATCTATACCACAGAAAAAAAGTCTTACCCAAAGAGATAACAGAATAAAGCAAGCCCAAAAAAATCGCAGAAAAACTATATACAGATATAAAGCAGTGGACCTCTTTTTGAAAGTCAGTAGCCAAACTATTACTATTTTTACCTTTTGTTGAGTCGAGAGTCAAAACTTTCGTAGTCTGGTTGTTCAGCAGCTTTAGGCTCCTGATGCAAGAATGGAGCCCACAATTAATAGGCATAATACAAAAAGATCAACCCACATCCCACAATTAATAATCAGAACCCCAAACACAACTGTTGGCTTAGCCAGCCAGTCAGTGCAGTAGCAGCCCTGCTCTCACAGTGATTAGCCAGTTAAGCAGAGATTCAGTTATAGCCACCGAGTGCAGGGGTATGGCCACCTGTCGTGGGCTAGGTCACATTTTTATTTTTAAAAAGGACCAATCACCAGCCCAGCTGGCTCTGAACTCTAAAATACTCCAGGGTCAGCTGACTAAGTGCCCCTGGGGCATCCTGATTCAGGATGCCCCATTGTGAGCCCCTGCAGTGACCTGAAAACCCCTTACATTTCCGTTGGTCCCTCGCTTGCATGCCGCAGCCCCGGCATCACTACTGCAAAACATGCTCCTTCTCCCTGCCATTCAGATAGCCTGGGCGAGGGAGCGTGCATAGGGGAACTAGTGATGCGGCTGCTGTCACTCAGGATTCCGACGCACAGTTCAAAACAATGACATTAGTATGCACAGCATAACACAGATTGGACGAAAGCCCGCACATGTGCAGTGGGAACCGTGAAAAGGTTGAGTTGAGTGGGCAATCCTGGGGGGTTTCACACAACAGGGTATCCCAAATCAGAATGCCCCAGGGACAAGTACCAATCACCAGGATAATTAAATTCCTGGTGCTCATGTCCAGGAAGCCGGACATACACTTTAACCCATCAACGTTCATCACAGACATCCAAAACCAATTTTATAAACAAAAATGCTCACTGTGCTGATGCTCATATACTACCCCTGCAAACCCAATCTGTATTACCCCAATAAAAACAGGGCTCTAAGATTGTAGACCGGTGGCCATTGGGTCCAGAGTCAGCGTGGCAGCTAGTGGCCATTCATAGGTCCATTTTGCCAAGGGTGTGAGGATCAGGTAAGAAATGGGCCTTTAATGAGGGAGAGGGGAATCACCAAGGGCAAACACCCCATCAACCCCTCACACCATTAGCCCCACAAATCAGTTAACCCACAAACAGACACCATTATCCTCATTACACCGCCCCAACCACTCTTACGCCCCAAAACACACACACACACTAATAACCCCCCACATGTGAAACCAGACCTTAACCAGTCTCATCCAGCCCTGTAGTCGCATGCAGCGGCATCCCTTTGTCTTAATGGCCAGCACAGACACACAGCAGGAGGGGAGCAGCCAGTGGGTGGTTCCAAGTCTTCTATTCATTCAGAATAGAAAACTGGCTGGTTTAATCTATACTGTGTTAATGGAGGCCTGTGCGAGCACCACGGGAGATAGTCGAGATTTTTGGCGCTCCTTGAGGTTTCAGGATGCCCCAGTAAGGGGTGCCAAAACCCAGGTGTTGGTCTGTTTTAACCTCCCACACATACAGTCAAAGTGGAACAAAACCCTGGTTTCTGACATTCACGCTTTTGTTCCATTCCTTGGTGGCATCCGAAACTGGGATGCCCTGCTGTGTGAAACCCCCCCAGGACGCCAGGATTCACTCACCTTTCCTGCATCCAATGCATGTCTCTTCTCTACTGCGAGCCATTTGCTGTGACTATGTCATTCAGCAAATGGCTCTCATTGACTTTAATAGAGAGCGCAAGCGGCTATATGCCAAGCGTCGTCCAGCCTATCTAAATGGATGGGACGGGAGTGTGCGCACAGCCTGAGGATGCAGAGGATTGAAAACAATGAGAGCCATTTGCCGAATTACATTGTCATGGCAAACAGCACTGATTGGCCAGGAGTCCACACATGCACCGCTGGAACCAGGAAAGGTAAGTGATTACTCGCACCCCCGGGGGCTTAACTCAGCAGGGCAATTCAGGGATGCCCCCGGGGCTGACCAGGCTGGGTGTTGTTCCACTTTAACCCCTCACCTACACACATACATAATTACCCCCCAAACACTCTACTACCCCCACTACACACACTTCACACATATTGTAAAAGCATATCAAAACCGATTTGGACAGCCCTAAAGTCTAAAGGACTCCAGGGCCAGCCGTTTCCCTCTTTTGATCTAGGATATCCCACTCTGTAAAACCCCCTTGGATTCCACAGTGCATGCGCAGCCAAAAATGGCATCTTTGTGGCTAAATGGCCAGTGTGGGCACGCAGAGCGGGAGGTTCCTGGCACTTCATTCATTCAGAATAGATTGCAGGGTGATGCAAAATATTCTAATTTGCTGTAAGCCTGGGCATGCGCCATGGGAGCATTACCTGGGGTTTCACACACAGGGGCATCCCCAGGTTTATCAGCTTTTAAAGCGGAATAAAACTCATTAGTGGTCGGCCTGAAAGATTCCAGGGCTAGCTGCTGGCTTTCCATGGGGCATCCTAATTCCAGATGCCCCACTGTGTGAAACCCCCAGGGAGCCTGTAAACACTCACCTTCCCCCTCTCCAGCAGCGCTTGCGCGGCCTCTCGTCCAATCAGAGCCATTTGCTGATGGATGTAAACACTGCAATGGGCTCTGATTGGACAAGAGACCGCGCATGCACCATTGGACCGAGGAGAGGTGAGTTTGAGTTTACTGGCCAAACTGGGAGATTTGCCCAGTAAAACCCAGAAGAAGGATGCCCTGGCAAGGTGAGTAAAAACTGGCCAAAAATAAAACCGCGGGGGGGGGGGGGGCAGCAGATCGGTGAGGATTGGGGGGAGGTTTTTTTATCTTTAAAGCAGAACCAAACCTGTGAATTTGACTATATTGCTTTGTTCTATGCTGCTGGAGCATCCTAAAGTGGGATGCCCTGCTGTGTGAAACCCCCGGGGAAGCCAAAAACACTCACCTTCCTGGCCGCGCCTATCAGAATGGCTGGGCTGGGAGCACCCATAAGACGCACATGCTCTCCGTTGTAAACAACGACGTCAAAGCCCGTGCATGCGCCACTGGAGTGGGGAAAGGTGAGTTTTTATGGGCGTCTGGGAGGGTGTCCACACAGTGGGGCATTCCAATCGGGGAAAAGCCAGCGTCAGGCCCTGGAATCTTTTAGATTCCTTACCGGCCGGTGTTGGATTTTCTTCTGCTTTAATTAGGGTCCCATCATGCAAACCATAGCCAGATTGGTCAGTGCTTTATTAAATGGTAAATACATATAAAGTCTTACAGAGAGAGAAAGACACACACACACACACACACACACACACACACACAGTGTCACAGACAGACAGAGAGAGACACACACACCTATCTACACGAAGCTTAGCAGTGCTGCAGATTTCCTCCTCACAGGCTGGGAGAAACAGGCAGCAGGTTGATGATGCGTCTGGGGGGGCGGAGCCTCCTGAATCAGGAAGCCACACGCTGCTTCTCTGCCTGTGCGGTCCCAGTGATCACATACACACACAGCCTGGCTGCCCTTCTTCTAACTCCCGCCCCCTGGCAACACAGCGCCCACCCCCCACGCTACGCCCCTCGGTCTTACCACAAGGTCAGCATTATTGGTGCTCCTACATTCATGCGTACATCTGATGCAGTGCCACGCCCCCATCTCCAGCAAGTCGCTCCTATCATTGGAAGAAGACAGGCTGCAGCTGCAAGCAGGGATGGGGCAGAGCTGGGCTGGCCCGCCCCCTTGCATGAAGCTGTAGCTGGGCCCGAGGCTAGTGCCTCATTCGCCTCATGGCTGCTACGGCTCTGCAGACAGCACTGGCACGGGAACAATGAGTGGAGCTACAACAGCAGGCAGCACATGCACAGGAACAACATGTGTCTATAATAGTAACAATACAGGAGAGTTGGAGAGAAATGGCATATTTACTGCACGTACTCAACCAGCAGGTGCAGCAGTAAAAAGCATTTTTTGCCAGACAATAGCCAAACTACAACCACAACATTACCAGTTGTCCATTCCGACTGCCAATCCCTGGACGTACCAAACCATGATGGTCAAACTACATATGGGCGTGATAGGGCATGGAAATGTTGTTAGTTGAGCAATTTGTGGGCTTAGTTTGGCTACTCAATTTGTGATTTTCACAAGCAATACAGTTTAAGTTGATTATGGGAAATGGAAATGTGAAAATAATGTATTTAGTAGGACAAAACACTCACACAAGACTATAAAGGTAAGTCACATAAGAACACATAAGTTGAAAGGTTCTTGTTTTTGGTTCTTATTATTTTATTATACCAAAAAAGGCAAAATGGGCCAACATTAAAATAAAGGGCTACACAGCAGCTATCTTATTTTTTACCCCCACCCAGCATCTTTTCACGCAGGTCCAACAGCATAGCTTGTGATTCAAGCACATATTGCCAGAGTCTGTGATGCTCGCGTATGCAAGCTGTGGAGAAAAATAGAAATTTTAAATCAGTTTGACAAAACCACGAACCAAGAACCACATTTAAACAAACAACTCAAACATTTGAGCTACAACATGCCCCTACCAACGAATAATGTATTGAGATAACCTTTTGGAATACAAGACCAAGTGTCCAACAGGAAACAGATTACAAACATAACACGATACACCAAATCCTCTGCGGGGACAGGTGCCATCAGTTAAACACACAACAAACGTCTTATTGGCAAACAATCCACACACAATGGTGCACAGGCCAAATATGACGTCAAAGCAGTGTTATTAGATTTATGCAGTGGTTTTTGGACTAAGTGTAACGTTAATTGCTAAAGTCATATATAAATGCATGACCTTCCAGCATTAAATAGTTTAAGGACTTGTACACTTTTGACTTTTCATATCTATAATTATTTTGGGGTGTGTTTTAAAGATTGCTCTTATTGTAAAAAAAAAACAGTTTTTGGATCCTTAAACTCTGTAGCTAAAGAGGCTGCATGTTTGAATCCACAACACATGTCTGGGATGTCCTCAGCCCCCTTCCCTGGGCCCTCCACCTAACAATGGTGCAAAGGACTCTCCCCTGCAGATGTATTGGGATCGGGTTTGGGGGGGGGACTTCTTTGCCATGCTTGTGGAGGGGAGGCTGCTTATTTGTGAAGACACAAAACAAGAAGGGACAAGTCCTTGATTGTGCTCCTACACCAACCAGTGCTGTCCTATATTCTTCACTTACCGGAGGCACAGGCATCATAGACTGAAGCTGGGTCCTAGGGCTTCAGTATGACCATCATTGGTGGACGGATTTGAGCTGGATCTACACTTTAAAGTGCCAGGACATGGTGGCCCTAATCTCCTCCACAATGGTCCTCTTCCTGGCTGAGGGAGGGGCATAATCATATTTCCACTGGCACATGTCCTACACGAAACAAAACAAAAGCATAAAAACAATAAAATGAAAAATGAATGAAGTATCATAACATTAACCACCAATATGCTATTAATTAAAGAACAATGCATTTCTGCACGATAATTGATGAGAAAAAGACGCATATCAAACGCTGCAGTTGCCACAAGAGGCCTGAGTCGGGATTAAAGTTGAAGGGACAAGCTGGGAAGGAACACACAGAGCAAAATTAAAGGTGGATTAAGCCTTGACAAAAAAGCATAATGGAGGAACATAAAATAGTGAAAAAGGAGACAGAAGTAACGAAACAACTACAGAAACAGCAAACACACAAAATACACTTACCTTAATAATCTGGCCGTTGCCACGAGGGTTCTTATGGGGGGGGGGGCAAATCCGCCTTGGACCCACTGGAAGTACTGCTGGGGCTGCAGGTTTACCTGCGTTTTGGGGGGCCATCTTATCAGAACAGAGACAAACCGGAAGTGCATAAAGCAAAACTGAATGCAGAACAGTCATAGTAGAGCTTGTTTACCAATGAAAGCAACACTATTTGCATGTATTTAGAAGAAAACTAGGTAGCGCAAGGTGTGAACGCTAGAAAGCAGCAACATTTAACATAGAAAGAGTGCTGCACAGGACGAGACATGGCACCATTTCTGAATGCCCGAAAGCAGGTGCTGTAGCCTAGATTTATGACCACAGAACACAGTGCCGTAGAACTGGGGGCTAAGGTGTACAGCACCTGATGTAGGATTTAAAAACACTATAAAACAACCTGAGGTTACTCAAACCCAGTGAAAATACATGGACTGACATTGGGGACATGCAAAGCCACTGTTCCTGCATTTGTCAGTAACCAACGCCACTAAGAAACAAGACAATTCCTGAATTCTTTGAATGGATAGCCAAGCTCTTCTGAGCTAAATACCAGTCTGTCTATGCTGTGTGTGAAGCCCACCCCATACCCCCCCTCCAGATTAACCCCCTTCAACCCAAAAGTAAATGCATAGCATACAAAGCCCCCCATGCAAAGTTAGCCTGCTGACCGCCAACAATTAATATGCAGTGGGGGTCTGCAGCACCCTACCCCTCTTCCCTCCTTGTCATGGCACAGGAGTGGCATGCTCTGCATATATATGTGTGACTATGATGGCTGATTTTTTCTCATTTTGTATTTATATGTATTTTGTAGTATTAATTAGAATTAATATGTAATGTTTTGGAGAACATTTTGCATTAGCAGTGATCGCCATGAGGGGCCAGCCATCCTTTTTTCAACGAATGTGCCAGGGCCACTTTTAGTGGTCAGGCCCCTCATGCCCTCAGGCACCTACCTGTAGGATGGGTGAGGAGGGGGCAGCTTTTCTCCTTTCTGCTCTGAGAGCTTTTTGTCAAGAAACTGCCCTGGATATTCGTAAGCTAGCAGCAGGTCTTCCAGGGTTAAAAAAAGTTTTAATGAATTTCTAATAAAAGATGGACATTTTTTATTGGATTATGCTATATTAATGTGGGGTATTTGAGAGGGGTTGCCTTTCCCAAGGGAGCACCCAAGGGTAGTTCTGGTGGACTTTTTCAGCACTTTTGAGCGCACAATGGTTGCTGTTTGCATTAGTGGCAAGGAGAAGTTAGAGCACCACTGAAAGTAAACTAGTGACAAGAAGGAGGCAGGAGAGACGGCACAGGAGCTGCAAGTTTATGGCGCTCCGGATACACCTGAGGACCAGTAAGGGGTTGGCTGTCACCAGTCTGGAGGTGCAGAGAGTGGGTGCCTGGCTGCATAGAGTTTAGCCGCAGAAAGTTATGCAAAATACCCCTTCGATCTTCTTGCAGCAGTTACATCCTCATGCTCACCACTTTGGCAGCTGAGGAATGCAGAAGCCCTTGAAGAAGTCCTCCTCCAGAAAGAAATCCTGGGTGCTCCACTGGCCCTCCTCTTCCTTGTTTTGTTTCAGCACAACCATCTAATTGTGGATTATTGTTGGGGTTTTGCAGCCCTGTATTTGTACTTGTTATACAGGATAACTTTGGTACAGGCTGAATGTGTTACAATAATTGTATATGTGATGTAGTCAACGTACAGGATGACTTCAGACACATAGCTGTTAAAGGGGGACTCAATTTCGCCTCACTTCACCATATTCCTTGCATTATGCTTTGGGTTGCACCAGTAAGAATAGATACAAAGTAGTCACATGACTCTTTTATAAAAAATTGGATTCACCCACATTTCATCATGTATCACACATATCATTATACTGTTCCTAAAAAGATACTGTAATGTAGCATGGCCTGGACAAGATAAGTACCTAATATGTGGCAAAAAAACAATGCTATAAAAGTGGTTAAAGTGAACCAAAACCCAGGATTTTGACTGTCCTGGGTTTTGGTCCTTGCCTCTGGGGCACCCCAATCTGATATGCCCCACTGTGTGAAACCCCCCAGGTCTCCCGATCTCACTCACCCCTACTTGTTCCTATGGCGCTTGCCCTCTTGTCCAGTCAGCACCCATTCATCCAGATTTTTTTTACTGCGTTAAAAAACTTAAAACTCACTCATATGTGGGCTTCGTTTCACACCCCAAAGCATACCCAAAGGTAAAACCATGTCTCACCAGATCCTTAGCATGACCCTGAGTGTGTGTTTGTTTGGAGTCTCCCAAAATGTGGGCTTTCCAAAAATTGCAGAGGCTTTCCCAGATAAAATTCAAACAATGTCCTTTGCTATAATTCCAGTGATATTATTTTATGTCACAACATATGTATTTCAATTAAAATGTAATTTCTCCAAAACTTTCCCAAGAAAAGATGTTTCCTTTGCATTTCAACATGTTTCATTTTACTTTCTAGAGCTTCTTCAGAGAGCATAAATACATCTGTATTTTTTTGTTTTTCTACAAGGAAAAAGAAACAAAAAAACAATATATATGTAAATCGATTTAGTTCCATCTTGCCAGAATGAATACCATATGTTTGAAAAATACTCGCAGTGGTCACTGTGGATTTTATAAGACAGGAATTGCTGCAGGAGGTATGACGCATCTCTGTATTAGGATTCAGCACTATAACTGTTCATATTGTTTTAGCTAAAAAAAAAGTTTAAATATTTAACCCTTTCGCTGCCAGCCTACCTGCAGCATTTGCCACTCCCTGTTGCCAGACTGAGTTTGACTGTTTTGCGCTACACATGTTCAACTGTCATTTTCGAAGGGATTTCCAGGGATTTCCCAGGAAAATTATATATTGTTTTTTTCAACAGAGTCTGGGCTTTAACATGAAATGTCTTGTTTGTGTTTTTTAGGTGTATTCTCAACATTTTTGGGTGAAATGTGTGAAAAAAAATAAAAAAAATATATTTTTTTACAATTTGTAGAGTTTTTTTGTAATAAAAAATGTAAGTTTGTCAATAAAATCTTATTGCGTGAGAAACCCCAATTTCTCCCGCTTACAGCGATACCACATATGTATAGGTAGACACCCTTTCCTGCCCAGAAGTCTTTTATAGCTGCTGGATGACAAATGGTTAATTAAAAAAAAAAATGACATAGGGTCCCCCTTCCCGGGGAGGGGGACCCCATTTTTTTTTGGATTTTTAAGGGTTAAAAACCCTTAAAAATCCAAAAAAAAAAATGACGTGGGGTCCCCCTTACCCAAAGTAACCAGCCCGGGACCAGCTATGGGGGCTTGTAGGCACAGAGTGGGGGGGCCAGCTTTGGTGGCCCCCCCACCCTGCAGCCTACGAGCCCACATAGCCTATGTGGGCCCGGGCTCTTCTGCCCCCCCCTGGCCTTTGGGGAGGCAGGTAATGGGGGTGCGGGGGTTAATGGCAATGCCACCCCCCCAGCCATGTGAACTGGTATAAGGGGTCTCATGGACCCCTTACCAGCTCACAAAGGGTTAACTGTAAAAAAAAAAAAACCACACAATAAAAAAAAGTATTTTATTAAAAAAAAATAATTTTTTTTTACTGTACTTACCTTCGATTGCAAGCTCTTGTCCCTCGCCGCTCAGCTGACAGATGCCTGTGATCGGCATCCAGAGAAGGAGAAGGCAGGAGATCAGAGGATCTCCTGTCACCTCCTTCCAGGGCACCGATCACCGGCATCTGAGAAGCTGAGAAAGCTGAAGCCGGTGATCGGGACCGGGATGACGTCATAAGCCCCGCCCCCAAGGGGGCGGGGCTTAGAGGCAAGATGGCGGTCGCCATCTTGAAGAAGAGAGGAGAGAGCCTCCCAGGCTCCCTCCTGAAGATCGGTAAGTCCTGGGGGGGGATCGGAGGCCCCCCAGGTGAAGAGGAGGGACAGCGGGAGCCAGCGCACATGGAGGTAAGTGAATGTCATTTTTATTTTTTTTTTTTTTTTACAGTTAGCAGCTGCTGCTGCAGAAGCGGGGGGGGGGGGCGGCCTATTCCGGGGGCTCTCCTGGAGCCATCCGACCCCCCACGGGGGATCGGATGGCACCAAATTAAAGAGGAGACCCGGCCGGATCCAACAAGGGGTCAGGTGAGTATTTTTTATTTTTATTTTTTAAACTAGAAGCGATCAAAGTCAAGCACGTAACACCTACGGGCTTGGCACTTAAGGCCCAGCCAAGCCAGCACGTAGGTGTTACGTGCTTGGCAACAAAAGGGTTAAAGGAAAACTCCCCTTTTGTCAGGTTTTTGGTGTTCTGCCTTATTGTTTTCCTTTTCTGGGATGTAAAATAAAACCGCATATTAGGGTTGTGCCCCCATACCTGTGATTTACTTATCAGCATGCTGTGTCCAAGTTTCTTATATTTCTGTGTGTCTGTGAGCGTCTTTCCTGGCTACGTGTCCCAGAATGCTTCCACTGTAACAGGTGAACTCATCAGCAGCTTTGGCTATGTCAAGCTGCAGTAATTGCCGCCACAATAACCCTTTGGCCCTTATTTAACAAGGGATAGCGCCAGGTAGCGAATGGTGAGCGAACGGTAATGACGCTCACCGCCACGAGAACGCCGGCTCCCCTCCGCAATCACACATTTATCAAGCCGATCCTGCTTAGCGACTGACAGAGCGCCAGATAGCGAATCATTCATCATTATTCCAGCCTCAGCCCACAGCGCCAGCGAGCGACCTTGAATAGCGACAGGTATGACCTCTCGCTACCTGGCGCTCTCCAATGCATTTCAATGGAGCAATCTTTAAATATTCTTAATTAATTGCTATTAATGTTTTGTTTTATTTTTTTTTAAATGGCAAAAATTCTGTGACCACTTCTGCAATGTTAGATATTTTTTTTAAGGTAAAAAAAAAAAAAAAAAATTTGTGCAGAATTGATATTACAGGTCTGATATTAAGGTATTCATATTACAAAATGTTTGTAAAAACATGTTTTTTTTTTTTCCAAAAATATGGTTTGGGGGTTAAAAAACTACTTTTAACCCATCGCTGCCAGCGCTCTGGGGTTTAAACAAGCATTTCACAGCGCGAGAATTTTTGGAGCATGATTTGTTAATGAATATGCTGGGAGCCGTTCGCTATGGCCGTTCACTGTCATGCGCTCCCATACAGCGCGGAACCTGTCAAACAGCGACTCCTAACCCCGTATTCAACATTACCGCACACCGACTGAGTCGCTGTCAACAGCCGAACAACGCCCATGCACAGCGAATACTAGCGTGCGCTGTGAAAATACCGCTACTGGCGCTCATCTGTCGCTACCTGGCGCTATTAATGAATCGGCCTCCCCATCTACTCATGCACGAGATTGTGATCCCCTTATCTGCAGAGCTTGCAAACCTGTCATCTTTGTATCATCCAATCAGATGATTAGTAAGTCAGTCAGAAAGTCTCCGATATGTACTCAAAAACACCGCTTTGGTGTATGTTGCTAATATAAAAACATTGTTGCTACAGAAAATGGTTTTCTTTTACACAAGTTGCAAAAAAATTACAGATAGGATCAGCGCATTGATTACATCATTTTAGTACACAATAATGGAAGCTTTTAAAAAAGGCCATCAACACTGGTATTACCCTCTAAATACAAATAAAATATTGTATTAACAAGGTTTATTGAATTGCAAGAAATACATCTGATTTTCCAGTGCTTTCTTTTTATATTGTTAAATCATTTATAATACCAGGAGAAGACTTACCGAGCTGGTAAAATCAAGGTTAACCAAAACAGTAGGGCACTGCACCCGAGTAAATTCACATAAAGTATAGTATAAGTATAATTAATGAATTACACATTTATTAAGATATCATTAAATCTGTGTTTATGATATACTGTTAAAACAGATTTCTCTGGGTCAACACCCAATCTGGCTCCGTCATGGACCATAAAATGCATATAAAGTGCAGATAATTATACTAACATCAATTTTGAGTAAAAATCCCAATACAGTGTAATAAATATTCTGAATCCAATATACTATAAAGTGCAGTGTTTATTCATAGTGTCCCTCATTGAACCGGAAAGAGAGGAAAAAATAGTGCAAGTACATGATATTTTTTTTAACATCACCATACGGGGGGTCCAGCAGGGGTTTCCCAGCCCAAAGAACCCTGATTGGTCCCACCACCACTTCCTTATAGCAAGCCTCTGTGCTTCCAGGCTTCCTTGTGTAAGACACATTGTTCCTTTCCCACTCCTCCCTGGACAAGGAATCCCCACCCTGTACACTGCCAGTCAGCTCTGCAAAGACAGTTCGTCATCCATGATGTGGCCAGAATAGGTGGCCAGAGAGGGCGGAAACCAGGCAGGTGCGACAAAGTCAGCAGAAAACACTGGCATACATAAAAACGATACATTTCTAAATAAAACAAACTACAATAAGAAAGATGCACTTATTATATATAAGTATAGAATTCATTAATCATAAGCACATCTTTCTTATTGTAGTCCCCACACTTGCAATCAGATCTTCCTGGCCGCATTTTAGGCCCAGTATGAGTTCACGGATGAAATGGATGGATGTACAGATGGATAATCAAACTATATATAATAATGCAATTGTGATAGCCTCCAACACACCATACCACCTGTGAACTGAGACACAAAAATGACCAACGGTGTTAAAAACTCACACTGATACAGTGAAACACAAATACCCCAAATTATGAGTAATATAGTGAACTATTACTATTGTGTGTCTGTCCCCACCTATTCAAGTGGATTGGGGGGGGGGTGAAGTTGCTCTTTGCTGCAAAACTAAAATGGGTGCGAGGGCACTTAGAGCAGCACTGCATCTCTGGTGAGATAAGGAGTTTTCTGCATTTTCTGCATTTATGTGTCATGCATCTGATCATCCTCCTGCAGCCCTGTTTCCATACATGAGCTAGAACCATGGCTGTGGGAGGACAATAAGTGGCTTGGGAGTGTCGGGTTGGTGAGTGGACAGTTTTTTTTTGTTACATCTGATCCATAAGACGCACATATACCCTGCCCCTTTTGGGGCAAAATGTGTCTTATGGAATGAAAAGTGCATTAGTTCCTGACAAAACTACAGAAGGTGAAACTGAAATAGTCATTGTTTATTTATACAGCACTATCTCCTTCTGTAGCTCTGTTCAAAGTATAATTACAGGCAGGGCTAAACATAAAGTACATAGCTTATTAAAATCACAATGCTGCAAAGTATGTCGTGATTGCAATGAAAACAAGATACAAGCAGGATCCCCAATCTTTGTACCTTGAGATTGAGCCCTGAGTGTAGTGAGTGTGCTTGTTCTTTTCAAAAGTGGATCACTATTAATGCAGACCAAAAGCCTTGCTCTCCCCTTCCTCCTTGTGAAACACCTTAAAATCTCCAATTTCTTACCCCACTCCTAGTCCCTTAGGGGCATCTCAATCAACCCCCTGGATTCGCTAATAGATTACCTTTACATGCAAAGGCAGAAAAGCTGGCACACTTCCCCACCTCCCCTTTTTATATACCCCAGGTAGTCTGTAAGCCACATGTGGCTCCCGAGCTACAGGTTCAGGACCAGTATTCTAAAGGATACAAACTTATATGAAGAACAATATTGTTTGATTTTTTTATTGCCTTGCAGTACCATTTAATGGACTTAAATTCAAGAAATATATGAGTTTTAAGTAGAACATATCTGTTTAATAAATGCAAAAAGCAAATAGTTTAATATGTGACAGCTGTCCAAAGCCATACAATAAAAAGGCTTATGTCAAATAACTAGTAAAAAAACATAGAAATACACTAAAAGCAGCAGGCCAAACATCCTCTGACGCGTGTTACACCTGTTAGACAGATGCACAATGTGTTAATGGATGCATGGCCTGTTGCTTATATATATATATATAAAACACCCTTGAAAAAATCCAGTGATTGCTGATGCATTATGTCACTGATTGTTATATGTTTGCGAGGCAGGTGACAAGGCAGGTGACAAGTGACCCTTTTACAATGAGCAAAGAAACAAAGCTCTAAAGTATCATTTATGTCGCTTAGTTTCTCTTTGTGGCTACTTTACATCACTTTGTATCTGCTTTATTTGCATTTTACCTTGTCTTTCTGTTTGTTTGACAACATGTTTTGTATGCCTGTCGACAGATATATGCTTTAGAGGCCAGGGCTACACTAACATGGGATGTACATTATATCAAATGTAAAAGAACAATAGTAAAAGATGAAGTTTGGAAAAAAGAGCCTGAATTATAAATTAGGTCATTCTCTGCCATGTTGGGTCATCTTACTGACATAAGCATCGGCCTTGGGGCGTTCACGTCTTTATTTTGCTATTATATTTACTTAAGTCTTCATTGAATGGCACTGCAAGTCAAAACATCTGTTTTTAACCCTTTAACAGCCAGCCTACCTAGAGATGTTGTCACCTCTGTGGCCAGACCATTTTTCACTATTTTGCGCTATACAAGTTTAACTGTAATTTTTAGGGAATGTCCAGGGATTTCCCATGTAAATAATATCTTGTTTTTTTTCCAGCAGACTAATTGTTTTAGTGCTTTCTCAATATTTGAAATATATGGGGAGCTTTTTTTTTTTTTTTTTTTTAAAGTATGTTTTTTTAAGAAAATCATATGGCGTGTAAAAGCCCCATTAAAAATCAAACCATTTTTCTTTACTTACCTTTGGTCCAATACCGCTCTATGTCCCGCTGTGCCTATCACCCTGCCGTCACTGACAGCCAGAGGTGATTAGTGGAGGGTGGGTGTGATGGCAGGGGATTGGAGCTTTACTCAATGCCAGGACAGCAACTCCCAATTTAGCAACACAGAGCCATAGGGTAAAGGAAACATGGGAACTGCTTGCTGTTAGATGAATTACAGGTCTGGGGAAACAATTGTAACACAAAATGTTTATTTTATATTCCAAAGGAGGAAAACAATAAGGCAGAACACCAAGAACCTTGCGAAAATTCGAGAGTTCTTCTAAAGTGGACCAACCACCAGTCGGTCCAGCCCTGAAATCTAAAAGACTTTGGGGCTGGCCAACTAGGACACAAAGACTCCAGGGCCGGCCAACTCTCTGCTTACCTATGTTCCGGTCCCTCGCTCCGATTGTGGACCACGGCAGTATCCCTGGCATCCCTTTGCCTGTACACTCTCCCATGCCCAGTCATTCAGATAGGCTGGATGCGGGGGGGCATCCACCCTGCAGGGAAACCAGGAATGCAGCTGTCCCCGTTCCCTATGTCGACACTCTCTAAACCAATGATTCATGTCGTGCATTTGTATGCAGAGCATAAACCACTGATTGGACAATAACCTGCGCATACACCATAGTAACACTGGAAAGGTAAGTGGTGTGGCTGATCTGGGGGGGTTCACACAGTGAGGCTTCCCAAATCGGGATGCCCTAGGTAAGAGGACCAATCACCTGGATAGTCAAAATGCTTTTAAATGATGCACTTTAAGGCTGCATTCTACATCTGTTCACACAGATTTCACACATGCCTTTATCACAAATGTTTTATTGCGTATATTTCCCGCACATCTCCACATTTTCACTACCTAAGGGCATTAACACTGTAGTTTAATTGTGTTGCATTATATTTTTGTCCAGCCTTAATGGGCTGTATACTGTCTATAGTAAGAGGATAGAGCAGTGTACATAAGAATAAAGCAGACCCAAACCAATGTCTGCCGAACATACAGTTTTCCATAGGAAGTATTTGTAAACAGGCCATTTGTAAATGCAAAACAACACAATGCCAAGGTACTTAAAATCCTATCTTCATAACACAAAGCAGTTATATGTTATAAAGAAAGGATTTTAACTACTTTGGCATTGTGTTAGCTAAAGTTTTGTTAGCTAAAGTTTTGTTTTGTAACCACAAGCTACTATATTGTTTATTTCTAGAAACTGTCACATAGTCAGTCATCCTTGCTCTGTATAATATGTGGCATTATGAGTTACTATAAATCTTTAAAATGGCCCTGATATTCACGGAGTATAAGCTCTCTAATATATTTGTCTTAGAAGAAAATAAATAAATAGCAATCTGAATGACTGTATTCTATGTCTGTCACCTCAACTTCCTAAATGTTTCAGGAATAAACCACTGCTGCATAATATCATTTTTATAAATTCTGTATCTTTGCTAAGACACACTTTTCATCCCCCAAAGGTGGAGGGGGGGGGGGGCATGTTGGTGCGTTTTATAGAGTAAATGCGGAGCATGGCCGCTCCGTCCAGAGGGCATGGTAAGCAGTTGACAGGTCGGAAAGCCCCCCCACTCCCCAGCAACCCCCAAGGAAATACTAAGATGTACCAGGGTGTAGGCAGGAGGAGAAGATAGTGTTACAGTGATAGAGCTGGAGGAGATGCAGCTGTTGCCCCCTGGATATGGAGGAGATGGCATCAGCAGCCCAGCTAATGTACAGAGGCCCAGGATCACCATGGCAACAGGCAGAGACCTCAAGGCGACAACGAGGGGGCAAAACAGGCCTGAAAAGACCCACGTGGTGGTGGCAACCCGGAGTGTCTATGCGGCAGCCCGGAACATCTACATGGTGGCGGCTGGGAACATCTACACAGCTGCAGTGGCCAGGAACATCTATGCCGTGGCGGGCAGGAATATCCACATGCAAACTGCAGAATCTACGCTCTGATATCTGCAGTCTGCAGCATCTACATGGCACCAGCAGCCTGGAGCATCTATACAACGGTGGCGGCCTGGGGTCCTCAATGCAGCAGCAGCCAAGGTAAACTTTTGCAGTGGCTGGAGAGCTTGAAGCAGAGTTTAGGGAAATGAATGCGATGCTCCCAGCCAGCCCAGTCTGCCTCATGTCTGTTCATGGGCTGTGGGAGGGTGGTTTGTTGCACTTGTGGCACACTGCTTGGTATGAGATTCTTGGGGGAGAGGGGTTCTGCCTCACGACATGTTATTAGGTTTTGGGAGGGGGCCTTTGCAGCACTCGCTGTTTTGGGGTTCTGGGTTTTTTTCCTCCTCTATCCCCTCTTATGGTCCGTGTGAAAAATACGGTATATATGTTGTAGGCATGCAGTTGGCTGTACGGTGGAGGGAGTGTATATTTCACGTGGGATTCTGGCTTGGGTGAGATAAGAAATCCAAGAGACTTTTTTGTTTCAGCACTGAAGCTTTTTGTTAAGGTTTTGTCTGGGCTTGGATTTTCTATGGAGCGGTAGGTTGGTAGTGGGGCCTGCCATTCCCCTCCCACTCGGCTGGAGTTTACCTGCCTATCTCAGCTTGCAAAGGTGCCTGAGGCTGGCTCATCACGGGGTTTGAAAAGGTTGCCTTTTCCTGCAATCTAGAGGAAGTCATGTGATGAGACACAGCCAGTCGCAAGGTGGGTGCCTTTGAAAGAGGGAGGTTTTGCCACATGCCCAAACTCTGGGCCTATTAGTTTGGTGAGAAAACTGAGTTCTGTTTATTTTTAACCCTGGAAGGGAAGTAATGTTGAATTTACTCTGCACCTTGCTTGTCTGATGAAATGCAGTGAACTTTTTTCTGACATTTTAATTAATTTCTCCATTTCTCCATAAAGATTGCTTCCAGAGTTGTCATTGCCATTAGCAATGTGGATGGGTTAAATCTGTTCTAACTTAGTTGTGGACCTAGGTGGAGAAGAGACTAGTGTAGGCTGCGGATAAAAAGGCAGGTTAAAAGGGAGAGTAAATAAAGGGTCAATGTTCTCTGCAATCCTGTGAGGAAAAATAGGTTAGTGTATATACATAAAAGTATGAATAAACAAATGCAATAGTATTACCAAAGTGAAGTTTTGTTTGAGGGAGTGTTTCCACCTTTTAATTAAATCAGAAACAACTAGGTATCATTGCCTCTGACAAATTAGGCCTTAAAAATTGTTGGATTTTTTAATCTTGCTGTCTGAGGGATTTCTCCTCTCAGGTAGCGTTATACAGATTGGTCATTGTTAGTTACACTATTGGCCCTGTATTCTGAGTTCTTTGAGCTGGTTTGTGGTGTATGATTCCTTGTTCAGGGTGAGTTGAGTTTCTAGCGGGTTGGAGCAATGTGGTTGGTGGAACCTAGATGGTTTAGAGGTTGTAGGTCGGCGTTGAAATGAAATAAGTGGTGTTCCTGAGGTCCAGGTAGGCGGTGTAAGTTGAGGTAGATGATTGTTTTGGATGGATGAAGATGATTATGTCATCAGAAAGGGTTCAGGTGATTAGTGCAGATTAATTAGTTGAGGTCTGCTTTAATGTTCTGATTTTAGATGTGTTGTGAGGCTTGTAACCGCTGTGGGGGAAATGTGAAAACTTGTAATTAAAGGTAAAACGAATATAAGGAGATTGTATGACTTACAGTTTCGGTAGGTTGATTAAAATTGATGCAACAATTAGTACAGAATATGCTCTGTGTTTTTTATTCCCCACCACAGCCTGGATTGGCTGTGGTTTTACTTATATCCTTTTAATAAATGGTAAACAAATTTAAGGAAATTGTATGAATTGCAGTTTCAGTTGATCAAAATTGCTAGGAAAAATAGTACAGTTGATGCTCGGTGATGGGCCTGGATGGGCTGTGGTATTAGTTGTAGTGCAGAGGATGCAGGTGAAAAAACAGAAAAGCCGGTTATTGCAGAGGGGGCAGGCAGGAGCAGTGCTGAGGTTTCCTCTGGGCTGGAGAAGTGTAGGGGACGTTGGTCTGGCTGCCTTGGGTAGTCAGTTCTGAGCTGGCGACCGTAGGTAAGACGGCGGGCAGGCAGGTGGAGAGGAGAGCCGGTTCACGGCTGGGTTTAAGATTGAAGCCACAAAGGCGGCTGGAAAGTAGCACAGTTCTTGCCTGATTTAAGTCTTTGAAAAGCTTTTGTAAAATCAATAGAAAATAGGTTCACCGACGGCCATTTCGTCTATGACGTTGTCAAGGTGATCGGGGGCGGGTTAGGCGCCCAGCGTTTTTATTGGTTGTTTGTTGCTGAAAGGGTTACTGGGAAAAGTAGTTTCAGTCAGTAGTTTTTTCAGAGCCGTGTGCGCTGGATACATTGTAATTGGTTGGTTACTTTCTGTTAACTAGGTGTACTGACAAGGTTGTGAAAAGATACAAAAAGTAACATTTGGGCTAGGTGATTTTGCGTTTTTTTTTCTAGCCTGAGCTGAGGAGGTTTTAGTATAACACTTTGTAATACATTGGCATGCTGCCAAGGTTTGTTCAAGATACAAATGTAACACTTGGGCTGGGTGATTGACATATTTTGCGGTTTTCTCTCAGTCTGAGCTCTGGAGGCTGTGTTCAGCTGTGACACTGGTAGAGTCATATAAGATGGGTAGAGACATATAGGAGGGAAGGATGTAATTGAGATTAGTGTTAGATAACCCACAGGGTTATTTATTTTCTAGAAAGCAGTTTAGGTCTAGTTCAATGTTGAGTCCTTGTGAGGTCATGGTGTTGAGCTCAAAGATCCAATAGGTTTCTCTCTTTGATAGTTCTCTTAGTAGGTCCGAGCCCCTCCAGCTGGGGGTGATTCTTTCAATGAGCCAGAATTCTAGTCCCTTGAGATCTTGGTTGTGTTTGTCTCGGAGGTGTGCGGATACACTGTGGGTAGGGAGCCCTTTTTTGATGTTCCTTATATGTTCATTTAGGCGGACCTTGAATTGTCTTTTCGTTCGTCCTATGTATAGGAGGTTGCAGGGGCACTGGAGGCAGTAGATGACCCCAGCGGTGTTGCAGGAAAGATTGCACCTGTTTGGTCTTGGGGGTTAAAGGTGGAGGTGTTCTTGAGGCAACTCCACCTTTAACCCCCAAGACCAAACAGGTGCAATCAAAGTCTTCAAAGAATTGGTAATCAGAGACCTGAGAGAATTGACGATCAAAAAGAACCAGAAATCATCTAACACAAAGAAAAACAAACTCAGAACCATCAAAGAACTCAACAAAACCCCAACATCAATACTTATAGGCGCTTAAAGCACCAAAAACTCTGCGGAAAGTAGATATCTCCTCAAAGTGATAATGAAAGTTTAAACTTATTCAAATCAAAAGTCCACCTCCTATGTGAAAATTCATTGAAGACAATAATTTGTGCGATTTCCCATCACCACAATCTAAATGACGTACCAGATGCACAATGAAATAATATGTATTGCTGACCAAACCCTATCAGCCATGCACCAATGTAAGTTTAAGTCAGCTTGAATGAGTCTCCTCTTCTTAGTCCTGATATATGGTATATTCTAGTTCTATTTATGTTGTATGATAACTATGAAATATTGCTGCCAAAATCTATCAATCTGGGTATGCATTAATGTGATGTTTAATAAGGTTTTAGGTCATCGAGATGTTTTTAGGGAAAATGTGTTACGTGTTTTAATTATAGGAAGGTAGGTTGTGAAGAAATTTTGTGCTCAAAGTATGAATTTTTAATTAATTAATTATTTCTACTATACAATTATAAATAAAGAAAAAGTCACTTAATATTCAACCAAATTTGAGTAGTAATCAATTGGAGTTATATTGGTATATCTATGATAAGAAGGATTTATTGTAGAAATATCAATGCCTTATTTGCCCCTGAATATAATATAAGTGTAAAAGTGGCATTCAAACAGTTAAAATAGCTAGACCACATGACCATATTTGTAATGAAAAGCGAGACGCTCCACAGTGCCTGCAGCTCATGATTAAGTTGTCAGGTGACGACGAAACGCGTTGGGCGGGGCCAGTACTGTGAGGCGTCTTCACGTGTGTAAGCTGAGAGGAAAGGCAGCGAGCGCTTCCATGTCCGGCGGCCGGGGAGACGGGGTGGAAACACGGTGCCGCATTGCTAATGAATGCAGACTGAACCGAAGGTAGTGTGTACGCGAGCATAAAAGTTCTCTACAGCGCACCTTCTCTTACTTCGTTTGAAGCTGGATGTAATATTCTGAAATGCGTGTTTTTAAATGAATGCTGGTAAGCCTAATAAATGTGGGCAGGCGCTCTGAAGTTTTAAGGATATCACGCTATGTGTTTTTGTTTTGTTTGTTTCTATATCATAATCTTTGGAGTGGAGGATTGATAAAGAGTATTTTAAGAAATAAGGAAGAACCAAATCGATTAGTATAATTTAAATATACCCTATTGGATGGAAGGCGCACAGAAATTGTGATACCCTAAAGAGGACCTAAATTTATATTGCAAGTCTTTCATTGTGCATCTGGTACGTCATTTAGATTGTGGTGATGGGAAATCGCACAAATTATTGTCTTCAATGAATTTTCACATAGGAGGTGGACTTTTGATTTGAATAAGTTTAAACTTTCATTATCACTTTGAGGAGATATCTACTTTCCGCGGAGTTTTTGGTGCTTTAAGCGCCTATAAGTATTGTACACGGCCACAGACTGATCCAACACAGTTTGAAACACTCCAGCGAGATCTTTTGTATTGTTTGTTAATATCTTAATTGTTTGAGCGCGGTGTCTGATGGAGTATATTTCAAATATTTTTTCATCACATATTAAGTGTTAATATTGGTTGAGTTTTACACTGCTGCCTTGCTTTAAAATTTAAATTTATATATTTTTTTCACTTAGTCACAAACTAACTAAGCACTAAAAATGAATGATATCATAATAACAACGGATTATTGACTTTGAGTCGATATTTAATGTAGAGCAGGAGGTAAAACATATTGAAATAGATCCTAAAATTATGTTGGAGAGGGACTTCAGAAAATTACATGGAATTTTAAATAAGGAAATGAGGATAGGATGGGATATAGCAACTTTAGAAGTATATTTGAATAAGAAAATGGTTCCAAGTTGTTTGAGGTGGGATTTGTGTATTTATGATGGAGATGATTATGATATAAAGAAAGATGATTGGCTTGAATTTTTTAACTCTTGTGGATTAAAATTAATTGAAAAATTGGTATGTAAAAAACGGTTAAAGCTCCAACAAATTGGGGTGGAGATTGAGAAGCTTAAGGAGGACCTAAAACCATTTAAGGAACTGGAAGAATATGCCAAATTATCTGAGACATTAAAAAAGAAATTAATGAGGGAGGATGAGGAAATTAAGGATAGGAAAAGGAGGAAATTAAAAAGAGACGATTGGGACTACAATAATAGTAAGGTTTTTAAATGGCAGGAACAATTAAACCAAAGTAAAAAACAGGTGAGAGATCAAAGTATTGAAAGAACAGAAATGAAAGTGAACTATAGGGGTAGAGAAAGAGAGCCCCAATCCTCTAGATTCAATGAGGGGAGGAGTCCCCTCACCCCATCTCCTTTTAATAGGGAAAAGGGGGAACCTGTTGTCAGGAGAAAACAATGGGGAGGAGGACAGATCGTACCCAATAGAAATATCAGGAATGTTAGGACCGAAAATGGGTTTTTAAGGCAAAATAGATTTTACCCATTGAGGAACTTTGAGGATGATACGGAATATAAAAGGAGAGAAAATAATAGAGAACCCTACTCTCCTTTTACAAAAAGGGAAGGACTCCAGAGAAAAAGGGAAGCTATTCTCCCCCAGAGAGAGATGGGATGGAGGAGAAATGTGGAAACACCAGTAAACAGTGTGAGTTACAGAAAAAGAAAAGAAATAGAGGAGGAAGAGGTGGAAGGAAACACAAAAAGACACAAAAGAGCACAGAGGGAGAGGGAGCAGGAATTTATAACCTAAGCAAAAAATAACTGAATGGAGATTAATTTTTTGCATTGGAAAAGGGTTTAAAATATGCCCCAGATGTAGATATAAATCCATTCAATTTACATATTGATTGTCAGTTGTTTTTTAGGAAATTAAATTTAAAACGATATTTTGAGGCAAATAAATTCCTGGAGAGGTCTGAAGAAAAAATAAATAATGATAGATTGAGTGTTGTGCATACAAATTGCAAAAATCCGTCCACTTTTAATCCCCTCCAACCTGGGGGACACCATCTTGAAGTGTTTAAAAAACTGGTCACTCAAGATTTAGAGTTGGAAATGGGGAAAAAGAAAAAGAATAAAGGGAAAATATATATTAATAGAAGGATAACAAGAGGAATTAAATCCTTAAAGAAAGATAGCACAAGGCTAGTGAAACAAGCTGACAAGGGAGGGGGGATAGTAGTTTAGGATGTGGAAACGTATATTGTCCAAATGAATTTATTATTAAATGACCAAGCTACGTACCAAAAACTTGGAAGGGACCCTACAAAGGAATACCAAGATGAATTAAATTTATTGATGGATATAGGCCATAAGTTGAATATTTTTAATAAAAAGGAAATGGAGTTTTGCAATATAAGATGTCCACGTATCCCGACTATATATGGATTGCCTAAAGTGCACAAAGATCAAAAAAACCCACCCTATCGCCCGATAATTAGTGGAATAGGCTCCATCACCAGTAACTTGGGAAAGTATTTGGATTGGTTCCTTCAGCCAATAGTGGCCAAACTCCCGTCTTATCTAAAAGACAGTAAACAAGTTCTAGGTATACTAGAGGATACAACAGTGAGTGAGAATACTCTTTTGATAACTATCGATGTTGTATCCTTATATACTAACATCCCTCACGAGAAAGGGTTGGAGGCGTTAAGACATTACCTTATCCATGATACGGAGCTGTAATTTTTTCAAGTGGAATTCCTTATGGATTGTTTTCAATTCGCACTCTCACATAACTATTTCTGGTTTAATAATTCTTACTATCTACAAATAAGGGGCGTGGCTATGGGGGCAAAATTTGCCCCTAGCCTAGCCAATATTTTCATGGGGTTATGGGAAACCGTATATATCTATGGAATAGCAAGGAAGGAGTTAACCCTGTGGAAAAGATATATCGATGACTGTATAGTTTTATAGGAGGGGGATGAACAGTAATTTGAGGAATTTTTTATTGTCCTAAACTCAAACGATTGGGGACTCTCTTTTACTAGGGAAATGAGTAGGGAGAAAATTCACTTCCTTGACCTTGAGATTGAGAAAGATGGATCTGCTTTGAATACACGATCCTTTTTCAAGGAAACGGATAGAAATTCCTATGTACCCCGTTCGAGTTGCCACCATCCAGATTGGCTGGGGAATATCCCGAAAGGCCAATTCCATCGTATTAAGAGAAATTGTAAAAAAGAGGGGGACTATTATAAACAGGCAAAAATACTAGGTGATAGATTTATCAGTAAGGGGTATAATCCAATATCAATACAAAATGATATTGACCAGGTGGGAAAAATTGAAAGGACAAAGATGTTGGAGGCACCCCAAAGGAAAATTAATGTTAGGGAAAATAATCCTAGTGAATATGCATTAATTACTCAGTTTGGGCAGAATTATAAGGGTATAAAAAAGGTGCTGGATAAACATTGGCACTTTCTTAAAGGGGATGAGCTGATAAGTCATTTAGTACCAAATAAACCAAAAGTGATTTTTCGGAGACCCCCAACCATTACTACAGAATTAGTAACAAGCTATATTGAACCACCTCGAGAAAAGGGTACTTTTTAAAGTAATTTTAAGGGATTTTATAATTGTGGTAAATGCATGGGTTGTAAATTGTATGCAGGTGCAACACCTAGGAGTATAAAAGATTTTAAATCAAATCTCACTGGAGAAAGTTTTAAGATTAATAATTTTTTCACGTGTAATAGTGCTAATGTTGTTTACTTGCTGGAATGCAACTGTGGTAAACAGTATGTAGGAAGGACAACCAGATGTTTTAAGATTAGACTGAGGGAACTCATTTATAATATTAAAAAAGGTCTCACCACCCATAGTGTATCTTCCCATTTTAAAGATTTCCATAGTTGTGACCCGAGGGATTTAAGATTTTGTGTTATAGATTGTCCACTAAAAACATTGAAAGGTGGAAATATGTTTAGGAAATTATCCCGGTTGGAATCCAAGTGGATATTTAATCTGAAGTCTATGGCCCCAGGAGGCCTGAACATAGAGTTCGATTTGAATTGCTTTATAGGAAATCACTAGATAAGTGTTAGTCCCGCCCCCCCCCCTTTTTTTAGGCTTTTATCCATGGTTTTTATGCTAGTACATTTACCCTGCTGATATAACTGATAATTTGAGTATGCATTAATGTAATTCTTAAGTCCTTGGACAAAGATTTCCCCTTTTAGGTATTATATAGCACTTTATGTTTTTATTAGCTTTAAAATGTATTTTAGCTGATTAATAATATGTATTGCTGACCAAACCCTATCAGCCATGCACCAATGTAAGTTTAAGTCAGCTTGAATGAGTCTCCTCTTCTTAGTCCTGATATATGGTATATTCTAGTTCTATTTATGTTGTATGATAACTATGAAATATTGCTGCCAAAATCTATCAATCTGGGTATGCATTAATGTGATGTTTAATAAGGTTTTAGGTCATCGAGATGTTTTTAGGGAAAATGTGTTACGTGTTTTAATTATAGGAAGGTAGGTTGTGAAGAAATTTTGTGCTCAAAGTATGAATTTTTAATTAATTAATTATTTCTACTATACAATTATAAATAAAGAAAAAGTCACTTAATATTCAACCAAATTTGAGTAGTAATCAATTGGAGTTATATTGGTATATCTATGATAAGAAGGATTTATTGTAGAAATATCAATGCCTTGTTAAAAGAAAGCCTAATTGCCCCTGAATATAATATAAGTTTAAAGGTGGCATTCAAACAGTTAAAATAGCTAGACCACATGACCGTATTTGTAATGAAAAGCGAGACGCTCCACAGTGCCTGCAGCTCATGATTAAGTTGTCAGGTGACGACGAAACGCGTTGGGCGGGGCCACTACTGTGAGGCGTCTTCACGTGTGTAAGCTGAGAGGAAAGGCAGCGAGCGCTCCCGTGTCCGGTGGCCGGGGAGACGGGGTGGAAACACGGTGCCGCATTGCTAATGAATGCAGACTGAACCGAAGGTAGTGTGTACGCGAGCATAAAAGTTCTCTACAGCGCGCCTTCTCTTACTTTGTTTGAAGCTGGATGTAATATTCTGAAATGCGTGTTTTTAAATGAATGCTGGTAAGCCTAATAAATGTGGGCAGGCGCTCTGAAGTTTTAAGGATATCACGCTATGTGTTTTTGTTTTGTTTGTTTCTATATCATAATCTTTGGAGTGGAGGATTGATAAAGAGTATTTTAAGAAATAAGGAAGAACCAAATCGATTATTATAATTTAAATATACCCTATTGGATGGAAGGCGCACAGAAATTGTGATACCCTAAAGAGGACCTAAATTTATATTGCAAGTCTTTCATTGTGCATCTGGTACGTCATTTAGATTGTGGTGATGGGAAATCGCACAAATTATTGTCTTCAATGAATTTTCACATAGGAGGTGGACTTTTGATTTGAATAAGTTTAAACTTTCATTATCACTTTGAGGAGATATCTACTTTCCGCTGAGTTTTTGGTGCTTTAAGCGCCTATAAGTATTGTACACGGCCACAGACTGATCCAACACAGTTTGAAACACTCCAGCAAGATCTTTTGTATTGTTTGTTAATATCTTAATTGTTTGAGCGCGGTGTCTGATGGAGTATATTTCAAATATTTTTTCATCACATATTAAGTAAAAACCCCAACATCATCATCAAACCAGCAGACAAGGGAGGAGGCCTTGTGATACTGGATAAAACCAAATACATACAAGAAACCCACAGACTACTTGCAGATACCGACACATACGAGAAATTGAAACAAAATCCCACTTGTACCTATCAACTTAAACTAAAGGACCTCATCAACAAAGGCAAACAGTTAGGGGTTCTGAACAAACAGGAATTCAACTATCTCAACCTGAGCACCCCAAGGATTCCTACCCTCTACCATCTACCAAAGATACATAAGAACAAAGAAGCACCACCAGGAAGACCTATCGTAAGCGTGATTGAATCACTAACCAGCAGATTGGGCCAATATATCGACCACTTCCTGCAACAAGCAGTACAAAAAACAACATCATACCTAAAGGACTTAGCAATATTACTACAGGACTTACGAAAACATCCCCACTATGTACTGGCGACCGCAGATGTAAGCTCTCTATACACTATCATCCCCCACCAGAAGGGTCTGGAAGCAATCAATTTTTTCCTCGAAAGAGAAAAAACCCTTCCAGCGGAACAAATCCAGTTCATTCTAGAATGCTTCGAATTCTGACTCCACCACAACTATTTTTGGTATGAGGGGGACTATTACCTACAAAAAATAGGAGTAGCCATGAGAGGCAAATTTGCTCCAAGTGTGGCCAACCTTTTCATGGCACTCTGGGAAACCCAAATCATGGACACGTTCAAACCAAAAGAATTGATATATTACAAACGCTACATAGATGACTGCATCTTCCTTTGGGATGGGACAGAAGAGTCTCTCACCACCTTCCTGAACCAACTCAACGATAATGACTGGAACATGAAGTTCACCCATGAATTAAGCACTAGTGAAATCCACTTCCTCGACATCCTGATCTATAAAGAGGACAACAAGATCTTCAAAGAAACCAACATAAATAGCTACATCCCAATAAGCAGCTGCCACCACCCGACCTGGATGAAGAACATCCCAAAAGGACAGTTCCAAAGGATAAAAAGGAACTGCTCAGACGAAAACACCTTCTTGCAGCAAGCCATGGCCATTAAAAAACGATTTATAGAAAAAGGATACGACAAAAACCACCTGGATAAAATCATAGAAGATATCAGCACACAGCCTAGCATCACCGACCTGAATAAAAACACAGCCCAGAGAGAAGAAGTCACCTTCATCACCAAGTTCAACAAAGACTACAAAAAAACAGAAGCCATTATCAGAAAACATTGAGGAATCCTGAAAACAGATCCCACCCTACAGAACATCATTGGAGAAAAAACAAGATTCATCTACAGGAAGCCCAAAACCCTGTCACAATACATTACCTCCAGCGTAATAAACCCACCAGAAACTGCAACACCAGCACATAACAAATTCACAAAATGCAGAGACTGCCATGGCTGCAAACTGACCATGCAAAATAATCCTCCAACACACACAAAGAACCACTTTACCAACCCAATCTCAGGCAAAGAGTACAGAGTAAAAGGAGATCTTTCCTGCAACACCGCTGGGGTCATCTACTGCCTCCAGGGCCCCTGCAACCTCCTATACATAGGATGAATGAAAAGACAATTCAAGGTCCGCCTAAATGAACATATAAGGAACATCAAAAAAGGGCTCCCTACCCACAGTGTATCCGCACACTTTCGAGACAAACACAATCAAGATCCCAAGGGACTAGAATTCTGGCTCATTGAAAGAATCACCCCCAGCTGGAGGGGCTCGGACCTACTAAGAGAACTATCAAAGAAAGAAACCTATTGGATCTTTGAGCTCAACCATGACCCCACAAGGACTCAACATTGAACTAGACCTAAACTGCTTTCTAGAAAATAAATAACCCTGGCGGTTATCTAACACTAATCTCAATTACAACCTTTCCTCCTATATGTCTCTACACGTCTTATATGACTCTTCCAGTGTCACAGCTGAACACAGCCTCCAGAGCTCAGACTGAGAGAAAACCGCAAAATATGTCAATCACCCAGCCCAAGTGTTACATTTGTATCTTGGACAAACCTTGGCAGCACGCCAATGTATTACAAAGTGTTATACTAAAGCCTCCTCAGCTCAGGCTAGGAAAAAAAAACGCAAAATGTCAATCACCTAGCCCAAATGTTACTTTTGTATCTTTTCACAACCTTGTCAGTACACCTAGTTAACAGAAAGTAACCAACCAATTACAATGTATCCAGCGCACACACGCTCTGAAAAAACTACTGACTGAAACTACTTCTCCCAGTAACCCTTTCAGCAACAAACAACCAATAAAAACGCTGGGAGCCTAACCCGCCCCCGATCACCTTGACAACGTCATAGACGAAACGGCCGTCGGTGAACCGATTTTCTATTTATTTTACAAAAGCTTTTCAAAAACTTAAATCAGGCAAGAACTTTGCTACTTTCCAGCCGCCTTTGCGGCTTCAATCTTAAACCCAGCCATGAACCGGCTCTCCTCTCCACCTGCCTGCCCGCCACCTTACCTACGGTCACCAGCTCAGATCTGACTACCCAAGGCAGCCAGACCAACGTCCCCTACACTTCTCCAGCCCAGAGGAAACCTCAGCACTGCTCCTGCCGGCCCCCTATGCAATAACCGGCTTTTCCATATTTTCCCCTGCACCCTCTGCACTACGACTAATACCACAGCCATCCAGGCCCATCACCGAGCATCAACTGTACTATTTTTCCTAGCAATTTTGATCAACTTACTGAAACTGCAATTCATACAATTTCCTTTAATTTGTTTACCATTAATTAAAAGGATATAAGTAAAACCACAGCCAATCCAGGCTGTGGCGGGGAATAAAAAACACTGAGCATATTCTGTACTAATTGTTGCATCAATTTTAATCAACCTACCGAAACTGTAAGTCATACAATCTCCTTATATTCGTTTTACCTTTAATTACAAGTTTTCACATTTCCCCCACAACGGTTACCGTTTTATGTATATACACTAACCTATTTTTCCTCACAGGATTGTGGAGAACATTAACCCTTTATTTACTCTCCCTTTTAACCTGCCTTTTTATCCACAGCCTACACTAATCTCTTCTTCACTCAGGTCCACACCTAAGTTAGAACAGATTTAACCCAGCTACATTTCTTCCAGGGAATACAGGTTTTTCCCTCAAGTAGGAGCTGCTCAAATTATCTTATTGCGCTTTCCTCAATCAAATTCCAATGCCATTAGCAACCCCGATCCTGACAATATTTATTTATGTATTTAAATAAAAGTATTTAGTATGGTAACTGGCAACTAAGTAAAGAGTGAGCTGGTGAATTTATCACATGCAAATACAACCTTTAAATATGCAGCAATAGTTTGCAAATATTTGCAGATTTTTCAATGCATAATACTTCCTACAGTATTAAATCATACTAATTACTTTAGATATCAATGATTGGAAAATGCCCTTTTCTTTTATTGTGGATTATACTTTCATTACTTTGTTGTGGTGGATAAAATTGCATGGCTAAACAATGTGGCATCTTAATATGCTATGCATAAGGTTGTTATATAAGTTACATTATTACAGTATTACTCGTTCATAAAATACACCATTTAAAACAATCTGGCATCTTAATATGCTGCTTCAGGCCATTATTAACTCCCAAGCATATGCTAAAATCAGCAATACAATATCAAATAGCTTTGTGTATGTCAGCATTAAATCCACCTATTATCATCATCCAACAATATACCCCCCTCTATCCCCCGGTATATATAGTCAATTCAAGTCCATAATATCAACATGTACACGCATGCAATAAAATAAAATATTTGCAGCTGGTTTCTTGCTTTCTCTATTTGACAAAAAAACAAAATGCACCTGAAAATGAAGCTATATTGAGTTATTTGTAATTAAAGTTTTACCTAAATTTATTCATGTTTCTTGTGTCCTCTGTGACACAGGGGGTCATATAAGCACACAGTATACATTGCATTACATTGAGCTTGGATTGACAGACATAACAGTGTGCAGAGCTCCATTTTAGCCTATCAGTAACAGATGGCATTAACTGGACAAGAGCCACAGGATTGCATATGTGGCCCAGATCAGGGGGGGCTGGAGGCAGAGGAAGTGTTGCCCTTACTTGTAGCAGGTGAGCACTGGAGCACTACTAGCAGCAGCCAGCACTGGAGACTGGAGGTCTGCAGGGCAACATGGTCTCTATCTGGGACATCCTTGTTTCCTGAAGGGACACATGCTGCCCGCTACCAACAGCCGGACACCTCCACAAAGTAGGATATATGTACCTCTCACCAACTACAGGTAAAGGTGACACTAAATAGGCCACATTTTTAATCAGAATTTGAATCCCAACAGCCACTAAAGCAGACCAACAACTGTTTGCCTGCTAATGGGTATTGGTCCACATCTGGCCGCAATAAGATTGCTGGAGCCCCCTGCACATCCCCCCAGAATCCTCACAATTCTTACCTGACCCTCGATTGGCCATCAGTCACGTGGGTAGAGGTTGCTCCCTCAGTTCCGGCCCCCAAAAGTTCCAGCCCAAATGACTGCTGGCGGACCAATCGGGGGGTTCCTGGCCGAGGATCGAAAAACAGGTATGAATTATCATGTGTAGCCCTACACAATGGACATGCTTTTGAGTGTGCCTGGAAAATCACTTTAAACATGGAAGCCTGGTGCATGCAAATATTACACATCCTTGTTTGAAAAACTCAGCAGGTTCTAAAATGCATCTTGAAACAATGATAGAAGTGTTTATTTACAGCATCTAGGTTCCTAAACCTAAGCAGCTGCCCACATACCTAAGAAAGCCAGGAACAATTGCATAAGTATATTGCATAATGCAATGCAATTTTGTAATAAACACACTCTCTACAACTACAACGGAGTACCACATTTTTCAACAATATTCAGCTGGTTCTGAGGGTTGTGTTATTTATGGGTCCTCACACTCCAGTAGAGTACTCTTACATTCGTATACTTATCTGAATGTGTGTTAATGATAGTAAAAGTAATCTGAATACCTCAGTTCAAGTCATCTGTGTAAAACTGTTGTACAACTTTTTTCTTAGAATGGTGAGAGACTTGACAAGCTACTTGATAAAATGCATATGTCAAGTTTAACAGAGCAAAGGGGGTTGGGAGCAGCTCCCTCCCATCAATATATTATCAACATTACTATTCAGGGCCTGGGAACCAATTTACCGCCCAGTTTAACCCTCTCATCATCTAAGTATTAAGCACCAAACATGTCTAGCTATGTGGAAAGACAGAGATTTGGTTGCACATATCTGCAGATACATGTGGAAGCCACACTGCCCCGGCAAGGCACTCTGTGTTAAGTGTGGTCCCTACTCTTATTTTTGAGTCCCCAAAGTTGGGCCATGCAATGCAGTCAGAGCTACTCACCTGGGAAGCTGCCAGCCTCCCTTTAGAACACTCCATAGGGAGAGATCCATAGTGGCTGAATCCCCCCCTGTGTGTGTTCATGGCAATTCAAACTGAGCAAAGGGGGTGGGAGCAGCTCCATCAATATATTATCAACATTATTATTCAGGGCCTGGGAACCATATGTCAAGTTAGCATTACAGAGACTGAAAAAAAGAAATTAATACATAATAATAAAAAATCCCCTTTTCTCCTCCGCAACGGCTTCCTCTCGCTCTGCAGCTATGAACGTTTTTGAGCCAGGTCTCGTGGCAGGCTTGGTGGCCGACCAACGCTCCCCTTGAAACGTTATTTGTGGCTCCACCCCCACATCAGTGATAATCACTGGAGCATGCCCACTCCATTCACTGCACTGCATCAGCATGCCCCCCTCTTGGCAGTGGAAGAGTGAGTGTAGACAATGGTAGACCCCCAACTCAGAAATCAGGTGGAGGCTGATTCACTACTAACGCCAGGTATTGGCAGATGAGCACCTATATAGCGGCGCTTAGAGAGAGACCGCTAGCAGGCGCTGTAAGCAGGTATCGGGCGCTGTAACAGAGCACCTCAGTCGCTGTAGTAACCTGGCCAGCATTGATGAATGTGATGTATGTTGGGCGCTCTAACACCAGTACAGCGCTTCAGGGAGCGAAAGGTAGCGCCAGCTCAGTGCGACCGACTTGCGGCACTCCACACCATACTTATCGAAAAAGGACAAACACACAGCATCAGCGCTCTAAATCTAGTCGCTATAGCATAGAGCGCCGGACGCTGTGTGATTAAAGTCTGTTTATGAACACATATACACCTGTAACAAAGCGAAAACACATGGTTTTAACACTGGGACATTAACACTTTAGTGCCAGACCTGTAATCACAATTCTGCATAAAAATATAAAACGTTTTTAAAAATGTTTGTTCGCAGCCAGGAGAGGTCACACAATGATTTGAGCAAAAAATTAAAAAATGTCAAACATGCTGTTTAAACACAAGCAAATGAACGGCCATTGAAATGTATGGGAGAGCGAAACTGGGCGAAAGGTAATACCTGGCCCTCTGGAAGCTAGAGCGCTGGCGCTATAGGCTGAGCCGCCTGTAATAATACATCAAACGCTACATGGCACTGTTAGAGTCACTCACCAGATTCGCTTTCATAAATGTGGTTTTGCCTACAGCGCCCAGCGTTCACCAGACACTACCTGCTGCTACGAGGCACTACCTGGCGCTATCCCTTCTTAAATAACCCCCATATTTCTGAAAACCTTACTGGGAGGAAGCTGCTATGGAGGAAGAAGGGATTAGTATTCTTTTTTGATAAATTGGCTTTATAGTGCCTTTAAATTTTGGTAAATTATTACACAAGGGAAAAGGCTGATATTCATGAAATTTCTTTTTATTCATGTGGTTTTATTTGACTTGCAAAATATTTACTTGCTGGTACCTTTTCACTTGAATTTTAAAACAGTAATTTTCACAGAGAACCTCATTTCTAATAAAGATGGTAATGGATGCCATAATAAGTTTTGGATAAACAGTACATTGAGTCATTTCTCTGGGTCCCTTAAGTACTTTTGAATAGTTTTAGACTCAAGTCCCTGTGCTTTGACCATTGATTCATACAAAGGATTTTTGTCTCTCCTGAATGTAATGCTCAGCCTTACAGTGCTGCAAATGTTTCATCAAGAAAATTGGTTTTCTGACATTTGTTTATATTTTGTAAGATGAAATGGTGTATTAATCACACTCTGCTATACATTCAGTACAATTTAACAAATAACCCCTATTTATCTTTCAGCTCTATCCTGGTCATATATCACCTCACGCAGATTTATCTATCTGCTGATATCTAACTAAGGTTTTTGGGGCCAATATTTGTTTTTTCACATTTAAAGGCAGACATTTCTTTTGTTCTGGAATATAAAGAAAAGTACAAAACAGGTACAGCCAAAGCCTATACTTTAGTCATTGATAGATTAAAGTGATTGACTTCCCAATAAAAATAACAAAAGGGTATTCACCTTTTGTCAGACCTAGAGGCTGATTTATTAATAGCGCCAGGTAGCGACAGTTGAGCGACTGTAGCGGTATTTTCACAGCGCCCGCTAGTAGTCGCTGTGCTTGGCCGTTGTTCGGTTGTTGATAGCGACTCAGTCGGTGTGCAGTAATGTTGAATACAAGGTGATGAGTCGCTATTTGACAGGTTCCACGCTGTATGGGAGCGCATGATAGCGACTGGCCCTAGCGACCGGCTCCCACCATATTCATTAACAAATCACGCTCCAAAAATTCTCGCGCTGTGAAATGCATGTTTAAACCCCAGAGCGCTGGCGGCGATGGGTTAAAAGTAGTTTTTTAACCCCCAAACAACCATATTTTGGGAAACCAAAAAAAACAAGTTTATAAAAGCATTTTGGAATATGAATACATTAATATCAGACCTGTAATATCAATTCTGCACAAATTTTTTTTTTTATTTTTTTCTTACCTTAAAAAAAATATCTAACATGGCAGAAGTGGTAACAGAAATTTTCACATTAAAAAAAAAAAAAAAAAAAAAAATTATTAACAATTATTTATTAATATTTAAAGATTGTTCCATTGAAATGCATTGGAGAGCGCCAGGTAGCGAGAGGTCATACCTGGCGCTGTTCAAGGTCGCTCGCTGGCGCTGTGGGGTGAGGCTGGAATAATGATGAATGAGTCGCTATCTGGCGCTAGCTCAGTTGCTAAGCAGGATCGGCTTGATAAATGTGTGATTGTGGTGGGGAGCCGGCGTTCTCGTGGCGGTGACCGTCATTACCGTTCGCTCACCAGTCGCTACCTGGCGCTATCCCTTGTTAAATAAGGGCCCTAGTCTAGCCATCAGCTACTCACGTTAACACTAGAATGCAACCCATGCTGCAACAGACACAAACTGTGCTTCCCCGGGCCTGAACAGGGGTCAGAATTGATGGCCATCAGTCACAAGAGCACTTCCACAAGGGTGGAGAGGGTGTGCTGAGGCCTGACACACCACCCTCCATTGTAGTCAATTGAGAGGACCCAGTAGTGCACCTGTGACTGATGGCGGGGGTGCATGGGATGTGAGTGCCGGTGAACCAAGCTCGGTGCGGGGGCGGCATGGGATGTGATCCAGCAATCAGGTGAGTTGCTGAGCACTTGACTAGGACTGATCAGCTGCAGGGGACAAAAGGGGAGTACCCTTTTGTATTTTTTATTAGATGATCAATCACTTTACGATATAGTTGGCCTGATTCATCAAGCCATAGCTGTCAAACTACGCCACACTGATGAGTAGTGCAAAAAATAGTTTCTATTTTTTGCTGCATGTAGATGCAATACTAATGATTTAGTAAAAGTGTTTCTTGCAGTTCAACAACATGTTTGGGTCCAAAAAACACATATATTAATTATACTTTGCACCATTCTAATTTGCACCAATGTGGCATATTCTGGCAAATTGCTTGATAAATGAAGCCCAGTGTTTTTTTTGTGTTATTGTAACCAGACTTTACAAGTTCCTTGTAAGATATTAGAGGTCCCAGATTGTTTTAATGATTGTTTTAAAACCAAACCTGTGCCTTTGTTTGTAACATTTCAACATTTATGAGTATATGTAAAGTTTGGTTGTAGGTACAAACTCTGCAGGCAAGGTGGTATGACACAGCTTCTAGCCTATACCCTTGTTCAGTTTCTGGGTATAAAAGGCTTTGCAGAAACAGATCTCCACAGTTGTCTTCCATAAGTAAGCTATTTTGCTTTCGATAATTCCACTCCTCACACTACAGTTTGGCATCCTACTGGATTTTGATCTTCCATCTTCCGACATTGATTTTGTTCTGCTAAAGTGGATATTTTTGTATTACTTCTAGCCTTTCTGACCTTCTCTCCACGTCTCCTTACTCTACCATTGGCTCTGTCTGTCTCTATAAGCCCTTTTTTGATGATTTCCCCTGTCTCAGACCCTATATTTTGCTCTAGCAAGTTCCGGCATAACATTTGGTAGGTGTTTTGTGTCTCCTGGCAAACAGAAACTTCTCTAAAGATGAACAAGTGGATGTAGATTTGGTTGTAAGTAGTGATGAGCGGGTCAGTTGAAATTCGGGTTTGCCAAGTTTGGCCAAACTTGCCACCAAAAAGTCCGGGGCCCCAAATCTGAGCCCCAACCCCATTGAAGTCAATGGGGAGCTGAACTTTGGGGCCCAAAAATGGCTGTAAAATGGGGCTAGATTGGGCTAGAGGGCTGAAAATCTAGGGTAACACCTGGGTGATTGCCCTGCACAAAATGAGCTAGAAAAGTACTCAAAATAATCACAGTAAGCTAAAAAATTAAAGAAATACATCAATAAAGAAAAAAATGAAATATTAGTTTTTTTTATGGGAGTTGGAGGCCTAATTTGGGGGGTAACACCTGGGAGATTGCCCTGCACAAAATGGGGTAGGGAAAATACTTCAAATAATCACAGAATGCAAGAAAATTAATTAAATCCATAAATAAATAAAAAACGCGGGTTCATTCTTTTAAATTATTTTTGGCATTTATGGTTTTTATCTAATGAACATGACATTTTTATTGTGCTTTAAGGTGTTTTACTAAATGCAGATTTTAAATGCATCCCATTTAACATGGAAACTGCTTGTGGGTTTATATTTTTTAATATGTTTTGTTAATTTTATTGCCATTATTGGTAATAGATCCAAGTTTTATCTAATTAAGAATAGCCCGACTTTGTATTTTTTAATTGTATATTATATTATATCAATAATCAGCATTATAGGCAGGGTCTGCAGTCATGTTCTACATGACCACATCCTCATCCAGCACCACGTTCAGTGCCGAGCCTGTATTAAGTGCCAAACTATTTCATCACTGTCCAGCAGTAGAGGCCATTTATTCCAGGTCGAACCCCAGCTTTACCACATGCTGAACTTCCCTGGGCTCTCTGGTATAATTTACTCCGGCCTAGGCAGCAGCTGTCAAGTGGCCAAATGACAGGATGTTATAATGATTCAAGATCTTCTAGCTCTGGCTAATAGTGTATTACAGTGTGACAGTGACTTGTGATATCCCTTACATATAGCATCAAAAGATACTAGTTAGCCTGCCATTAGTTGGTGGGCATCTTTTTGGTGACCAGCTGGATACTGTAAAAAGATCATGAGAGAAAAGAGCTCTTAGGTACCCTATCTATGGAAATTCAAAGTTCCATTTTTTAAGACCTACAAAGGCAAGGTCAGCATGGTCAAAAAAGTGGAAACCAGATGCCAAGCCCAATCAAACCCTCGGGTGCACCTTACATGACAGGGGCGATTGCTGCCATTATAAGCCTTGGGAGTGTGGGATATAGACACTGCTGTATTCTTCGGAATGGTGCTACAAGGTGCAGTCGGATGACTATTGACAATAGCAGTCGTCCCATTTTCGTTTTCGGAAAGAGGTTATAGTATTTATTTCAAACGTTTAATAATGCCCAAGAAAAACAATATTTTTGAAAGGTGGAAAGGTGCAGAGTACCTCTTCAGAATTTGTACGAGGCAATTTCCAACTGACAACTGCATTTTATTCACTGCCTGGAGTTATTGTGCGATATCTATGCTCAATCTATTTTTGTTTGCTTTACAGATGCTTTCTTATCTCTTTCTACTTTCTTTCTAGCAGCACATATGAGTGATTTCTATACTGTATAAAAGGTCGGAGAAAACAAGGAAGTGGTTTAATGATTTTTTTCCCATTGCAGAGAATCAGGGGACCTCGGAGATGCCAGCACTCCACATTTATTAATAACAGTTGCTTTTAGACTGATAAACAAAATATTTTGTTAGTCTTTTTTCAGCCACAAGTCAGTCCATAATGCATCAGCTTACTTCAGCAAAAGGATGAAAAAACTGGGTTACCTCATCCAAACTGCAATGAACAGTCTATGTGCAGGCTTCCCCAGACTGGCTGCTTTTACACTGCATTCCAAATTATACTGCAAATCCCAGTAAAACGAGTGGATTGTATTGTCTTTTAGGGCTCTTATGGATCACTGAAATCAATCTCCCACACCTGTGATAACTAGTTTTCTAGATGAGCTCGGTAAAGGAAAACTACTTAAAAGGACTAATTAAAGGGTTAAACTATCCTGCTTTCTGCTCTTCCCATGCTGGCTGTCAGGAGCTGCATCTTTCATCCAGCCTGCTTTATATCACTTAATAACTCTCAGTGAGTTCTATCCCCTTTGCGAGGCCTCATCGGCAGCAGATGGTGAATATTTCATGCATGTTTCAAAGTGAGGGTTCCTTCAGAATTTAACTAATCCCCTAAAATTAGTCTGCAAAAGGGAGAAAGTTCTATATGGTTTATCAGGGAATGCTAAGTGCTGGGAAATGAAACATGCCATGCCAGAAAGCAGCCAAATTCAACCCTTTGTCTGCAATTTTACTTTAAGAATAACATTTCACATTATTAAGCGGGTCACAGGTTAAAAAAATATGGAAGGAAAAACAGTATTTCTGCTGCCGAAAATCATCAAGGCAATGCCCTGGACAAGGTATGAAACCATTAGATGTTTTACAAAAACGTAAGCATGATCATGATACTGTGAAGATAGTTGGGACTGATTCAGAGCATAGACAGATTCATGCAGATAAAGTCATAATGAAGAATGTTGCTAAACAGCTAAAATGCTGTTACAAAGTAGCAAATAGATATTTGAAGCTGCTGTTGTATAAACCCCTAACTAATGCTCACAAGCTGAAGTGAAATGACTGTTGGCAAAATACATTCCAAAGCCAAGATGTGTGTGTCAAGGCAAAATATTGTACTTAACAAGTCGGCTCATCACAAGGTCTCTCTGTTTTGGTGTGACAAACACGGCAGTGGAGGTGGCTTGTAGTCTTCATAATAGGAAAACCAAAGACATCCATGCAAGCACCGTGTGATGCACATTGCATAAGTCTGGAATGGAAAACGTTAAGAAGCCTCAACTTAAATTTCGTCATTAGAATGATTGGCTTAAGCTTGCAAAGAGGATACAAAATATATAAGTATACGATAAAACATGGGAGATTTGGCATGATGAGGCAAAAGTCAGTAGATTGGGCTTTGATGGGTGCATATGGGTGTGGAAGAAACAAGGGAAATGGGGGCTAATGGACCATTTACAGTGGTTAATGATACCCACTCTCAGTGGTCCTCAGTTGAAAGCGGTTTACCAGTGCTGGGCCCACTGTTATTCAACTTGTTTATAAATGATATAGAAAATAGAATTAATGATGTTGTCTATATGTTTGCAGATGACACCAAGATATGTAGCATAGTGCAGTCTATTGAGGATATTCCCAAGTCTCAGGCTGACTTGGACAGTTTTAGTGTCTGGGTATCTTCTGGGCTCAATGTGTATAAATGTAAAGTAATGTACTTGGGGGTCTAATAATCTGCAGGTCACATATCTTCTTGGAAAGAGTAAAGCTTGGTGAGTCTCATGCTAAGAAGGATCTGGGGATACTGATAGACCAGAGGCTAAAGAATAGTGTGCAATGTCAAGCAGCTGCTTCCAAGGCCACCAAGCTAATAACATGCATTAAAAGAAACACAGGGTAGGGATGTAATAATGTCTCTTTACAAGGCATTGGTGTGCTGTCTTGTGAAAAATGCGGTACAGTTCTGGGCACCAGTTCATAGAAAGGATGTGGCTTGGGTCACCGCTCGAGTAGAGCGTCTAAAATGAACGCGCTCCCATAGTTTCAAACAATGAATTCAAACATAATTGATATTAAAATATTATAGGGGTAATTTACTAAAGGATTTGCCAATGTCCTCCAATTATCCCCCAGGTACCCGCCGGGTTTAAGCATCTACCAATTTAAATTTTGCCTGTTCTGTCGGCAATGTCCATTTTTTGTATTTACTTCTATTTCAGTTTGGCTCGGTGAATGTCACGCTTCTGACGAACATACTTTTATGTCAAGTAGTGAACGTTGGGGAACATAGTAAATCACCCCCTCTATATATTTATTTTCTACACCATCTCTATCTGGAAAAAAAATCAACCTCCAGAGGCAACAATCCTCTTTTTTTAACATAAGAACTATATATTTGTGGAATAGTTACAGCATTTGACAGCTTCAAAAAAAGAGTAAATGCTTTTTTTAAAACCATATGAACTATGTAATTATAGATTGAGTTAAGGAAATGCCAAGTGTGGTGGAAAATGTCTGATGATATGGGATGTTAGATAATCGACCAGTAATCTATGGGGGTCTTAATGCTGAGATATATGGGAGTACCCCACAAGCTACTTTGTACACTTGAGTACTATGGGTGTGAAAAAGACAACATAGTGTTTCAGATGGACAATAGCCTCGATTCAGAGACACATTTGTCCGGACTTCCGTAGCTGTCTATGAAAGTTTGGGTGGGTGTTTGTCATTTTTTTGCTTTTTTTCGTCCATTTTTCATTCGTTACGAACGTTCGGGAATGCGCTTTCGATGAACGGAAGCAAATCGGAACATTTCCGTTAGTTCAGATCATTTTCCAAACAAAATCGGAAATTTTCAGTTCGTTCAGATAACTTCCGTTGTTGGGATGGGCTTACGTCTGATTCAGAGAGCTGATTTCCGATGGACCACCACCCTATAAATCCGTTTCATTTCCGATCCACTTATGGGACCTTTGAGGGCTCAGATTGCTATTGTTGAACATGTTTTGCGGCTATGTGGAGGAGTCTGCGCGCCTTTAGCACCAAGGCATTGCATGTATCAGCATGGCCAAGGCCATAAATTGTATAGCAATGCATACCTGAATCAATACATTTCATGTATGCCTTATAGAAGCATTTTAATGCTGACCTTAATTTGTCCTTAGCATGTAAACATTTATTTTCCCACACATCCATATAATTGCTATATTTTTTTAGACTTATGTCCTTGGTGAATTATATTTGGATTGTTGAACTTGAATCTTAATTTGTTGTAGGAGTTATTGTTTTAGTCGGTTGCCTTTGCTTTGTGTAATTATTTTATATTTGGTTGCAGGAACCGCAAGATGGGCCACACACACAACATAAAAGCAGTGATTGGTCCAGCTATGCAATTCCTCAGTGTTCTTGCAGGGCATCCAGGGTCATCCCATGATGCTTATATATTGCAGAGCTCCGGCTTATGTCGTCAGTTTGAGTCAGGAGAATTATCTGGTGTATGGCTCCTGGGTAAGTTTGCTCACATTCCATCAATCCATTTTTACTGTATGGCAATGAATATAGTTGATGACTCATGACTTAACCTATTGCTGTCTTTAGCCCTTGATGACATGTTAAACAATATTGTAGCTTAGAATGTGTATTTTATGTTATTATTTTTAAATTCTTTCAGGGGATTCTGGATATCCACTCCTGCCCTTGCTCCTGGTGCCCGTTCTTTGCCTGCAGAATGCGCGCCAGGGTTTCTCTAATCGGGCACTATGCAAAACCTGGGCCGTGGTGGCGAGGGCCCTCTGGCTTTTGAAGTCCAGATTTAGGTGTTTGGACCATACAGGGGGGGGGGGGGGGAGACACTGCAGTATGAAGCCCGACAAGGTTATACCAATATTTTAATTTGCGTTTTTTAATAGGGACCACACGTGCCAGAGTGGCACAACTGAGTATCAGGGTTAGAGATGAGCGAACCGGTTCGGACGAACCGGAATTCGCTCCGAATTTCAGGAAATATTCGATTCGGCATGAACCCGAATATTTTGTGGTTCGTGCCGATCGAATTTTTCCTGAAATTAAAAAAAAAAAAATGCCGGCATGGTGGGAGCGGGCCGGTTGTTTTTTAAATGCCGGCATGGTGGGAGCGGGCCGGCCGGCTTTACCGGCCCGCCGGCCGGCTCCCACCATGCCGGCATTTAAAAAAAAAAAAGCATTTTTGCCGGCATGGTGGGAGCGGGCCGGCCGGCTCCGCTGTCAGCGGAACCGGCCGGCCCGCTCCCACCATGCCGGCATTTAAAAAAAAAGCAAACACTTACCTGCAGGTCCGGAGCGTGGAGGCCGGCGCCGCTCTCAGCTGTCATCTGAGGGCGCGTCACAGAGCTAATATAAACTAATTAAGGTCCTCTTTATAGTCCTTCAAATATTTCCTCAAATTCCACCATGTGCATCCACAATCCACTCGTGCTCCACCACCACCGATTTGGTACTCTTACCACAAATGGATAGTATAATCAGCAATTGTAATGATCCCCAGAACGATCTCTCCAACGGGATCCACCTCTCAAGGTCCAGTTTCACAGAGGGTTAGACACGCTCAATTTTAGACCAATAATATTTCCACCTCTCTGTTTCACCTCGTTTAGATTGGATCTCCCAATATGTTATACAATCCCCAGCCACGGTTTTCAACATGAAGTCATAGGGGAGAGAACAAAAGGACCATTGCGCAATATTGCAAAACTTTAAATGCACATTTATTCAGGCCAATAAAACACTCACATAGTAAAAGATTAAAACTCGCATATCAATTCAGGCTCTGGGCCAACTCACGCTGCTAAATTCCAAATGTGTTGCCGCCGGCTCCCAACGCGTTTCGTCGCTCAGCGCGACTTTCACTAGGTCAGCCGGCGCGACGGCAAGCAGCGATTAAATGTAGAGAAGGCGGGACAAGAGGGAACATAACTTCCTCCCTCTCATCCAATCACTGGCCAGATCAGCTTTACGCTCACCAGTCAGCAACTGATACGTGGGTAACACTCCTCATCCAATCAATCCAGGAGGAGGTGAATATCATTAAGTCCACCAATCCCCTACTTGTGTCCCTCATCCAATCAACGGCAGAGGAGGTGAATATCATTATCTCCGCAATTTCAACTTAAACGGCAACGTGACGTAACCAGCGCCACTCTACCAATCCACAACAAGGGAAGTGCATATAATTAAATAGCTCTGCCAGGCTCTCATCAAATCAACTGTAGAGGAGGTAAATATCATTATCTCCGGAATCCCAGCTTAGAGGCAAGATGACATAGATCGCACTCCTCAGCCAATCCACAGCAGAGGAAGTGAATTTAATTAAGTATCTCTATCTATCCCCGGCTCACAACATTTCGCCATCGGGGCCCGTCTGAGAAGTCTAAGAAGGACTATATAGAAGAACTTGATCGTTTATTAGCAGATACACAAACTTATGAGGTGTTATCTAAAGACCCCACAAAGGAATATCAGACACAGCTTAGTGTTTTAGTAGAAAAAGGTTTTTCAAATGGGGTTCTTAGCAAGAAAGAGAAGGATTATCTAAATGTTAAAGCCCCTAGAATACCCACGATCTATTATCTGCCAAAAATTCATAAAAATCTAACCCGACCCCCCGGTCGTCCGATAGTGAGTGGGGTGGGCTCTATAACGTGCAGATTAGGGGAATATGTGGATTTTTATCTGCAGCCCCTAGTGCTTAAATTGCCAGCCTATTTGAAGGATTCCAATCATGTGTTGGATTTGTGTGCAGAGCAAGTTGTAAATGACGTCACGCTGCTGGCGACAGCTGACGTGACGTCACTGTACACTAATATTCTACATAAGCAGGGCATCGAAGCGGTTCGCTTCTTTCTAAACGAAAGTTCAGATCTCCCCTCTGTACAGGTTGAGTTCATCATGGAATGCTTAATCTTCGCATTAGACCACAACTATTTTTGGTGTGGTGGCCGCTTCTTTTTGCAAAAGAAGGGGGTGGCGATGGGGGCTAAGTTCGCACCTAGTATGGCCAATCTTTTTGTTGGGTGGTGGGAGTCACAATTTATTTTTGGGAAGGTATGGTCACAATTGAAACTTTGGAAAAGGTTCATTGATGATGTCATTTGTATATGGGAGGGTCCAAGGGAAACGTTGGAAGCTTTTTTTGCACAGGTGAATGAAAATCAATTTAGCTTAGAATTTACTGCTGAAATTAGTGCAGAATGTATACACTTCCTGGATTTAACTATACGTATAGAAATCCCAACTTTGACTACTGTGACATACTTTAAACCAACCGATCGAAATGGGTTTGTCCCTGCAAAAAGCTGCCACCATCCCAACTGGATTAAAGCTATCCCCAGGGGGCAGTATATGAGATTGAGGCGTAATTGTACCAAATCACAGGACTTTGAAGTACAAGCGGCAGAGCTGACTACAAAGTTTCTGGATAAGGGATACGGGGCAGAAATGGTACAACAACAGTTAGTGAGGGTGAGAGCCCAGGAAAGATTCCCCCAAAGGCAACCGGTGGAGGATTTTGCCTTTATCACTGACTTCAGTGTCCAACACCGGGAGATAAGGAAGATTCTATTTAAACATTGGCACATCTTGCAAGGGGATGAGATTCTGGGTCCGAAGTTACCATCTAGGCCCAGATTAATCTATAGAAAGGCCCCGAATTTAAAGGATCTGCTAACCAGAAGCTATGTCGATCCCCCTATATCGAAAATGCACCCATCATCCATGTTTGGGTTAGAATTAAAAGGCTTCTATAAATGTGGGAGGTGCATTGGCTGTAGAACATGTAAATCAGTTCCAAAGCCGTATGGGTGTTTCATCCATCCGACCACAAAGGAGAAAATTAAGATCACACGATTTATTACATGCTCATCTAAATTTGTGGTATATCTGATCTGGTGCACCTGCAATTTATTGTATGTAGGTCGTACAACTAGGGAGTTGAGGATCCGGATAAGGGAGCACCTCTATAACATTAGAAGGGGCTATGAGGGACATAGTGTGTCTGAACACTTTAGGACTAAGCATAATTGTGACCCTTCCTCCATGTCCTTTATAGCCCTAGATGTGATTGAGGCCCATTGGCGGGGTGTGAACATGACTAGGGAAGTGTCCAAGAAAGAAAGTATGTGGATTTATAGACTGGACACACTCAGCCCCAAAGGGCTAAATATAGATTTCGACCTCAATTGCTTCATTGATTCTGCACAATAGCCCGAATTGACCCCTCCTATTGATTATGTACAAAACCATGGGGAGGGTCTGGATAGCCCCTTTCATCTTGCATTTTGGTAGACTATAGGAGGCCATAATTTTTAGAATGCTTGAGTATACCAATCCTGTATGCCTTGATTCATCTTTTTTATAATTTGTTTTATTCATAAGGGCTTATTGCTGTAAAGTTGTTAGTAATTAGACCCACTAGATTTTAATAGGTGTTCATCTATCTAGATGTTAGGGCCAACTCACTTTGCTGAATTGCTGTGTTTTAATTTTTATCTAAATAGGTTTTTAATCCTATTCTAAAATTCATTTTCATTTTAATTATGGTTTTGGATTTTTATTATTATTATATTTTTTTAGAGGCCCCCATGTTGATGTGGGCCCCTATGTTGATTTGAACTCAATTTGGGCCCTCTTCAATGGGCGTCCATGAACCTGCCCCTAACCTCTGTTCCCTTTTTAGGAGAGTACAGTTTTGAATGGAAGGAAAATGGAAGGGATTTTAAAGAAAAGAGGAGATGGTTTTGTAATTCATACCTTTGAGGTGGTAATAGAGTCCCTTTTAATTTATGCCCACATACCCCATGTCACAAGGTTCTGGGGAATCCCCATAGAATGAGTGAGTGCGGGAAAAATTGCCGCCTTGTTGGTAATAGAGAGCTGACAGGGGGAGGTTGCTGAGGAAACGGGACGCTATAAGTTTCCCTTGCGACTGCGCAGTCTCAGACGGGCCCCGATGGCGAAATGTTGTGAGCCGGGGATAGATAGAGATACTTAATTAAATTCACTTCCTCTGCTGTGGATTGGCTGAGGAGTGCGATCTATGTCATCTTGCCTCTAAGCTGGGATTCCGGAGATAATGATATTTACCTCCTCTACAGTTGATTTGATGAGAGCCTGGCAGAGCTATTTAATTATATGCACTTCCCTTGTTGTGGATTGGTAGAGTGGCGCTGGTTACGTCACGTTGCCGTTTAAGTTGAAATTGCGGAGATAATGATATTCACCTCCTCTGCCGTTGATTGGATGAGGGACACAAGTAGGGGATTGGTGGACTTAATGATATTCACCTCCTCCTGAATTGATTGGATGAGGAGTGTTACCCACGTATCAGTTGCTGACTGGTGAGCGTAAAGCTGATCTGGCCAGTGATTGGATGAGAGGGAGGAAGTTATGTTCCCTCTTGTCCCGCCTTCTCTACATTTAATCGCTGCTTGCCGTCGCGCCGGCTGACCTAGTGAAAGTCGCGCTGAGCGACGAAACGCGTTGGGAGCCGGCGGCAACACATTTGGAATTTAGCAGCGTGAGTTGGCCCAGAGCCTGAATTGATATGCGAGTTTTAATCTTTTACTATGTGAGTGTTTTATTGGCCTGAATAAATGTGCATTTAAAGTTTTGCAATATTGCGCAATGGTCCTTTTGTTCTCTCCCCTATGACTTCATGTTGAAAACCGTGGCTGGGGATTGTATAACATATTGGGAGATCCAATCTAAACGAGGTGAAACAGAGAGGTGGAAATATTATTGGTCTAAAATTGAGCGTGTCTAACCCTCTGTGAAACTGGACCTTGAGAGGTGGATCCCGTTGGAGAGATCGTTCTGGGGATCATTACAATTGCTGATTATACTATCCATTTGTGGTAAGAGTACCAAATCGGTGGTGGTGGAGCACGAGTGGATTGTGGATGCACATGGTGGAATTTGAGGAAATATTTGAAGGACTATAAAGAGGACCTTAATTAGTTTATATTAGCTCTGTGCCGTTTTATTCTACAGTGTAATTTCATTTACAAAATACATTAACACAAAACTAATGGGCCCAGAAATATTTAAAGATGAATATTCACATGACCGAGAAGTGATTTGGGTGAGCTTTAAGGTTCCAAAAGGGAAGATGGAGGATAGTGCTAAGTGGTTTGGGTGAGTTTTAAGGTTCCAAAAGGGAAGATGGAGGATAGTGCTAAGTGATTTAGCTAAACATTGTAGTAGAAGTGAGGGTGGCAAATATGTAGGCAAGCACTTTAATGAGTTAAGTTTGTAGTGCCCAGGCGCAAGATCATAAGGATTTCCGTCTGGACGAATATTTATTGAAAAAGGGAAACAGAATCGAACGGGAAACGTAAAGGATTCGTTGGAGGATACGATGGGAAAAGGGCAAAAACGAAAGCCTACGTTGTAACATGTGGAAATGAGACGGAAAAGTCTGGATGGAAAATGACATCCTCGTATTCATAATCTGCCGTATGAACGGACGGAAGCTTTACAGAATGCATGCATAGAATCGCTCGTACGCTCATACGAGAACGGAAACATTTCACAAACAAAACAGATCGGCACTAAAACGGAAGTTTTTTTTGTCTCTCTGAATCGAGCCTAATGATCTGAAACATATGTTGACATTGGCAAGCAAATGGTTCAATGACAACGAAATAGAGGCACTGAATTGCCCCCCACAGTTTGCAGACCTCCACTTAATCGAACACTCGTGGGTAGAGTTGAAGAAAAAGCTTTATTCAATCCCAAGTGAATTGACCAGCATGCACCAACACTGGGAAACTGATTTTGGTTGAAATATGCTAGAATCTAATCGAGACCATGCACAGGCAGTGTTAAAAGCCAATGGTGGGTTTACAAAATAGTAACAGAATTTAAAAAATGTAAATTTAGAAGTTAAACCGGATCAACACGTTTGATCAACAGGGGTTGGTTCCCGCTGTCTGTTCAACACAACAAGCTCAGGGGCATCCAGGGAGGTTGGAACCCCTCTCACAGATAACCTCTCAGACGCCCCATTATACTTACTGGCCCGGTGGCCAATCACTGGACTCCTTTACCGGTGCTGGGAAGGTGAGTATTGCGGGCGGTCTGGGAGGTTATCTGTGAGGCAGACTCCAGCATTCTGGATGCCCCGTCAAGCTTGTTGTGATGAACAGACAGTGGGATCAACACCCATTAAGGAAGAAACAGGTGTTGGCAAAACAGTAACAATGTAGTCACGTGGCAAGTATCTGCTTGTCATATGCTAAATAGTTGCAAGTCCAAATTATGGATGCAATTTTCAAGATGATTGTGTTTAAAATGATGGCTGTCTTATGTTCTAATGGACGCTGTAATATGGAGCAATTGTCACCCTTTAGCATGTCAGTGTTTAACAGTGTAACTTTGCCTTTCAAGACGTTTTGGATTGAAAAAGCTTTTTATTTTAGTAAATGTGATTTGTGAATGTTGCACAATTAACAAATCACCATTTTCACATTTTTGCAACCTATTCAATGTATTGAAACTCTGTGAATAATAGTATTTTTATTTGTGAAAAATATACTGTTATCATTGGGGCATTTGTTCAATATAATGTGATTTATCCTCTAATGGTTGAAGACTTGAAAATTATACAGACTCTCATTTGCATCGTCCATTTAGGAAAAAAAAAAATTCCATAATAATCTATAACGTGTTAACAAATAAATCTGAAACATTAAGTCTTTGTACCGATGCACTTGCTAAAAGCCCTGGTCTGAAAAGAGAAGGTGTTTATTTGATTTGTTTGAAAAGCCAGTACCAGCTAGTCCACAATGCCTATTCCACAGGTAAAGCAGGGTGCCTAAAACTGTAAATATGGAGAAGAACTCCCCAAGATTTGTTTTCAAAACATATGACACAGCAGAATAGATCCTTGAAGTGGACCCGGGTGTTGGTCCCCGACGCTATATGACAGACAGGGGGTGGCGCATCCAGAATGATGGAGCCCCTCCACACATTACCCTGCCAGAACATCCATAAATATTACCTTAACATCAGCCCTCTGCTGGCAATCCAGCGCAGCAATTGGCCCGGCACTCACGCAGGCAGGCCATTCCAGCACCTGGAACCTGGTGCTGGCTATCCACATGAGTGCTGGGTGGCCAATTGCTGCACTGGATTCCCAGCAAAGAATTCAGGCAAAGATAAACTTTATGGCATTCTGGGGGAATATGTGCAGCATTCTGGATGCCCCCCAGCCTCGTGGCAGGGACTAACACCCGTGCTGTACAGGTGTTGGTCCACTTTAATGTTTTTCCATTTCAAATGTGCTTTCAGGGAAATTAAAGCCACAATACAGCCAAGTCATCACTTCCTCATAAACATGATTGGCAGCAAATAGCAGCCAGTCATGTGACAACTAGCAGCCATTCAGATTTTATGTGCAAGTCCACTTGCCAAAGCCAATTGGTCACCAAGAGTCACGTGATTGGCAGCCATACATGAATAATAATGAAGTTGTCTGACTATAATGTCACTTTGATGATGTGATCCAGTCCTGCAACTGCCACCCTTTTATAGCCACAACTGCAAATTTCTTTCTTTTTTCCCCTCCCCTCTTATTACATGGGTCCTAATTAAAGGGTGCCAATGTGTGTGTGAAACCCCTGGGATCACCACAAAAACGTACTCTGTGCTCCCACGTTACACGCATAGGCTCTCCTCCAATCAAAATAGATTGCTGTGCATTTTAATGCCTGGCAATCTATTTTGTATAAACAGATTGCCTGGAAACCTCCCAACGGCTTCTCTTATTGGCACCTACCATCAGCTGTTTATATATGCTTGCAGAGGTGCACACATTGGATGGAGGTTCACCTATATGCCATGGTAACGAGTAATGTTTACCTGCCTTTGAGTCTTTTAGACTGTAGGGTTGGTTGAATTTTTTCTGCTTAAGCGTTAAAGCAAAAAAAAAAGCACTGGCTTTTCCCTGGGGCATCTCAAATCATGATACCCCACTGTGTGAACTCACCTTTGCCCTGGCTCCTATGGTGATGTAAACAATGTTGGCCAGAAGGGGCTGGAGTGCTCCCTTTTGTAAAGGGAAAGTGGGGATGCGACCACTCCCAATCCCTATTGCCCTCTGAGCTCTGTATCATAGAGGCCGATTCATTAATAGCGCCAGGTAGCGACAGATGAGCGCCTGAAGTATGGCGCTATGAGAGCCGGTAGCGTACGCCGCGGGCGGCTGCGATTCGCTATAGCAGGCCTCCTCAGTCGCTACCTGGCGTTGTTGTGAACAATATCTACATTGGTGAATATGATGTTTCAGATCAGCTTTGTAGGCGCTGTCACTTTGACACACGCTATTCAACACAGCGCCTGCGCCTTGGTTTGCTGTTGGCTTGAAATCAATGTTAGTACCTTCAGTAGTAAACACATTGCAACATGTTTCTTTGGTGAATTTTGTTTTATTGTTTAATTTTTTGGGGTGGAAGTCACAAATAAAAATCAAGTGGTTTTTTTATCTTGGTGCCTAAAAAAGAAGAAAAATTGGAATTAGTATTTATAATTAATTTAGCTTTTTCGCATTTATTGACAATTTTCGTTTTTTGTTTGGGACAGTTTTTGCCAACTTGCACAACACCCCTAATTGTTATGTTGGTCAACTCCCCCCCCTTATAGTGGTTTTGGTCATCTTACACACCCCTTATAGTGGTTTTGGTCATCTTACACACCCCTTATAGTGGTTTTGGTCATCTTACACACCCCTTATAGTGGTTTGGGTCAACTCCCCCCCCCCCTTATAGTGGTTTTGGTCATCTTACACACCCCTTATAGTGGTTTTGGTCATCTTACACACCCCTTATAGTGGTTTGGGTCATCTTACACACCCCTTATAGTGGTTTGGGTCAACTTCCCCCCCCCCCTTATAGTGGTTTTGGTCATCTTACACACCCCTTATAGTGCTTTTGGTCCTCTTACACACCCCTTATAGTGGTTTGGGTCAACTCCCCCCCCTTATAGTGTTTTTGGTCATCTTACACACCCCTTATAGTGGTTTGGGTCATCTTACACACCCCTTATAGTGGTTTGGGTCAACCCCCCCCCCCTTATAGTGGTTTGGGTCATCTTACACACCCCTTATAGTAGTTTGTGACAAATTATGATTGTAGGCAACAAATAGTTCCCCTGTAGTGCAGTACTTGGATTAGAGTGAAGGGTAGTTAGCTTACCGCAAAAAACAAAGTGATCATGCTTTCCCTTAGCTCAAAGCCAGTCTGGGTGTTCTCACTCGTTTCTGCGGGCAAGTTGGGGATTTCGGGCACCAGTGCTGTTTCTTCAGGGGGTTGGATTCTGTGGCATATACAAAGATTGTGGAGCACACAGCATGCGAGGATAATCTTGGAGACCTTGTGTGGACTGTACAACATCTCTCCTCCTGGGCGTGCCAAACACAGAAAGCGTGCTTTCAGCAGTCCAATGGTTCGTTCCACAATGCTTCTGGTTTTGCGATGTGCTGCATTGTAGCGTTCTTGGGCAGAGGTCTGTGGGTTTCTGACCGGAGTCATCACCCACGTTCTCTGCCCGTATCCCTTGTCCGCTGTGGAAAAAACACAATGAGAGAGACAGCAATTACTACTAGTACATGTTTTTTTTTGGCATTTTTAAAAATGTAGCTTACTAGGCCACATATTTTATGCAAAATACTTTGACATGGTTAGTTATTTACCCAGTAGCCAGCCACGGCACAGGACTGACCGCCGCAGCACGTAAGAGTCGTGGCATGAGCCGGGGAAACCAGATCTCACGGCCCGCAGCTTCATGTCATGGTCACAGACAACCATGACATTGATGGAGTGGAACTGTTTTCTGTTCCGATAATGCAGCTCCTGTGCACGGGGAGGGCGGAAAGGGATATGTGTACCATCCACGCACCCTAGCACATTCGGGATCCCTCCCATGCGATAGAAAGCATGTTTTATTTTGGCAACCTCATCCTCATCCTCAGGAAACTTGATGTAAATAGGGATCAGGTCACAAATAGCCAGTACTACCTGGAAAAATATGCGGCTCATTGTAGCCTGGCTGATCCCGCTGAGGAGGGCAGAGGTTGCCTGGAAGTTCCCTCGTGCCACAATATTAAGAGTGGCACATAGGCGTACTATGCCTGGAATGGATCTGGTGCGTTTGGTGGATGGCTCGATTTTGTTCTTAATCTGATCATATAGGGACTGTAGTGCTGCACGATTCAGACGGAAGCGGCTCCTGATCTGCTCGTCACTTAAATCCCACACTGAAAGGCGGATGCCAAAGGATCGGGGTGCCCTAAGCCTCACAGCACCCTCCTCCCTGGCCTCCTGCTCTTCCAGCATTCTCACACATCCCTGCACCCATAACCCATACATCACCCTCTTATCCATCTCACACTCAACAGAAGCAAAACAAAAACAAAAACCACAAACACACCACACACACAAGCAAGCACACTCCTCAGACACTCACTACAATGCAGCTCACCACAAAACCAGAAGTATAGTGGTCTGAACCAACAGACTGCTGAAATTGTGCTTTCTAAGTTAGGCACAACCAAGAGGGGAGTTGCTGCACAGCCCACAAAAGGCCCCAAAATCAAGCCTCACTTGCTGTATGCTCCACAATATTTGCATATGCCAACAAAATCAATCTCCTAAAGAAACAGCACTGATGTCAGAATTCACCCAACAAGCCACAGAGAGTGAGGACCAAACCCAGCCAGACACTAAAATGAGGCAAGGGACCAAAGCACCACACCACCACACCACAGCCTTTGCCACAGTGTAACAATACCAGAAGGTTGGCAAATCCAGCCATATATACTTAACTTTGAAAAAGGACAGGTCCGCTTTGCCGCCTTTTGCGTTGCTCTGCTATTTCCTGTCTGCAATTAGCTGACCCAGGTGTGCGTGAAATGGATTGCGCATGCGCACGCTAGTAGCGTTACTAGCGTACGTGAGCCGAAACTTGCGTGCATTAACGGACATGACTGAAAATTCTGTGGTGGACCAATGAAAGGTAAGCTGCTCTTAATTTAAATAGCCATTTGTAGAGCCACATGTCACAAGTGTTTAATATACATGAGTACATTATTGTCTTTGGTTGTGTGTTGTTTGGTGAATGAGCTCTGTAATTAGTTAATTGCCTACCACACATGGTTCACTCAGTGCAGTGGAGCTGTGGCTACAAGCACCTGGCCAGTATGTGTGAAGCAATTAAGTGGACCTGTTTGTGATTGGTTGTTAGAGCACATAAAACCTGCACAACCCCAAAAGAGGGTGATACCATTCTGTAGTCTGTATGCGTGCTTGTGTGTTGTATAGTGGTGTGTGTGTGCAGCTACAGGATGGAGCCAAATTCTGGACATCTGCTGGCCACAGCTGGCCCAAGTAGGAGTGTGTTGGGTGCTGTGCGCAGACCTCCCTTAAGGAAAAGGGCCCAGGCCCAAGGTGAGCCTACACCCAAGGCCAGCCGCCCATTTGCCAAGAGGGAGCCAGAATTTAATTTGGCGGATAACAATACTCTTGTGCGCCTTACCCTGGCCAAATGGGAGCTAATCTTTGGCTCCCAAAGCCAGTCTATAGGCAAGCAAAAAGGAGCAAATTGTGGGATGCCATTGGGGAGGAGCTTACTAGCAGTGCTCAATACCCACGTAGTGGCCCATCCTGCAAGAAACGCTTCTACACTTTGAGAAGGGCCCTTATGCAAAAGATGAAGCATGATCTTGATGTTGAGAGTGGGACCATCCAGGGTCCAAAGAGTACCTACAGGCCATATGAGGAGATGCTGAAGGCCAAAATTCTGCTGATTCGGCTGCAGGGTGTTGATGCTGGGGATGACACCACAGGTTGGACTGAAGGTACATATTTTCTGCATATTTTTTGCTGGTAATGTTAATGTATGTGATTTGCTTTGTCTCTTTCTGGCCAACTAACAGTAGGACCTGTGAAGTAGTACATTATACCTCATAAATGTTTTCCTTTCTTGTCTGTTGCTTTCTGCATAGGTGCACATGGTGATGTCCAGGATTTGGCTGAGGACACCACAACTCCTGCCCTTCAACCAACCTCAAGCCTAACCCAGTCTGCCATTGAAGGTATTTATCACTAATTTATGGGCTGAGTGCTTTTGTACAAAATGGGTGTGAGAGCACCTCAAACAATAGCTTGTACCACTGTTGAGGATTACTAATATGGGCCTGCGGACTAATTTCACGCCCACTTTAACCCTCTCAGCAACTAACTAACAAGGCCCTAACATGTGTAGCTATGTGGGAAGCCAGAGATGTATGGCCATATATCTGCATATACATGTGGAAGCCACACTGGCCTTGATTAGGGAATATTAGTGATTGAGCTGCTCACACACACCTTAATTTTTTTTTTTTTTTTGCCGCACATTACCAATGGCTAAATTTTTTCTTTGCTTTTGCCTAGCTGCACCGCCATTGGCACCAGCATCTCCTCAGGAGCCAAGCTACTCTTTGGATGCCGGTAAGTGCATGTGTCAACCTTGCTTTAGCCGCTTTAACACAAGTGCATGTCTTTCATTCCTCTTTTTTCTTGGTAGGCCAAGTGACTGCTTCATCTTTGGACACCACTTCTGATGTTGCAGGTCAACAGGACCCTGTTGGTGTGTATTGCCCAAAACAATGTATCCTTTATGCTGTTTATGTTACACTGGTTCTATTTGGTTAGTCTAATAATCTACATGTTTGCTAGGTCAACTTGAAGATGGCTTTTTTAGTGGATTTGCCATCCCCAGGCTCATTAGTAAACTGTTTAGAGTGATTGCAATGCATTTTTTGGGTCTATTAAAAGACAAACATTCACCCGAGTAGTGTTAGGAATATTTAGAGACATTAATTGTGTATTTTAGTTGGCCGGAATATCGGAAGTGGCTGTCCGGAAAGGGCCCTTCACGTTGAGGCTGCTAGAGATGAGGGTAAGTTGGTTTTGCTTGATTATCTAGTAAGGATTTTTGCAAACTTTTTTTGATAATTTAGTAGGCCAACTTGTGTTTAAACGTGTATTTTCAAGGGCAAAGCTCGAGTGAGGGCCCAACTCCGGACATGTGGGAGATGGCGGGTATGTGTAATTTGAGCAATGTGTCTGTTATTGTTTGGCCCAATTATTGGCTCATCTTCCTCTTACATACATGTTAGCAATCTGAGTTTACAAGATCCCTTTTGGCTAGTGTGTAATCTGCCACTTTGTCGAGGTATGGCCTCGATAGTCTATCCATATTACATTTGAGTTTGGTCCACTGACCTACTAACATGACTTTCCTGTTTAGCATATGCCAGCTTGCCCCATCTCTCAGATGTGGATTTTCCCCTTTCTGGCAGCCAGACCCCGGAACTACTTTGGGCGGACGGCACTGAGGTAACATGGCTGATTTTGGGGAACAATAACCACATGTTTGTGGGTAGTCCAGGAACCAACATGTAACATGTTATTTCTTTTGTGTTTTGGCAGGAGGCCAGACCTGAACCCCAAGCTGGGACCTCTTCCCAAGTGCCATGTGGCCAAGCTACAGAGCCTCAAGCAAGGGTAAGTTGGATTGTTACACTTTGGGTAAATGATTGGGAGGGGCATACCTGCATTGTTTCAGCTTCACTACAAGCTTTTCTTTTGGTTTTTTAGCCTGAACACACAACAAGAGGAGGTGTGGCACCGACCAGTGCCGATTTTTACCAGCTAGGGCTCCGGATGCTGGAGGACTACAGTCGCTAACAGCCGCGTGATGGAACTAATGAGCGCATTGTGGCGTTGGAAAATCAGGTGCTGGTGTATCGGCAACAAATTGAGGACCTGCAGCGCCAGCTCCAGGATGTCAGACAAGGCCAACAAGTTGAAACCAACAGGGTACTGGATCGCATTGCACATGCGATGGAGCAATCTTTCCTGCGCCAGGACCAAACTTTGTTGTTGATGCATCAGCTGATACAACAGCAGTCTATTTTTTTTCTGCACTGTTGTCCCCCAACACCACCCCTAGCAATGACTCTCAACCTCCCAGGCCCCCAAGCCAAGAATATTGATGTTATTTTTGTTCTGTTTAATTGTGTGCAAATACATTTGAGTACCCCACCTCTAATTTGTGCTTTTTCAAAGACATAGCTAAGAACACAGTCAGGGATGAGTCTCTAGATCTAGATATGTACATGTAGCCAGAAATGTATGACACACATTGGTGACCATATCTTACTATGGTTTACACATTAAATGGCTACAAAGGTACACCAACATTTCAAAACTAATGGGTTGGTAGACACTTAAACTATGCTTGACAAGGCACAACACACTGTAATTAAAAAAATACAAAATATTTATTAGGCCGCAAGGCGGGCAACATGCCCAACATTCCGCCGCACAGCGGCAAAAACCATACCCCCTCACCCTAACGACGCCTCTTCAAGGCCAGCAGCATAAGGCGAAGACGCCGGATCAACTGCCACAGTCTGCGATGCTGGTTTTCACAAGCTGTAGAGAGTAGAAAAAAACCATATTCAAAACATAGAATGTGAGCTCAACATACACAGATGTAGCAATGTAATGTAATTGGCTCAAATTAGCTGACCCACACATTCACATTGTTGGCCACTGTGCCCTTAGGTGTTACCATTATGAGTACTAGTGGCTGCCTTAAATGTGGCTACAACATCCCAAGCATACATTTACTATGAACTCTTGGGAATAAATTTAGGTCTAAGTCCCAGTGTGGACATTTCTTTGGTTACAACCAAACATCAGGGCCTAAGTCCTAACGATTAAACTGGTTGGGCCAAGCATATTAGAGGTCACCACCTTAGCAGGCCAATTTGGTTTTAAAGAAACCACAATTTTACACTATGTGGCAAAAACAAGAATGGGAGTCAACAATCAAGCATGCAGACATGCATTTACGATTATTGGACAAACACATGTAACCTAGATGTGTGCTTCGAAAACACATAGGTACATTGTAAATGTCTCCAGAATTTACTATAAGACATAGGGGTCCCAAGTCTTTAGGCATATGAAGTGGAATGTACTCACCATCGCAGCTGTGGCTGGGGCCCATGCTGCTGGCCGTCTCGGGAGCTGGGGTGGGGAGGATGGTCACCGGCTCCATCTGCGTGGCCACATCTGTCAGGAGAAAGCAAAAGAGAAACCAAAAATTAGTTGGCCAATGACACATGACTATTTGACATCCATCTGGTTAGGGAGTCTGCCAAAACAAATGCTTGCATGGTTACACACATGTTGTCCGACATTAGCATATTTCCTGGTCCATGAGTTCATGTAAATTATTTATGGGTGCAACATGGACACATAAAGATAATGTGGCAATAACCTTGACAGTGCAATGGTAAGGCCTAATTTGCAGTTGAGTGTAGAATCTTACTTGTAGAGTGTGCAACATGTGTTAGCCGGAACAACTTACAAAAATAACACATTTGCTAGCCGCCATCATGGTGTGGGCTGAAACATAGGGGTGGTTGGCAGTTGGATTGCACTGTAGTGGGGTTTGTGATGTTAATGTAAATTATAAAACCAGCTTGTACTATGGACAAGGAAACATGTGTATGTTTAAAGTGGACCAAGACCCAGGATTTATACTATCCTGGGTTTTGGTCCACTTTGGCGGGGCACCCCAATCGGAGAGAGAGCCCGTCCGCCGCCGCCTCCCGCGCGTCACTCTTACAGGGCGCGTGCCCCCGCAGGCCATTCACAAACGGACAGCGCGGGCGCACGCACATCTTGAGGGGCGCGCGGGAGGCGGCGCCGCCCCCAATGAGGTGAGGAGTTTGTGGGCTTTTGGGGGGGCCCGCGGTGAGGGAGGTGATTGGGCAGGGAAGCTTATAGATTCCCGGGCCAATCAACAATGGGTGTTGGTCCACTTTAAGAAATGTCATAACATATGGAATGTGAGGGATAACAACAAACACTTACCACGACTATGCCCGTGGAGAAGGCGTTGCCCAAAGCTCCTGGAGGTGCCGGCTATATGATGCGCTGCAAATTATAGAGGAAGGGCAAGGGCTAAGTACAAATGGCCATATGGAACCTGTCACAGACTAACACTGACTAAATCTGCACTCACCAGGGGATGAGCTGCCACTTGAAGCCCAGGGAGGGCTCTGAGGAGGAGGCGTGGAGCCTTGGCTCCTCACACTCTGATCCGAAGATCCCCCACCCAAAGGGCCACCCTCCTCCCTCTCCCTCCCTGCTCCTTCAGGGAGTGTGGGAGAGTCCACAGCTTCCACCCCACTTGGACTCCCCACTTGAGAGTGGCCCCTTGGCTGGAGTGACTCCTCAGATTCAGAGTGTGAGGAGCTGAGGCTCGATCCTGACAGCCCCCCAGAGGGACCCTCCCCCGATGACTCCCCCGAGTCCGCCTGTCTCGTGCGGGGGAGGAATCCCTTCCCACGTTTCCCCAAGGGAGGACGCTTATCTGTGTTGAGGGGGTGAATAAAAAAAATTACAATTACTACCCAAAATGGACACAGCTTAGAATATTATTTCCCAAAAAGTATAAACATAGCATCAATTTCCACTTACTTAAAGGTACACATATAGCCGGTACACGCCTTCAGGGTCCCGGCGCTTAAAGTCCGACCACTTCTGCATTATTGATCGCACACTGAGCCTGGTGTTGAAGCGCCGGGACACTGTGGCCTTTACCTCCAGGGCAGTGCGCTTCTTGCCCCCACAGGCATAGTCATACTGGTGAATGCAGAAATCCTATGAGAAATGACAAAAAAAAATGTTATCAATACATGACATCAGACCAGTGGACTAAACATTTATACTGAGAACAGATTAAACATATAATCCAAGGAAAAGATACTCACTTTAATCACCTGCCCGTTTACGCGGCTATCCACCCGTTTTCTTTTTTTTTTTGGCTGGCCCAGGGGGGGGAGGGGGTGGAGGGGGGTTAGGTGGGGGAGGTGAGGTAGGTGGGGTAGGGGTGGGGGGGCCAGAGTCAGAGGAGGAGCTGGGGAGGCGCATAATCCGTCTCCTGGGCAGCATGGTGGAAACGCAAAGGAGGGAACCAGAAGTGGATATGACGAAAGCAAACAAACAAAAAAAAAAAACGCTCCGCGCACTAGGAAGAAGCTAATATCCGCTACGTGCAAGCTAAGTGCCGGTAATAGTAGATTTACGCATTACAACAAGCTATTGGCCAGGACGCAATTAATTATTAGCAAGATTTAGCTGGGAAACGCAAAGGAGCAAACCGGAAGTGGATATGACGAAAGCGGAAAAAAAACTCGCTCCGCGCACTAGGAACCAGCTAATATCCGCTACGTGCAAGCAAAGTGGCGGTAATAGGAGATTTACGCATTACAACAAGCTATTGGCCAAGACGCAATTAATTATTAGCTTGATTTAGCTGGGTGTTCAATATCCTGTAATGCATACGTCAGAGCCAAAAAAGATCTGGTTGCTTAAAAATTACAATTGGATTGCCAAATAAAATAAGAACACAATATAACTATACAACAACATGATAATGTGGAACACAGGAGAATGCATAACGGGTTGTTATGAGCTTGTACGCCTGAATAATCCTGCCGAATGCGGACATATGCACGCTCTGAACTACAGTGTATTCATTAAGAACGACTGGGGTCGCTGCAAGTGAATTCAGGGAAAAATGCAGAAAGGCACATGTATGAACAGCACAGTGCAGCACAGCGCCGCTAGCGCCGCCACATAGCGAATCACAACAGCGACTGCACAAACACTGACCACCACAGATTCAACAAGGACAGGGCTGCAGAATAGCTTGGGCGCTGCTAATTTCAATGAGCGAACGTGAGCGCCAACCATGACTGACTAAAAAGTAGCTTTGCAAGCCATGGGTGTTCTGAAAGCAAGCTAATTTGAGGCTAATGTGCTTTGTGGGAGGAGTTGCATTTTAGATTTCACTCACAATATTCCAGTAGAAAAATTACATCTTTCACCAAAAAATCACTAAAAACAAGACAGATTCATCAAACATATCCTAAACAACATGTGTTTAATTTTTGGCAAAAGACAAGAACACAAAAACCACTAAAAAAAACATTGCAGTGTCTGCCATTGAAATGTATGGGAGAGCGCCAGGTAGCGAAAGGTCTGACCTGGCGCTGCGATGGGATTAGCAGCGGCGCTGTTCGTTGCAGTCCGCTACATGATGAATCCAGCGCTAGCTGACGCTTTCGCCGGCGCTAGCCTCATTTAGCGTGATAAATGCGTGATTGTGTTTGCAGCCTGGCGTTCGGGAGTCGGTAGCCGCCGATAGCTGGCGATACCTGGCGCTATTGACACACTAGCTGACGCTATCACTTGATGAATAAGGCCCTAAGTAATACTAGGCATGGCATACAGTGCTGACAGGATCAGAGCTTGCACTGTGTGGCGGCCAAAAGGTTCTTATGGGTGATTTGGGGGGGTTCATATAGCGAGGCCAGGATAGTATTGTTCCACATTAAAAAGAGCATCTATTAGGGAATGGATCTTCTGTTGACACAGTTGTTACAGTACTCTTCCAGCAAACCAGGACGTAGAGAAAAGCATCTTGCAGCAGCCTCATCATCATCAAGTACTGTAATACAAGCTTTTATTCTCTAACTGATAGAGTTAGATTTTATATTTGACACTTTTTATCTTCACCTGTTTCCATTTCTTTCTCTTTGTTTGAATTCTTTTCTATTTTTATTTCTCAACAGGCTAGGAGGTTATGTGACATTTGTTAGATTTCTGTATGGTGACACATCGAGGTTTTAGCATTTTCTGCCGAAATAACGGCACAACTTATTTCTTACTTATTCAGTAGATCCGACATTTTACCGAGAATATATTCCATATATCAAAATTATATAAAAAATGCCTCTAGTTTTATTTTACATGTTTTAGCCATATATTTATCAAGTTATACACAGAAAAAATAAGATGTATTGTTTTTTTTCATTTCACAACCAGTTTTATGAATTTAAAAATGTTTTATGTCACAATTGTCCCAGAGGCATTTGATCTTGTTTCTTTCTAGTCTCAGAAAAAAAATCTCTTGCTAGATTAATGCCTCTGTTTTACAGTAAAGTGAATGCTTTGTTGTTGATCTGAGAAGGTATGTTAGTAGTAGGTTTACATCAAGGCCACGGCTCAGATGTAAATATCTTAACCTTGACTGTCCACTGCCTCCAAGGTGAGCTTTAGATCTGTGGCAAATAGCGGAAAAGCTCGCTGAACATTAAAAGGATTCTACTTTTATCTGTTGCTCTCTTATATGATATCATAAACAATATTTTTGCAAACTGTTTTTTTGCACTCCATGTCAAAGAAACTAGAATACACTACATATTAAATATTTTTTATACATTTGTATGTCACAATTGTGTATCATGTAAAAGTATATGTTGAGCCAATTTTCACACTATATTTATAATGTTATGACTATGCTTGTGCATACATGGAATTTGTACTCCACTCTGCTCAAACCACACTAGTGAACACTAGTGCACTCACATGCCCAGATTGGTGGGCTGCCCTAGTCACAACACCAGAGAGCATTTTGGGGTTAGGTGCTTTGCTCAAGAGCACTTCCCTCATGCCCCAGCTAGGAAACCAAGCCCGCAACCAGTAGGTCATGGCTGCCCCACAAAAAGGATTTATTGGATTAGGGGTGACTATTAACATGACATCCTATCACAATCACAACCATTTTATTTTATCTCAAAGACCTAAAAGAGACCCTAATTAGCACACTTAAATAGACCTATTATCCCCTGGCTGGTCCTGGACTTCAAAAGACTCAAGGGCCCGGATTACTTCCACCCGGGGCATCCCTATTTGGTGTGTGTATCCCTTCTGTGTGAATCACCGCCATGCAGCCGCACAGCTTACCTTTCCAGTGGTCCCATGCTGCATGCATTCAGATAGGCTGGAGCATCACAAATTAAAAATGGTAAGTACAAAAAAGAGAGAGACAAAGGCTATTGTAACCTCATCAAGCAGCCTCATCCTCAGTAGGCCAGGACAATTCAGAAAGACTACCATGTTTTTTTTGCCCTTAATGTTAGCTTCCTGTAGGGTTAGAGTGATCTAAGCTGAACCCAGATTCCTGCAAATATTCAGAGCTCTATAAGCCAGGAGCAATAGTAGACCCTATAATTCAATGTATTACTTTAAGTTTTGACCACCAGTCAAAATCAAATAAGTTTTCCTGAAGTTTCTATTTAAATATCTTAAATATTTTGGGTTCATATAAAAAAAACACAAAATCAAATCCACCAATCCCATCAATATACTAATAACTATACCTCAAAAGCCTGAGTTTTACATAGCAAATATAATGCCAAAATAAAGTTTTTCATTTCATTTTAAATGCTTATTCTCCTTTTCAGCATAAGGCATTGTATTAGAACAGCCAACTTTTCAAATATCAATAACAACACCATGTTTGAAGGGTTTAATTTCCTTTTGGCATGCAAATAAACTGTTTAGGGTGGGACGTTTTTTCCAGAACTCAAATGTTATTTCAATGGAGCATCTGAGAGAGAGATAACATCTACCTCCAAAGCAGCAAATTCTACATGATATAAATTAAAAAATGTACATAATGGGGTGATAGAAGAATATACAAAGTTTAAAAGGTTTTGTATTACAACCCCAGGAGAACAAGGCGGTATCTCCTTGATTTATGCTATCTTATTTAAATTGGAAAAAAAGCTACTTTATATGGAGCGCTGGGAGCAAGATCTAATGGAAGAGTTCACACTAGAATGGTGGGGTAAACGAATAAAAAAAGAGTAAGGAGAAAACGGAGGGAGGAGATATTATATATTTTTTCTTTTTTCTTCTGATCTGATGGAGTCTTGTGATAGGGGTCGGGGTTATTTTATATATGGTATTATATATGTTATTTTTAATGTTTAGATACTGAAATAAAAATATATTTTTTTCTTGGTGTATGCTCAAGGTTGGGATGATATTTGAATAAATTACTTAATAAAAAATTAAATATAAAATAAATCATTATTGAAATAAAAATGATTGAAATATCATTTCTTTTTGACCCATTTACTGGCAACATTTATTGGGAGATCAGACCAAGGTCACAGCTATCAGCTTTGTAGTTCCTCACCTAAACTTTATAAATATTAAAGGACATATATATTTATTGTAGTTAAAAAATTAAAAAAAAGCAGAAATGTACCCTTTTTCTCCAGTATGTACTGATATTCCCGCACCAAAACAGTGTCTGGCATAACCCCTTCCCCTCCCCATTACAGTGAGGGGATTAGCAGTCTCTATTTACTGTGACAGTGGTCGGGTGAGTTGCATGGACCTGTCTGTGTTTGCAGCAGTAAATTGCCTCCAGAATGTGCTGCCATCTTTATGATGGGTGCATTTTCAGTAGCTGACCAATGTGTCACTTCTGCAGAGAAGCAATATGATGGGGGTTTCAAATTAAAGGCTCATAGTGGGGTGTTTGTAGACGAGAAAAGAAAAAGGGCATTGAGCTAACTGGATGGACAGCTATCAAACACAACTGTTAGGTAGTGTAAATCAGGTAACTTGTATTTACAGTTTCATACAAAGCATGTTGTAGTTAGTCTTATATAGTGAGCATAGAATAGCCACAATCATGTGTTTTATAAGCCAAACAATATAATTAATAACATTGCAAAGTACTGGGAATTGGGAAAAAAGTGGACACAAATGTATTGTAGATGTCCTAACCTGTTTCACCAATTTGGCTTCATCAGATGGGCTGGTTAAGTCTATATATCTGGTACTCCACAGAGTTTGTGGTAATTAGAGATGAGCGAACCGGTTCGGACGAACCGGAATTCGCTCCGAATTTCAGGAAATATTCGATTCGGCACGAACCCGAATATTTTGTGGTTCATGCCGATCGAATTTTTCCTGAAATTAAAAAAAAAAAAATGCCGGCATGGTGGGAGCCGGCCGGCGGGCCGGTAAAGCCGGCCAGCCCGCTCCCACCATGCCGGCATTTAAAAAACAAACAAAAAAAAAAAAAAAGCATTTTTGCCGGCATGGTGGGAGCGGGCCGGCCGGCTCCGCAGTCAGCGGAACCGGCCGGCCCGCTCCGCTGTCAGCGGAACCGGCCGGCCCGCTCCCACCATGCCGGCATTTCAAAAAAAAGCAAACACTTACCTGCAGGTCCGGAGCGTGGAGGCCGGCGCCGCTCTCAGCTGTCATCTGAGGGCGCGTCATCAGAGCGCCCTCTGATGACGCGCCCTCAGATGACAGCTGAGAGCGGCGCCGGCCTCCACGCTCCGGACCTGCAGGTAAGTGTTTGCTTTTTTTTGAAATGCTGGCATGGTGGGAGCGGGCCGGCCGGTTCCGCTGACAGCGGAGCGGGCCGGCCCGCTCCCACCATGCCGGCAAAAATGCTTTTTTTTTTTTTTGTTTGTTTTTTAAATGCCGGCATGGTGGGAGCGGGCCGGCCGGCTTTACCGGCCCGCCGGCCGGCTCCGCTGTCAGCGGCCCGGCTTTGCCGGCCCGCTGACAGCGGAACCGGCCGGCCCGCTCCCACCATGCCGGCATTTATGATGGGGAACTTCGTAAAAGTTCGATTCGGCCGAACCCGAATTTCTTTGTGAAATTCGGCGAATCGGCCGAATCGAACTTTTCAAAAGTTCGCTCATCTCTAGTGGTAATAATTGGTTCGTCCGTTGTGGGGTTGTTGTAGCTGTGCCCTAAATTACCTTGTAGTTCATGTCCCAGAGGTAAGAGTTGGGATTGAGCGATGATTTCCCTTAGATTAGTCTCCAGAGAATAGATTGATGATTTCTTTTTGTTAGTATGTATAAGTTGCACAGAAATACCATATATGAATGAGTGCAGGGTGTCTCAAAAAGATGGTCTGGCCGAAGGAGTCCTGGTCCTGGAGGCCGCCTTGCCAAGTTTCAATGATCAGGGCTAAGCTTCTGGGCATAGTGTACAGCTGGTGTGACTTGTGTCGGCAGCCCGTAGTGGGGTTGGATTGACATTTTTCAGTTTATAGTTGATAATTTTCAGTTTTGGCAAAAGTTGGGTTAAAGACTCTGCAATAATGAAAAACTAGATTGTTCAATGGGATTGAAAGTCACTCTTACAATGAAATGTTGGAGGGATCTTTCCCTTAAAATTTATCACCATGAGGGCTCAAGATGATAGTTAGAAGCTTCAACGCATGTGTCAACAGGGAAACTCCTATTGGAATCACCAGGGTGGTCTGACTTTTTCAGAAGAAGTCATAGATTTCTGCAAACTTTCTCCAACCAATTGTTATGCCCCACTCCCCGGAGTCTAAAAGTCCCCAGGGGGGCAAATCAAGTAACAGTGGAGCATCTCGGTTCAGTGGAGCATCTCGGTCCCCACTGTTAGTGCTCCCCCCAGATCACCCCACATTCACTCACATTTTCTAGGGCTCTACCTTGCCCAGTCATTCGGTTAGACTGGGTACAGGAGTGCACCAAACATTGAAGGGGACTTGGTAAGCAGCCATCCCACTCCCTTATGCCGGGCTCTATGTCTAAACAGGGCCGTATGCCAATCATCAATATGCACGACATAAACGCTGATTGTACAAGAGCCCATCCTTATGGTGGAGGACAAAGGAAAGGTGAGTTTTCAGGGTGAACTGGGGTGGGGTTTACAAAGTCCAAAATCAGGATGCCCCGGGGGGAAAAACCAAAGCCTGAGATTTCACTTTTTTTGGTACATTTAATGGGAAGGAGGGCTCATTTGCAAAAAGTAAAAACTTATTTTAGGTGGTGATTTTGTTTTGGGGCATGTACATATATGTACAGTTTTTATTCAGTGGGTCAGATTTGGTTTAAGCTGCACCTTTTCTAGGGGATTGCAAACGTTTAAATGTAATGGATCTGTATGTTTTTCAGTCTGGGCAACTATTTAGTACACTGTCCACTTGGCTATTTTATCTATCTGAAGTACCACTCCAACCACCACTAATACAGACTTGCCCAGGACAGTGGAGGCTTTATGCGGGCCCAAGCTCTTCTGCCAGCAATGCAGTCTTCCCAGGATGCTCTACTCCTGCACTCCTGCCTTAACTTGACCACTTGCCATATCGTATTGTAATGGTAGCCTGTTTTCAGTGCAGTATGCCCCTCCCCACTTGAATTCCCAATGGCTCTTTGCACCACTAGTTGGGAACTGCTGATCCAGTACATAGCTTTCAATTCCCCTGGGTCTCCATCTTCCCCACCCACCGATGAGATCTGACTCTGTTCCTTACATGCCCACATGCTTCTTTACTACAAATATACATACCTCTAAGATCTAAGATCTTAATTATGAGGTCTGTATCATTCCATTCAAATCCTTAAATTACAAAGAAATGTAAGTTCATGAAGGTACCCTAGTTGTGTACAAAGTTTTGTTAAAGCTTTTAGGTCCCATAACAGTCACAAGGCCTATTACTGGAATTGTTATGCCCTTGCAAAAACGCCTATGACATTAGTGATTTAGGTATTTGTTGGTGATAGCCAGCCATTTAATTTGCAACACAATGAAAATGGAAACTGCCAACAGATAAATCACTTATTTGCTTAAGATTAAAGCTCGAACTATAGCTTAATCTGAAATCTGGACTATTACATTCACTAGAATGATTAATTTAATGTCCTGCTTTGGTCCTGTAGTATAGGACATAAAATTAAAAAAAAACAGCTTAATGTTTGTAAACCAATAGTGCTACTTCATTTCATTTTTTTTAATCTATGTCCTTGACTACAGGAAAGTGCTTTTTTTACCTGAGCCACTTAGATTTATAATGGATTCTGAGCTGTTATTTAGAGGATATTGTAAGCATTACATAAAACACTCCATTATTATTCATAAGTGTCCTTATTAAATAAATTGGAATATTAAATTGTGTTCTACCAGTTTCACACTTGCTCTTTGAATATTTCAATGTTTTCTACGTTTGCTTTTGGATAAGGAGAATTTGCCTTTACAGAAAAGTCATAGCAGACAATCACGGATAAATGGTTACAATGATGAAAAGTGGCTTCAGCTATTTATGCTCCTGCTTTTCTTGCTCTTGTTGAGTAATGTAAGGTGGTATCTACAGAAGCTACAAAATACATTTCCATCTGACCATAGCAGAAGGATAAGGGGAGGTATGATGTATGACTTTTTTGTTTTTACCTTTTTGCCCCTTATACTCCTATGCTTGTTAACAACTGAAGGTATTTCATTAAATGAAGTCTTTGCAAGTCTTAAAGCAAACAGGTTAAACTGACCTCTAGTCACCTTGCCTTTGACAGCATTGATTTATGATGACTGTGCTGCTATGTGTTGCTGTTGTTGATCCATTGCTGACCTTTGTCTGCCTATCGGTGACCCAGCATTGTTATACCACACATAATAAACAGGTACTGTAAATTACCCTATTGTTAGAGTAATGCAGGCAGTATTAGTGTAACCTATATATTTTAAAGTAGTTACTATTAACACCATTGCTTTTATCAATGCTTCTTGTCCCAATAAATTACAACTTTGTTTTACTGGCATTGTTAAAAATGAATGCGCTGATCTCACTGCATCTGTTTCTAGAGACATAGTACATACAGTACAAATACCAAAGGTGCAACTGTTCTCAGATCCGTCATTTTGAAATTGAAAGTCCTAGTTGTGAAGGTGTCTGGGGTGTAGACATTAAGGGACAGTTATACTTCTAATTAAACCTCTTCAAGGGAAAATTAGATTTCAGCAGCAGGCTGCCTCCAGGCTATAGCCCACATTTCCGGGTCTGTGATATACTAATAAGCATAATTATTAAAGTATATTATATATTAGTATACCAAGAATAACATCTCCCACACACACATATACACTCACAAACAGACCAAGAGCTGCTAACGGCTGTTCAAAGATTTGCCGCATTTATTTTATCCCTGAATGTTCTAACTAATCTGTATTTATGCAACAGGGTGTAGTATCACATGGAGCTGGCAAAAAGAAGTCTGTGGAGCTTGGGTACTTAACTTCTATTGAGCATTGCGGGGAGGGGGGCGGGAAAAGACAGATGTTATTCCTGATTCTGAGTTAAAGGAGGGGGGTGGTCCAGAAGAAAAGGAGGAAGAGGGGAGGCTAAACTAGGACTGCCTAATCCACTTGGGATAAGTGGAGCAACTAGAGAACACTTTGGTTCTTAAAGCAGGCCAAAACCCTCTTAAATGCCCTAACACGCTGGAGGTGCTGCTGGCTTGGTACTAGCCTGGTTTAACAAGCCACAGCCAGCCTGTAGATGGCTGCATCCCCGGCTTTCCTCTAGTCTGAAGAATGCTCCTGTCCCCAGTCTATCTCAGTTAAACAAAGGTCCTAGGAAAGGTGAGTTTTGCACGTGATCATCAGGGTTTCACACAGCAGGGTATCCCAATTCAGTATCAATATGCTTTAACTACCTACAAAAATCTGGGTCCTTAGGTGTTTATACCAGGAACGCACAGTGCCATGGTACCAGGAGAGTACATTGTAGTCTTGTCTATCTGTTGCATTTTTCTGGTGGGCTCAAGGACCATCACCAGCCATGCCAAATATGCAATGGAAGTTGCATTCAGGGGAGCACATGCAGGCGCAGGGGATGTTGTGCTTCTCACCAGACATGGAGAGGGGCACATTCCTGCAGGAGGTGGGGACTCCTTGCTTCTGCAGACAGATGGTGCTTGTTTCCAAGTATTGTATTTTTATTATGATCAACAGACCATAGCAGGTACCTAACCCTCTCCTCCCCCCACCTTCCCTAATTGTGATTTCACATTTCAGTTCTTCCCTCTCGTCTGTTCTTTGTATTTCTAGAATATGTTTGCTGGTCAGTATGTCACCTGCTTCTATTTACTTTATTAGGAACTGGGGTAGGGTGTAGGCATGGGGGTTACTGATCACCATTTGCCACTGGAGAATAATATTTTTATATTATCCTTACCATGGTAGGGGGATTTTTATTCTAGAGCTGGCCTTTAAACTATATTAAAGCTTGGTTCCAAGTTTCCATTTACACTTGACAATGTTTATATAACTGTTCTGTTAAACATTTACACAAGGGAATGAAAATAAATGTTATCACATATTAATCACAAATTCTCTTAAATGTGTGCTAAATCATGCAGAATGTGAGTAAAAAGAGGGATATATGTCTAGTCTGCTAACTAAATTCACATAATAGATTTTCAATGAGTCTTCTCATAATGGTAATGTTTAAATTACAGCTCTCAAATATTTAAACCCAGCATGGTGGTAAAAGAACAAAAACCTTTAAAAGGAGTCAGTTGGCTAACTTCGATCATATTGACAGCAGTTCAACCTCACATTGCACATGAATGTAGAATTCCAATTATCCCTTCTCAGCTGAATAGATTTGCCATATGTTATACCTTTATTTAGACCGTAGCTTCAAAACAAGGTGTTTAAAGATGCGGGACACAGAACTTGCAGAGCATTTGGGAAACCAAAATATCTTCCCCAAACAGGGAAAATACCCTTAAATTGAGACTATAGACAGGCAGACAGAAAACATAAGTTTACACTCTTCTTTTTGAGTATGTATTATGTTTGGTACAGTCACGGACTCACAGTTACACAACCATTATTGACATATGCTATTGTCCTCCTTCAACTAAGCTGTGGTCCATGAATAATTACATCTATGCTATCAACTCTGTCAAATTATTAGCAGAATAGCTCTAAAAAAAGCTCAATAATGATGGTCATGTATGGCTCATTTTCAAAGGAATAAAACTTATTTTAAAATTACCAATACTGATTGGAAACATATATGCACAAGCTAGAATAACCAAATAGAGATGTTTTAGCTACTTATACTTTTATTTGTATCTTTACCTTATACACTCAGTTGCTAATAATAATTATATGGCATTGCACAGAGTGATTATGTTCAATTACATTTTTGTTTTGCGATTTGTGACCTCATTGTTAAGACATATCCCCACTTACTAATGGGTCACCAGAAAAAGGAAGAAGAAGGGAAGGCAAAAGAAAGGAAGGAAATGTAACTGAAATTGAATGGGGCTAATAAGAATGGAAAGGTGTGATCAGCACTTCGTATGGGCTTCCTGTACCACTGATTTTCTACTAGTGTAGTTTCTCATTTCATTACTGAAGACAAGATAGCAAAAAGAACATAGAATTGTTTTTAACCATTTTACTCTCAATCTATTAAATATCAGTCCCTACTTGTCAGGGTTTTCTCTGTTTGCAGGATTTTAAGGTAACTTTTTGAGAGTGTTCAGGTTTAAGTTTTGTTTAGGATAATTCTGCTAAGGTACACAATTCATGCTGGGAATGCTGGGAATCCCACTCTTATTTACACAGTGCTTAAAATTTAAAAACAATTTGTGTATTTTTGTTTGTCCACCTTAGTCCACGATTTTTGAGAAATTGTCCATAAGGGTTAGAAGGGTTGAGAAATAGAAATGGTTCTATCTATGGGCCTGAAGATTCAATGTTTTGTACAATAAACCACTTATCACCTTTTCCTTGAGACAGGGTGCTTTATCATGCTTGAAAAAGCCTTGATCTTCACATCTTCAGATCTTCAAATCTTCCTGGATGAAGTTGCCTTATTAATGTTCTTAGCCAAAACTGTGAGTGAGCCCAACTCTTGGAAAAGCAATACCATACATGAATGGTCTCAGGATGCTTTACTGTTGGCATGTCACAGGAACTCTGATAGTTCCCCTTTTCCGAACAATCATTCTTCCAAATGTTCCAAACAGTGTCAAGGGGGCTTCATGAGAGGAATAACTTTACCCCAGTCCCCTGCAGTTCAATCTCTGTGTTTCTTGTAGAATGCCAATCTGCCCAGATGTTTTCTTGGAGAGATATGGCTACTTTACTGCCCTTCTTAAAACCAGTCCAGCTTCCAAAAGCTTACACCTCACTCTGCATGAAGTTGTGTTGACACCTGCATGCTGCCATTCTTGAGCAAGAACTGCATCAATGTTGCATCAATCACATAGCTGAATCCTCTTTATGACACAGTCCCTGCACCTGAAGCGGAAATCCAGTATCCGGTTAGCCCCCTGCCCTGCCACCCTGGCGCTCAGGCAGGACCGTAGACTGGGCTTCTGCTTCTTTTGACTTTTTTGGAAACCCTTCACACCAAATCAACCTCTTTCCTTCTGACTTTGGTAGATAGAAGAAGACCATGATTTAAAGCACCCTCCCCATCAGTTGGCTTGTCCTGGTTAAAGGGCCACTCTAGCCCTGAAATATACCCCCACCCTGCCCCCTTCAAATAGCAATCCTGCTAATGTAATAAAAAAAAAAAAAAAACATTCACCCCGCTCCTGCACAAGTGAATGGACCCACCGGCTGATTATCCCAGTGCCAGTGAGTGCAACTTTGTACTGCTGTTTTTCGGCACTCTCTAGCATATTTATGATTTTTTTCCTCCTTGATGTCCTCCATGATGTGCTGTCTTTTTCCGGTCAGCGTTTTTTCATTACGGCTACAATAAATCACTGCTGGGGTCAAATCGCATTTAGGTTGCATATTAGTTGTTGGTGTCCAGATTACAAATTGTTAAGCAAAAAAAGCCATTAAAGTCAATTTTAATAACACCCCGAAAAAAAAAAAGATTGGCCCATTTACGTCCTGTGTTTCAATTATTCCCAATCCAAGTTCTCTAAAGACAAAGGTGTTATATATTTATTTATTTTTTAAATATTTATTATTTTATTTATTTATTATTTATTTATGATATTTATTATAAGCATTAACACTTCAATTCAGTTCTGCCCATTGTGCTCTATGGGATCTTGAGCTACAGCACCAGGTTTTAACTGGCGCTGCTTCAACCAGAGCACCCGGTGCTACATCATTTTCGCTGCTAGTGCTAAATGAGACGCTAGCAGGCGGCCGCATAGGCTCATGCTGAGAGCCACTGTGTCGCTGTGTGGTGCTGACGCTTCTTAAATAAGGCTCTATGTTTTGACACTCTCGGGTCTGGCCCTCCATACAGCCATTTATCTCCTGATGAGGACCAAAAGCCCTAAACACCTGTCCACAAGTGGAGCAGATAGCTGTGTAAAACGTACTGTAGCCATACCAAAGCATTACACACCCTGGTGACATTCCTGGAGCTATATAAGATAAAAATACTAGATACAGCAGAAAATATATGTTTTGTAAAATGCCATTGTAGTGGACTTTCTCTTTAAAGATGAGGTTGCAGTATTCAGTGTCAAGACATGTTGAACACAACCAACACTAATCATTTATGCACACAGAGTAAAGGAACGTGCTAAAGCTCAGTCAAATACTACATTTAATCAGGGCTATGATGTCTCTGTCTCATTTTCATATTTGCTTACGTCTGCAGGAGTCAATAGAACTAATGATGCGAATTTACTTTCAAGTAAGATTGAACGAGTAACTGCATACAAATAAGCAAGGGAGTTAGTTGCCTTTTCCGCTGGGTGCTATTAATGAAGTAAAGTAGCTACTTCCAGTGTTATATTTGTATGCATACAATGATTAACATATATGTGCTTGCTTGCAACACCAAGATCAACAACACCTTAATGTCAAGACCTTAGAGAAGTCCATGTATTTATGTCAGAGTTGAATTTTGCTAGCCCTGCAAATGAATAATTCATCCCTTTGAGAAATGTATATGCTGAACCGAGAGTGAAAAAAGAAGTTGGTACAACTCGGCTCAGCACAGCTCAACAATCCCACATCTCCAGGATGAAGTTTAAGATCGGAGATATTTGTATTCTAATAGCAAACTCAGCGATGCCTTATCAGGGGAATGCATTAGAACACCGAGCGCATAGGAAAGCGCTAAACATTTACACTTCTTTTTCAGGAAATGCATCTACTGTCACAATTTCCATAGACCGTTGTGAAGATGAAAGTTGTAATATATGGTCTTGTGGTCTCCCCTGCCGAGGGAGTAATGCACAATCATTCAGTCAATTGTTATAGGGCGCTAATGGACAGAACACACGATGCATGATGAACCAAGGAATGACAGCAATACACTTTAATGTGCTGTCTCAAAGCATCAATTTCATAGGGATTAAAATCTCCTTATTTTTAAAGGATAATTTTAGCATTTGTCCATATTTCCTTATACTAAAGGGCAGTGCGCTTGTTATCTGATAATGTCAGAAAAAAAAGGAATACCTTCATTATGAACATCAACTCAAAAGCTCAAATCTCTTAATATCCTATACTGGATTTAAAGAGGACCAACATTCAAAGATGAATGTTGGCTGTGTTTGTGTCTTGCATTCTTCTGACTTGGCTTTGGATACCTCACCCTCCTTGGGAACTTACTATCTGATGTGACCTTGGCGCGTTTATTCATGTATCATTTTTTTCTGTCTGCGCCCGATGACTGGCTTACCTACTCTTTCCTGCTGCCCTTGGCTTCCTACTAGGACTTCTTTCCTGCATCAAGATCCACTTCTCAGCTTTGCCAAGTAACTATCAACCTCAAGTGGATGACCATCAGAACTCCTACCTGAAACTTGGCACAGGGGCAGAACTATTTAGTCATTAAGTCATCATTAGACATGTGCTACTTATGGAGATGCTGCATCATATACAGTGTAGAATTCCAGTAGGTGGGGACATCTGCCATTGTGCCTGACCACATACGATCTCCTAAAATGGGTGCTGTCTTTTGGCCTTGTTCAAGACACTCTTTAGGCAGGGTACAGCTTTGAAACAACCTTGAATGACCACTGAAAAGTGCTGCTGTTCTTGCTCATCACCTTAAAGTGGAATAAAATCAGGGATTTTGACTATTCCGGATTTGGTTCCGTGCCTCGGGGGCATCCTGATTTGGGATACCCCACTGTGTAAAACCCCCAGATTGGCGGTAACATCTCTTCTTAGACACTGCTGAGGCAGCTGGAGGCAGCCAGCGCTCACCAGGCGCTGTCACCCTTCAAGTCGGCTGCAGCGCTTGCCCTAGCACCGGCTGGGAGCGCTAGAGAAGGGGGAGCACTGAAAAAGGGATTACAGGGTAACAGCGCCTGTTACAATGCCTGGATTTTATTTTTAGGGTCAGGACAGCAAATAAAAAATCAAAAACACTGTAATGGGGACACTTGAAAGACATGACAGAGCTTTTGCATGGCCTAAGTCACCATGTACCATCTGTATAGTACTTTAAAATTAGTTTCAACTAGACATTGATTGCTGCCTTCACATTGCTCTGCCACATCTGTTCCCAGTCATCATCCCCAGAAGGTGTTCGCAAATCCAGCTCCCAATTATGGTTATTCTGGACCTAATAAGGGTTCACAATATATTAAAGGAAGCGCTCCATTTTAAACTTAATATAGTTAACTAAGATGAACAGGTTCTCTAACAAGGTGGGGAGGCTCTACAAACGTCGACCAATGACTCTTTTTATGACTGGGCAAGGGTTAAACAGCGAGCCAGATACTGGTGAACCTTAGCAAGAGATTTTGAAGTGCTGAAAATGTGTTGTAAATACCTAGCTTGATAGGAACAAATGTGCAACAATTGTTGTTATTGATGGGTAACTAAATTTGGCATTTCTGGACAGTGCAATAATATATATAATTACAAGCTAGATAATGTACCAAGTTTGACAAGACTGAGATTGACATCTACTAAATTGTACAAATTCACAATCACATCTGACCACTTCTGTTCTCCAATGTAATTTAGATCTTTCATTAGACTTCTTCATTAAGACCTGTCACCAATTTCCCCCTTGGCTTTCTAGCTTTATTACCAAAGTTTTGTGTATTAATGTTAATGTATTGATTAAATTGCGTTATCTCTCATTTCTGGTCAAATAGGAGAGGCTGCTATGTATGTATATGTATATATTCCTACTGTATTATCCTAAAAACCTATTTAATCTATTTAAACCTAACTTTAAAAGGTTACTTAGGTTTGGAAACAAATGTGAAGGGGTTACAGACACAAGCAATTCTTCCCTTTTGCATACAGTAGCATACAGGGGTCACACCACCACATTCATACTTACCTATGTAACTGCCATTTGCAATCATATACTATTGAGCATCTTGATGGAGTGCTGTTAGGGTTCTTTATGTTACTTTTACTTGACAGGTTCTGTATGTATGAATGAGCTCCTCCTCTAGAGACCAGTAGCCTTGCACACCAAGCATATGGGCTGCAGCTTGGAGGCCATGGTGGGGGCGGGGGGTGGCTAGTTATGACAATAACCATTAGCCTGTATGTTTTGTATTGTATTGGGTGCTCTCCCAAAATACGATGCCCTATCAGGCTCTAGGCTTGTCTGCCCCTTAGCCCAGGAGAGGGTACTCATAATTACATAATAGGGCATTGCAAGCATTCTGAAGAGCTAAAGAGGTCCCTCGCCCCCCTTACCAGCTCAGTAAAAGAAAAACCAAAATATAAATCTACAGCCAACATGCCTGTAGGTGACTGCTATCTTTTGGAGGCCCCAGTTGATTCAGGGCCCCTACCAGCGACTTTAGGTTTCTCACCAGTTTCTTCTCTCTTCTTCTTGTCAGTGGTGGAAGAAAAGCAGCATAGCTCCTATTGCCCATAATCCTTGCTCTACAACTTAATATTATAAGAAACTGTAAGCAAAATATGATAAAAAGCTGGTGCTCCATGGATAGTAACATCTGTTTAAAACGTTTAAAAGGTTTCCTGTTCAAAAATAGACCTCAAGGTAGCCCCTTAGGCTCTGTCAAATGCACAACATCAGGATGTTAGCTTCTAGAATCCATCAATTTTATAGGTTTTCATGATTATAAATTCTGCATAACTTGGGATATCCAAGTTTATCCCTGTCCATTGACTTTGATGATATATTTAGGGATGGCGTTTCTTACCAGAACTATAAGTATATTAGGTAAGAGCTAAGCATGGGCATGGCTTGCAGTGTAATTAGCAAACTTTGCACTGTGGCCATGCTTAAGGTGGGCAAAACATTGGGAAGTTGGAATGAAGGACTTGTTCTGTGTCAGTGGCTGTCTCTGGTAAAAAGCTCAGTAGCTTATATTCAAGTTGGAGGACAAGCTCCAGCCACATTACTTTGAAGTTCCTCCACAGTTGATAAAGTCAGAGAAGGTGAAACACCCTTTACATGAGGTTTTGGGGGAGATCTACAGCTTTCACATCTTTTGTAGGGTAACATGGATTATGGTTGGGTATACTTATAAATTCACATGTTGCATTATGTTTCAGTTTTGAAGTCTATACAAGTCTCATGCTCTTTCAGACTTACTTTAAATTCAATTTACATGATGTCCAATTATGATTTTATAACTAAAATGCTATCCATGTACAACTGAAAAAATATTAGTACTCAATTATATTTATTTTTTGCTTTGAATTGCTCATTGGGTTTGATGTTGCATATTTATGAATATATGAGCTAATACTATAGCTAATGTATATATTCTAAAGTGGACTAAACTCTAAATAGAATCTTAGTCTTCTGACAATTTTCCCTAGGGGGCACCTTGATTTGGGCTGCCCTGCAGTGGAAATTGCTACTTTCAAGCCTGTGCCTGTCCTATTTACTCACCTTCTTCTATTAAGACTTCTGGTCCAACATCAAAAAACTAAATCTAAGGAAACAACACATATGAGGGAGGCAGTCATCATCTGTGGTATATTCTATTTTCTTCTGGTACTGCAAAATCTCAGCATGGTATTCGCAGTTTATATGAAAGTGAAACACCACAGGCAAGATGACCACTTTGAACCTTATCATGTGAGACTTTGTTCAACAGGACATTGCCTTCGCATGTATTTTCATGTAATATATTTTTAAATTAAGTGATGGGTATATATATGCTTAACAACAAAAAGTCAAACTTGCAAAGATTAACAGAATCTGATCCTACTATGATTGTGATGCCATGTCCATGTATGTCCTAAGCTATATGTGTTCCTGAATTTATGCCCACCCCCCATGAAAACATTATATGATATATCACCATCATCATTATTAGTTTTGTTAAAAGGGAATGTAAAAAAAAGAAAAAAGAAAGAAACCTAACATCCTGATAATACAGTAAAATCCCAAACAATTTGTTTGCTGGGGGATTTTGCCTCATATACTGTTTGATTATTATGGACTAGGGGCATTTCTAACCCAATGCAATGTAGACAATTACACAGGGCTAATTTATTTTAAACAAAGAGTGGAAAATATTCCCTTAAGGCTACTTTCACACCAGCTCAATGCATTTCTGCTAGTGATTTCCTATAGAATATGCAAGTGACAGTACTCGCAATCAGCATTCAATGGAGTGCGATCGCAAGCACTATCGCCACATGGTGGACTTTTCTCTCCACAATCACTGCAGATATGTGAATTTACCTATAGATTATAGTACGTGGTCAACACACTGATGCACAAGTGATGTTATTAGTGCTCAGACAGTTAATTACATCACCTATACATCTGCAAAACCAGACCTTATAGTGGTCCTTGAGGAGGGGGGTGGTTATAGCTTTCACAGAGCTTTCAGGATGGTCCTCCAAAAATCACTTTGGTGTGAAAGGAGCTGGTATGTGGCTTAGAGGGGTGCATTTGTTTTATGAGGTGAAACAGGATCATTTTTATTTAGCTGGGATAGTATCATTGTTTTTAGTGCAATATCTTTTTATTCGTTTTACATATTATAAGAGAAAACAGTGTATAGCATTAACACAGAAGGACAGAAAATCAAGACATGTCACTCTCTACGTCCATGTGTATATACATTACAATGTCGTATCATAAGCAATGGGCACATCCCTCTCACCTCCCCAGCTACCCCACCGACCCCACACCTGTGCGTCGTCTTACATTCCGGTAATCCAGTAGCGTGATGCTTTGGCATCCCTCAGTCCCCCTTGTTCCGGACCTGCTAACCGAAAGGAGATAGAGGCAGTCTGCCCACGCTAATGCCGGACACAGCTCTCGTCCCGGGGGAAGCGGGGGACCCATAGGGCAGAGGGAGGGAGTCGGGCGGCCCGGAAGACACGGGACAGTAAGGACATGCAAGGAGAAAAGAAACAAGAAGGGAAGGGGGAAGGGGGGAGGTAGGGGGAAGATTGGAAAACCTAAATGTCGAAGTAGTGGAAGGATTGGGGACGAGTAGTTCCCAAGGCAAGGCAAAGTCAGGGGCAAGGACACGTACCGAGGCACATACGGGAGCAGAAGTACCACTGCGGGCAGGGGCGCGCCCACATTTGGCCTCCTATAATAACTCTAGTGCTAGACGCGTGTCTCTGTAGTCCAGCCACCCGGCCCACGTCATCCCATAGCTCGCCCAATTGCCTTCAGAGTCCGAAATCAGCTCCTCCATACGACGAATGGCCTCCACCTCCTGAGCCCACTCAGCAAGAGATGGCGGGGCTGTGGATTTCCATCGTCTCGGGATGACTGCCCTCACTGCCGTCAGGAAATGCCGCAGTATCCCCTTTTTGCCACGGGAGAGAGAGCCGGGAAGCAAGGACAGCAGGGCCACCTGCGGGGAGTTCTGCACCGTCTCCCCTGCGATATCATTGTATATAGCCAGAACCTTCTCCCAGAGGGCCCTTATCGATGGACAGCCCCACCAAATGTGGGCCATGTCACCCCGTCCTTCCAGGCATCTCCAGCATCTATCAGAGCATGAAGGGTCGAACCTGCTCAAATCGGCTGGGCACCGGTACCATCGGGAAAGGACCTTAAAGTTCCTTTCCTGTGCCATGCTCGGGACTGCCATCTTGTGGGTAAACAAATATATTTTGGTAAGCTCTGTTTCGGAGATGGACATCCCTAGCTCCTCCTCCCATCTCCGTATGTATCCCGGTGGGGAACTATGTATAGCGGCCAACAGGGTTCGATACAGAACGGCTATTACATGAGCTTCAGGAGGCGCTTGTGTGAGGACGTGTTCCAATTGTGTCAGCGGCAATCTACTCCGCTCGACCAAATTGTGGGCAGCCACGAAAGCATTCAATTGCCTATGGAGGAACCATGAGACATATTGCCCTGGGACCCTGTCCCTTAACTCATTCAGTGAGGGAAGTCCGTCGCGCGCCAGGACTTGCCCCATAGTAACATTTGATGAGGCCTCCCAAACCAAAAAGCTCCTAGCCCGTACACCAGGTGTAAAAGAGTAGTTGTCGAAAAGAGGGGTCAAGGGCCCCGGTCTACTAACCATGGAGCTCCGTCTAGACATTTTATCCCAGACCAGCAGGAACTGTCCCACCAGGAATGGAAGAGATTCCCTTGTTTGCCTGGGAAGCACGCCCCCCCAGGGCAGTGAGATCAGGTTCAGGGGAGAAATGGCTTTTTCTATTTTCACCCACTGTTTCCCTCTCTCCTTTAGGGCCCAATCCACTATACGGATCGACATAACCGCTGTATGATATGTCTGAAGGTCCGGAAGGCCGGCGCCACCATCGGACTTGAGTCTTGTCAATGTGCTAAATCTTATACGGGGTCTCCCTGTTCCCCATACAAATCTCAGGAAAGCCGTCTTCAGCTTCCTAAAGAAACTGTTAGGCAAGTGAATGGGTACCGTTTGGAAGGTATACAAAAATTTGGGAAGAATATCCATCTTCAGCACATTGATCCTTCCGAACCAAGAGAGTAATCGCTTATCATATGCGGTCAGGTCGTTTACTGTCCTCAGGAGTAACGGGGAGTAATTCAGTTCATATAGCCGCGAGAGGTCCGAGGGGATCTGCACCCCGAGGTATTTTATGGAGTGGGGTTGCCATTTAAAAGCAAAGTTCAATTTAAGCTGCTCTACGGTCTGTCTGGGAAGAGTTATGTTAAGGGCTTCTGATTTGGCATAGTTAATTTTGAAGTTGCTGACCCGACCGAAGGCCTGAAACTCCCCAAGAGCCGCTGGAAACGAGGTCAATGGGGAAGTCAAGTGCAGGAGTAAGTCGTCGGCATACAAAGATGTTTTATGTTCCTGTTCCCCCACCCTTATACCCCTAATATCCGGGTTTTGTCTAATGGCCACAGCGAGATGCTCCATAGTAATGATATACAGCAACGGTGACAAGGGGCAGCCCTGCCGTGTGCCATTGCTGATCTTAAAGGAGGAGGATAGGAGGCCGTTCGCCCTCACCCTTGCCGTAGGTTCAGAGTACAAAGCCAAGATCCTGGACAGGAGTATCGGGCCAACACCAATCTGCCGAAGGGATGCTTTGAGAAACAACCAGTTCACCCTGTCAAATGCCTTCTCCGCATCACACGAGAGAAGGCATGTCTGAGTCCCCCCAGCCTTGGCGTACGCTATAAGGTCAAGGAGTTTATTGGTGTTGTCCCGAGCCTCCCGCCCAGGCACGAAACCAACCTGATCCAAGTCTATTAGGCCCGGGAGAAGTGGCCCAAGCCTGGAAGACAGAACCTTAGCATACAATTTAATATCAACATTGATGAGAGAGATCGGCCTATAACTACTGCATACTGATGGATCCTTCCCGGGTTTAGGGATAACCGATATAATCGCCTCCAATGACTGTTTAGGAAACCCGCATTCAGGCCCAATGGAATTAAAGACCCTAGTCAGAAACGGCACTAGTTCGACCCCGAGCTGCTTGTAAAATTTAGGAGTAAAGCCATCAGCCCCGGGGCTCTTGCCCTGCGGCGTCTCCTTGATTGCCTTGGCCACCTCCTGCGAGGAGAAGGGCACCTCCAAGGCTGCCGCCTCCTCCTCCGGTATCACCGGAAGGGCCGTGTTATTTACATAGGTCACAACGGCTTCTGGTGGCTCTGCGTCAACCAAGGAGTAGCCACCCTGCCCCAAGTTATACAGCGAGTGGTAATAGTCCCTAAAGCTATCCACTATCTGGGATGGGGTGACTGCTGTTTGACCCTGTGGCCCCCGAATGCTGGGAATGTAAGTGGTTGCGGTCCTTGGATGTAGCGCCCTAGCAAGCAGCCGCCCGCATTTATCAGCGTGCTGGTAGTATGCTACTTTCTGCCTTTCTCTGAACCTCATATATGCCTGATTGTACAATCCCCGAAGTTTATCTCTAGCCTTCATCAGATCCACAAGTACAGTCCCAGATGGATGCCTTTTATGGTCCGACTCCAGCGTCTGGATTTGCTGTAAAGTCTGGGAAATCTGAGAGGCTCGTTCCCTCTTCAATCTAGCCCCATGTTTAATAAGTTCACCCCTGACCACGCATTTCATCGCTTCCCACTGATATGGGAGGGGTGTAGGGTCTTGTTCGTGGTGCTTGAGAAACTCTGAGATGGCCTTCCGCACCCCAGACAGGCACGCAGCATCCCCGAGCAAATTATCATTGAGTCTCCAGCTCCAGCTCCTGGGACAAAGTCCAGGTAATACCACCGACAGGAAAACTGGAGCGTGGTCCGACCATAGAATTTGGCCAATCCATGCCCGCGGGGCCCACTCCATGGCATGATGGTGGAGAAAGAGATAGTCAATTCTACTGTATGAACCCCTGGCGGTCGAGTAGAACGAAAAGTCCTTGTCTCGCCCATGAAGTACCCGCCAGGAATCCACCAGCTGCAGATCAAAGAGCATTTTTTTCAGCCGGTTCCTCTTGCTCAGGGACACTGCCGACCCACCGGAGGAGGCGTCCAACTCCGGATGTATGGGAATGTTGAAGTCCCCTCCTACAATGAGTGTACCCTCTAGGAATTCTGTTAGTGTCCCCAGCACCCCAGCGCAAAAGCTAATTTGGTTGGTGTTAGGGGCATAGATGTTAGCTATGGTGTACATCCTGGAGAACAGTTCGATCTTGAGAAATATGAATCGCCCATTCGGGTCAACTTTAGTGTCCACTACTTTATGGGGGAGAGATCTATGGATGGCTATTGAGACCCCGGTTGCCTTTATGTTGGGGTTGGGGGCATGGTACCACAAGGGGTAATATCGATTCTTCATAGCTGGGATATGACCTGCTTTAAAGTGGGTCTCCTGAAGGAGCAAAATGGCTACCTTCTGCTTATGCATGTTGTATAGCACCTGCGTTCGTTTCTCTGGGATATTCAACCCTTTCACATTAAAGGAGCTGACTGTCAGCTCCGCCATCACTCACCCGCCCCCACCCACAACACAAGAAAGTTTGGGTGAAGGTACCGAGTGGGGAGGGCAGAACCAGAAGGGGGTGGAAGGTCAAGACTCACAGGATCAAGAAACAGGAGGAAAAAAGGAAGGGCAATCAGACAGAGAAGGGAGACTGAAGAGTGGGGACACTAACCAGAAAGGTATAGAAGAAACTAAGGAAGAAGGGGAAACCGCAAGGGGGAAGGAGGAAAGGAGGTATTCCCCCCCCCTAGCAAAACACTAGTAACTGCGATTGCAAGTGTTCACTAACTTCTCCAAAATGGGGTAAGCGAACTGGCCTATTTGGGGAAGATGGAAGACTATAGCAGTAGGCGAAGGAGATGCACTTTCTCATGTGCAAAATATTTGAACCCGCATTTCTTAACATTAACCATAAACAACAATGGGTCAAGGACCTCAACATAAGTTGCTATATAACAAAAACTGTAATTGCACTTAAAACTACAACTGGCAGCTCCCCCGCCTCCTCCACCCCAGCAATGGTGAGGCGAAGTAGGCAGGGGCCCTCACACCGCCCCCCCCCCGACACGATACTCCGCCCGCCATCCCATCGTCTAATCTCGCCCTAGGTACACCCAGGGCAACAAGGACCATCCCCCTTCCCGCTCAAGGCCTCACGACCCCTCCTGTTCACACCACTGCCATGCATCAGGCTAGGATATACAGAACAACCAATATCTGCACGGCCAGCGCGGAGCCCGAGTTGGCCAACGCCCGGGGCAGGCCGGCCCACAATACACGTCAGCCTACTCCGCGAGCGCCGACCCCCCAGGCATCCCGCCCCGGCCGGGTGACCACCGTCTTGAAGGAGTCCAATCTATATGGCGGGGCGCTCAGGAAGCCAGGCAGGGGTGGTTACTAGGGCAACAACCAGGGATGGTCACCAAAACAACGGTCCTGGGGTAGGCAAAGAGGAAAGAAAAATTGTTACAACACATGAGGTCGAGCTCCTCAATGGTGAACAGCCCATCAGGCCGGAAGGGGGGGCAAGTCAGTGGCCCGTCTCCAAAACATTATCAAGGGAGGTCAGACAGCTCGACGCCGCCCGACGCCTCTGACCCCATTTCTCCGGGGCTGCGGCTCTCTGGGTCGCGGGAAAGGGCCAGGGCCTCCGTTGTCTCCCAATGAAGGCGACAACCAATCCTCCAGGTGAATGTCTGGGATTTCCAAAAAGCGGAAGAGCTCCGAAAGCTGCGCGTGGGAACGTAGAATAAACGGTCGGCCTCCCTTCATGACCACCAAGTGGAAGGGATAACCCCACCTATATGCAGCCCCGGCAGACTTTATGGCTTCCAACAGCGGCTTCATCACTCGTCGCATCAGAAGGGTACGTCTGGCTAGATCAGGGAGCAGGGTTACCTGCGATCCGTTGCACATAATGGGGCCCTTCTCCCAGGCTCTTCTCATTATATCTTCCTTAACTCTGAAGAAATGTACCCGACACACCACGTCTCGCGGCCTTGTAGGGTCAGCGGAACGCGGGCCGAGTGCCCTGTGCACCCTATCGATCTCAATGCACTCCTCTGGGGGCTTGTCCAGGACGTTGTTAAAAATCTTGGTAACCGTGTCCCTGAGGTTGCTGTGTTCAGGTATCTCTGGAAGTCCGCGGATCCGAATATTGTTCCTGCGACTTCTGTTCTCTAAGTCATCTAGGTGCATTAGAGTTCTGATGGTTTGCTGCTTAGTGTCCGATAGAGCCCGCTGAGTTGCCGCTTGCGCCCTCTCCAGTGCTTCCAAACGCTGATCGGTAGTAGACTGCCGCTGCTCAAGGGTGTTCACCCTGTGGGACACCTCAGTGACCGATCTTGTGACTTCTTCCAGCTCTCTTCTCAACAGGGACTCCATCCGATTGGTGTAATTCTCAAAATCCCTTCGAGATGGAAGAAATTTCAGAAGTATGTCAAGATTGTACTGCTGCGAGCTGCGGTCGGCATGGTCAGGAGATCTAACAGCTGTTTGGGACAGGGTAGGTGATTGCAATGACGTCTGGCTGATAGGCCCATCGGAGAACGCCGGACTTGCCGCGCCATCTGAGCACTCCGTTTCATCGGGGGGGTTATGCCCACATGCAATAGGGTGGGGAGACAGGGGATCCCCTATATGCGGTCTTCTCAAGGCGGTTCTCATAGTGCTATGGCTGGCCACCCCGCCACTAGTGCTGTAGATAGGACTATCGGGGGGCGTCTCCTTTAAGCTCTTTTCTTCCATCCCAGGGCTGCTTAGGATATTTCTGCTGGGAGGAGGGGGATGCACCTCCGCCATGGTCACAACCGGGGACCTCCATCCTGGCCCCTGAGTGGCGTGTTCAGGTTCCCCCCGCCGCTGTGTTTGAGCTAATTCCTCCGGGAGGGTGCACATTTCACTCATGTCAGGGGAGGAAGTCAGATTGCGGGATTCTGCTCTGTATTCACTGGGGGGTTGACACTTCTGTTGCTGCCCATGTGCTTGAGTTATTATGGTGTCCCAGGTACCAGGCTCATTGTGGAGCACCTGTGGCTCAAATGTAATGGGCGCCGCCAGGTAGTCCCCCAGGTTCCCTTTCCCCAGTCCGGCTCTCGCTGCGCTCATTTCTGCAGAGCAGGCAGGCAGGTGGCTGCGCTGTTCCTCTCCCCCTGCCTCTGCCCGTCTGACAGCCCGGCTGTTCTGTGTCAGCGGGGACAGAGCCCCGCGCAGCTCCTCGCTCTCCCCGGCCCCGCAGGTTACCTCTGGCGCGCCGCCTCTGCTGGTGTCAGTTCCAGCGTGCGCGTCCTGTGTCTCTGCCGCCGCCGACGCCTTCCTCCTCCCGGCCGCTGCAGCGGAGGGAGCCGCCGGTCCTCCGGCCCCCACCTCCTCCTCCACGGGTCCCCGCAAGCCGCGGGATGGGGAGACAGCCCCCGGAGGGGTCTGTCCTGGGCGATCCTCAGGTGGGGCGCTTCGGTTCTTCCTCGCCCGATCGCCTGCCGACGGTCCCGCCATCTCCGCCATCTTGCCTCCGTCCCCAGCAGCCGCCGCCTGTTGTGTTGTGGGGAAAAACCTACTAATTTTCCCGGCTCTTCCATTTTGCGTGCCCCCAGAGGTGGTCCGACTCTTCCTCCGTTTGGACATCCCGGTAGGTGGGAGAATAAACGCGGGTATAATGTATATTCTGTGTGCAAAGTGCAGAGCTCCAATCTCTGCGTCCTTACGCCGCCATAGCCAAGCCACGCCCCAGTATCATTGTTTTTGTAGTGTCTAGCAGGGGAGCTCGGCTACTCGACCACCAGGTCAGGGAGGAGGTTTATCAACTGAGCGCAAAGCTTCAGGAGAAGACATATATGGAGCAGTGAGGGAAGAAGAGGACCCCCGCCTAAGCGGGGAATCAGCCGAATTAGCCCTATTGATCAATGGGGTGACAGATGTCGCAGCCAGATCGCCCTCACATCCGGGATAGTATAATTTTTATTTAAATTATGGTCACATGGTTGGCGGGGCAACCACATACCCAGTGAAGACAGGGAGACCATTGTGATGCAGAGGCTGAGGGGATCAATTTAAAGGTTAAGATTATTTGTTTTAGCAAGTGTTACAGCATGGAAGGGGGGCACTGGTAACCAATATGAAGGGAACAACACCCATTTTGTTAGTGGCCAAGCCCCCCCCCTTGCTGGTATGTTAGAATTTACTATCTGGGTAGCGTTTCCTGAGGATTTAAGCACAAAAAATGGCCTTGACTCACAAAGAGTTGAAAAAAACTTTTATGATAGTAAAAAATTCAATTCATGAGAAAAAATCCTGAGAATGTCACTGTTAGTGAATCACCAGATAAGAATACAATGAAAGTAAATGGCACTTTTTACTACAAGTAAAAAGGGGTAAAGAGTTAAATACCTTTTTCAGAAGTAAAAATGTGCCATTGACTTTCATTGTATTCTTATCTGGTGATTCACTAACAGTGAAATTCTCAGGCTTTTTTCTCATGAATTGAATTTTGTACTACCATGAAAGTTTTTTTCAACTCTTTGTGAATCAAGGCCAATATCCCCTGAGTTCTGGGGTCACAAGATGGCAAGCACTCATTGGAAGGGTAAACAGGTATTCAGAATAGCAAAGGTTATTCATGGGACGTGAGTCTGAACCCGATGCTAAAGTATAGGGATAAAGAAAATAAAAGTACAAGAAGAGAGTCAGGGGTTATACATGAGAAATCGCTAGTCAAGGTACCAGTTGAGTAATAAAGTCCCGTTCAACGAAAGTAGCAGAAGTCCAGTTCCCAAGCCTGACCGGGAACCAACTTTAAAGTGTTTGGACAGGCAAAACACGTAGGCCACCAATTGGTGCTCAGGGCCAAAAACAGAAACACGCCCCTCTCTGTAAAGAAGTATTAAATGGCACCATACAAGCACCTCTAAACCACACCTTGCCCCTCCTCTATACTTTCCCTCATTAAAAATGTGCATTGCTCATCTAAGTGCGACTAGTGGTGCTGCATGTACATGTCACCCTGACAGGCTCAAAACAGCCTGCGCTCACACTCCCAACCTGCGAAGTCTGACATGCCACTGCCTTGCGGTGACAGGAGTGGTGGTCTGAGCCACATTACCTGTTAAGGGATGATTGGGGTGGGGGTGGACTCAGCAAACTGTCTACCCACCTGCCTACGTATTCACCACTGACCCAATTACCTACCTACCCACCCACCCACCCACCCAGCCAATCACCTATCTGCCTACATGCTCACTGTCCTACCCACCTAACTGTCTACTTGCTCACCTACCCACCCAGCCAGTTAGCCAGCCATCTATCTACCCACCCACTAACCTACCAACTCAGCCAAACAACCTACCTTCCTACTTCCCCACCTATCCACTCACTGACCCAGTTGCATGCAAGTTTGGGAGTGCACGTATGCATGTCTAGGGGTGTGTGCATGCAAATCTGGGGATGTGCTTATGGGAGTTTGGGAGTACACACACACACATATGGTAGTGTGTGCCTTTGCATTTGGAAATGGGCATGCACATATGGGAGTGCATATATGTGAGTTTGAGAGTGCATGCATGAGCATATGGGAGTGCAGGCATGCATGTCCGAGTGCATGTGCATGCAAGTTTGGGTGTGCAGGCCTGCGTCCATGCACATATGGTAGTGGGTACATGCACATTTGGTAGTCCATGCATGAGATTTTGGGACTGCGTGTATGTATGTATGGGAGTGCAGGCATGCGCATTGGGGGTGTGCATGTTTGGGAGTGCATGCATGTCTATCAAGTCTGGGGGTGCGTGCACGTGAGTTTGGGAGTGCATGTGCATCTAGGAGTGTGGGCATGCACGTATGGGAATGTGCGTGTATGGGAGTATGGGAGTGTGCGCATACACGTTTGGGAGTGCATGCAAGTACGTTTGGGAGTGTGGGCATGCACGTATGGGAGTGCGTGCAAGTGCGTAAGGGAGTGCTGTGATGCGAGTTTGGGAATGCATGAATGTGCGTATGGGAATGTGGGCATGCGTGTCTGGTGGTGCTGGTCTAGTCATCCAATGTCACCTAGCAACAGGGAGAAAGGGAAAGAGCACAGCCAGGGTGTCTTCTTCAATTTTAAAATGAAAAATAGTTTAGAATAGCGCCAAATGTAGCCTGACACAATGGTGTAACAATTACCTTGCCTAAAATATCGCTTTAACTTTTAATCATGTCTAGAAACCCCACACAGCAACTCCATCAGGATCAAACCTAATATACACTGGAATACAGAGGATCACACAGAAACACAATGCTATAATGGACATCTGAGATATGGGCAGGATCTGCTTTATAATAACACTGACCAATGGGCTGGCGTTACCAAAGAATCTGGCAATTCGTCAGAATGGAAGGAGTGCTTATTGGTCCGCATCAACATCAGGGGTAACTAGCCCAATGCAGCATAAGGGCTAACAGCCCTTCTCTAAACCCAGGGTTTATTGGCCAATTCCCACAACCATATGGCTAATTATCTCAATAAGCTATCAAGGCTGAGAGCCCTTCAATAAAATGGGGCTCATTGGCCCATTCAACATTCCCTCCGGCGGCTACACTGTCTGCCACTGGCAGCACACATCCACCGGAGAGCATATAGATGGTGTGAGTCCACACAGAGGTGGGGGGTAAAGGTGACCGAATGCTCCCACAGGCATCAGAGTGGGTGTCCAAAGGCAGAGCAACGGTAGGAGATGCCATGGTAGCGAGGGACAGGTAAGACAGCGTCATTTATACGTAGCTCACAAGCAACCAATATTGGTCTGCTTTGTCCCTTGTGCACATATATTTCTCCAGATTCTCTAAATGTTGTGATAATAGTATATACTGTAAATTGTGGGGTATTGTGGGGGCAATTTTATGTTGAGGGACATTTTTTCTGATTGCACAATGTTAGGTTCCTCTGTAACATTCTCTTTCTATACAGTCATGTATTTGACTCTCCTAATTTTAATTACGGACAATTTTTGTTAACCCTTTCCTACATTTTTTAAGATGTGCTGCTGCCAAAAATATTTAAATCTCCCCATGGAGTGTGTGGAGCTTTGGGAACCCCCCCCCGCATACTTGTTTGGCCTAAGTATTGTTGCTTTCCTAACACATCTCCAATTTTCTCCTCTTTATCTGGTTTGCATACAGTCAAAAAAAATCTTGTTATATATTGTGATAAGCACTTGCACTTTATTAAATCACTTTACGTTTTTTTGTATATGAATCTTTGAGATTATTATCTGCTAAGGAATTTTTGGTGTGCATTTGTTTCTATTATGAGTGTGTGGCAATATTGATATAGTTCATGGTCATAAGTGCACTTATATAGCATGGGGGTTAATCCCTTGTATCTATTCTGTGTTTGTTGGTGTTTTATTTTCATCTAATAAAAAAAAATACCCTTTGTGCAGCCAATTGTGTGCATGGGGCTTTTCGGCTCTTTGGAGCCACGTGTGTCCCATGGGGCTGCTTTTGCTGCTTGTGTTCCTCCACCAGACTTTGCAGGAGCTTATTGATTTAGAGTGCCACCAGTGCATTTTGTCCAGATATTTCTAAATCAGTTAACTGTTTCCAGATGAAATGGAAAAATGTATAAACCTCAGCTTCTGATATGTGTTCTATTTAGAATAAAATAGGGCTATATGAGATTTCTAAATAATTCCATCAAGCATTCCTGCTTTCTTTACTTTTTACAAATGCCCCAACTCTTGGGAATTGGAATTGTACTTTTAGTGCTTGTATTAAAACCTGGTGGAGTTTTAGGTCAAACATATGCAGAGATAAAAAGGGGCTCAGAAAATTTCAAGCACCACTATAATCACTTAATATAATTCTTGATTCCAAACGTGTCTGTATATGTAAAACAATGTGTCAATATCTCCTCTTATGTCTGATAAAATAAATATCTTGTTATTGCTAGTCTGCCATCAAAGATTCTATGCACAATGTAAAAAGCTGTGGTTACACTGTTTAGGTAAAAAGCTCTGCTGACGAGCAGTACTCTGGCTAGCATGGTCCCATGACCTAGAGGCTGATTCATTACTAACGCCAGGTATTGGCAGATGAGCGTCTGTATAGCAGCGCTTAGAGCGTCCGCTAGTAGGCGCTGTAAGCGGGTATCGGGCACTGTAGCGGAATGCCTCAGTCGCTCTAGTAACCTGCCCCACATTGATGAATGTGATGTATGTTGGGCTCTCTAACACCAGTACAGCGCAGCAGCGAGCGATAGGTAGCACCAGCTCAGTGCGACTGACTCTCGACGTTCCACACCATACTTATCAAAAAAGGACACACACACAGTGTTGGTGCTCTAAATCCGGTCGCTATATCATAGAGCTCCAGATGCTGTGTGATTAAAACCTGTTTTTAACACATATTCACCAGTAAACAAAACACGTGGAATGATATTGATTGAACACTGTAAAATTAACACTTTAGTGCCAAACCTGAAATTCTGCATATAAATATAAAAAGTCAAAAAAGTTTCTAAAAATGTTTGTTTGCAGCCAGGATAATTTGAGCAAAAAAAAAATCAAACACGCTGTTTTAACAGAAGCAAATTAATGACCATTGAAATGTATGGGAGGGCGACAATGAGCGAAAGGTAATACCTGGCTCTCTGGAAGCTAGAGCGCTGGCGCTATAGGCTGAGCGGCCTGTAATAATACATCAGACGCTACATGGCGCTGTTAGAGTCGCTCAAATTCGCTTTCATAAATGTGGTTTTGTGTACAGCGCCCATCGTTCACCAGACGCTACCTGCCGCTACGAGGCACTACCCGCTATCCCTTCTTAAAGAACCCCCATTGCTGACAATTCTGGTGGCTTGAACTATTTGGAACCTGTGAAATAAACTAGAATGGGCTTTAATTGGAAATGTACTATAGTGTATTCTAATAACATTGTTTGACATGGTGAAATAACTGTCAGTAATGACAGTTATAGAACTAAAGCACTAATCGTTGCAAAAATAATCAGCTTAGTGCTTAAGTAGGCTCAGGAGGTCTTGTACATGTAAATTTGTTCTTAAAATGATTCACTGTGATGAACTTTGTTTATCAAAGGCCATGAATATTTGCACAGCCGAGCTTGCAAATTGCAGGATTTAATACAAGCTGTGCTCTCTCAAGCAAGTCCTTCTTCCCGATTCCAGAAATGCATTCAGTTCTATTACTGTCACGCCTGTCTAATATATTAGGCAAAGTTTTCTGTTTATCTGAATATTTTCCATTGATATCTTTTTGTTTTGTACTGGCAGCTTTCATTTCCTCAGGTGACAAGCTACAGCTCAGTTTTGTTATATCCCGTCTCTCTATCATTTTAGCCTAGTAGTCATAATACAATATTGGATGTTCATACACAAATGTCAAAAACAACGCTTTTATTGGCATGCTGTAGAACACTTTCCCGTGTAGATGTTGTAAGCTGTTTGATCCTTTAGAAACATTGAGGCTTCCCAGATTGCCTCCAGCTTTGTTCATTACATGTAAAGAAGCATTTTCTGATATTTGAAAACGAAGAAACTGAAAAATCTATTAATGTAAGCCGACCATATATAAATGAAGAGGATTTACTTTAATTCAGCAATTCTGGCTATGCAGAGGAAAACAACTGACTTGCAGGCTGATTCATTACTAGTGCCAGGTAACGGCAGATGAGCATCTGTACAGCGGCGCTTAAAGCCACCGCTAGTGGACACTCTGATCGACTGTGAGTCGCTATTTCAGAGCGCCTCAGTTGCTGTAGTAACATGGCCGGCATTAATGAATTTGATGTGTGAGTCGCTATAACACCAGTACAGCACTATATGGGTTCGAACGGTAGTGACTGGTCAGTGTGAGCGCCTCAAACCATATTCATCAAAAAAACAGCCTCACACAGTGCCGGCGCTCAAAATTGGGTCGCTGTAGCCCCCGGGGCGCCAGAAGCTGTGTGAATAAAGTCCGTTTTTGAACACATATCCACTAGTAACAAAGCGAAAACATATGGAATTACATTGTTATTACATTGTGACATTAACACTTTAATACCAGACCTGTAATGACAATTCTGCATAAAAATATAAATAATCCCAAAGTTTTCAAAAATGACTTTTAACCATTTAAATGCCTAGCACGTGAATTTTACGTGGTTGCCTCTCCGTCACTTAAGTGCCAGCCACGTAAAATTCACGTGCCTGGCATTTACCCCTGCTAGCGGGCAAAAAAAAAAAAAACACTCACCTGACCCCTCTATCGATCTGGCCGGGTCTCCTTTTTAATTTGGTGCCATCCGATCCACTGTGGGGGCTCGGATGGCTCCAGGAGAGCCCCCGGAATAGCGCCCCCCCGCTTCAGCAGCAGCAGCTGCTAACTGTAGAAAAAATAAATAAAAAGGACATTAACTTACCTGTGGCCGCGCTGTCTCCTGACGGGTCTCCTCTTCACTGGGGGGCCTCCGATCGCCCTCCCAGGCTCTTCCGTGGTGAGGAGAGGGCAGAAATCGCCCTCCCCCCCACTTCCTGGATCGGGTCTGCTAGCCCCGCCCCCTGGGCGCAGGTTACATCATTGTGATGTCACCAGCAGCCGGCTTCAAAATATCGCCACACGAGACACTGAATCAGTCTGCTCGGGTGCTTGGAGGAGAGAGGTGGGGAGGGGGAGATGGCTGTGATCGCCCCCCCCGGCTCTCTCCTCCAAACACCCGAGCAGACTGTCAGCTGTCATCGGAGATCGCCGGGGGACAGAGGAGGATCGGAGGTGAGTAAAGTAAAAAATAAAAATGGCATTTTTTTTCTTATGTGTGTCAATGTGTTTATTTTTACATTTAACCCCTTGTGAACTGGTAAGGGGTCCATGGGACCCCTATACCAGTTCACAAGGCTGGGGGCAGGCAAGTCACCTGCGGCTAGCAGGTGACTTGCCATTAACCCCTGGCACCCCTATTACCTGCCTCCCCAAAGCCCAGGGGGGGCAGAAGAGCCCGGGCCATGGCTATGTGGGCTTGTAACCTGCAGGGTGGGGGGGCACCAAAGCTGGCCCCCTTGCACCCTGTTCTACAAGCCCCCATAGCTGGTCCAGGGCTGGTTATGATGGGTAAGGGGGACCCCATATCATTTTTTTGGGAGTTTTAAGGGTTTTTAACCCTTAAAATTCCCCAAATAATTGGTCCCCCCCCCCAGGAGGAGGAACCCTATGTCATTTTTTTAAAATAACCCCTTATGTTTATAGTGTGGATAGTAGTAGTATTTTATTTGTAAATGTTATAAAGTGCTATTTTCAGTTTGGGGGGTCTCCTGGGCAAGAATTGGGGGGCTACCGTTGTAATCGTGAGAAATTGGGCTTTCACATGCAATATGGTTTTCTCTAATAAAGTGAATGTTTTATTTAAAATAAAGGAGACAATTGTCTAAAAAATATTTATTTATTATTAATTATTTATTGCTCTTTCAGATTTAGCTTGTTTTTTCTTGTTTGCATATTTACATTTTAAGAAAACATATTATTTATTCAGTTTTTTATTCATTTTTTTAGGGAAACCCTGTGCAACCTAAGAATTCGTCGAAGGATTACTTCCAGAAAAGTGAGCCTACTACAACAAGCTGGGTACTATTAGAAAGCTTAACATGTGTACTTTCAGGGAATAGGGGATATATAGGGGATATTCCAAATGTAAAGGGTTGCTTTGGTTGAAAAATTGCAAGGTGCGCACTTTGTCTGCAGAGCTGAAATTTTCAAGTAAAATTACTGTTATGCGCATGCTTTACTTTGGGGTGTTTGCCAACTCTTCCCTTGACAGTAGCTATGCATGTTGGGTATCGTTCTGTTCGGGGCATGTTGCTTTTTGAGATTTTACTTGTTTTTTCTTGTTTGCATATAGTTTTTTTAGTAAAATGTGGCTTGATTCTTCCTTTTTATTCTTTTTTAGGGAAACTTTGTGCAACCAAAGAATACATTGAGGGATTACTAGGCCCACATAAACAAGCTTGGTACGCCTAGAAAACTTGAGGTGTGTACTTCCAGAGAATATATAGTTTGTGGGGGGTATTTCAAATTTAAAGGGTTGTTTTTCTGGAAAAGCTGCAAGGTGTGCATAGCGCATAGTGCAGTTGTATTTTATCTGAAAATCTCCTAAAGCTTTGTTTCAGTTTGAGGGAGTCTCCTGGGCAGGAAAGGGTGTCTACCAATACTTATGTGGTACCGCTGTGACCGGGAGAAATTGGGGTTTTGCAATACAAGTTTTTATTTTACAATAAAAGTTTATTGACAAACTTACATTTTTTATTACAAAAAAACACTACAAATTGCAAAAAATTGATTTTTTTTATTTTTTGTTGCACATATTTCACCAAAGTATTGAGAATACACTAAAAAAAGGCCAACAAGACATTTCATGTTGAAGCCCAGGCTCTGTTGAAAAAAACAATATATCATTTTCCTGGGAAATACCTGGAAATCCTTAAATCCTTTCAAAAATCGCAGTTGAACATGTGTAGCGCAAAATAGTGAAACATGGTCTGGCAACAGAGGGTGACAAAAGCTGCAGGTAGGCTGGCACTTAAAGGGTTAATAGGCCAGGAGAGGTCACACAATAAACCGTATTTATAGAGAAGAAAAGTAACGTCCATTGAAATGTATGGGAGAGCGACAGGTAGCGACAGGTAATACCAGGCGTTCTGGAAGCCATAGCGCCGGCGGTATATGCTGAGCCGTCTGTTATGATGAATCAGACGCTACATGGCGCTGTTAGAGTCGCTCACCGGAATCGCTTTGATAAATGTGGTATTGCGTACAGCGCCCGGCGTTTATCAGGTCTAGAACACTTTAGAAAGTGAAAGGAGCACTATCGCAAAATTGTGTAATATGAAAAATCCATATAAACACATTAGCTATGAGAGGAGCGGTCACTTATACACCCGAACTAAATTAAACTCCCACCAAGCTTGTGGTTTTCTTCCCCTGGTAGGAATAAAATCTAGGGGTTACAGGTTTAGTCTATGTCCTTTTCCTTCCATTAAAATAAAAAAAACAAGCCTGGCTGTGAATTTTTTATTTCCCCAAGACTCCTGTTATATGCTACAAGGTTAACTTGATAAGAGATAAGGAAAAAAATGAGTTACCTAGCAGGGGCTAGGCTGCTAAAGGTTTTTGTAATGTCTAATTTTTGGCCTGGTGGCCTGGGTTTCTCTGGAATTTATAAGCCTCACTTGATAGTGGCCTATTATAACCTTTCTGTTTCTTTCAGTAAACACTATTTTTCCTTTAACCCTTTATCTGCCAGCCTACCTGGAGATGTTGTCAGCCTCTGTTGCCAGACCATTTTTCAATATTTTGCGCTGTACATGTTCAACTGTGTTTTTTGAAAGGATTTTCCAGGAAAATTATATATTGCCATGTTTTAGTGTATTTTTGTGTGAAATATGTGCAAACAAATAAAAAGAAATCTATTTTTTCCATTTTGCAGTTTTTTTTTTTTGTAAAATACAAAAATTAAGTTTTTCAATAAAATCATATTGCATGTAAAAGCTCAATTTCTTCTGGTTACAACAGTACCACATATGTATTGGTAGACACCCTTTCCTGCCCCAAACTAAAAAAGCATGTTAGGAGATTTTCAGATAAAATACAACTGCTATGCGCACCTTGCAGTTTTTCAAGAAAAACAACCCTTTACATTTGAAATCCTCCCCACAAACTATATATATATATATATATATATATATATATATAACTAGATATTCCACAAGCTTTTTAGGAGTACCAGAAGAGCCTTTGAGATGCTGTCACCCTGTTGACAGGTAATTTTTCACTATGTTTAAAAAAAATGGTCTCATTTATTTTAGATAAAAAATGTATTTTATTCATGAAAACCATATTGCACATAAAATTTTATGTGCTGATTACAATGGTTCCACATATGTATCTGTACCCCCCCCCCCCCGTTCCTGCCCTGAAAAGAGCACTTTATAACATTTACAAGTAAACTACAACTACTATACACACTATAAAGATTTTAAATAAAGAAATGGCATGGGGCCCCCTTCCCGGGACCCCATACTTTATTTTTTTTTTAAGGGTTAAAACAATATTACATTGTGTTCATAATGCACCAGAATTTGCTCATGTAGAGGTGTAAACAATGTATCTGCTAAAAAATCGTCAACCAATATCTCCTGGATGGCTCATCCAAATATATGTAAACAATTATATCTAATATCTCCTGGAACCAATATGGCCAAATATGTAAACAATTATAAAAAACATAAATAGAAATATCAATGAATATTACAGCAATAACTTCTGCCTGGCTAAGCCAGATATATGTAAACAATTTAATAACTGAAATAATAACATATATATATATATATAAATAAATATATATATATATATATATATATATATATATATATATATATATATCCTGCCTGTCTCAGCTAAAATTGTCAAACATATATATATATATATATATATATATATATATATATTATTGATAACTGGCCAATGGTAACACAATGGATACACGCAAAAGATTATAGGAACTTTTATATATCTGGTAATCCAAAGAAATCATTCAGACAAATGGTAAACAAAGACTTATATTGGAGTATAAATAACACAAGATGCAATCAAATCTTACAAAACAACAAGATAAAACACACTATGATTGAGAGTTACATGATCGGCATAAACATATACAGTGGTAAGAGCATTACCTGACCAGTAACCGATATTTAATCTGAAAGGGAAACCCACAAGCGGACCTTCAAGCTGGCAGCCTCGGCCTCCTCTCTTTCTCCTGGGGCCCTCTTCCTAAGGCCTCCCACCTTCTCCTAGCAACCCTCCATCAGTTATACCCTGATATTACTTTGATGTCCAGATTTGTCTTCCCAGTTTCCCTAATTACCAGGCACTGAAACTGGTCTTGAATATTCTCAGGATTTTCCCTTTTTATTAGGAAGGGGGAAATTAATGTAAACTGAGAGCCTCTGGGCTTGTGAGGGACATTAGTCTGCCTGAATGACCTGACTTATGTATGACTGGTCAAATGCACCTGATTATACATAGAAATAGATTAACATTTTGCATAGTATTTTAACAATATTAATTTTCCATAAAGGCCCATTGTTTACAGGGGCATTCCCACCAAAGATGGAGAACCGTGGTCTGTCACACCATAAGCAACAGGTGGAACACATTTTTTTGTAAGCTATGGTTAGGTATAAGTGTATCATGAACATATAGTTAAACATTTGAAGCTGTGTATTTTTGATTATTTTGTGATGGGAGAAGCAGATATTCAGCAATAGGAACTGCACTGTTTGTCCCATGCTAAATTATAACAAACGATAGGGCTAATTTTGCAGGTACTTACTAAATATATAATAGTATCTGTTGATTTATCAATCAGTATTCTAACACTAAAAGGCTTATAATGAAAAACAAACCATACTCACTTTGCTACCAAGCATGTGTGTAAATAAATCTTATTCCTCTTTTACGATCTTCAGTCTCTCATAAACAGTGGCGGGCTGAGGACAAAAATCAGCCCGGGATTTTAACAGCACCTGGCCTGCACATGACCAGCCAGGGTAATGCTGCTGCTTCCTGACCAGTCAACCAGTGAGCTCCAAGACTGAGACGGGGAGGCCGATTCATCAATAGCGCCAGGTAGCGACAGATGAGCGACTGTAGCGTGATTTTTTCAGCGCCAGCCAGTATTCGCTGTGCTTGGCCGGCGTTAGCTTGATGACAGCGACTCAGTCGGTGTGCGGTAATGTTGAATACGGGCTGGGGGGTCGCTGTTTCACAGGTCCAGCGTTGTATGTGAGCTCCTGACAACGAATGGCCAGAGTGAACGGCTAGCTTCATATTCATCAACAAATCACGCTCCGAATGTGCTGTCGCTGTCCATTCCTTGTTTAAACCCCAGAGCGCTGGCGGCGATGTGTATTAACTAGTTTTTAACCCCTAAACAACCATATTTTTTGAATGTAACATTATACATGTTTTTAGAATCATTTTGTAATATGAATACATTAATCTCAGACCTGTTAAATCAATTCTGCACATATTTTTTTTTTTTGTTTTTTGACTTAAAAATAAATCCTAACATTGCAGAAGTGTTCTCCGATTTTTTGACATTAAAAAAAAAAAAAAAAAATTAATACCAATTAATTATGGATAATTATAGATTGCTCCATTGAAATGCATTGGACATCGCCAGGGAGCGACAGCTCATACCTGGCGCTGTGAGGGAATTTGCAGCGGCGCTGTTCGGTCCAGGCGGCTTCATGATGAATGCCGCGCTAGCCGTCGCTCTCGCCGGCGCTCTCGCCGGCGCTAGCCTCATTTTGCTTGATAAATGCGTCATTGTGACCGCCGCCGGGCGTACTTGAGTCGGTAGTCGCCGTTAGCTGCCGCTACCTGGCGCTCGTCAGACACTACCTGGCGCTATCGCTTGATGAATAAGGGCATATATCATTAGGCTGAGGACATGGGCTGGGGTTGCTTGGGTAAGGGGATAGAGTGGTGAAGGTATGGGGGGCTGGGATTGGATGGGAGTGTTAGTAAAGGTAGCAGCCCAGACTGCCCCAGTGCAGCCCACCGGGCATTTGTCCATGTCTCTCTATGGCCAGTCCGCCCCTGCTCACATTCCGTTCCCTATTCTGGGAGTGCCCAGCAAAGAAAATATTTTGGTAACAGGTCATTAGGTATAGTCTAAAATTCCTCCTCAACTACCTGCCATATACCCCAGAATGGGCAGTGATAGGCACTTGAGCAGAGGATATTTTGAAGGTTTATGAAGGGGGAAAAGACTGACAAGCACACACACACACATCAGTGAACACATTAAGGGGCAACCATATGGCCGGAGCAGTGAGCTGCCCTAGTCACGGTGCCCGGGGAGCAGTTGCGGAGCTAGCTGACTATCCTACCTTGTTGCTAAAGGGGGTGCTCCTATTTCTTTTAGCCTACCGCTGCTTTCACCCCCCCCCCCCCCCCGCTGCCTCTATATTGATCACAACAAATATCTACAAGAGGCTAAAGCAGGATAGAAAACCAAATTAACCTCCCTAACCCCTAGTATGAGAGGGATCAATCATTTATCTTAAAGGAGCACTATTGCGATTTTTTTATGGGAATTTAGAATTAAATGGTAAATGTAGGTAAATGGTGGAGTAAGCAGTAAAAGTGTGAATAAAAAGTACGTCTATATTGTGCAGTGGCAGCTGCTGTAAATATCGTCTGGGTGTCAGGGAGCGTCACCTGGGAACAACCCAACTGCTCAGCTAGGGGAGAATATGTTCCCTGCGCTGCGTGTGAAGATGTGTGGAGCAGCATACGGAAGTGGAGAGGGGAGAGAAGGCGGGGGGATATACAGAGGAAGGGGTGTTGATTTATGTTGATAATAGCTAAGTTCCTCCCTATGTCCTCACTACTCAGTGCTAGGCAGCGTCCAGCATCAGGAAGAGACTGTGTTGATTGTAATCAAGAAAAGAAACTGTGCATCGCCATAGTTTCTGCAAATATCACCCTTATCTAATTCACTGATTGGTCTAAAGGTGTCACCCAAGAAGCCCATCAAGGTTGCACTAATGGTAAATTAGGTCACCTGTATGAATAGGCTGGAATAGGTATAAAGCGCCTATGTTTTGCTACTATTTATGACTGTGTTTTTGGTGGGGTGTGTGTTAAATTATTTAGCAAACTCCTTTTTGATTTGAGCAAAATGTATCTTCAGCTAAATCCGATCACTGTACATGCACATATTTACTATACAGGATTTTTTTTTGCTTCCTTTTGTAAAAATGTAGTAGATACAGTAATAAACACAAAAAATAACACCTTAACACATGTAAAGATGCACTCAAAACACTCCAAAAAGCATCTAATATGTATAAGTCTAAAATCAACCTCATTCTTTATTTGCATTTTAATAAAATCTGGACTGGTTACTATGGGTACATATCATTGTTTGCCCCCTCTTGTACTTGCTATTTGTTAAGGCAATAAACCTTTTTTACAGTATTTTCTCAGTGTTTACAGTTCTCCTGGGAATATAATAATTGCTCTCCTTAGGTATATTTTGTCCACACGCCACAAGCAGGACTGGACGACGTGCTGGTATTCTTTACAGATTTATTAGGATTCTGAGGGAACCTGGATAGGGGCTGTGGAGTCAGTACACACTCAGTTCTATAGTCTCTTTCTGCAACTTTATTCCACACAACTCTCTGTTCTGCAAATTCAGTTTAAACAATGACTGTCTGCATCCACGGACTCACCAGGGGCCTATACAACTTTCAGTACCTTTCTGATAGATCCTCTTAGGCTTAAATGGATTCTCTCACATAGTCATGCTGTTCTGTTCTACTGGCTTGCCCATTTCTTCCTCTTCACTTTCTGTATGTATTAACTTCCCCAAAAGGTGCTCTGGATTCCACGTTCTCTCTCCGGTTGCTTCACTTTACTCGCACTTGTCTGGTTTAGGCTGGCACCTGTGCACTGTAACTATAACTCTGGTGCACTCACTACACACTGCACTGCACTGTACTCTAACACTCCACAACCTCTACTGGCAATATCAGGAAGTAGCAGAGATATTTATCATATCTGTTTTCCCAGACTGCATTGGGCCTCTTACTGTGTTGTCACTCACAGCTAACTGTGTAGCTTCGGCCCTCACCACACACTTAACTGATTACTGGACATGTATATTTGTAGTGCTCTATGTACCCCTGTTTTTAGCCGGACCACATATACATTTCTAAAAAATTTCAAATTCATACTGAACCATCTATTATACAGTCATAAAGGATTGTGTAACAGGGCTAAATTGGAAGGAATTATTAAAAATTGATTCAGCCCTACTTGTAAAAAGAAACGACAACAACAAAAAAAACGCTTAAGGTAAAAAAAAATATAAAATCACCCCTAGGTAGACATACTGGGCCATACTAAAGATCTGGTGAAGCCAGTTTACCTTTGGGCATTCTTTCGCATGTGTTAACATTTTTCCAAAAAAATCGCCTACACATGTGATGGCATTTACCAATACTATTTACAATAGTGTGGAAAAAAAATATTTTTTTAAGTTTGGAATAAACAGCACTTTATGGACTATACAATAGAATTTGCCACGTCGTTTCGGCATAGCCCATAGGGTGCTGTTGTTTCCAAACTTTGAAAAATGATCTTACCTCATTGGAAAAATGATGCACGTCACCTGGAAGAATGCCCAACAGGGATAGGTACAGAAATGTTTTATAGAAAGCACACTAAAGGTAAACTTGATGCACCAGATCTTTAGCACGACCCCAACCAGAAGTGATATAGTTATACTCCCAAAAAATGCAGTGCATGTTTCACCTGATGCTGAATTGTCCCCTAGGTAGACAATAACAGTAAATTGCAGTTTAGACTCCAAAAATAATAGTGTTCCTTTTTTACCTGGTGTTGAATTGCCCATTTGATTTAGTACCAGGTGTAAAAATCAATCCCTAAGTAAGAGAAGAATGGCTTAAAGTCGCTGGGAGCAGTAGAGAGCACACCAGCTGGCTTTATGTTGCAGTAAAATCCAGTCTTGTGCCAGGTAGGTGATTAAGTGATTAAGTCCTCTGAGCTTTTTTTTTTTATCTTGCGTCTTTTGGTTCACTTTAAGACTCTTATCTTATCTTACTCTTAAGTATTGCGATACTCTATATAAAAATATGTATTTTTATTTTAATCTATACATTTATAACATAATCTACTTCATTATTGTTTTTTATCTTACCATCTTGAAAACAAGCCCTTTATAGAAGCCACATCTGTAACATAATGCATGTTATTTGTAGATTCATCTAGTACATTTTGTGCAAATTGTGAAAAAGTCTTTATTCAGCCTTACATACTATGTTACTATGTTAATATACATTAGTAACAGCAAGGCTCATTTAGCACATTGCGGTGGATTTAGTGCACTGTGAGTTGTATTGCACTGTAGGCATGTGCTGCAATCGAAACCCCAGACAGGGGAGTAGGGACTACATTTCAGAGGACTGTCTGGAAAAGTTTTTACAGTCAATAAGATAGTCCTCCAGAAAAGCCCTTATGATTAAGCCCCACTGCTGTGTTGTCTGTAGTCCTCAGTACACTGTGCTTGTGTCATTAACTATGTAGCCATTGGCATGTGTTGCATTGTGGTCCAACTGCTGCACTCAGGGCTTACTAGAGGATGTGTTATTGGCAATGACCAGCCAGACGATGACTATGTAACAAGTGAGAGCAGCACTCAAAGGAAAGCACCAATGATAATGTGGGAGAGGGGGCACATGAGACACAAGTTCATGGGGCTTACGACACAGAAAGAGGTGCAGGCGGTAAGCACCTGGCCGCAAACAGTTCAACAGCAGGAGTACACAAAAGTCATGCAAAATACTCAATGGTCCTGCAGCAGTCACATACTCATGTTCACCGCATCAGTAACTGGGCAAGGCAAAAGCCACATTCCATCTGTGCTACCCCCCATAAAATTCCTGGGTGCTCCACTAATAAGACCATTTACAGTCCACATATATGATATATTTTCATATGTGCATCACACTATGTTTTTCAAAAAGACAAGAAGACACACAAATGTTTAAAAAATACACAAAGAAAGATGTAACTACATTTGTTTGTGGCTTTGTTTCAGCTCTAGCTATCATTTAAAGGATAAAGGATATCAAGCAGCAATTTGTGTGACTTCACGCTGACTGAGTGTGAATAAGCAGCAAGTACTTTCACCTGGGGCTTTATTGCAGCTCTGGATGCCATTTACAAATAGGAGTTCCCCATCTTGGTTCCTCCATGAGGTGTAGCTATCCAACAATCTGTACGGGGTGGGGTTCTGGTTGATTCTTGAGCAGCCGCACTGTGCATTGTGAGGGTACACACTGTGAGCATGCAAACTTTTTTTTCCCAATAGTGCCATCAGTCTAAATGCGTAAGCATCGGTGTCTTCCTCTCACAGTGCACAGTGCTGGAGGCACATTCATGTCCACTTATGCTGCGCATAGCGCGCGTCCCTGCATCAGTTGCACTAGCAATGCCAGTGTACATTTTCTACCAGCTTGAAATGCAACACATTTAATGCTCAATTCAGCTCTTTGCAAGATAAACTCTAAAATTCATTTTATTTTACCCTATTTTTCGCTTTATAAGATGCACTTTTCCCCCCATGGGCGGGGGGATATATAAAAAAACAAGCAAATGAATGGGGCAGCGGCCATTCATGCTGATGTTTGGCGCAGGCCACATCCACCATCTGCTACTGAGCTGGGTGTTTGCGTGTGCCTGTGCTGGTGGCTATGGCAGCCTGGCCAGCAGTGCAGGAGCACTGGGATATGTTATGTTTTTCTGCCTAGAGAATGGAAGTACTGAGTATGCCACACTGCCAATAGGATGGGGAGATGGCATATTGCCTATGGGGAATGGGGGAATGCCACACTGCCTAAGGGGAATGGCATGGGGGAGATGTCACACTGCCTTTAGGGAATGGGAGGGGGGAATGCCACACTGCTTATGGTAATAGAAGGGGGGATGCCACACTGCCTATGGGAAATGGGAGGGGGGAAATGCCACACTGCCTATAATGGGGAATAAGAGGGGGGTGCCACGGTGCCTATAATGTGGAATGGGGGATGGCCACACTGCTTGTAATTGGGGGATTCTTCTTCTTGCCAATTATTTGTTCTGTGGTGTGTTTTAGCACAACATTCAGTTCAGAATATTTTTCCCTGCTCCAAATCCAATGTGTGTCTTATGGGGAGGTGCGTCTTATATGGCAAATACAGTAATTAGTGTAAAAAGTTTTATTTTCTTATTATTTGAAAAAAAATATTATACAAACAATAAAAATACCCTAGTATTATCATATAAAGTAGCAGGTAAAGTTTTATGAACAGTTATGATGTTGTGCGATTATTTAAAAAAGGATCGGAAAAATTAAAGAGCTATGATACTCAAGCCATAACATACATGTTAGGCACAATACTTAAATACATAAAACAATATTACATTTCTAAAAATAACAAAGAGGAACAAATATTCTCCAGTAAGTAAAGTAGGCAGGAAAAAAGAGGAAAAGGCCACCAAACCTTTGGAGCTGCAGAAGTAAAGCAAGCCCGATTTGCTGTTGCATTAGTCTTGTACACAAATAGGTAGGGCACTCATGAGGTCATCAGACTGATGCCCTTATTCATCAAGCGATAGCGCCAGGTAGTGTCTGACGAGCGCCAGGTAGCGGCAGCTAACGGCGACTACCGACTCAAGTACGCCCGGCGGCGGTCACAATGACGCATTTATCAAGCAAAATGAGGCTAGCGCCGGCGAGAGCGACGGCTAGCGCGGCATTCATCATGAAGCCGCCTGGACCGAACAGCGCCGCTGCAAATTCCCTCACAGCGCCAGGTATGAGCTGTCGCTCCCTGGCGATGTCCAATGCATTTCAATGGAGCAATCTATAATTATTCATGATTAATTGGTAATAATTTTTTTTTTAATTTTTTTAATGTCGAGAAATCGGAGAACACTTCTGCAATGTTAGGATTTATTTTTAAGTAAAAAAAAAAATTAAAAAAAATTTGTGCAGAATTGATCTAACAGGTCTGAGATTAATGTATTCATATTACAAAATGATTCTAAACACATGTATAATGTTACATTCAAAAAATATGGTTGTTTAGGGGTTAAAAACTAGTTAATACACATCGCCGCCAGCGCTCTGGGGTTTAAACAAGGAATGGACAGCGACAGCAAATTCGGAGCGTGATTTGTTAATGAATATGAAGCTAGCCGTTCGCTCTGGCCATTCGTTGTCAGGCGCTCACATACAACGCTGGACCTGTGAAACAGCGACCCCCCAGCCCGTATTCAACATTACCGCACACCGACTGAGTCGCTGTCATCAAGCTAACGCCGGCCAAGCACAGCGAATACTGGCTGGCGCTGAAAAAATCACGCTACAGTCGCTCATCTGTCGCTACCTGGCGCTATTAATGAATCGGCCTCTGAATCTTCTAAAGAGGGTAAGTATGGCATAAAGCTGGATAAAGTATCTATTTTATTTTGCTATTGCCTAGAGAGGCTATTACCCAAAAATAAATTGTCATTTATGAAAATTAGAATTTGCATATAAATGATTACTTGTTTGTTTCCTGTTAAAGTAACTAGAGTCTGAACATTGGTGTTTATTATACACGTTGACAGGATAATTACTTGGTAGCAAGGTCCATAAAATCAAAATGTACTTATTTTCATCAAGTGCTACATTCAAAATTACATCATCAAATTACTACCTGCTAATCTAAATTGTGAGTGTTATAAGGATAAGGTTCCTGTTCCACCCTCTGCTTACATTTATGTTCACAAAGAGAAAAAGCAAGATGAAAGGTAGATAGATAGATAGTAACTAGAATTCATTTTCAGTATAAGAGGTGGTGAGAGAATGCACACAATAGGCTAGATTCAGAGACACAATCGTCTGGACTTTCGTAGCTGTCTGTGTATGGTTTTGTGTGTGTTTATCATTTTTTTTTGGTTTTTACGTTCGTTTCTCCATTCGTATGTTCGTTCCCGCTAATGCGTATATGCGCTTTCGATGGACGGAACTAAATCGGATCATTTGCGTTAGTTCGGATCACTTTCTCATCAAAATCTGATATTTTGCGTTCGTTATTGGGATGGGCTTGCGTCTGATTCAGAGACCTGATTGCTGAGGGGCCACCGCCCTATAAAACCGTTTCATTTGCGATACACTTACTTTTGACCATGTTTTGCGGCTTTGTGGAGTAATATGAGCGCCTCTTCCTTTGATCAATTCCTTAGCATAATGACATATATGGCCTCATGAATTAGCTTGCAACCTAATAAACATTCCACCCACAGCTGTTAAACATGTATTTGCCGACAAATAATTAAAAAAAAAGTTTTATACAGGGACCACACGTGCCAGAGTGGCACAACTGAGTGCAAGGATCCTTCAGTTGGTGGCAAGATGCAGGAGCTGCCCGACTCGCTCGTTGGGGACCACAGATGAAGAGTAATCTTCTTGGGCCTGCCATTGCTGTGTATATAGTTTATAATTGTTAATTTATTTAAAAAGAAAAAAAAAAATAATATGGACATTTAAAAAAAATAAAAAATAAAAAAAAAAGTTGTTCAATTTTTAGAAAAAAACTAATTTTAATAAATAAGGCAAATGAAAAGTGCCATTTTATATTAAAGACAAACAAAAGCAAAAACTTGTTTCTGTGTCATTTCCTTTTCTAAATACATTAATTAAGGGTTGGTTACCACAAAACGAATGCCCCCCAAAAATTTATATATGAAGATTTGCCTGACCGCGAAGTGATTTAGGTAAGTTTTAGGAGTGGGAAATGGAAGAATATACTGAGCGCGAAGTGATTTAGGTAAGTTTTAGGGGTGGGAAATGGAAGAACATACTGAGCACGAAGTGATTTAGGTAAGTTTTAGGGGTGGGAAATGGAAGAATATACTGAGCGCGAAGTGATTTAGGTAAGTTTTAGGGGTGGGAAATGCAAGAAGAATGAGACTGCAAAGTGATTTAGCTAAGCATTGTAGCAGAATTTAGTGAACCAAATATGTAGGCGAGCACATTAATGAGTTAAGTTTGTAGTGCGCAGGCGTAAGGTCATAACGATTTTCGTCTGGACGATTATTTCTTGTAAAAGGAAATCAGAATCTAACGGGAAACTCAAAGGATTCATGGGAGGAGACGATGGAAAAAGGGCAAAAACGAAAGCTGACGTAACATGAGTAACGGAAATCGAAAGCTGGAAAGTTGGCATACGAACGGACAAAGACTTTGAAGGCTTGCGATGCATACTTAGAATCACTCGTACACGGCACAAAAACGAAAGTCTTTTTTTGTCTCTCTGAATCAACCCTGATAAAGTAAAAAAATGTTCTTTTAAAAATTAAAACCGGCTGCACACGTTCTACAGGTGGGGTGGATATTCATTTATTGGGATATATATTATATTTCCCTATGGGAATTCAAAAAGGCTGAAGGCTGCCAGCCTGCATAGGCCTCACAGGACATGGGCTCTTCTGGACTTTGGGGATGCAGGTAATGGATCAGCAGGTAATGACAAGTCACTGGCAAAAAAAGTCCTATCATTTGTTTCACCCTACTTACCACCCTCTATTGCTGATTGCTCTTGTCCGGCCTCATCTGCTGCGGCTCCTGCCAGCTGAATTGATCCACAGAAGTCAGACGCTGGGCTGAGGATCAGTGTCCCCTGCCCCATGTACTGCTTCCACCAATCACCCCGGTTTCTGACATCTCGCTCCCGCTGTAGGGAGGGGCCGTTTTTACAGGCGGAATGAGCTGATGCCAGCTCACTAGCCAGTATGAAAAACCCTACCTGTGGCCGGGAGCAATTTGGCCAGAACCCAGAGCTGGGGGCTGTGAATGTCTGTAAAAAGCCGTAAGGGACAATATGGAAAGACTGGAGGACAGCGAGGGAGCAGGTGAGTTTTTACTTTATTAATTTTAGGATTTCATGAATATATCTGGTCAGCATGAATCACTACAACATTCAGATTTATGCTGAATCGTTTTTTTTCTCTGAAATTCGGTACGACGAACCTGACCTAGGACTCCCGCCAGTGTCCCTCTTTTCCTCCTGTGACATCTTCTGTGATATCTTCTGTGATCTGTCCTCCCCTCTTGTTCCCCCTGTTCTGTCTCCTATGTTGATTTGTGCCTTTTATCCCTCTTTTCCTCTTATCCCCCTGTTCTATTTCCCATGTTTGTCCCTCTCCTTATATGTGCCCTTGTGCTGTTCCCTGCTGTCCCTCTTATGCGCATATGTCAGTTTTTTGCTTTTTGTATATATTACACTGCACCCACAAGCTCTGATTGCTCCCACCACCCGCGGGGAGCGGGGACACTACACTGTGCCACAGAACTGCCCAGGGCCCCATTCTTGAGCTGCCGGGACGGGCGCCGTCTGTCCAGTGCACTGAGATGAAAGTAGCACCCGTGATCCAATCGGATCGCGGCTGACACTACGTCATCAGTTGCCGGACGGGTTTCCACCGCCCAACTGTCATCTCTCCGGTTCTGTCCTGCTGACAGGCGGGGATCTCGCCGCTAGCGAAGTAGCTGTGGAGGGATTTTCCTGTATGGGGAGCCCCAGCGGGTGCAGGTAAGTTACTATTGTTATCTCATTAATATGGGAATCCAGTGTGTCCCACAGTGCGTGCTCTTGATATACTCCTCAGGTGAAACCACCACCGGCCACACAAAATTCTTACCAGATGTACTGTGGGCAAATTGCACCACTCAATCACATATAGGATCCAAAAGGATAAATGCGTCTTCTTACACATATAAAAATATTCAATGCTCCATAGAAGGTGACTTCCAAAGGCAAAGATAGATAAACTTAAACGTTATCTAATACTTGTCTCCTTCATGTTTATCATTCCTCCAAATGCATTCCATAGCACCATAAAGGAGAAAAACACAAGGAACCCGCACTAGTGTAATATGTCTTAAATGTTTAATCTTATAAAATACACTCACAAACATCAATAAAATCAGCGCTTATCAAATCCAAGAAAGTCCAACAATCCTCACTGCCAAGGGACTCCTTCCTCCAACTGACAAGACTTCAAAGAATGGCAAGTTATTCCTACGCGTTTTGCCGTCTACGCGGCTTCTGCTGGGATACTTGCCTGTCTGAAAGTACCGGTATATAAGTCCGGGGGAGAAGCGTGTCACATGACACGCACTCAAAAGCGTCCAGCGTCACGTAATAGACACACGTCACACTAGAAGTCCGGCGCGCACGCGCACAGACCAAACAAGGGCAAAACAAACATTCCCCCATATATCCGTGTGTCAACACAAGTGGTTTCTTTAAATGTGGCAACTGTTGTGGTTGCAAGACTGCCCGCGAATTGGAAAAACCCAGAAAATTCTTTGAAGATACTCGTTCTGGTAGAAAGTACAAAATCCAGAGTTTTATTTCTTGTAGTACAAAAAATGTGGTTTATGCAATTTGGTGTATGTGTCTCACCTATATCGGTAGAACTACTCGAGAACTACTCGCGAACATATATACAACATTAAGCGGGAATATGAGGGACATAACTTGTCAGCTCATTTCAAGAAGGTGCATACGTCAGATCCCAGTTTAATGTCGTTTCAAGTGATAGATAGAGTAGAGAACCATTGGAGGGGACAAAATGTATTGAGAACTTTGTCCCAGAGAGAAAGTAAATGGATTTTTGAACTGGAGACATTTTTTTTTTTTAATTTTTATTTATGCTTTTCAAGTTGTACAACAAAGCAATACAATGCAATACAGTTACAGTTGCAATTATACCACCATTACACTACATTACAACTATAATCATAACCGCTACAACAATAACAACGGTACACACACACCCGCTTCATACACAACTCATTCACTCTCGTTCTCACCTGCTTAGATGGAGCTCAGAGTATAAAGGAGAGATTCCAGCCCTGGAAAGTGGGCCACCGGTGGCCCCTAGCCATTAGTAGAGTTGGGGGCATTGAGCCACGCCCCCCATACTCGCTCAAACTTGTCCGGACATCCTCTAGCCTGGTAGGTCATCTTATACAGAACCAGTTTGCCGTTAATCAAACTCTTCCAACCTGAGAGGCTCGATTTTTTTGGATGTTTCCAATGTAAGAGAAGGCATTTCCTCGCATAAAACATTAGTAGACGTAACAGGGTTATCTGCGGGCCATCATCTAGCATGGGTTCTACCACACTTAGGAGACAAAGGGGCGCTGTTTTCCTCACAGGGAGGCCCATGGAGATCGAGATAAAGTTGGACACCTCATCCCAGAATACAGAGATAGTCGGACATTCCCAGATCATGTGTAGTAAAGAACCGGTGCCAGTGTTGCACCTAGGGCAAAGGTCTGTTTCTGCCAGGCCCATCCTTTTCAGTCTAACCGGAGTCAGATACACCTGATGAAGCCATTTGGCCTGGATCAGCCTATCTCTAGCATCTATAACAGAAGAGTATAGATTGTCTACCGCTTCCTCCCAATTCTCCTGATCCATACCCGGGATCAAAGCCTCCCACTTCCTCTGTGCTGTTTCCAAGGGGGACGGTTGGCTTGTAAGAAGGGCGGTGTATAATGTAGAGGTGGGTTTCCTTATATCAGTGGATCTTATTAGGGATTCAAGTGGTTTCTCCACCAGCTGCAGTCCCTCTATAGGGATCTAGGATCTCAGGGCGTGCCGAAGCTGTAGGTATCGGAAGAAGTCCCTGGGCGATAGCATGTATACATGGCACAGCTGCTCGTACGTCATCAGAGTCCCTCCCGTAAATAGCTGCGCTAATACAGTTATTCCCTTTCTTTTCCAAAAAATTGTGTCAGGAAGGGCCTTCAGTTCTGGCAGATTAGGATTATCCCAGAGGGGGGCATTGGGAGACCATTCAGTGGGGGATCGGGGGGGACTCCTCATAGCCTGTGCTTTCTGCCATACATGTAGTGTCGCTCTCATACACGTAGTGGCGCATGGGAGACCCTTTGTTCCCCTGTACACCAGACTCTGCAAAGGGAGCAGTGGGCCCAACAGAGCGGACTCAAGAGCCACCACCGGATTGCCAACGGGGGGGTTCATCCACCACGTAGTGTATACCAATTGTGCGGCATAAAAATACAACATCATGTGCGGAGCAGCCAGGCCACCCAGTTCCGACGGGGCTCTGAGGATGGTCCTGCTCATTTTGGGGGGAGAGACCCCCCATATGAACCGGAATATGATAGAGTCTAGAAGTCGAAAGTGTGAGGACGGCAGCACCACAGGCGATGCTTGGTATAGGTATAGGAACTTAGGGAGAAAGACCATTTTAATTATGTTAATGCGACCAATGACCGATAAGGGGAGAGTCGCCCAATGGGTCACTTTTTTCTTAAGGGCGCCTACCACTGGGAGGATATTAAGTTCGATAAATTTGGAAGGGTCCGCATGCATGACAATCCCCAAGTATTTAAAGTTGTCCACTCTCCGAAGTGAAGAGACCGGGTAGATACGGGCTCCCCCCGGCTCATCCACCACGTATAAGCTGGACTTCTCCCAATTAACTTTTAGCCCTGAGAATGAACCAAATTTCGTTATTAGCTCCAGTAGCGCCTCCAGAGAGCCCTCAGCATCAGCCAAATAAACTAAAGTATCGTCCGCATACATGGAGACCTTCTCGACCACTCGTTGCAGTCTCCACCCTTGGATCTTAGCAGAGTCTCGGATTAGTGACGCCAAGGGCTCAATAGCCAGCGCAAACAGTAGCGGGGAGAGTGGGCATCCCTGTCGTGTACCCCGACCCAACTCCAACTCAGCCGTTACTATTCCATTGACTCTAACTCTCGCCTTGGGGTTCCGATAGAGTAGTTGGACATATTTGACATATGTTGGGGGAGGCCAAATTTATGTAACACTGCCCACAGATAGTGCCATTGAACCGAGTCGAAGGCCTTCTCATTATCGAGAGAGACCACCACTCTACTCCCCGCATTATCATGTCTGATTTGCAGGTTGCTAAACAGCCGTCTTAGGTTAATGCTCGTCGTTCGGCCTGGCATGAAGCCTGACTGATCATTACCAATGAGGGAGAGTATTACCTTATTTAAGCGGAGTGCAAGTATCTTGGCGAGAACCTTGGCATCCTGATTCAAGAGAGAAATCGGCCTATAGGAGCTGCAGGTATCCGGGGGTTTCCCATCTTTATAAATAAGGGTGATAGTCGCTTGTGCAAAGGTTTCAGGGAGATGCTCTGATTGCAGGGCCTCCAAGAAAACCTCCAGCAGCCTCGGCGCTATTGTTTCGCTATTTTTCTTGTACCACTCGGAAGGGAGTCCATCTGGGCCCGGGGGCCTTCCGGTTAGACATTTGGGCTATGGCTCTCGCTACTTCATCGCAGGTTATTGGGCTATCTAACATTTCCCTATCTGACTCCGACAGGGAAGGGAGAGCTATAGGAGCAAGATAAGAATCCAGCTCATCCAGATTGTAACTGAGTAGAGATAGCTGTAATAATCATAGAATTGTCTAGAGATTCCCTCCGAATCCGTGATGAATTGGGCCTGATTAGTGATACCCGCAACCAACGTTTGTGGACTTTCTGCTCTGGAGAGGTATGCCAAGGTTCTCCCATTTTTATCCCCCTTCTCAAAGATTGTATGCTGTTTAAATAATAAGCTTTTTCTAGTGGATTCTGTTAATGCTAGATTATACTCCCTCTGTAGGGCATTAAGTAGATTATGATCTGAGGGGCTAGTGGTTTCCACAAATCTCTCTTCCGCTCTGGCCATTTTCTCTTCCAGCTCTCGGATGGTCCTCCCCCTCTTTATCCTGGCCCCTTTTATGGCACTGATGGCACTGCCCCTGACCACCGCCTTGAAAGCGTCCCATCGCGTGTTAATCGAGGTCTCTCCCCCATTGCACTGCCAGTATCTTTCCTGTTCTTTAGCCAATGAGCCAAAGACCTCCCCATCTTCCAACCATAAGGGATTCAATGTCCAGGGCCTTAGGCTCTCCCAGTTCCCGGACATACGAATTGTAACCATTAATGGTGAGTGGTCTGAGATGCCCCGCGACAGGTACTCACAGGCCATTACTCTGGTCAGCAGGCACTTAGACCCGAAGGCCAAGTCTATGCGCGAGAGGGACTTATGAGGGATAGAGTGGCAGGAAAAAGCCCGCTCCCCGGGATGTCTCCACCTCCATATTTCCGTTAGGCCTAGAGCCTCCGCCCATCCCGCCAATGGAGTGGGCGGGCCCGTCCCAGGCGTCAGCCGGTCTAGAGCTCTATCGAGGATCATATTGAAGTCACCGATCAGCAAAAGTGGATCTGGTGGGAGGGTAGCCACTCTATCCATAATCTCTCGGAGGACCCCGAAGTCAAAAGGGGGCGGAATGTACAACCCCACCATCAGGATTTTGACATCGTATACTTTCGCATGTATGATAACAAACCGGCCTTTAAAGTCAGAGTGCACCGAAATGATAGCAAAGGGCAGATGTTTGGCCACCAGAACCGAGACGCCCCTGGCATAGTTAGAGTAGTGGGAATGAAATAAATGCGCGATCCATGGTCTTTTAAGGGACATTGATTTCTGCCCCAGTAGGTGGGTCTCCTGCAGGATCATAATATTAGGTTTATGGTTTTTCAAAAATTGGAGGACCAAGGATCTCTTTATCTTGTCATTGAGGCTGCGCACGTTCCATGAGATCACTCTACACTCCATGCCAATTTAGTCTGAGACTCCTATATGCCAGGCAAACGTCCAGGGCCCCAGCGGCCCACCATCCCCCCAGAGCTCCAGAACAGCAGGTCACACCATTCACTCCATCACACTCATACCAACAGCTTACACAACCAAACCACATTAGATGAATAAACATCAACCAATAAACTTAGTCTTAGAAAAAGAAAAGTAAAATATCTACCCACTCCCACCCTGCTCTACCTAACCCAACTTGGCGAGCTTATTCCCTAACTAACAATTGACCTAACTTAAACACTGGTTGTCCGTAGTGTTAACCACAAGACGTGTTCACTAGATGTGGGCACTCCAAAGGGTATACAGGATGCATACACCCCAGGGGGTCTAGCCATCCCTGAACCAAGGGCAACGAAGAGGGAAGGGGGGGGAAAAGAGAAAACCCACAGGCTCCTGCGGCAACAGCATGGGGGGGGAGGGGAAGGATGGCCACCCCAGACCGGAGTCTACCCCCAAAGTCCCAGCCCCCTCAGGCCGCAACAGCAGGCGGCAGGTATATACGGCCCTCCAGGCCGTCCGCCGGTGCGAACCCCGCCCTCAGTCAGCCGGCAACGAGTCGATCCAGGCACTTGCATTCTCTGCTGTAAGGAAGAATCTTGTAGTCTCCCCGTCCTGCACTCGCAGCTTGGCGGGAAATAGCATTGCGTATTTGATTTTCTTTTGTCTGAGGCGTGCTCTCACATCATTAAAGGAGCGACGCTGCCTCTGCACCTCAGACGAAAAGTCCGGGAAAAAGGACAAGCGCGATCCGTTGTACAGGATGTCCCGTTGCCTCCTGGCAGCCGCCAAAACTGTGTCTCGGTCTCTAAAGTTCAGTAGCTTCAGGATAAAAGGGCACGGGGGGGGGCCCCGGGCGGCGGGGGCCTGAACGGGATCCAATGTGTCCTCTCCACTGCAAAGAATGGTGAGAGGTCCTCTGGCGCCAGAGCTTCACGGATGAGACCTTCAGCGAATTTTTCCGGGGCATCCCCCTCCGCTCTCTCCGGTATCCCCAATATTCTTATGTTGTTGCGACGGTTTCGGTTTTCTGCGTCCTCTGCTCGGTCCGTGAGGAGCCTCACCTGGCGCTGCAGAGACTGGACCGCTGAAGTAACTGACGACAAACCATCTTCCGTCGCACCGATTCGCCTCTCTGACTCGGACGCTCTGTCCTTCATCTTGTCTAGATCATGCTTGAAGTAGTTAAGTTGTTCTTGCAAGTTGTCAAACTTCGCTGTCAGGACGCTTTGGCAGTTGTTGATAGCTGCCATTATCGCGGCGTTATCAGGAATAGAAGCGGGCGAAGCTGTGCAGTCCTTAGGCGAATCGGCCATGGTCTGTGTGCCGCAGTGCAGAAACCCGGTGCGCCTCTTTTTATTGCCCTTCATATAGGGACAGTGGGTTTAGGGCAGTCGCTCACACCGCCCCCTGAGATGGAAGCCCCCTGTAGGCACGCAGTGATTTGGGGTATCCGGAACAATGAGGTGTCTGTGTCGTCTATTGGAGGGGGGGGGCAGCCGCCCCCGTCTACGACCCCGACTCGGCGCTGACCACAGTAGGCGGTCAATGTCCCCTTTAGGTCCACTGCAGCGCGTTCCCCCTCAGCAATGGTGTAGCCAGAGATATTAGGGGGTTGAGCAGCCAGGAATATTAGGGGGCTGAGCAGGCAAAGATAACAGGGGATTGAGCTGTCAGGGATGTTAGGAGGTTGGGCAGCCAGGGATATCTGGGGGTTGGGCAGCCAGGGACACCGGGGGGGGTGAGCAGCCAGTAATATTGGGGGGGTGAGCGAGCAGCCAGTGATTTAATATTGATATTAATATTTGGGGGACACCGTTCCCAGCCCCACTACTGGGGGGCCACACACTCCGCAGCCAGAGTCAGCAGCTGGCACACTATATGCGGATCAGAGGAGGTCGGTGGGGCGGCACACGTGACGCCGCCTCTCAGAGCTGTTGCCGATGGAGGGAGCGGCGGGCCAGAGTGAAGCGGCGGGGGCCGCCGCCGATGACAGCACGTGGGTCCCGGCCGCGCGCTGCAGTCAAGCCAGAGGAGCGGGAGCTGCGGGCGCCGATGACAGTGCGCGGGTCCCGGTCCCGAGCTGCAGCCAGTCAAGGAGCCGGTGTGACAGGCTTGGGTGAGGTGTCGAGGGCCGCCGCCAATGACAGCGCGCGGTTGGACAGGAGGAGCGGCTGTCAGGGGAAGCCCGCGGTCACCGGCGCCGTCGGCGGAGCGGGCAGCACAGCCCCAGCGGGAGATGGAGGAGGACGGACGAGTCCTCAGGTGGGGTCCCGCTCACCTCCCCACACGGCGTCCAGGCAGAGCAGCTTCAGTCAAGCAGGGTGTCCTCTCCAGAGCGGGGATTGGCTCCTCAGTCCGCAGGTCTCTCCCCTCCACTCCAGACTCAAGATGGCGCCGGGTCCGGACGTCCAGGAGCTCTCAGACCCACCAGGCTCTACCGTCGACCAGACCACCTCACTGCACACTCCAGGCACCTCAGGTATTGCACTGGGTCGTCCCTCTTCGTTTAGAGTTGGGTTAATAGGATATATGGGGTGTTTTTTAGGATGGTTTTCAGGAGCCCTCGTGCCACACGTCCTTCCAGTCCTGTTACATAGCCACGCCTCTCAAGTCCGAGAGGTCTGAATGTCGAATTTGATTTAAATTGTTTCATTGAGAATTCTTAGATTAATCTTAGTACAGCCATTTATTATCTATCCAGTATGGTTTTAATCTTTATAGGATTCTGAGAAGTGCACTGTATGTAGCGATTGTGAAGCAACCTTCACTTATGCCAAGGATCCCCTTGCCCAAGGACCTTTTTGGCTTTTAATTTTTTTTAATCTAAATTTGTTCCCATTGGAGTTGCTAGTATGGACGCCCGCCTCTATTAATGGGTCGTGTGCGATGATGGAAGTGCCATCTATTTTTTTATTGTTGCCAGGGACGCCCAGGCATTGGCAGGAGGGTGGAGGCGTTTTTGTTTCCTTGTGCTTGTTGGCAAGGACGCCCAGTCACTGGCTGCAAGGGGGAGGCGCTGTCTGTCTTTATGTTTGACTGCGCTTGTGTCCTTGTGCATATGTGCGCATGCGCAGAACGAGGGACCCTTTATGTGGGGCATAATGGAGTGGCTTTAAGCACTCATGTTATGTTGCGTGCAAGCGCTGGATCGGCGGTGCGGGCATGCATGTATACAATGGAGGGTTTGTTACCCCTTGCTCCGTTTTGCGCACGCGCGCTGGGCTTCTTGTGTTGACACATGGAGATATGGGGGAATGTTTGTTTTGCCCTTGTTTGGTCTGTGCGCGTGCGCGCCGGACTTCTAGTGTGACGTGCGTCTATTATGTGACGCTGGACGCTTTTGAGTGCGTGTCATGTGACACGCTTCTCCCCCGGACTTTCCGGTTTATATACCGGTACTCTCAGACAGGCAAGTATCCCAGCATAAGCCGCGTAGACGGCGAAACGCGTAGGAATAACTTGGCATTCTTTGAAGTCTTGTCAGTTGGAGGAAGGAGTCCCTTGGCGGTGAGGATTGTTGGACTTTCTTGGATTTGATAAGCGCTGATTTTATTGATGTTTGTTAGTGTATTTTATAAGATTAAACAGTCTGTGTTTTAAAGACATATTACACTAGTGCGGTTTCCTTGTGTTTTTCTCCTTTATGGTGCTATGGAATGCATTTGGAGGAATGATAAACATGAAGGAGACAAGTATTAGATAACGTTTAAGTTTATCTATCTTTGCCTTTGGAAGTCACCTTCTATGGAGCATTGAATATTTTTATATGTGTAAGAAGACGCATTTATCCTTTTGGATCCTATATGTGATTGAGTGGTGCAATTTGCCCACAGTACATCTGGTAAGAATTTTGTGTGGCCGGCGGTGGTTTCACCTGAGGAGTATATCAAGAGTACGCACTGTGGGACACACTGGATTCACAGATTAATGAGATAGCTCTGTGTTATTTTCGATATTTGGAACTTGCATGTGTTTAAAGGGACTTTGCACACGTTGAGCTTATTATTATTATATTATATTTGATTGTGTGCGTTTATTCTATTTTTTATATCTATTTTTTATATATAAGTTACTATTGTTCATTATGTTTAATATTGTTTTCACTTTGTTTTGGCATATTATTATCCGCTGACGTCATCATGGCGTCAGGCGGGAATTTTTTGATTTTTTTCTACTCCTACTATTTAAAGGGCCCTAATCCTTAGCACTGTTTTGCAGTCCTCCCTGAGGAAGGGGAATATTACACCCGAGAAACGTTGAAACTTATATGGACTGCTTTAATAAACTTACATGCATTTAATGCTCATTTGGCATGTTTGGAATTGTGTTTAAAGCACAAGTATAGTGTCACATTAATACAATTTGATTTCATTTTCAACTGGAGTGCTGTTCTTTCCTGCCTTTCTGATGTGAAGCGGTGCCACCGCAGGCCTGGCACCCACCTGTACTACTAGATATGCAAGTGTAGATAGTGTGGCAGATCCCTCCAATCCCCCAAAACAAGCAGCATGCAGAATTCCCCCTTCCCAAATAACATGCAGCTTGCAGAATACCCCCATAACTGGTAGTGTGGCAGATTCCCCCATCCTCAAAAGCAAGCAGCATAAAGAATCCCCCTTCCCAGCTAAAAGATAGCATGCAGAATACCCCCATCCTCCCCATAACAGTTAGTGTGGCAGATCCCCACTATCCCCAAAAACAAGCAGTGTGTAGAACCCCCCTCCTCCATATAACAGGCAGCGTGCAGAATCCCCCAACCCACATATAACAGGCGGCAGGGCTGGCCTTAGTGTAAGTCTTACCCTGTGCAAGGTATCAGGGTGGCACCCCCTAGAGAGACACACACCAACAATGGAAAGTGAGCAACAGAGAAAACACGAAAAAGAGGGAGACAGAGAGATGGGGCAAAAAAAACTTAGGGAATGATATACTGGTGACAAAAGAAAGATGGAATGTGGAAATAAGAGCAAGATGGGAGGGATGTGGGGATATGAGAAAGAGAGAGAGAGAATGAATGAGGGAATGAGATGAGCGATGAGTTGAATAGAGCTAGAACAAGGCAAAATATTAGGAATGCAGCAAAAGAACAAAAGAAAGGAAGAGAAAGATTGAAAGAAAGAAAGGAAGAAAGAATGCAAGAGCAAGGAAGGTGACAAAAGAAAGATGAAGGCAAGGTGGAAACAACATTAAAAAGGGGGGTGAGGTAATGGAAAGAAAGGAACAGAACATAAAATAAGAGAAAGAAGGAGAAAGACATTCAAGAAGGAGAAACATGACAGCATTATAAAGAAATGTGCAAAAAGGACAGAAACAGTGGTATTTTGGAAAAGAGAGACTTGCTGGTGCAGTTGAAAGCTCCCTTACAGAGAGGTTGGAATGGCATTCTGTGTGACCGCACACCTTGCATACGCCAAAGGCCGGCCATGACAGGCAGTGTGGCAGATCCCTCCCCCAATCCTCAACCACCGCTGAGGCAGTAAGATAGAAAAAAAACTTCTTACCTTTGCAGTGATTTGAAAGAAGAAAAATAAGATATTCTAGCCAGAAGTAAAAAGCCATCAGCTGTAATGATTCATCGCTGCTTAGAAAGCTCTTAAAACATTGTATCAACATTGCAAACAGCCAAGACCTTTGCCTTACATACATAGTTACATGCATCCCCTCCAGCAGCTGGTGATTCAGTGTGTGAGTGCGTGTAACATGACAGACATGCTGATCCCTTTTCTGAAGTAAATCTTTAGCTCAGTGGGCTGCTTATAACAAATTCTGAAAATCCAGACAGCCTGCATTGTGTGGAGAAGCAATTTCTCACAGGGACATTGCAGCCATGCTGATCTTCAATTCAGCTAGAAAATATTTTTTTCCTTCTCTAACATTCCGTGTGGATAAAACCTCTCTCTGGCTGGTTGGGGAGCAGTGGGTACCGGTAATTAATAGTGGAAGCGGCAGTGAAGGGGGCCAGTCAATTCTTACTGCCAATCAATACACCAGAGATGATGATGGTGGTGACAGTGAGGCACAGATCTGAGTAGAATAGTCTGGAGCCGCCTTATCTTCCCCTCCTCAGGAAGCACCCCCCCAAACAGACAGCTGAATGGCCTGGAATCTGGCAGTGGCAGAATTGGCTTATGGAGGTTCATGGCCGCATGAGGCAAGAGGACATCTGTAGGACTGTGCAACAGGACTGCTATGCGACCCAAGAACATGCAGTCAGGTGGCAATGGGACCCAGCAACAAGTACACTGGGGGCATCAGGACTGAGTGACAGACGCTCCTGTCATGTAGTCTTGTTCCCACTGCCACAAAAATTCCTGTTGCTGTGTCCCACTGCCAAAAGAACAACTGTTGCTGGGTCACACTGCCATCAGAATGCCTGTTGCTGTGTCCCATAGCTTCCTGATAGCCTGTTGCTGGGTCACACAACCACCTGATCGCCTGTTGCTGGGTCTCAACGCTGATAGATTTTTAAGGGAAAAAGAAGGGGCTGGAGGTCACTGGGGGTGGAGAGCCACCTTCATATACCTGCTGCTTCCCTCCTGTTACTGTACAGTAACATTTTTGCTGCCCCCCATCCATACACATCCCAAGATGCTCCATGCAGCCATTCTCCATCACAATGTTGTGGTCCCCACTCCCCCACCTGCTGTGTGCTCCTGCCTAACCTTCCACCCTCCTCACTACCCCCACCCTTGTGGGTGCTTCCCACCACCACAACATCTCAGCCCACACATCTCCCCCCCCCCATCTTGCACACTTCCTACTTGCCTCAAATGAAGTACTCCCTTAACCCCCCATCTTCTAGGGTGCTCTCTCCAGCCCCCCTCCATCCCAGCAGCCCAGGCCTCACCCCACCAGCCGGGGTGCTCTCTGCAGTGCCCCTCCATCCCAATGGAGATCCAAATGGTGGCCCCCAAACCCACCCCACCTACTTGGTGCTTCCTCCCTTACCCTAATTTCCAATTTTAAATTTCCTTTCAACTCCTGTCCACCTGCTAGGGTGCTTCCTGCAGCATCTTCATACCTGTCAGCATCTTCATATTTATTGAGGCCAGGAAGCCAGTGATTCCATCTTCCAGTGTGCCAGCTTTGCATGGTGAAATCTGTGGCTCCCTGTTTCTCCCCCAAATGCCTATTTCATTTGTTCCCATTTAGCAATCATTGACATAAGCTATTTGCGAGGGCTTAACTTTATGCAGATGTTTTAGAAGACATATCCTGTGCTCCTGAACTGCGTGATAGTGGCTATTTGCCACACACACAAAATACCTGCTTCTGAAAAACCCACAGCCAAAATTGCCTTAAATATTTGTGCAATCATCCCTTATTATTAGTCAGAATTAGAAAGTCATTAGCTGTAATGAATATTTGGAATATTTTAGCCATTTGTATATTTAGGCCTTGTTGCTACGTTTGTTATTGATAGCTGGGTTATGCACCATTGTACCATACTTGATTTCTTGTACTGAAATTTTAGCATGTAACTCATTTGGTTTAAAATTTTCCACTTGAAGGTTTTGTTTGCTTTTAATGGTTTTTATACATCAGATTAATAATTATCATTCTTATTTGGTCTCCCTTTGTCTGATGTCTTTATTGTAGTATACTTATTGACTTTTGGGTGGTTTGTGCTAAGTCTGTAGTATTGAGGTTATAAAGAAAGTCCAGTTGAAGCTGCAATGTCCAGTCAGTTTTAGTCTAACCTCATGGACCCCTTACCAATTCTCAAATGGTTAAATGTAAAAAAAACACACAATGTGAAAAAGTCATTTATAAAAATTCTAAAAGACATTTTTTCTCTACTTACCTCTGATCCAACCCCAAACTTTGTGTCCCACACTGATCAGCACCGCATTGTCACCGGCAGCCATGAGTCAGTGGTGGAGCCGGATGTGGGATGCAGGGGATCGGAGCCCTCCCAGCTTGTGTCTCACTCGCTGTCACTGGGAGAAGCCTTTTATAGGGCAGATCAGATGATGCCTTGTACATTGCCCCTCCCTGCAGAGGCTGGCGAGATGCCTGAAACTGGTGAGCAGGGCAGAGAGGAGACCCCAGTTGTTGGATCCCCAGTGGTGATGAACAGATTTTTTTTCTCCTTAACTGGAGGAAAATGGCAAGAACGTAGATTCTACGTCCTTGGGTGGTAATGATAGGAGAGATGAGCACATTGAATCTACGACTTGGCATTCTAAAGGGTTAATACATTCATGATTAATGTAAATATTCGTTATATTAACTTGACAAGTGTGCTTTAGCTGTTCCTGAGGCAGGAATGTTTACTGCTAATTCATTGTGTAAATTCAAATGTGAAAATATGTAAAGGAATTAGCATAATAAGATTTAAGTTTAAGTTTAATTGAACTAGTTACTATTATACAATGTACCATTTCTGACCTTAAACAGCTTCACAGTTATGGAAAAAAATCATCTAAGACCTTGTTTACAGAATATTTAAACTGTGAAGTTTGGCACACGAGGCGTTTTGCGTAGAGGTCTGAGGGAAGTTTGAAGGCAATTACTGTAATAGATAACTGTCATACATTTAAATATCTTTGTCGCCTGCCAGCTACCTACTCAGTGCCTTCAGATGGTTTCTTGTTTGACTAATATTGGTCTGTCTCAACTGCATTTTAACGGCCCAAAAGATGTCCAGAGCATCTGCCAAGTTCCAGTTCTCAAGTATTGAAGAATATAAGACCAATGTTTTCAAGTTCTTTACTTAGTGAGTATAACTTAAATGCACAATCCATTAACTTTTCCTTCCTTACATTTACACAGCTCATCAGATCCACTTCAAAAAATATGTTTTTTCAATAAATCTATCATAAGAAGCTCTTTTGTGCTAGTGACGTGGTTATATTGTGGATAATGCTCTTTGAAGGCTGTTATTACTGATAACCAACTCTTCTACAGCAACATAAGAATTTTTGCCTGAGAGCAGGCTTTCTGTTTAGCTCTATACTATGAGGCATCGCAAGTTGCCCCAAGGGAAACTACTAAACAAATCTAAGGTATTGACAAAATAGAACAAATAATAAATCTGGCAATGATATATATATATATATATATATATATATATATATATATATTGCTAGAGGTCACCTTTAATGGAAAAATGTATTTTTAACCCTTTAAGTGCCAGCCTACCTGCAGCTTTTGTCACCCTCTGTTGCCAGACCATGTTTCACTATCTTGCGCTACACATGTTCAACTGTGTGTTTTGAAAGGATTTCCAGGGATTTCCCAGGAAAATTATATATTGTCTGGGCTTCAACATGAAATGTCTTGTTTGGCCATTTTTTAGTGTATTCTCAATACTTTTTGGTAAAATATGTGCAAAAAAAGTTTGTCAATAAAACTTTATTGCGTGCGAAACCCCAATTTCTCCCGGTCACAGCGGTACCACATATGTATTGGTAGACATCCTTTCCTGCCCAGGAGACTCCCCCAAACTGAAACAGAGCTTTAGAAGATTTTCAGATAAAATACAACTGCGCTATGCGCTATGCGCACCTTGCAGTTTTCCAGAAAACCAACCCTTTACATTTGAAATACCCCCAACAAACTATATATTCTCTGGAAGTACACGCCTCAAGCTTTCTAAACATACCAAGCTTGTTTATGTGGGCTTAGTTTTCTGGAAGTAATCCCTCAATGTATTCTTTGGTTGCACAAAGTTTCCCTAAAAAAAGAATAAAAAGGAAGAATCAAGCTGCATTTTCCTAAAAAAACTATATGCAAACAAGAAGAAAACAAGTAAAATCTCAAAAAGCAACATGCCCTGAACAGAATGATACCCAACATGCATAGGTACTGTCAAAGGAAGAGTTGGCAAACACCACAAAGTAAAGCATGTGCATAACAGTAATTTTACTTGAAAATTTCAGCTCTGCAGACAAAGTGCACACCTTTCAATTTTTCAACCAAAACAACCCTTTACATTTGGATTATCCCCGATAAACCATATATTCCCTGAAAGTACACATGTTAAGCTTTCTAAAACTACCCAGCTTGTTGTAGTAGGCTCACCTTTCTGGAAGAAATCCCTCGAAGAATTCTTAGTTTGCACAGGGTTTCCCTAAAAAAATGAATAAAAAACTGAATAAAAAACATGTTTTCCTAAAATATAAATATGCAAACAAGAAAAAACAAGCTAAATCTGAAAGAGCAAGGTCCCCCGAGCAGAACAATACCCAACATGCATAGGTACTATTAACCTTTTTAATTGCCAGCCTACTTGAAGTTTTGTCACTCTCTGTTGACAGGTAATTTTTCCCCATTCTGCGCCATGTTTAACCGCGATTTTTGCTGGAATTTCCAGGACAATTATAGATATATATTTTGCATCAGAGTTTAGGCTTTAACATGAAATGTCTTGTTTGTAATTTTTCTACTGTTTTTTTTTAATATTTTTGTGTAAAAAAACAAAAAAAGTAAATAAATAAATATTTTTTAGACAATTGTCTCCTTTATTTTAAATAAAACATTAAATTTGAGAAAACCATATTGCATGTGAAAGCCCAATTTCTCCCGATTACAACGGTAACACATATGTATCGGTAGCCCCCCCATTCTTGCCCAGGAGACCCCCAAACTGAAAATAGCACTTTATAACATTTACAAATAAAATACTACTACTATCCACACTGTAAACATAAGGGGTTAATTTAAAAAAAAATGACATAGGGTCCCCCCTCCTGGGGGGAGACCCATTTTTTGGGGGAATTTTAAGGGTTAAAAACCCTTAAAACTCCCCCAAAAAATGATATGCCCTGGACCAGCTATGGGGGCTTGTAGAACAGGGTGCAAGGGGGCCAGCTTTGGTGGCCCCCCACCCTGCAGGCTACAAGCCCACATAGCCATAGCCCGGGCTCTTCTGCCCCCCGGGCTTTGTGGAGGCAGGAAATTGGGGGTGCTAGCCGCATGTGACTTGCCAGCCCCCAGCCTTGTGAACTGATATAGGGATCTCATGGATCCCTTACCAGTTCACAAGGGGTTATGTGTAAAAAAAAACACAGAAACAAGCAGAAAAAATATTTTATTTATTTTTTTTACTACTTTTTAATACTTATCTCCCATCCATCCCTGTGTCCCACGCTGATCAATCTGTCTTTTGATCTTCTGCTGCTGCTGGAAGCCTTTTATAGCTGCTGGGCAACAGAACATAAGCGGTTAATTTGAAAAAAAAATGGGGAGGACCCCATTTTTTTTTTATTTTAAGGGTTAAAAACCCTTAAAACTGGTATAGGGGTCTCATGGAGGCCCCCCCAGTGAAGAGGAGACCCGACGGGAGGCAGTGTGGCCACAGGTAAGTAAATGTCATTTTTTTTTTTTTTTTACAGTTTGCTGCGGCTGCTGAAGCAGGGGGGGTGCTATTCCAGGGGGTATCCTGAAGCCATCCAAGCCCCCACGGGGGATTGGATGGCACCAAATTAAAGAGGAGACCCGGACGAATCCAACGAGGGGTCAGGTGAGTATTTTTTATTTTTATTTTTTTAACTAGCAGGGGGGAAACTTAGATTCTATGTGGTTGGCACTTAAGTGGAGTAGAAGCGAGCACATAGAATCTACATGATTGGCACTGAAAGGGTTAAAGCAGACGAGGACTCTCTTTAGATCTCTCTTTAGCTGCAGTAATTCATTTGCACATCCGCTGTTTGCAGAATCTTATTATTGAATGACTACATTTCTGTTGGTCAATCCAAAATGTGAACAAACCTCAAACCTGGTATTTTTAAGAAAGTAAGTGAGGTTTTGACTTTCTTAGGGGAATATTTATATGTGAATAATTATGAACGGGTATTTGGTATCTAAATAAAAAAAAAAATCTTCCATCTAACTTATTTTCATTAGTTCAAGTGAGAATAATAAACAAACAACTAAAAAGTATGTCTTTTTTGTAATACAAAATGTATGTTTTCCAATAAAATTATATTGGATATAAAAGCCCCATTCTTCTTGGTTACAATGGTACCACATATGTATTGGTAGACACCCTTTCCTGCTCTGCTCTGCACCAGCATGACCAGAGCCGGAAGCCATGAGGAGTGGGATGTCGTCATCCCACTCCTCTTACAAAAAGCTGTATCTGTGTCTGTAGGTTCGGCAGTTGATTTTGAGTCAATTTTTTTAACATAAAAAGATCCAAGTGGAGCTATATGCCTGTTACTAACCATGCCTCTGGACCATCCATCTGGTCTGATGAGAGTCACTTAATAAGACCTTCGAAAAATCTGTCTTCGAATATCTTCAAACATCGAAACACAAGCACATCTGAAAAGCACTAGTTAAAATAAATAAATATATATATATATATATATATATATATATATATATATATATATTTATTTATGTTTGTTTTCTACTGTACATGGTCAGTTCATTGTATTATGTGGTTTATTCATACCACATAATGATCATATAGATCAAATTGAATAGAAACAGTGATCCTACAAATAATGACCAACACTGAAGTATTTGGTTTCCATGGAGACTATCCTATTCACAAATATATATTGTTATGTGGTTTTCTTTCTGTTGACAGAATCGGAGAAAGCAGCACATTCCTACAAGAGTGGGCTTGTGATATTCCAGATATGGTAACATCTATCTGGCTGTAGTGATATCTACTTCTTTTAATTGTTTTATAGCAAACTGAATGTCCATTATTTGTTGCACTTTCAAAAAATGTAGACTATGAGGAGGACTACAGGGGCTCACCCTATTATAACATACAAATATTACTATTATTTGTTGGGTTTATAGCACTTGAAATATCTGACAGTATTCCAATCACTACAAAAGGTAGTGTAGGCCATGCTCCCCTGCGTAGAACTGCCTAATCGATCATTACTTGCTAATCCCATCCTAAAAAATAGTATAATCATTGTTTTGAAACTGTACACCATCAATGGAGTACTAAGCCTTTACACATGACCAAAACTAAATCATGTTTGACTACGTTGTATCCAATGCCTAACATACAGATCACTGGGGCTGTTAGCACAATGTGAATAGGAGCAGCCAAGGTAGGGGTTCTTTTTAGGATGGGGCGGGGCTGAGTGATTAATTCCTATCAAACACCAGCTCCTTTCACAACCTTGAATGATCTTTTAGGACTTTTAGTGCCTTTGTTAGACAAATACCATTTGCAATCTCTTGGTTTCACAGTAAGACCGGTTCAATTAACTCAACTTATGTCAATGAGCTGTTCAAACTGTAAATGCATTGGAGGCACTTAGTGGTTTTATGCAATCCTAAGAAATTGATGTGTGTACTTTCTGGATTGGTAAATATCACACAATGGAGCAGCACATGTGTCTTCAGGCTGTAAAGTGCATTTCTGGCTCACTAACATGAGTTTATATTCATACATTTATAATATGATCTGCAATGCTTTCTATTAGTAAACTGAAGTGGACAAAAATGATATTCGCCAGGGTTTCTTGACTGAAAAGTCTTTCCACCTCAGTTGACCATAAATGTGAAAGTTGTTAAAGATTTGAAAGTCCGTCTACACATAATAAAGGGCCAAGCATATTTTTTCAAATCCTGTTCACACTATTTGAGACGTATGCATTCTCTAAGTGAGGTGCAAATGTTTCCAATGAGGTAAAGGCTTTTTCCTCAAAATAGTAAAAAACAGACCCCCATGGGGTAATTCCTTATGTAGAGGATCTCTGCAAAAGTCTCCTTTCACACGGAAGTAGGGCATAGCATTAGAAATAATACGCCTTGCTCCTGTGTAGCCACAATTTACCAACATTTTAATAGCAATGGCATTTTTGATGGCTATTTACTGTACAGCGATTGCAAAAATCCATATCCACAATCATCACGCAAGTATGTGGAAGGGCCCTTAGAATGCAATGGGCCATGTTACAATGGACCATGTTTTTTTTTATACCTTCTTTCTTCCTTCATTTGTCCCTTCTTTTTTCTTTCTTTTCTTTCCTTCCTTTTGTCTTTCTTCTTCCCTTTGTTCTCCCCTTCCTCCTTCCTTTTCCCTTTTGCCATTTCTTTCCTTTCTGCCTTCGTTCTCTTTCATTTTCCTGCATTCCTGCATGGGGTAATTCATTGTGTAGTGGCTCTCTGCAAAAAAAGAGAGTTAGTAGTGAACAAATTTGCAATAGCTATTTGCTATACAGTGATTGCAAACGCCATTGTTGCTAAAACTCCATATGCATGGCTGTTTGGGGGCAAGGGCGATCGGCCTGCAATCACCACGCAAGTATGTGGAAGATCTTAGAATCCAATTTGCCTGTTTCAATGGCATGACTACGTCATTCGGCAAATGGCTCTCATTGTTTTCATTGGTTTCATTTCATTGTTTTCAATGGTGAGCGCAAGCTGCCGCATAACCTGCATCCCCAGGCTCTGCTTGGTTCTTCCCCTCCTTTCCTGTATCAGGACTCCTTCTAACCTTCTGTCATGCTACTCTCACTTCTCAAGCTAGGACACTGACCAAATGCCTGTGATGGAATGTCTGCCTGGATGGGATTCACCCGGTACAAGGAGTTCTTGTTGTTTCTTTCAACTCTACCACTGTCTCTATAACTTTACTAGTTCCTGGATCAGGACTCCCTTAGAGTGCTTCAGACTGCGTGGGTGGGAGGTTCCTAGTTCTGTTACTCGTAAACCTAAACCTCCAACATGGGACTACATCATATAATAACCTTCTGTCAGGCTGCTCTCAACTTCTTAAACTAGGACCCTCACCAAATGTTTCCTGTGGTGTCTGGGTGGGAGACACCTAGTACAGGGCTACTTTTTTGCTACTCAACCTTTATCTTTACTTTCTTTTCCTTTCCAGAAATCAGGATTCTCCCAACCTTTTCTGCCCTTCTTTATAGTCTGGATCTGCTGCCATTGCTGAGCAGTTAGTCCCCCCCCCCATGTTGTATCCATGTAGCCTCTCAGCCACAACAAATTCCTAGGATGTACCTAGTGAAACAAATCTGAATACAGCAAAACACACAAATCCTGTACCATTTTATAGACATCAAAGTGACCGAAACATTTTTGTTGTGCCTAGAGTTCGGCTTTATTATTGACGACAGAAATATTACTAGCTTACTGGAGATTTATTTAACTGACTGTTCAGCAAGAAAGTATACAAGATTGATATTGACTTTTCCCCCCTCAGAGATCAATATTTATATCTTTAAGGCAAAAAATCATCAAATCATAATTCTTTATATCACTTAATTTCAGTAAAAAAAAATTAGAATCTTTGAGTTCATTATTGATAGTAGCTTCAGAAAAAGATGACTATCACAAAGCATCAACTACAGTGTAACATATGGTTTGTATCTTCATTTTTCAGACAGATGCAAAAAGGTCTGGACATCTAGAATACATAACACTGCAGGAAAGAGCAGAAAGTGTCTGCAGCTACTGAGAAAGTCATTTATTTTATATGCTTCACAGTGATCCAAAAAAGACCAGTTGAAACCAATGTTCAAATGTTCAAAACCAACAGCTTTTGAGCTTATTCATTTGTCATAGCACAATATGTTTAGATATCTATCAAAAGTATACAGAGATTTTTCTGATTTTGTTTCGAAAAGTAAACTGATCAAGGATACAACAAGTTTATAGGTTAGTGACCAATACTCCCACGCAGATGACTTTAGAATACATCCCAAAGCCTGTACAGCCTTTCTTTTAACCTACTGTACATCATGCAGCCATGATTCATACAAGAAACTGCTGTCAGAGGTTGATGTATTTGCTATATGTGAACCTGGGGGCTTATTTACGAAGCCAATTTCTCAGTGCAGCATTAAAGGGAACAGGGCTTGCCGTGTGTACCAAGCATTCACCCAATAGCATGAAGTCAGACACATGGCATTATAAAACCCTAGCAAGGTCAAGCACAGCACACCCACTACAGTATACACTGTGTCTCACAGCCATGTGCTGCTGAATGCAGCTCTCCACAGTATAATCTGATGTGCCTGATGGTGCAGAGATTTACTAGTATTGCAGCCGAATACAGCCAATACACATACTTCTGTGATATATTTTCTGTGTATAACATACAATATGTTATATATAATATAGGTACTGAAAATATGTTTAATGTGGTCCTAAATTCTGAAAAGATAGCTGAAGTGATGTGCAGTGGGTATACTAACACTTCTAGATCTAGCTCTATGGTTAACCACGATTGCACGTGTTGATCAGACCTATTGATTGTCCATCTGATCAAACCGACCAATCGTACCCCCCCGTGTGTCACCGCAATTGTTCAATTGGCAACACGCGTGGCTATAAGCTGCTGCCACCAGAACACAAACAGTGTTCACCTCTATATAAGCCACACACAACACAATCAGATCGAATGGATCGATCGACCCACAACCACTTCCAGGCAGGGGCGATCAAGTGTCCTAGGCAAGTAAGGTAGCCAGGCCCTTCAGAAATAGTGTGAGCATTTTAGATCCTTAATTCAGAGCATCAGTGAGCCAGTATTTTTAGAATTTATTTAAACAAACACAAAAACAACAAGAAAACGATGCAAAGTGATAAAAACTGAATTTACTATAAAACACGGTAAATGTGGTTCAATCAAATCAATTGCCTCTCAGTCCTAACACGCTTTCTGGTCTTCTCCTTAGATGTTAAAAGGGAGCGTCTGTCACTCTTGATGGTAAGATTAGAGTGTCTCTCTGCCCATTCTGAAGCTCACCTTATTCCCTCTAAGTTTCTGACCCCTCCTATGGGGCAGAGCGATTGGAGTCACCCACTGTCTGATTGGTTCATCTGGAATTCTCCATCTTTGGGTACCTGAAAGTTCCATATGATATCCCACATCTGTTCTGGGTTTCCAAAGGGAAGAGGGATGGAGGACATTCCATGGAAGGGGGACAGGGGCAGGATATAGTCCTTGTCTCTGCTGGGTGATTCTGATAACTCTCCCTCATTACTTTGTTTATGCTGCACAGTTTTATGAGGGCAGAAAGTCATTCCAGCCGACTCTGTGTGCATGCAGGGGGTTTTATGGCAGGCAGGAGGGGGAGAGTTATACAGAGCAGAGGGGTCAGCCAAGGTCTATATATATAACAACCAGGGCTCCCAATTCTGCCTCCTGCACTGCGCTGCCAGCGGTGTTAGTGTTTTTTAGTTGTTAAATCGAGCGGCCCGGAGGTTTGGGGAAGGGGCTGGCGATTTGAGTAGCGTCTATCGCAGGTGAGTGTGAGAGGTCTGACAGTGATGTATGCTTCCTGTGTGTCAGGGCGGCTGCCGGCCGGGGCCGCTGGACGCACGGGAGCACGTGGTGCGGAGGGGGCAGATGACATCATCCACCTCATTTTCTTTACCAGATAAGCCGTGGAACGGAGGGGAGAGGGCACTGACACCTTGAGAAAGTGGTACGCCACGGAACGCGTGGGGGATAGAGGGTCTTAGCCATACAGCGGAGTGGTCTCCTTTTGAGGTGATATTGTTCTATTGGTCTTTGTTTGATTTCTCTTTCTTTGGATGATGAATTTAAAATTAATATAGGCAGGAGCACTTAAGCACTATTTTCACTATATTTGCATTGTTAGCACAATTATTAAATAATGGATATTTTTAGGGTTTATATATACATTTTGTAGTTTTCTGAATTAATTGCACGTTTAAAGGAGACACAACCACTGTAGAGTTTTTAAATATGAAATATTTTGTATGTCATTTGTTAAATGTAGTAGATTGTTAGTATATATGTTTTTAATCTATTAAATAATCAGATAGCTTGATCAGTTTTTTCATGCTGGCTCAATTGGGATCCTGTGGTAACTGGAACCACACTTTTTGTTAGGATTGTCTGCATTTTTGTGCATGCTTTTGGATATTTCGGGCTGGGCACAGCATATTTCGAATATTTAGGGTGGTGTGGGATCTTGTGGTTTATTTGGGATATTAGTTGTTAAATCAGACGCTGCGTGCCACTGAGGCCAAAGAAGTAGCACTGTGTTTCACTGACGCTTCTAAAATTGGGCTCCCCAATTAAAACATTTTTTTAAATTTTTGGTGGTGTCTTCATTGGTTTCCCAACCCGGCAGACCTGCAAAGAGTATGCTGTCCGACAGAGAAACAAATAAAGACGCTGGTGGGTTCTTCTTTTTAACTGTATTTTTTCTTTGCTATCTGTTTGGGAACTGGCGTGGGATCCAAAGGACCCCTATACCAGTTCACAGGGTAGTGGGAGCCAAAACAATTGTATCCAGCATTCAGGAGTACTCAATACCGAAAATTGGGGACTACCTGGCCAAAGGACTTCCGAACCAGATAGACCCCACTCCGACTCCCACTAGTAAAGAGCTCCCAGCCTAATTTTGAGTGCTCAATAATGCAACCTCTGTACCTTTTCATTAATATTTTGTGATACACAACAATGTTTTTCATTTAATTGTTTCATTACAAAGTTACAAAACATAAAAAAGAAAAACAATATACAAGACAAATGTAAGTTAGTAAATATATTTTATTTAATGTTTCTCTTACGCCCTCGTTTTTGTTTAAATATTGAGAAGATCAATTTTAAAGCATAGAAACTAACAAAAATATTTACAATTAATGGTTAATAAAGTTATGTTTTACAGAGAAGTTTATTAATCTAAAATGACCAAGGGGAACTGGTATAGGGGTCCCCTGGACCAGTTCACCCCAAGTGAAACAGAAAGAAGAGTCCACACAAAAAACTTTTTATTTTTCTCAATTTAACTTATACTTACCTGCCCCCCTCTTCCATCTTCTGCCGTCTTCCTCCTCCTTGTCCTTCTTCAGTGCTCTTTGGGGCCCCCTCCAGCCTGTAGATGTGGTAGCACTGGCATCAGAAGCTGACAGCTGCACCGCCATTTAGTTGAAGGGGAACATAGGTTACCCTTCTTTCATCTTCCCTATTCTGTGAGGGACTAAAGTGAGGGCCAGGGATCCGACTTTTATACTTAGTTGCGTCCCCTCCATGGAAACTCCCAGATGTCATATAAGGGCAGCGGCCTAGAGAGGATTTTCCTATTCTTCCCCTCCCCCTTCCAGGGAGGCCCCACCTCTTAATATAAAAGTCGCTCCCCACGCATTTAAAAAAATGTAAAACATATTGGGGCGTGGTCAAAATTTTAATTCCCAGCAAATATTTTCTTTTAAAAATGTGTTGGGCCCCCCCCCCCCAAGCATTACCAACCCAGCAAATTAAGCATAGGGGCTTGTAATTATAGTGCTCAAGCCCCTATGCCCTATAGCACAGGTCCGGTGCCCCGGTGCTATTACCGGGATCATCCACACCACACTGGCCATTGGTGGTGCCGGTAATTGAGTATTAACTGGTATAGGGGTCCATGGAACCCCTTACCAGTTCATTTGGAAAGTGTAAAAAATAACACACACATGTTTGCAAAAAAAAAAAAAAAAAAGTTATTCTTCTTAATAACTTATACTTACCTTCCCCCTCTGGTCTCCTTTAAATGAATGCTTTCGGGGCATCTAAGGATACTCCGCTAGCATTTAGAAAGGAGTGGAACACAGGTTCCCCTCTTGTTCATCGTAGCATGATGTTGTTGGGCTTCTTTGGAATCTTCCCGATGTCACTTACAAAAGGTGAGGGGCCTAGAGGGTGGCAAGTGAAAATCCCCTCTAGTCCACTCCCCTTCTGTGACATCAGTAATGACATCAGGGAGTTTCCATGGAGGCCACCAAGTATAAAAGCTCCCTTACTTCAGTCGCTCGCTGGGTAGCTGGTAAGGACCTGAAATTTGTGGTTCGGGTTAGCTCAACACTAGCCACCATCCCTGTACCTTCTTTTACCTGTCACATGACCTTGCTGGAATACTTCCATGCAGATGCATGGCAACGGCCACCACAAATAAGTATTCTTTTGAATGTCTGTAGTGGAACTAAGAGGCCTCAGCGGCACTCAGGGGCAGATTTAACAACTGAAAAAATGCTAAAGCCGATGTGGCCGCCGGCTAGCGTCTTATTTATCTATAGCTCCAAAAATTATGTAGTACCGTGCGCTCTGGTTGAAGCAGATCCCATAGAGCACAATAAGCAGAACTTGATATGCTTATAATTAATATTACACACATTTATTTGTACAGAACTTGCATTGGGACTTGTCAGTAATTGAAACACAGGACCTATGTGAGACAAAATGGATTTAAATGGCTTCTTTTGCTTAATAATAATGATATGGATACCAACAACTAAAATGCAGCTTAAACACACTGTAATTTTGTCCCCAGCAGTGATTTATTGTAATTGTAGCCAGAAAAATACAGCATCAAAGATTTAAAGGAGGAAAACATTCATAATGCTGAGGAGCACTGGAGAAACCAGCAGTACAAAGTGGTACTTGCAGGCACTGACATAGGCCGGCCAATACATCAGTGCAACAATCAAAGCTAATTTTAGCATTCCGCGCAATGCCTGTTAGTGTCAATGTAGTACCTAGTACAGCACCAGATTAGATGGGTATGCTGGAGCTCCAAAGCGAGCGGTATATAGCCACAAAACAATTGCTAACAGATGCACATCATAAATAAGGCCCTAATAGTTTTGAAGCAGAAATTACGTACTTATATATATAGATCTATATATTTATTTATTTATACCGTATACATTTTGTTCATTCCAGCCACCAGCCCCTCCCTTTGATTATCCTTTCCCATTTGCTCAATTTACATCCACATTTGAAATTTAAGCAATTTCATTTTCTCCATCAATGATACTAAAGATTACTTGATATCTATTTATTACAATTATAAACATACATGCATATTGCTTGGCATCTGAATAGAACAGCCCTAAACGTACAGAGCAGACCTTTAAATGTTGCTCTTTCTGTGGTTCCCCATTGAATTAGAGATGTTTTCAATTCCAATATTGGTGTTCCCAACTTTTTGTCATTATTTTGGCTTCCTCAGGAAAACCAGAAGGACACCATAGAATTGTGTGTTCGATACCAATGAATATCTTGTTATTTTTCATTCCTCATGTATTCATATGATATAAATTTTGTAATAATAATGGCTAATCACCCTAGCGCCATGCAGCCTGCATGTAGCCTTTGAAAAGATATTACACAATTCATCTGATTTGAATAGAAGAAGAGCAAAAAACAAGAATTCAGTAGTTTCCTTCTTTTCCACTGAGGAGGCCAAAATAATAGCAGAACGCCTTGGAGCACTGATAAGGGCTTTTTTTGCAGAAACCACCAACAGATCAAATGAAAGGACATTGTTTTAAAATCTGCACTGTGCTACAAGGACTGTTCTATGCAAATGCTAATATGCATGGAATTGTATTTAGTAACCAATAAAGTAAAAGAATTTGATTATATTACAAATGTGGATTGGGAATGTAATGAGTTTTAAAGACAATTAAAGGACAAATATCATTTGCATCCTCTTCTGGCGACGGGCTGAAGATATTTTCTTCATAATCTCACACAGTCCTTATCAGTCGAGGAAAACACAGTTGAGTGGCTGTTACATTGTATGGTACATTGTACCACCAACAGTCACAGTGATGCTTCCACACCCGCTCTATCTACTGCAATGGAGGGGGTGTTGGACCTGCCCCTATTGCAGTGAGCAAATAAAAAAGGGTAAAAGGGCAATGGGGAGTCAAACTTAGCAGCAAACTAGAGGGAGGGTCTATCTGACAGTATTAGAGCAAGGAAGGGCCACTGCATTTTCCTGGTAGCAAACTGCAGGCAATCAGATTGGTTCCAGCTCTTTATAATCTGGTGGAGAAGTAACTCACGGCTAAAGGGACATACCTCTTTCCCCCGAAATGCGTTGTGAGTGACTCTTCTCAGGTTATAGATGACCAATTAGATGTAACGTTTTATTTACTTCTCTACTGGATTATAGCAAACTGGAACCCATCTTCTTGCCCAAAATTCAAGTGTACCTACTCTGGCTTTACGGATATTGGATAAAAATCAAATAATTTAGAGCAAACCCCTTTTTTCTTGAGCACCATTTTCTGTTTTCTAGTTTTCTCAAGTACCACCTGAATAGTAGGAATAGGTTGTTACTGTGATTTCCAGAAAATAAGACAGGCCCTCATAATATTTTTTTCCAAAATACTTGCTAGGGCTTACATTCAGGGGGTGTCTTCTTTTTCCATAAAGAATCTACATTCGTTCTTCATTTGTATTCAAAACTTGATGTAGCTACCGTAATATCGCCTTCCAACTCTCCCTCCCCCCCATGTTCCTGGAGGGTGGCACTCTCGCTATGGGCATTACTGCGCCTATAGTGGGCTTGGGGCAGATGGGCATCGCTGCAGAGTGTGCAGCATGTGGCCCGCGGCATACTTACAAGTCTTGGCTCCTGCATGCGTCTCTCCGGCATCTGCGTATCTCCACAATATGACACAGGCTGTCATGTGATACCTGTGTCATTTTGGCATGGGGGGTTGCTAGCACAGAAGAATACCTGGAACCCTGGGTAAAAAATGGCCCTGACCATGATGAGGGGGCTTCTGGGCCTGGTGCCCCATAAATGATACACTAAACCGATCCACTAGTGCTAAAAAAAATAAAAATAAAAAATAAACAACCAAAAAAGCATTCTTTTAAAAAAGTGAGAGAAAAATATGCACGTTTCTGAATCGCCCCTTTTATTCATTATTTGCAACATCATCCTAACCTTGTTGAGTGTTTGAATGTTTCTGCTTAGTCGAGACCATGAGCATTTGTGATAATAGATGAATGCAGTCTCAAATAATCAGTGTGATTCTGCTATCAGGCCCAGCCAGAAATCACATAGATTAAATTGGACCAACAGTCTGTATTTGTTTTTTCCCCTGTAACCCTTTGTGAACTGGTATGGAAATACCCTATACTAGTTCAAAGGGCGTGAGGGGCGTGAGGGCTTTCCAAGGGCAGCTCACTTCTTGGGTTATAAAGAGCCCCTCCCTAAAGCAGGGATCACTTGCTGCCGAGCTGGCAGAGAAAAGGATATGTGTCCTCTGCCAAGCTGCAGAGCAGGGAGTGGCAGAGAACACCCCCGCCCTGGATGATAACGAGGGAATTGAGTTTCTAGGTTTGTTTTTTTAAAATATGGCAGGGAAAAATTGGATTAAACAAATTCCAAGGATTCAGCTTTGACTTTTCCCTTAAATTCAGAGTAAATTCTCATTTGTCCGAATTGGGTCACTCATCTCTGCTCCACTGTGGCAGGGAGCACTGTCAGGCGAGCTGGCAAGGCAGAGGGTCTGTGTATTCTACCCAGCTGCAGAGTTGGGAGTTGTGGGGGACAACCACAACAAAGTATAGCGGGGGGTGGAATTGAGTTTCTTGGCTTGTTTTTTTAACTATTTCAGAGAAATCAGCTCTTAATGTGACCTTACATGCAGAAACATTTTAGTAATTCTCAGTGTAGTTTCTAAACTGACTGGACTAGTTATACCTCTAGTATATGTAGAATACATAACAAAAAACATTTACTAACTAAAGGTGAGCAAACTTTTTAAATGTTCGATTCACCGAATTTCCCCCCAACAAGCTTGTTCATAAAACAATTAAAAAGTATCCTTACTCCAGTCCCTGTTTCAGTGCCAGATCACGTCCTCATCCTCTGGCGGCCGATATGGCCGATATGTGGACCAACATCCACTGCCCCTCGCTGGGCTTGTGGCATCTCACAGACCGCCACAGAAAGGGGTCATTTATACTGGTAAGTTATCTGATGTCAGTTTACTCTGCCAGTATAAAAGGCCCCTTCCTGCAGTGGGGAGTCAGATGTCAGTATTTTTTTTAAATAGCATGGCTACACTTATCCAAGTATAATTAGCCCAGGCACCAGCTCTGAGGGCTAGTAGACCAGGGCACGGATAACCATACTTGCTGCGGGCTCTTCTGCATCTCCTTGGCTTTGGGGGGGTTGCAGAAAATAGGGGGTCGGTAATAGCAAGTCACCCGCTTTCTGGAAGTGACTTGCCAGCCCCTCCTGCCCTGTGAACTGGTATAGGGATCTCAAGGACCCCTTACCAGTACAAGTGTTAAATGTAATAAAACACACAGAAGTAAAAATAATTTTATTTCTCCTCCACACTTTGTACTTACCTTACCCTAGACCCTACCTTGCCCTACACTCTTTTAGGTCCACAGGTGATCTTTAGCTAAAATACTGTCAATTTGATAAAAACTTCAGGTTGAGGAATTTAAAGAAAGAGAAGGCATTTAAGATAAAGAAGATATGAAAAGCTGAACATAAAACCAAAGCGCGATAACAGGGAGATTGAACAGCCTTTAGAAAACGAATCGGGTTTTACATTACAGTTTAAACATCAGCAAAGATATAGTGAAAATGATGCTCTACAATATGTGGCAAGGTTATGAATTGCATGATTTATATCAGAGAAGACTACAAGAAACCAATGCTAGCTTTTTGAATTAAAGTGTACTACCTGGGATGATGAGCACACAGTAAACTCAATGCCAGTTGAAATATTGCCATTTTACTTACTATTGTACATGTAGAACAATATTTTAAAAGCAATATACACAGTTTCCTTATCTTGTATTTTTGTCTAAAACAGAGAGAGGCTGTTTTAATTTTGAGCACTGATCCCCAACCTGTAGCTCGGGAGCCACATGTGGCTCGCAGGCCCTTGCTGTGTGGCTCACAGACTACTTGGGGTCAATGAGTTGGGCATGTGGAGAAGAATGCCAGCTTACCTTTCTTTGCAGGTTCTAGAGATACACTTTCCATTGAGTAATGTGCTGGAAGCTGCAGGTAAGCAGACTGATACGTTAATACTCTTGGCTGCCATTTAACCACCTAGGAGATGGAGGATCTTGTTCTGAAGGTGCAAGCATTTTATGAGGTGGGGAGATTCACGCAATTTCTTAACAACAAATGTGGTTAAAGATCACCTCTCAGTGATGAGTGTGGCTCTCAAGGTAAAGAAGCTTGGAGCCCCCTGATTCAGAGGGTCATTTATTTAATGGAGAACTCTCTGCTGTTTGACTATAGTCAGGAAAGTAATGGCTCAAAACAGATGTGAAAGAAGCTTTTTTAGCTTGTTAACTCATGTCCCTTTCCCTTTATTTACTAATTTACTCCAACCATGTAATGTTAGAGCACTTAAAGTGTGACACTGTTGGGGAAAGATATGTGATCTCCCCCCCCCCCCCCCCCCGATGTAGTAAAACTAGAACCAGCCAAAATATACCATAAGGACATAGGGTGTGAAATAGAATAATAGATAATTATATCATACTTTTAAGATAGACACAAACCTCCCATAAAATCAATTAAAAGCCGATGGGATGCAGATGACCCGCCCTGGTACCACCAATTTACAGTATATAATTTAGAAACAACATAAATATAATAATGTACATATCTTCTGGGCCTGCTGAAAACTGTAAAGTGACAAACACCAATCAAAAATGATCAATTACTGATATTCAGGAATGTCCTACCAAACCATGAAAGTGCATGGATATAGTGAATAGATAACTCTAAATAAATAACTAAACCAAATGCAAAAAAGGGACATAATGACATTACACTTTGGCAGATGATCACCTTCATGATTAACCAATAGTAGTAGGGTGCAGACCCCATTGGGTTCCGTGATTCTTGGCCATTTTCTCAAGGCAATGGCTTTTTACAGGTCTTATTTTGCAGAACGCGGGCCACCCTATTCTGATGCCTTACTGTGCACTGGTGCCACGCAAAGTCTGGAGACAATTTTTATCTAATGAAAATAGCCTGCCTTTTTATTTTTTAATTGTATTTTTTCAGTTTTAAGTGTTTTACCAAATACGGTGAAATACAGCTTTTAAGGGCATTCCATTTAACAATGAAACTGTCTGCAGTTTTTTATTTTTTTTTGGCAGTTTTTTGTTAGATACATTTTTAATGTAATGAAGAGTAGCCTGACTTTTTATTTTTTATTGTATTTTTTTCATTTTAAGTGTTTTACCAAATGGCACTTATGTAAGGCATTCAGAATAACATTAAAACTGCCGGCTTGTTTATATTTTACTATTTTTTATTAATTCTTTTGGCATTTATGGGTAGATATAACTTTTATCTAATGAAGAATAACCCAATTTTTTTTTTTTTCATTGTAATTTTTCATTTTCTAAATGCCGTTTATGAAAGGCGTTCAATACAAAATTGAAACTGCCCGCGGGTTTATTTCTAAAAAATTGGGGGTAATTTTTTTGGCATACAAAAGTCTTAAAGGAGCCACAGCACTCAACCCTGTTAGCTTGCAGGCCAGCCTATAATCTGTCTCTAAACTTGGTTAAAAACAGCAGACTCGGTCACACACATCTGCAGAAGTATGCTTAAGCTGCACCACTACGCCAAAGTGCCTCTGTGGGGTGCACCCTCACCACTGGGTAATACCAAGGGAGAAAAAAGGGGATCCCACACCCCCCCAAATGTTGCCAAGGGGCCACACAACAGATGGCACCAACCTCAAAGATATAAAAAAAATATCTACAATTTATTATTTATAATTGCATAAGGTGAAGAGACATCATAACAATTACACAAATGAACAACATAAACACACAAAAACACAAGGGGGCGCCAGTGGTCTGGTGAAAATTATAATAACAATGTGTCACCTATTTCTAAAGATAATATATAGGCTCTTAAGTGAACCATCCAGATTGTGCAAAATATGCAATAACTGTGCAAAATGTGCAAAATAAGCACTAGCCAGTGTCACACAATCGCCCTGATGAAGTAGTGCAGGTGATACTACGACATGCGTTGGCGTTTTATTCCTGTGGGGGTGCCCTAGTTGGTCTGTATACACAAATTTTTGTTTTATTATCCTCTTGCTTACTTTGGCTCGTTCTCCTGCTTGATGGTATGTGTTATATTTATTAATTTAGATAGCTAGTCATGAAATTGTGATTTCCCAATTGATATTATTGCACTGGCTAGTGCTTATTTTGCACATTTTGCACTTTTTTCTCCCTTGGTGTTTGGTTGGTTGTTGCTGGGGGTATTGTGCACACCATTGCCTGTTTGGACTAGCATGGAATGTTGTGTGTGGCAATGGGGGTTGGTGCTGCCCATTTAGCTTGTCTAAATTTGATAACTTACTGGGTAATAGATAAAGCTACTCACTTGTTGGCACCCCTTGCATAACACTTACTGAGTAATAGATAAAACTACTCACTTGTTGGCACCCCTTGCATTACACTTACTGGGTAATAGATAAAGCTACTCACTTGTTGGCACCCCTTGCATAACACTTACTGAGTAATAGATAAAGCTACTCACTTGTTTGCACCCCTTGCATTACACTTACTGGGTAATAGATAAAGCTACTCACTTGTTGCATAACACTTACTGAGTAATAGATAAAGCTACTCACTTGTTGGCACCCCTTGCATAACACTTACTTAGTAATAGATAAAGCTACTCACTTGTTTGCACCCCTTGCATAACACTTACTGGGTAATAGATAAAGCTACTCACTTGTTTGCACCCCTTGCATAACACTTACTGGGTAATAGATAAAGCTACTCACTTGTTGGCACCCCTTGCATAACACTTACTGGGTAATAGATAAAGCTACTCACTTGTTTGCAACCCTTGCATAACACTTACTGGGTAATAGATAAAGCTACTCACTTGTTTGCACCCCTTGCATAACACTTACTGGGTAATAGATAAAGCTACTCACTTGTTTGCACCCCTTGCATTACATTTGCTGGGTGTTAGCAAAAGCTACCCACTTTGTGGCACCCCATGCATAACACATACTGGGGGTTTGATAGAATTACTCACCTCTGCTCACCTGCATTGCACTTAGTAGGACAGGCAGCATATACACTGTGCCCAACAATGTAGAGAGCAGCAAATAAGGCACATGGACATGGCCAATACTGGTGCAGCTGGTGGTGATGGAGCTGGTGCTGCAGGGAGAGGACATGTCTCATCTGTGCCTACTACACCTTCCTCCGGTGCGAGCAGGTACCAGGGTCTTTTTGTAGGCCTCAGTAGCGTTGCCAGAGTGTTGAGGCCAGAACAAGTTGAGGCAGTTGTATATTATATGACACGCAGTGCTACCAATTTTATGGGATTGTCTCCCACCCACTCCACTTCTTCTGTGAGTCATGGAGTTACTAATGCTCTATGATGACACTCCTAACTGGGATACCATGGACCATCAACCTGCTCCTGCCCAAGTTGCAGACCTAGGGTTCCCAGATGCCTAACAACTTATGCTGGAGAATGAGCACATGGCCAGCAGACCATCGCAGGACAACTCCGATGATGAAAATGCTAACTAAATGTTTTTGCTATAAAAGGCAAAAATGTGGCCACAAAGAAAAAAATCTTGTACAAAATACATACTTGATTAGTACACAACAGCATTACAATAATAAGACATAAGAAAAACTTTAAATAAAAGCAGCCCATGGCTTTACCAGCCATACAAAGTTGCGTCAAACAAGATGTCAAGTCAATTACTGGGTAACAGAAAATCATGCACAATCCACAATGAAAAATAAAAAAGCTAATTTAAAAAAAACAAATTGGGAAAATCCATACAGAATGTATACAGAATAAATATATATAGACAACACCCTCAACTACCTAATTAATTAAAAACAAAGATCTCATACTAAAAACATAAAAGGAACACTACCAAACTAAAAAAATGACTGTACTTAAATTATCTAAATAACAACTAGTGACATATTAAACAAAAACATACTGGCATAAAGTGAACAGACCCAGGAACAGAGATCTAAGGCAAACAGATGGCCCCAGCTCCTGCGTGACTGTACCAGCAATATACCGGAAGCTTCCTCCAGGGATAGCTAGTGAGACACCTGAGTCCATTTAAATGTCAAAAGGTGCTAAAGTAAGAAAAACAGGTGAGATCGCTGGATGAGAGCAACGTGCCAAAAACCAAGAAGTGAGGTGAGAACCCAGCACCAACCTCGCTATGACATACACAGCGGAGAAGCACTGGGAGGACTAATAACAAGAAAGGGTGCAGAGGAGAGCCACCAAAATAATTAGAGGGATCTTAGTTATAAAGAAAGACTACAAGAATAAAATCTGTTTAGTCATGAGAGGAGAGGGACTGAGGGACTGAGGGAGGACATGATTAACTTGTATAAATATATAACAATAAACAATGGGTGGCACCACTAATCACAGACATGTGCTCACTATACCTCAAATATCAATACCAACACAGAGGGGTGGGGGGGGGGAAGGAACTCAAGCCCTCTCCACAACCCTCACCAAATAGGAGCACAAAAAGCACTTAAAAAACACTAAAAAATCCAAAAGTTGGTTTTATTCTGTATATATATATATATATATATATATATATATATATATATATATGTGGATAATAAAAGCAACACATCAACATACACAACATTTAATAAAAACAACTGCATATGTCCAATACATTTACTGCCTCATCTTCATTATTCAAAAGGGGCAAATATTAATATTGGAATTGCCTAATCAATTCTTTAAACCCCTGAAGTAGCTGGAAAGATCAATTTAGGTATATTTTCATAGGATTAATATATTACTAATTTTTAAAGATTTTTTTTATTGCACATTAATGTTTTTAATTAATTACCAATAAATGATTTAATATATTTATATATTGTATTAATTTGTGCCGGCACAAAGTCCTCTGAAAAACTGAGGGGAACAGAACAAAAGATATTCAGTATATTTATAAATCTATATACACAATTAATTTTTAATTTAAACTATTAATAGTTAATAAGTTGTGTGAAACATTTATTTAGAAACAAGTGAATAAATTAATGCAGTAAAATAAATTTTTTATATACCATCATTATTATTGTGCTACCTTATTAACCTTACTTACACTCAATTGTAAACAAATTGTCATCATCAATTATTATACCAAAAAAGTGATCATAAATATAAACATTAAATTAATATACCAAAAATAATAAGTAACATATATATATATATATATATATATAATACAAAAAATATGGGGAAACACTATTTCAGGTAAACTCCTCTCTAAAAACAAGGAGGCACTCCCTTCGACTGAAAAAAAAGAGATTCAATCTCCAGAGGTGACAATCATTTTTTATCATAAGAACTATAAATCTATGGAATAGCCTCCCACAGAAGCTTGCTACGGCATCAACTGCTGACAGCTTCAAAAAAGGATTAGATGCTTATTTAGAAGAAAATACGATTAACAGTTACTATTAGCTGTTGTCAGTGAAAAATAAAATAAAATGAAAATAATAACTTTCCCATACCCCAACACCCTTGGTTGAACTTATTTCAACCGTACTAACTATGGGCCTTATTTATCACGGGCTAGCGCCAGGTAGTGTCTGATGAGCGCCAGGTACCGCCAGCTATCGGCGGCTACCGACTCAAGTACGCCCGGCGGCGGTCACAATGACGCATTTATCAAGCTAAATGAGGCTAGCGCCGGCGAGAGCGTCAGCTAGCGCGGGATTCATCATGAAGCCGCCTGGAACGAACAGCGCCGCTGCAAATTCCTTCACAGCGCCAGGTATGACCTGTCGCTCCCTGGCATTGTCCAATGCATTTCAATGGAGCAATGTTTAATTAATCATAATTAATTGGTAATAATTTTTTTTTTTTTTTTTTTAATGTCAAAAATTCTGAGACCACTTCTGCAATGTTCGTTTTTTTTTTAAAGTAAAAAAAAAAAAAAAAAAAAATTGTGCAGAATTGACCTTACATGTCTGATTTTAATGTATTCATATTACAAAATGATTCAAAAAACATGTATAATGTTACAATCAAAAAATATGGTTGTTTAGGGGTTAAAAACTAGTTAATACACATCGCCGCCAGCGCACTGGGGTTTAAACAAGGAATGGACAGCGCCAGCAAATTCGGAGCGTGATTTTTTAATGAATATGAAGCAAGCCGTTCGCTCTGGCCATTCGTTGTCAGGCGCTCACATACAACGCTGAACCTGTGAAACAGCGACCCCTAAGCCCGTATTCAACATTACCGCACACCGACTGAGTCGCTGTCATCAAGCAAACGCCGGCCAAGCACAGCGAATACTGGCTGGCACTGTAAAAATGACGCTACAGTCGCTCATCTGTCGCTACCTGGCGCTATTAATGAATCGGCCTCTAAGTAACGTGTCTGACAGCTCCAATACAAATGCTGACGTGAGATTAAGGGGGTAATTTATGAAACGGTAACGCCACATAGTACAACGTAGCATCAAGTGAACGCCGGACGCAGTATGTGAAAACCATATATATATATATGAAAGCCAATCTGGTGAGTGCCTCTAATAGCGTCATGTAGCGTCACATGTATTACTAGTGGTGGCTCAGTGTAAAGCCGGTGCCACATAGCACCTGTCGTTCAGCAGCGTTATCCTATACATTTCAATGGTGTTTTTTTGCTTGTGTATAAATAGCATTTTAATTAATTATTTTTCTTAATTTTAGGATATAATTATTGTGTGACCTCTCCTGCCCAGCAACCAAACACGTATATTGTTTTTTTTATGCAGAATTGTATGTGCAGGTCTGCCATTGCACTGTTACAGTGTTTAAACAATGTCATTCCACATGTTTTCGCTCTGGTGCTGGTTTATATGTGTTCAGCTGGTTTTAATTAGATTTTCTTAAATATGGGCGTCAGTGTTGAGTGCTGGACGCAGTTAACTGGCGCTACCTATCGTTAGCTGCAGCCTTGTCCTGTTGTAAAAAGCACTTGGCTTAACTGATCATGGGGGCTCTCATTTGAATATTTTGTGTCCCATCCAGACAAATCGCTGTACACCTCTTTCAAATGTTTCCGCTTGGAATGGGATCTACCCCTCTGTTGCTTTTCAGTCTCCAAGAAAACCTTACCAGACTTAAATTCCACCAGATCCCGTTTAAACTTAATTTGTTCGTATCCTTAATCTACCTTTTCCACCTCCACTTTAATCAAATCATTTAACTTTTGGAACTCAAGACTGCTCTTTAAACTCATTTAATTTCTCACAACTCTCATTAATCACCTCTTCCAGTTCTTTTTAGCTGTGCCTGCTCCTCTTCAGTAATCAAAGTCAATACTGTCATACCATGATCAATACAGGCCTTCTGCCATTTCTCAGTTCGCAGATGTTCACCTGGAATAATACGTTCCCTTAGACCGCGGGGGATAATCCTATGTTGTGTGCAGACATCCCGATTCCTCTTCAGCTGCTTAATAACCAGCTGTTTGTGCTTTCTAAACTGTATCCGTACATCAGAGCTCTCTGTGCTGATATTACTGTCAGCTGTGGTGATAAATGCTGCTTGGATGTGGGCAAAACAAGCTTTGTCAAGCTGGAATGCTATCACACAGTGAAAATGCCACAAGTATTTTGGGGGGAACACTACCCACTATTGTCCTCAAATACTCATCCAAATAAATACAAGGCTATCCATTGCATGCATTGTCCCAAACAGGACATTCTCTCTTCACCAGGTCTCCTTATGCCATATAAGGCAACAACACATCTCCCTCACCATGAAGCACAAAAACATAAAAACTATGGTGAGGTGACAATTTACTAAGGCCCTTATTTAACAAGGGATAGCGCCAGGTAGCGAATGGTGAGCGAACGGTAATGACGGTCACCGCCACGAGAACGCTGGCTCCCCTCCGCAATCACACATTTATCAAGCCGATCCTGCTTAGCGACTGACAGAGCGCCATATAGCGAATCATTCATCATTATTCCAGCCTCACCCCACAGCGCCAGCGAGCGACCTTGAACAGCGACAGGTATGACCTCTCGCTACCTGGCGCTCTCCAATGCATTTCAATGGAACAATCTTTAAATATTCATAATTAATTGTTTTTTTTTTGTTTTTTTTTTAAATGTCAAAAATTCTGTGACCACTTCTGCAATGTTATTTTTTTTAAGGTTAAAAAAAAAAAATTTGTGCAGAATTGATATTACAGGTCTGATATTAATGTATTCATATTACAAAATGTTTTGAAAAACATGTTTTTTTTTTTTCAAAAAATATGGTTGTTTGGGGGTTAAAAAACTACTTTTAACCCATCGCCGCCAGCGCTCTGGGGTTTAAACAAGCATTTCACAGCGCGAGAATTTTTTGAGCGTGATTTCTTAATGAATATGGTGGGAGCCGTTCGCTATGGCCATTCGCTGTCATGCGCTCCCATACAGCGCGGAACCTGTCAAACAGCGACTCCTAACCCCGTATTCAACATTACCGCACACCGACTGAGTCGCTGTCAACAGCCGAACAACGGCCAAGCACAGCGAATACTAGCGTGCACTGTGAAAATAACGCTACTGTCGCTCATCTGTCGCTACCTGGCGCTATTAATGAATCGGCCTCCCCGTCTCCTTATGCCATATAAGTCAACAACACATCTCCCTCACCATGAAGCACAAAAACATAAAAACTATGGTGAGGTGACAATGTACTAAGGCTAGACACTGGCCTACCCTTTAGGGGACCAAAATACACTGGTCTGGGCTACCAACCCACATAGAGGTGACCCCACACCATTTTACATTTTTTTAATCCATTTTTCCCTTTTTAGTCTTTACAAATTTTTAAAAAATGCAAGGGGTCCCTCTCTCCAGCAAAACCAGCCCGGGCACTAGCAATTTGGGCTAGTAGACCATGACTCAGAGAAGAATGGTAGGCCCCCTGCCTTAAAGGCTACCAGCCCGCAAAGCCCACATAGTCACCAGGCTTTATTGGCAAGTCATCCACTTGCTGACAAGTTCCTAATGCCCTTGGATTTGCATAGTGGTCTCAATTTTAAGGGGTCTTATTTTTCTTTATTTTTTTATTTGTTTATTTGTATGTTTATCTGTTTATTTGTAGAAAATTTGAATTTCTTGGGTAAATTGGGCAAATTATAAGGAATTTCTCTCATTTCCACTTATGCCCTTATTTATGAAGGATTAGCGACAGGTAGCGACTGGTGAGCGGCCGGTAATGACGGGCCCCGCCATGAGAACGCCGGCTCCCCACCACAATCACACATTTATCAAGCCAATCCTGCTTAGCGACTGAGATAGCGCCAGATAGCCACTCATTCATCATTATTCCAGCCTCAGCCCACAGCGCCAGCGTCCGACCTTGAACAGCGACAGGTATGACCTCTCGCTACCTGGCGCTCTCCAATGCATTTCAATGGAACAATCTTTAAATATTAATAATTAATTGTTATTAATTGTTTTTTTTTTTTAAATGTGAAAAATTCTGTGACCACTTCTGCCATTTTAGGTATTTTTTTTAAGGTAAAAAAAAATTGTACAGAATTGATATTACAGGTCTGATATTAATATATTCATATTACCAAATTATTTAAAAAACTTGTTTTTTTTTGGTTTCCAAAAATATGGTTGTTTGGGGGTAAAAAAACTACTTTTAACCCATCGCCGCCAGCGCTCTGGGGTTTAAACATACATTTAACAGCGCGATAATTTTTTGAGCGTGATTTTCTAATGAATATGGTGGGAGCCGGTCGCTAGGGCCAGTCGCTATCATGCGCTCCCATACAGCGCGGAACCTGTCGAATAGCGACTCCTCACCCAATATTCAACGTTATGGCAAACCGACTGAGTCGCTATCAACAACCGAACAACGGCCAAGCACAGCGACTACTAGCAGGCGCTCTGAAAATGCCGCTACAGTCACTCAACTGTCGCTACCTGCGCTATTAATGAATCGGCCTCCCCGTATATTTGCATACATATCCTAAAAGTCCAATGATTCCGAAAGGGACCCAACTTCTGCCACATTGACAGATGCCTGGACCCGCTGTAAGTTTTAATCAGCAATCATAGTGGACATACAGTACCAAGAAACTACTTGAAACATCATTAAGATAGAAAAAGAAATGACATATTTTGTACCCTACATCTCACAATAGTTTAGTGTTAGTAAGTATTGGCTCCTGTTAGGCAAATCTAAATATTGGTTTTTTTTTTAGTTTGTTTAAAGTCAAATAGCAGCAAGGCACTGAAAGGTAAATCTATGAAACACCAAGTTTACTCTAATAATTACATTTTCAATTGCAATCTGGGGGAGAAAACAGAAAAAAATGTTTGGGGCTTGAATTCATCAGTGCTGACAAATGAATGCCTTTAAGAAAAATTGTCTTCTGCCAGAGACAGATGCACTGAGCGGGGCTTCATAAATTAAAGATTAGGTGTATGTCTGCCTTAGTTCAATGAAAGCTGCATTCTATTATAGCTCTTACGTACACATTGTTTAAGAGCTTGCTCGGGGCAAAATAGCAGTTAATTCTGTATGTACTAAAATATAATTGTATATTTATTTTCTTACACTCCATGGTTCTACGGCTGATGCTCCCCTTGATGGCCCACAAGGATATTATTTTACCCCTACAAAGGGCATCTGCTCAAAATGTGAATGCTTTGGTGTCTATCTTATTATTTTTCTGAATGTATGCTTCCCCACAAAAAAGGAAGATACTGTACCTCATTTGGTGGCTTCTACCAGTGCAAACTAATGATGAACATATATTATAAAATAGACATTTACTGCTTAACCACTTTATTCTGTTAATATCATTTTCAAAATAATCAGCTGAATGGCAAATTATAGTCATAGCATTTACAAGAGACCAATTTCAAAAATTCCATTACATTGATACATTTGCTTTTTCTCCTGAAACTTGGCCACAGCCGCCACCATTCATGTAGCTAGTGCACAGAATAAAGTATTGAAGCCAAGGCTGGCAAATGGTAAGGGGGGAGGGTGCAGGGAAATGCATAATATCCCATAGAATGGACCTGCAGGGTTGGTGTGGTGCGTAAAATGTTGTCATATAAACCCTAATAAATCTAAAAGTATCACGCATAAGTTTTACATGGTACATGAACGTGGAGGGGGTCTTTAGCTACCATAGAAAAGTAAGGATTATGTATATATAGACATAGATATATAAGTAAAATACAATGTGCAGTATGCTCATAATTTTTATATCTATCTATCTATCTATCTATCTATCTATCTATCTATCTATATGATATGCATACTGCACATTGTATTCTATTTATATATCTACAAGCAGTGGTCAGATTGCACCACCAGGCTTCTAAGAAGATCAAAAATATGTAGATACATGGAATTCTGTCGGCTACAGTGGTCCTGTTTCAGTGCTTTCAGCTCATTCGCACTCCCAAATGCGCATGTGCACACTCCCAAAGTGCATGCGCGCAGTACCAAAGTGCATGCACACACTCCCAAATGCACATTCACATACTCCTAAAGATCTGTGCAGGGACTGTTGTGGAGGAGGCAGTAGATCTAGACATAGGGGCTATAACTGGGGAGGGGCGATAACAGTCCCCTAGTATGAGATAATAGATGCAGGGGGTGCAGGTAAAGAGAAACAGCAGCAGCAGGTTGATCAGGCCATTCTGGTAGATCAGAGGGGGTCAGGGGAGGCAATGTCTCAGTTCTCAAGGTAGTGGTGCTGGGAAGGGTGGGGTTCTGGGCCCCTGACAACCCCTCACACAGGGGATCGGGTTGCCCCCTCTCCTCAGTAACGGAGCAGCAGAAGTGCCTCCTCTCTCTGGGCTCACTCACTGGCTTAGTACCGGGCCTCTGTGCCGACTGCATTCATTTTTTAAACTGAATGAACACAGGTGCCATTTGCTTTGATTCAATATGCAAGTATTTAATATATGATTGTATAAAAGCAAAATAAGATTAGAAGATCATCAGAATGCATCAATTGTCTGGCACAGAGAGGTACTTCCCTTTATGTCAGCTCTTAATCTGGTATCCATCCCTTTGGTATACAGCAAGGCATAGAAAGGGTAAACTGTGTAAGCATAATTCAATAGCATTCTAAGAGAGAAAGCCTGACAAATATTTCAAACTCTAGGCAATTTAATATCTATAGTAGAACTTAACAGCTTCCCTGACTCCCAGCTTCCCTCTCAGGACCAGAACATAATATCTCTGCTGACACTAGCTTAAAACCCAGTACAGTCTATTTAGGCAGAGCTAAAACTCTTAATACAGTGGAATATATTTAGTTGGGGATGAAACAGTTAAACTCCAAATTAAATTTATCACAAATGTAAATATACAGTAGGGGAATATATGCAGTCACTAAATTTAGGTGCAAAAAGAAACAAACATTTAAAGCCGTGCAGCACCCATTTTCTACAAAATGTGTCTTTCTACTGCAGGGGAGTGCGCCCGTGTGTCAGGCACCGGGCGTGCGCCGCGTTACGGCGCTGGAAAGACGTTTGCGTTCTGGGATAGACGGGGGGGCGGAGTGCGGCGTGCGAGACCCCTACGCAGTTCCCATCTGGGCTGCGGGCGGGGCGTGGCAGGCGCTCGAGTGCTCTTGATGTCATTGGACACATGCGTTTACAGGGGGACTTAAAAGGAGGGAAAATATTCATGGCCAAACACAGCATCCTGATGAAGTGGGACTAGTTTGGACCACGCAACGCGTCGGTGCGTCGGCTTGCCTTAATGTGGACCTGGACCCTTAACATTATGGTGATATAAGTTTTATTTACTACCGTATCTTACTTTGCTCTGATCTCTTAACCTTGGTGATTATATGTTTACTTCTATTGGCACATATAGGGGGTTATTCTTAAGGCACTGTGCACTTTATTTGTATAAATTTATTTGGATTATCAATCACAGTTGGATTAGGTGGTTTGAAGTAGCACTTTTAGCACTTATAGCGCTTTTTGTATTTTTATTAGTGGGGAGTGATATAATTATTCTCATTTCACTTGTGTATTCATGGATTAAATAGTGTTTCTGAACATAAGTTATATTTCCAGGGCATAGTGCAATACTTGGCAGACATTTTAGGCAGTGTCTTATATGTTTTTTAATTAAGTCTTTTGTATTATTATTATTATTGTTTATTTATATAGCGCCATCATCTTCCGTAGCGCTTTACAAAGTAGTAATTACAGACAGGGTAGAAACATACGGTACATATACTATTTCAAATGCAGTTTTACAGATTTGACAATGGATATTGACAATGGATATGTACAAGATACAATAGGGGAGAGAGCCCTGCCCTTGCGAGCTTACAGTCTAAAGGAAGAGGGGTGAAGACGAGGGGGAAGGATCACAAACAGTCAGCATTGAGCTTTGTGGCATATGCCCTTTAGAAGATTGGTTAGGTCAGATTATATGCTTGTCTGAATAAGTGAGTTTTATGGGCGCCTTTGAAAGTTTTGAGGGTTGTGGAGTGGCGGATTGGGTGTGGGAGGCACTCCAGAAGATTGGAGTTGCACGTGAGAAGTCCTGGAGACGGGCGTGAGAGGAGGTGACCAGGGTGGAGGACAGGAGAAGGTCAGCAGCAGAGCGAAGACTGCGTCTAGGTTGATATTGTTGGATTAGAGATGAGATGTAGTTAGGGGCCTGGTTAGGGAGAGCTTTGTATGCGAGAGTTAGAGTTTTGAACAGGATTCGCTGTTGGATTGGCAGCCAGTGTAGGGATTGGCAGAGAGGTGCATAACTGGAGGAGCGAGAGGAGAGATGGATGTCTATGGATGTTGTATGTATAATTGTTGTATTGTGAATATGTGTACTTTTTTCTGCTATGTTATATAACATTAAAGGCGTATAGATATTTTAATATATCATTTCTGGTTGTGCGGCCTTACTCTTGGACCAAATTGAGCCGATCTGGCGGCTCACTGTGTAACTGTTTGATCATTTGTGCTGACACGGTTGTGTCTGGGTCTCCCTTAGACCTGCACCCATTTATTACATTGGCTGTGCTAAACCCCCCCAAAATTGTTTTTACTTGGGTTATGGATTGCATTGGGGAAGCCTGGGGGGGCATCCAGTTTAAGCGTAAGGGATGACTAAAGGGACAAAGGGTCACCCCTTGATTAATTAAAACAATACATAAATACGTATATCTTTTTGTAAGAAAAGTTACCTATCAGATTCTTTATTTTCTTTTTAACAGGGTGTTGTGGAGTTCAAAGGTATCAAAGTTTTTGTTAAAAGCATGCGTGCTGCTTACTTCATAGTATAATTACTTACGTAAACATGATCTCCATTACAGGAAATTGCTGTATCCACTAAGCTAAGGGCAAAACTTACCTGCTGCGCGACCTCTTGGGAGACAGTTGTCCAGTGAAGGCTCTCCCCAGGCTGTCTGTATGCATGCTTCACCTTAGTCATACACTGTCAATCATCATATTTACAGAGCCTTTACAAAATGTCAGCACAGAGGCAGACATCAAAAGCCGAATGTTTTATACAAAAGGCAAGGTGTATATGACAGGGTCAAGACAATATATTGCATCTAGATGAGATATATTTTTATTTACTAATTACTATAAAAATGATACATGCCATGTACAATGTTATTAAAAAAAATCTGTTTAAAAAAGTGGCAGGCTGATTCATCACTAACGCCAGGTAGCGACAGATGAGCGTCTGTAGCAGGCATTTTCAGAGTGCCCGCTAGTAGTCGCAGTGCTCGGCCGTGGGTCGCTAGTTCTTAGCGACTCAGTCGCTGTGCAATATTGATGAATACATTGTGAGTAGTCGCTATTTGACCAGTACAGCGCTGTATGGGAGCGCATGTTAGCGACTGGTCAGTGCGACCGACTCACAGCATATTCATTATAAAAACAGCCTCACAAAACTCTGGCGCTGAAAAATGCTTCTTTAAAGCCCAGAGCACAAGAGGCGGTGTGTTTAAAGTCTGTTTTTCAGCATCTATCCACTAGTAACAAAGCAAAAACATATGGAATTACATTGTAATAACATTGTAACATGAACACTTTAATGCCAGACCTGTAATGTCCTTTCTGCAGAAATATATAAAAAATGGAAAATTTGTGGAAAAACTGCTTTTTCAATGCCAGAAGAGGTCACAATATTATTTGAGATTTTTTCCCCCAAAAAAACAACAACATAAACCCCGTTTAAAGAGAAGAAAATTATCGTCCATTGAAATGTATGGGAGAGCGACAGGTAGCGAGAGGTAATACCTGGCGCTGTGCAAGGCTGAACGCCGGCACTGTTCGCTGAGGCTGTGAAAATGATGAATCGGACGCTACATGGCGTTATCCCAGTCGCTAAACAGATTCTGCATGATAAATGTGTAATTGCTTGCCGTGTCCGGCGTTCACCAGTCGCTACCTGTCGCTACCTCTCATTAACCAGGCGCTACCTGACGCTATCCCTTCTTAAATAAGGCCCCCAATTTTTTTGCTTGTATTTCTATTTCTGTTCCTCTTAGAGGATGTCCTCATATACTCTATGCAGGGTACAGGGACATGAAGGCTGATTCATTATTAACGCCAGGTATCGGCACATGAATGTCTGTATAGCGGCACTTAAAGCTGTAAAAATGTATCGGATGCTGTAACAGAGCGCCTCAGTCGCTGTAGTAACCTGGCCGGCATTGATGAATGTGATGTGTGTTGGGTGCTCTAACACCAGTACAACGCTGTAGTGAGCGAGATGTAGCGCCAGCTCAGTGTGACTGACTCCCAGCGCCTCACACCATACTTATCAAAAAGGGACACACACACAGCGTCGGCGCTCTAAATCTGGTCGCTATAGCATAGAGCGCCAGACGCTGTGTGATTAAAGTCTGTTTTTGAACACATATCCACCTTTAACAAAGCGAAAACACATGGAATGACATTGTTTTAACACTGTGACATTAATACTTTAGTGCCAGACCTGTAATGACAATTTTGCATAAAAAATATAAAAAGTCAAAAAAGTTTAAAAAAATGTTTGTTTGCAACCAGGAGAGGTCACACAATGACATTTGAAAAATGTCAAACATGCTGTTTAAACACAAGCAAATTAATGTCCATTGAAATGTATGGGAGAGCAACAGGTAATACCTGCCGCTCTGGAAGCTAGAGCGTTGGCGCTATACGCTGAGCCATTTCTAATAATACATAGGCCCTTATTTAACAAGGGATAGAGACAGGTAGCGACTGGTGAGCGACCAGTAATGACGGGCCCCGCCACGAGAACACCGGCTCCCCACCACAATCACACATTTATCAAGGCAATCCTGCTTAGCGACTGAGATAGCGCCATATAACCACTCATTCATCATTATTCCAGCCTCAGCCCACAGCGCCAGCGTCCGACCTTGAACAGTGACAGGTATGACCTCTCGCTACCTGGCGCTCTCCAATGCATTTCAATGGAACAATCTTTAAATATTCATAATTAATTGTTATTAATGTTTTTTTTTTTTTTTTTTTTTTAAATGTGAAAAATTCTGTGACCACTTCTGCCATTTTAGATAATTTTTTAAGGTAAAAATAATAAAAAAAAATTGTACAGAATTGATATTACAGGTCTGATATCAATGTATTCATATTACAAAATTATTTAAAAAACTTGTTTTTTTTGGTTTCCAAAAATATGGTTGTTTGGGGGTTAAAAAACGACTTTTAACCCATCGCCGCCAGCGTTCTGCGGTTTAAACAAGCATTTCACAGCTCGAGAATTTTTTTGAGCGTGGTTTTTTAATGAATATGGTGGGAGCCGGTCGCTAGGGCCAGACGCTATCATGCGCTCCCATACAGCGCGGAACCGGTCAAATAGCTCACCCAATATTCAACATTACGTCAAACCGACTGAGTCGCTATCAACAACCGAACAACGGGCAAGCACAGCGACTACTAGCGGGCGCTCTGAAAATGCCGCTACAGACGCTCAACTGTCGCTACCTGCAGCTATTAATAAATCAGCCTCATAGTACGCACATGGAGCTGTTACAGTCGCTCACCGGATTCGTTTTTTATAAATGTGGTTTTGCCTACAGTGCCCAGACGCTGCCTGGCGCTATCCCTTCTTAAATAACCCCCTTAGTCCAATCCCAAGTTCAGACACCATCTTCCCGTCAATCCTTTGCCCCACATTCCTTCATGCCTGGGAATGATATCTAAGCACAATGTGACTGGCTCAGAATGACAGCGCAGAGTTTGTACTTCATGCCTGCATTACATGTTAGGTTCCCTTGATGGCCCCCTAAAATTCGGATATCGAATTTTCATGTAAATGTCTACACCGAGGGCATTCATTAAATATAAAAGGCCGCTGGACTTGATTATGAAGTCCTAATAGTTGGCGCGGTTCATGATTGAAATGTCCTGCTGCTTGAGAAGGCAATTGCCAAATCAATATAGATGATTAACAATGCATGCAAGCCTTTTTATTTATCAATGGTAACTGCTCTTTCAAAAAGGAAAAAAAAAATAACTATAATTTTTATTCTAGAATGTAATCTCTGTTTTCATTACACAGCAGAGGTAGAAACCCCATTGCATTTAAACAAACCTTGTTTCAGATATTCCACAAAGCATATTTGTCATTCACAGACACTTGCCGGCAACTGTTGGAATCTAATTAAATCCACTTTAGCTTTAGTAAGACCAAATATCTCTGAGATCATGCTCCTTAACATAGGAAATTATCTGAGCCTGCAGAACATCTTGAAGGTAGAGAGGTTATTGAATACTGAAAATAAATTATTTCTACTGTCACATCGCTGCCACTTAGACTCAGCAAATAAAAAATGTCTCCATGCAAATAAGATTAAATGGTCCGAGCTCACTGCAGGTTGATGCCCTCGGTCACTGATTTTTTTTCCAATGCCCTCAGGACCTTTAAAAATGTTTCAATTGTGCCATTACTTTTTTTTGCAACGATTTGACTTACTTGGCATAACTTGACTTCCAAGTTTGCTTTCTTGTACTTTTTAGATGTTACCCTTTACAATAAGTGAATATTACATTTTGATTATACAAATATTTTGAGCCTGATTTATGAAGTGCGTCTTTCTGTAACTTTTAGCACCATTTTGTTGGCATTCACATCCACCTTTATGCAGCCACTTTTTTTTTATTTGGTGCTTTATTTTAACCTATATGTGTGCATTTATTAACTAAATGTGATGGAGCCCTGGTGCGAACATTAAATGGGGCTCTTTCATGGTTCATAATGTACATTTTTTTCTGTTTTGTAACGGGCAGGCTGATTCATTTTTAGCGGCAGGTAGCGACAGATGAGCGTCTGTAGCAGGCATTTCAGAGCGCCCGCTAGTAATCGCTGTGCTCGGCCGTGGTTCGCTAGTTCAGAGCTACTCAGTCGCTGTGCAGCATTGATTAATACATTGTGGGGACTCGCTATATGACCAGTACAGCGCTGTATGGGAGCGAATGTTAGCGACTGGTCAGTGCGACCGACTCACAGCATATTCATCAAAAAAACAGCCTCACACACTGCTGGCGCTCAAAAATGCTTCGCTGAAGCCCAGAGCGCCGGAGGCTGTTTGATTAAAGGCTGTTTTTGCACACATATCCACCAGTAACAAAGTGAAAACATATGGAATTACATAGTTATAACATTGTAACATGAACACATTAGTGCCAGACCTGTAATGTCAATTCTGCAGAAATATATTAAAAAAGGAAATAAGTGTGAAAAAAATGGCTTTTCCGAGCCCAGGAGAGGTCACAACATTATTTGAGATTATTTAAAAAAATTATGAAAACCCCCTGTTTAAAGAGAAGTAAAATGTATGGGAGAGCGACAGGTAGCAATAGGTAATACGTGGCGCTCTGCAAGGCTGAACGCCGGCTCTGTACACTAAGAGGCCGATTCATTAATAGCGGCAGGTAGCGACAGTTGAGCGACTGTAGCAGTATTTTCACAGCGCCCGCTAGTAGTCGCTGTGCTTGGCCGTTGTTCGGTTGTTGATAGCGACTGAGACGGTGTGCAGTAATGTTGAATATTGGGTGAGGAGTCGCTATTTGACAGGTTCCGCGCTGTATGGGAGCGCATGATAGCGACTGGTCAGAGCGACCGGCTCCCACCACATTCATCAAAAAATCACGCTCAAAAAATTCTCGCGCTGTGAAATGCATGTGTAAACCCCAGAGCGCTGGCGGCGATGTGTTAAAAGTAGTTTTTTAACCACCATATTTTTGGAAACCAAAAAAAAAAAAAAATTTAAAAGAATTTAGTAATATGAATACAATAATATCAGACCTGTAATATCAATTCTGCACATTTTTTTTTTTTTTATTACCTTAAAAAAATTATCTAAAATGGCAGAAGTGGTCACAGAATTTTTCACATTTAAAAAAAAAAAAAAAAAAAAATAATAAGAATTAATTATGAATATTTAAAGATTGTTCCATTGAAATGCATTGGAGAGCGCCAGGTAGCGAGAGGTCATACCTGTCGCTGTTCAAGGTCGGACGCTGGCGCTGTGGGCTGAGGCTGGAATAATGATGAATGAGTGGCTATCTGGCGCTATCTCAGTCGCTAAGCAGGATTGGCTTGATAAATGTGTGATTGTGGTGGGGACCCGGCGTTCTCGTGGCGGGCCCCGTCATTACCGATCGCTCACCAGTCGCTACCTGTCGCTATTCCTTCATAAATAAGGGCCAATGGCTCGAATAATGATGAATCGGACGCTACATGGCGTTGTTCTAGCCGCTCACCAGATTTGGCTTCATAAATGTGTAATTGCGTGCAGTCTCCGGTGTTCACCTGACGCTACTTGACGCTACCTGCTGCTGTACAGGCACTACCTGGCGCTATCCCTTCATGAATAAGGCCCTAATTTAGATGCAGCTAGACAACTAATGACTGAAAAAGAAGGGACAAATGCTGCTTCCTTTTATCTAATTGTCAAGTGATAAAAAATGATGGGTCGTCCCTGGCCTTCCGGGCTCCGGTGCTACCACCCCCAGCTGGAGAGTCTCTGAAAATTCAAGAACTACAACCTGTACTACAAAGGGACTGTAGATTTACATATCAATTAAGAATAAGTAAATATTCCCAATTCCACCACTCCTGTCCTTCAGGCAATCACCCAACCTTAAATACATCATGGTTCCAAGTGCCATGAAGCCCCATCAAAGTACTGCAGCTACTCTGCTTACGGAGTGGGGGCAAGACCTGCCGGCATATACTCACCACTGACACTGTAAAATTAAAAAACACATAGAAATTGGAAAAAATGGGAATTTCATGACTAACTAATACATCTCCTTATGCATTTAAGATTTTCTTTTAATTCTCTAATGTGTGCCGGTTTTTGGTATATAAATGTCTGCTTATGGTTCCATTTTGTAAGATCATGCCTGGTGAACTAAGGGGTTTATTCATGAAGGGCTAGTGCCAGGTAGTGTCTCATAGCGGCAGGCAGCGCCTGGTGAATGCCGGGCGCTGTATGCAAAACTACATTTAGGAAAGCGAATCTGGTGAGCGACTCTAACAGCGGCATGCCATTACTAGAGGCGGCTTAGTGTATAGCGCCGGCGCTCTAGGCTCAGGAGCGACATGTCGTACCTGTCGCTCTGTAGCGCTCTCCCATACATTTCAATGGTGTTTCATTAGTTGTGTAAAAATAGCAATTTCAATTATTTTTTTGCTCAAATCATTGTGTAACCTCTCCTGGCTGCAAACACTTTTTGACTTTTTATACTTTTATGCAGAATTGTCATTACAGGTCAGGCACTAAAGTGTTATTGTCCCAGTGTTAAAACAATGTTATTCCATGTGTTTTCACTTTGTTACAGGTGTATATGTGTTCAAAAACAGACTTTGATCACACACCTTCTGGCGCTCTATGCTACAGCGCCGAGCTTTAGAGCGCCAACGCTGTGTGTGTTTTGTTGGGTATGGTGTGGAGCGGGGAAGCCGGACGCACTGAGCTGGCTCTACCTCTCGTTCGCCGCATCGCTATACTGTTGTTACAGCTCCCAACACACATTCATCAATGCCAGACAGCTTTCTACAGTGACCGTGATGCTCTGTTACAGCTTCCGATACCTGCTTACAGCGTCTCTAAGCGCCGCTATACAGAATCAGCCTTTAAGTATTCTTGAAAACTCACCCAAAAATATGCTTAGTATCACCTTAACTGATACGGTACAGCTCTGCTCTGTTCTACCAACTTCTTGACACTACATGCCATATTTGCTCATTTTTGTGCTGAATTTGTTTTAATACATTTTTTATAAAAATAAAAAAATGATAACAAAAGGGATATGTTGGTAAAAGGTTATTGTAAGTTTTGTCATTAAAATGTGTACAGCTGTAAAGATGTTTTACCATATTTTACCATATTCATCTTAAAAACAGAATTATATGTTTGGGTATTCACATAGGAATAGCATCTCTGTCTGTTTTGGATTATGTTCCACAGAGAAAGAGGAATGTGTTAACAGGTAATGTAAACCCACAAAAGGGCCGGAATAGGGAGTATGATAGCAAATGGGGGATTAAATGAGGATGGGGATAGAGAAAGAAGGTGCAGGGGATACTTGCGGAAAGGGAGGAAGCTCATACATACTCATGGATACAAAATATCATGGTCAGAATCAGTAAACTGTAAACTCTCTATTATATGCTAGTGAATCTTTAAACAAGACCCATGTAGCCCACGCCTTTAGGAATTGGTCATTGGAGCCATTTAGTTCCATCATCAATTCCTCCTTCCTCATTATTCTGCGTACCATTCAGAGACTGTATGGGACTGAGGTGTTTTCCAGTGGCATGGGATTGTGATTACAGCTCTATTTGTGTAAATAAAAGGGCCCAAGTGCCTTTTCTACATGATTGTCATATCCATGATAGCTCCTATCCAAAATCCAGGGCCTGAAGGCTAAGTGGCCAGCCCCAAGCTCTGAAGGCTGAAGGCTACTAGCCAACATAGCCCTCATGCAGGCCCTTCTGCAGTCCCCTGGGTTTTGAGGATGCAGAAAATGGGGCGGGAGGCTATGGCAAGTCACCTTGTTGCTGGCAGGTAATTTGCCAGCCCCTCCTGCCCTGTGAACTGGCATAGGGGTCCCAAGGAGCTACATGTAAAAAAAAAACACACTGACACAATAATAAAAAATATATATATATTTTTACCCCCAATCAGGCGTGTGCCTGGCTTCCACTGATATCTCCATCTTCTGATATCTTGCTCCGCATCACAGGAAAGGGATATTTACACTGGCAGAGTGAGTTGACATTAGCTCACTTCCTGCAGAGAGTGGGGCTGGACAGTCCGGAGGATGAGGACGTCACCCGATGCTGGAAGTAAGTTTGTGTTTTAAAGGGTTTGATGAAGTTCATTAAAAGTTTGGTCCAGACTAACCCAATTTTTTTTAGAGAAATTTGGCGGGCAAAATGACTGAACCGAACTTTTGAAAAGTTTGCCAATCTCTATTCGGTACATTTCTGCCCCTACGGAATCTGAAACATAAGTACCCCAAAAAATTGCCACTGCTTACACAACAGCGCCAAAAGTCATAAATTCATCTCTATCTGGCATACACATTGTTGCTAAGTTGTGCACGTTTCTTGAATGATGCATAAAGTGATGCTGTCCTAAATCTCTTTGCACTAAGTGGATTTTAAATGGCACAGAGGTTGCATAAACCAGGCTCTAATTAAATCACATTTATTATTACAAGTTATTTTTCTAATTAGCGAAGTATAGATACATTTTAACTGTAGTCATCAACTCTCAAATTTCTTGCCCAAGATACTACTTTCAGATTTATCTTGTTTAAAGAGGACCAAAGCCTCAGACTTTTGAATTGGGTGATTCTCTGTTCAAATTGGGATGTCTCACAGAGTGAACCCCCCTCATACTCAATCCTCAATCCCACTGTGCATACATACTCGCTCTGCAAGTTTTCCATGCTCAAGAGACCAGAACAGACATGATGTGAAGGACAGCAAAGCTTAGCAGCAACAGTGGGATCAAGAATCAAGTTGAGTCTACAGGGAAACCAAGGGCTTCACATTGCAGGGCAACCCAAAACAAGACACTCCTAGGAAATCTTTTAAACAGGGCCAACTGATTTATCATTTTTTGGTCCACTTTAAGTAACAAGAAAAGTTAAACATTTAAAAAGTTAATATTTGCTTTATCGTATATATATTATGTATATTATGCCCATGTTATCTGTATTTACTTTATGTAGCCTGAGCCATCCTGTGTAAGGTTATTGGTATTGCAAATGTTATTACTTGTTTTGCAATGCTTGGGCCAGTGGTTATTGTTGTGGTTTTCCATGAGCTATCTCAGGAGCTGTTAAAAAAGGGGGTTGGGATATCCCACTATCAATGTAGGTACTGTGCACTGCCAGAAAGTAACTGGCGCCCCACTAAAGCTATATAACTGAGCACAAACACATGAAGGACAAATGATTAAATGCAGGGGTTGGCACATAAGGACAAGCTGGGATTCCAATTGCCAAGCAAAAACTAAGTCTTTAATAACATTTATTGCATATGACCGCTAGCACAATACTACACAATACAAACCTCAGATCCCAATACATCAATAAAAAGCAATGTTGCTTGTGCTAAAATTACAGGGGCTCCTTATACGAGCCACGGGCCCCTCACTCATACGCTGATGCTGGCCAGCCAATGTCACACTTAAAGCTCAATGAGGAATCCTATATAATGCAATGTCCCATCCTGAAAAGGTAACAAGGAAACCAAAGAGCATTGAGCTGTATTGACCAAGCAAGTGCAGCTCTGCAGCATGTAGGAATTGCTGGGCAGTGTGTTACTGTGGGAGCCAGACTGAAGCTTTGACCTCGGGCAGTATGGATAGAAGCCCACGTCCAGTGGCACAGCCACCAACCAGCTTTAGTGCCTCCCTATACCTCCATTAATGCTGCAGGTCCACATTCTATGCTGCATTCAGCGCTCCAGGATTCACAAGTCTGGAGGGAACATGTCCGCTGGTATCAGCCTGTACAGCGAGGGGCGTGGCTGGGTCGTCCATCTCTTGACGCAATTTTTGCCCCACCCACTGGAGCTTTGTCAGGGTGCTGGGTGGCCATTCCTCCGTTACTCTTGAGCCAAAAGCCACAACTCCCTTCTCTCAATTTCTACCAATCACGGCTTCACTTTCTTTTTATGCAAAACCAATGCTTATCCTATACGGGGTGTGACCGAACTAACATGCTGGGTCCCCCGAAATACAGCACAATTATTGCACTTGAATTTCACTATTAGCAGCGTCTCACAGTCATATTTCCACATGCGCTTTGGTGTTGTCAACAATCCCAAGAACAACTTCAACTTGGTGAGTAATACAGCACCAGCATCAGCGTATGAGTGAGGGGTGCGTGGCTTGCATGGAGTGCATGAGGGCCCCCCCGTAATTTTAGCACAACCAACGTTGCTTTTTATTGATGTATTTGATTCTGGGGTGTTTTGTATTGTGTAGTATTGTGCCAGCGGTAATGTGAAATAAGTGTTATTAAAGACTTTGCTTGCCAATTGGAGTCCCAGCTTGTCCTTATGTGCCAGCCCCGCATTCACCATTTGTCCTTTGTGTGTTCGTGGTTATCTCAGGAGACAAACAGTTAGAGATGAGCAGTTGCTGAAGGGTGCATGGTTGAAAAGCATGGTGGTCCTACAGATGCTCACTTTGGTTGAATTCTGTAGAATAGGGGGACATGATAGAACTTGGATGTCTTGGTCAAGCTTTTGCAATGAAGGCTGGCCAATTTTAGCTATGTGACATGTTGCATTGTCTTGCAGATGCTGAGGAGGCAATTTTGATACTGCCATGAAAACTGCTATTTTGCTGATACTACTTTGTCAGTAGAGGCGCAGTGACCATCCATCTGCATTGGAGCTTATTGAACTAGAACTAGAGTTTGGGTTCCCAAACCAGAACACAGACTTTAGCCAGAAGTCCGAGTTCGAGTTCTGCATTCGGACCAAAACCCAGAAAATCTGGTTGATTGGTGGCTGTAGGAAGCTGCTGTACAACTTACCTGAGCCCTGCAATGCAACCTTTGCTGTCAAATAGGCCATGGCTTCAGAAGATGGTGGCCGCTCTGATGGGAATCGGGTTTGGGTTCTGCTCAAGTTCGGATACACAAACTAAACTCTTGTTCAAAGTTTGGTTAAACTTGCCAAACCCAAACCTCTAGAGATTCACTCAACACTACATATTACCTGTGTACCCTTTGTTATGCAAGTAGATACTCTCCCCAATGGCAACTATTAAAGATTCACTCAACACTACTCTTTACCTGTGCCTGCTTTGTTATTCAAGTAGATACTTTCCCCAATGGCACTTAGGTATTCTTCTATGGATCTTGCCTAAGTACTTTCTGTGCTACTACTACCATCAACTCCTGAATTTCATGCTACTGCCACTGCTGGGACTTCTGCTTCCACCTCCTGGGTCTACTTCTGCTGAAACCTATGCTGGCCGGGTCTTCAGATTATTCAATCACAGGTCCTACCTCCATCCAGGTGCCACTGACAATGTTGCTGGGGTACAGGAAACAACAGTGCTGTGCAGGGGAGGCACATAGTACACAATAGGGTAGTAGTGTAGTACACAATGTGCATTTCCACCGCAGTGCGAAAGGGCCCTTAGGGTTTAGGCTCTGTTAGTCTTTAGCTAGGCTAGAGAGGCACTGTATCAAAATATGTGCTTTCAATGCTTTATTATTGCACATGGCAGCTCCCTCTGTTTTCTACTCTTAGCACTCAAACCATAGTGATGCTGTCCAGCACCTGGACAACCTAAACTTGTATAATACAATAAAATCTGAAAATAAAAAAACTGAATTTGATTTGAATGAACTTATTTGGTTAGATTTGCCTAGATTTCCTGCCAATAGAAAAGGGATCACACTTTAAATTACAAAAAGGGAAGCAGGCAGATATTTAAAGGTAAATTAACTAAACATATTAGGTACAAGCATTAAAGCAGACAAGTCATCTATTAAAACACCCCTTAACATTTACTGCTCTACGTAGCTGTGCAATTTGGTTAAAACAGCATACATACAAATTAGAATTTAACTGGTAAATTTCAGCTTTATTTTAAATAGTTTATATATCTTACTGAGCCCATATCACAAATTATTTGTTGAGATAGGATCAGTTTAAAAAACAAAAATCCAATAACTTTAAAGGGAGAAAGGAAATTAATGTGGCAAATGAAACTCAGGCAACGCAGGAAATTACATGATGCACTCTGTTGCAGATATATGATGGTTGATTTTCTATTTTTTAAATTGTTTTTTTCATGAAAAAGATCAAACTATACAAATAAGGTCTGAGTCTGTGAGGCCTATACTTAAAGGTCCATACTTAAAGGTATAGACTTCAGGGCCGCCTGATTCCCCTCCCCCCAGGGCATCCAGGTTCAGGATGAACCTCTTTATGAGACCCCCTGAGTCCCCTGTAAAACTCACCTTCTCTCACTAAGTGGCTAGAAGAGCAGGAAGGTGAGTTTCCTGCATGATCCACGGGGATACACACAGCGGGGCATTCCAATTCCGGATGCCCCGTCTGAGAGGAATTCATGTGTGTTCTTACCCATTGGGTAAAATATAATTACACCGGTCTTTTTGTAATTATCACAGATGACTGTACTTTTCTGAATCAGTTTTTTTCCTGATTTAAAAAAAAATTTATATAGTTTTCCTGTAGCACGTATAGTTTTCACGGTGAAGAATCATTATTATAAGGTATAGGAAATATTCTGGAGGCATTAAGAAAACAGTAATCTACATATCAGAATGCTTGACCTTATAAAACCTTTTATTGAACCAAAATAATTTCACATGCAAAATGGAGAGCAAAAACAGTGCTTGACACTAGACTGTCGATATGATTTTTTTGGAGTTGTCCCTTTATAACATCCAACAGTAATCTATTATCATTGAGTCATTCCAAAAACCCTGGTAGCGGTGTTCCATTACTTTAATGTCCTGGTGAAACTGCTGGCCTTATTCATCGCTTACATCCCCAAGATTTGGAGTGAAGAACATCCAAGACACTGGTATGCATTAAGCAGTTCCTCAACACACAGCTCCACAGTCTTCATATTCTACTTCAATTTTATCCAATCCAGACACTGGTGGTACAGGAACTGGCAAAGTATCATCATGTGCAACTGGCCTAATTGCCCATTGAAGTTCAGCTTAATTAATCTTATGTTTGATCTTTGTAGAAAAGCTTTTCACAAACAAACAAAAGTAACAAAAGTCACCATTATGATTTGTGGGTTCTCTACAAATCATGGCAACAGTAAATGGCATAGCCATTTTCCTCATATTAAACCATGGAGACCATTTGAACAACTTGAACAACTTGAGCATATCACGAGGGGCCCAGCTTTTTATCACCAAGTGGACACTTAAAGTACATCTGGTACATATTTTTAATATCATAAGTGATTGAACGTACTTGGCCTTTTGGTGTAAAAGAACCACAAACATAACAGAATCTGTCCGGATGATTGATACACTGTCAGGGCATTTTTCTACTTTAAATCAGATCAAACAGTTGAGTAAGTTCAGTTCAATGGTGATGACAAACTCACTAAAAGCTTTACTGATGTTGTCCCTGTAAGAAAAATCACTATTAAGACAAGCAAAGAAATGGGAATAACATAGAAAACCACGTACATTGAAAATGCATAAATAATGTAATAACAAAAATTGTTCTATCTGTATGTGATAGATCAAAACTAAGCATATTTTCGGAAGCACGTCCAACTCCATGAATCTGCCAACTTACCTTTGTTGATGATTTTTTGTGTTTACCAGTGTTAACAATCAAACACAGCATGGCAAAGCTTTGGGACACTCCACCTCCCTTCCTGTGGCTGTACTTCCAGCAACTCCTCTCTTTGTCATATATGGTTAAAAAGAGTAGTTTGGTGGAGGGTGTATAAGTGAAGATCAAGGTGGTCACAGAGATGCTCAGTTGGGTTAAATTCTGTGGAAAAAGTGGCTCCATGGTAGTAGTGATGCTCCACCAACCAATGTTGGACATGGCTAGACATGCACTATGTTGCACTATCTTGCAAAGGCTGAAGGTTCAGTTATGATATTGCTATAAAAATTGAAGCTTTTTCTGCTGATGCAGCTTTATTAGCAGAGGTGCAGTAACTATCCATCTATTCATCGGAGCACTATACGCAGTAGTTTTAGACACGTATCTGCAGTGCTGTAGTGCTGCTACCTATGTTTCATATAAAATGAATGAATTCATTCATGAATTCAAATGAATATATATATATATATATATATATATATATTGTAGGGATCTTCCCGGGGGATGGTGTGTTTGGACACAGTTCACGACAGACTTAGGTGTTATAAAAGCAGGTCTTGGCGTTTATTCATGGCATAAACCGTCCAGTAAACAAAACATACCGCAGCAGCGTGCTTCTTTAGTGTACAAAACAAAATAAAGACCTAGCCCGTCTGGGCGCTTACTAGCAGGTTCTTCGCACCTAGCTGACACTTTCAAAATACAGCGTTCGCCTGGACATCGCAGGGTGAGTTTTTAGCTCCAGCAGTGGCTGCGTTCGCAGCTTCCTTCACACACACACACAGGCTGTTCATTTCAAGCTGAGAGCAATAGCCTGCAGCTCTGCAGAGCTTTTACCTCCCAGGCTAATTAGGATCAGAGCTCACCTGATTCAAAACCCAAACAGGATCGGAGGGGTGTGGAATGACAGGTCCCTCTACCAAACCTACCTGCCATTCCATATAAATCCAGGCCCGGCAAAATTGAACAACACCTCAGCAGCATACCACTGCTGGGAAACAAATCAATCCTGGACTTACCATCTCACCCAGCGTAGTAACCTAGGTGAAATGTACACCCCCTCGACCACTTCTCCAGTGACATGTCTACATATCCCCCCCCTCTTCTTCAGACCGGAGGGCTGAGCATTTTGTCCCCACAGACAATGTACCCTCGACAATGCGTCAGCATTTGCTTGTAATTTCCCTGGCCTGTGTTCCACAGTGAAATTAAAGTTTTGTAGGGACAGAAACCATCTAGTCACTCTTGCGTTTCTCTCCTTGTTTAACTTCATCCATGTTAGGGGGGCATGGTCTGTCACTAACTTGAATTTCCTGCCTAGCAAGTAATATTTTAGGGATTCGAGGGCCCACTTCACTACCAAACATTCTCGCTCCACAATGGCATAATTTTTCTCGGCCGGGGTTAGCTTCCTACTCAAGTACATCACCGGATGCTCCTCACCATTTACTACTTGTGAGAGTACTGCACCTAAGCCTGTGTTAGAAGCATCTGTCTGGACCAGAAATTCTCGCCTGAAATCGGGGGTAACTAACACAGGTTGTTGGCACAAGGCAGATTTAAGGCTTTGGAAAGCCTTCTCGGCCTCTGGAGTCCACGTGATCATAGCTCTCTTTCCGCCCTTGGTCAAGTCAGTTAGGGGAGCAGCAACTGAGGCAAAGTTCGGCACAAATCTACGGTAATAGCCCGTAATACCAAGGAAAGCTCTGACCTGTTTCTTTGTCAGGGGTTTTGGCCAATTCTGTATTGCCTCCACTTTATTTAGCTGTGGCTTAATCAACCCTCTTCCAATAATGTAGCCCAGATACTTGGCCTCTTCTAGGGCTACTGCACACTTCTCGGCATTTATGGTCAATCCTGCATCACTTATGGTATCCAATACGGCCTGTACCTTACAGAGGTGACTTTCCCAATCAGGGCTAAAAATGACCACATCATCGAGGTAGGCAGCTGAGTAATCACGATGTGGTCGCAAAATCAAGTCCATCAACCTCTGGAAAGTCGCAGGTGCTCCATGCAACCCGAACGGCATCACCACATACTGGAATAGCCCATCAGGGGTGGAGAATGCAGTTTTCTCTTTAGCCTCATTAGTAAGTGGAATCTGCCAGTAGCCCTTTGTGAGATCGAGGGTGGTTATGTACCTGGCATTACCCAACTTCTCAATCAACTCATCTACCCTGGGCATAGGATAGGCATCAAATTTTGAGATCTCATTCAACTTTCTGAAATCGTTACAGAACCTCCAAGTTCCATTAGGCTTTGGGATTAATACAATCGGGCTGGACCATTCACTCTGTGACACCTCAATTACTCCCAGATCAAGCATACGTTTTACCTCGGCAGATACGGCTTCCCTACGGGCTTCTGGGATCCTATAGGGCTTGAGGTTTACTCTGCTTCTAGGCTCAGTTTCAATGTGATGATAGATGAGGTGTGTACGCCCTGGGAGGTCAAAAAACTTGTCTTTGTTTTTCTGTAAAAATTCCTGAGCCTCCTGTTTCTGTGACACTGATAGGGTATCACCAACCTTGACTGGAGGGATTGGTTGTGACAAATTATTAACAGTATTTGTCGCCCCCAAGGATTCCCTGTCTTTCCAGGGCTTAATCAAGTTTACGTGGTAAACTTGGAAAGGCTTCCTTCTACCTGGTTGGTGCACCTTGTAGTTCACCTCACTGACCTTTTCCACAATTTCATAGGGACCTTGCCACTTCGCCAGGAATTTACTCTCAACAGTGGGAACTAGTATAAGGACCCTATCGCCTGGGTTAAATGTCCTGATTCTTGCAGACCGGTTGTAAATTCTACTTTGGGCCTCTTGCGCCCTCTGGAGGTGTTCCCTTACTAGGGGCATTACAGCGGCTATACGGTCCTGCATTTGTGCTACATGCTCAATAACGCTCTTGTATGGGGTGGACTCACTCTCCCATGTCTCTTTTGCAATGTCCAGTAGACCCCTAGGGTGACGACCATAGACCAACTCGAATGGTGAGAACCCTGTGGACGCTTGGGGCACTTCCCTAATAGCAAACATGAGGTAGGGTAACAAATGATCCCAGTCACGGCCATCTTTTTCCACCACTTTTTTCAGCATATGTTTCAAAGTTTTGTTAAATCTCTCCACCAATCCGTCCGTCTGGGGGTGGTATACAGAGGTACGGATGGGTGAGATTTTAAATAGTTTGCATAACTCCTTCATCACCTTTGACATAAAGGGTGTACCTTGGTCAGTTAGGATTTCTTTGGGGATTCCAGTCCTAGAGAACATATAAAACAACTCACGTGCAATTGTTTTAGATGCACATTGTTGCATTGTTTTAAGGGCACAGCTTCAGGATAGCGGGTCGCATAATCCATGACCACCAGAATATATTGGTGTCCTCTAGCGGATTTTACAATGGGACCCACTAAATCCATGGCTATACGCTCAAAAGGCACCTCTATAATAGGGAGCGAAACCAAAGGGCTGCGAAAATGTGACACTGGGGCACTAAGCTGACATGTGGGGCACGACTCGCAGTACTTTTTAATATCACCATATATCGCCGGCCAGTAGAACCTCTGGAGAACCCTCTCCTGCGTTTTGTCAGTCCCCAAGTGTCCCCCAAGAACATGGTTATGTGCCATGTCCAGCACCTGACGCCGGTACGGCTTAGGCACCAGAAGCTGTTCCACAATCTCATCCTTAACCTTAGTGACTCTATAGAAAAGATCATTAGTCACAGAAAAATGTGGAAATCTTTTCTCAGCATCTGGTTCCTGAGGTACCCCATTCATGACAGCAACCTGCTCTCTCGCATTTTTGAGAGTGGGGTCCTGTAACTGTGCAGTCCCAAAATTATCCCTAGACACCTCTAAGTCAGGTATATTTTGCTCAGTGGGAGGAGCCTCCTCCTCTCCAGCCAGGACCTGCAAAGGAAAACAATCATTTTCATCCTGCACACTTTTATCATTTACAGGGGGTAACGCAACAACCTTAGGAGTATCCTCACTCCTTTCGGGGGATTTTCTTTTTCCCCAGAGAGCCCAGAATAGTGGAAAATCGCGCCCCAGTATTACGTTGTGCATGAGATTTTTAACCACACCCACTTCATATTGTACGGTGCCTTGTTTAGTCCCGACTTCAGCCAGCACTATAGGGTACACTTTTGTATCCCCATGTATACAAACAACACTCATATGCTTTTTACACTCAAAGTCCCCAGCCACCAGGCTGGCATGCACCAAGGTTACGAGGCTTCCTGAGTCCAGCAACGCCTTAACAGGAAAGTCATTAATTGTAATGTCGCAGATTTGCGGTTCAGTCTCTAGTCCGGGAACTGCAACACAAGATGGTTCCGCAAATAGCGACTGACGCCGACTAACCTCACAGTCCATGGGCTCAGTGGTAAGAGGGCAATGGGCAGACACGTGTCCCATCTCATGGCATCTCCAGCACTGGATAGAGCCTGTTCTCCTTGGCAAGGAGTCCTTTTTTGGGCCACTTAGCCACCCGGGACCATCCCCAGTCTTTTGCCCCTGAGACACCACTTGAGCCCTTTTTCTTCCCTCAGCACCCCTCCACACTCCCCCAATAGATGGAAGTCTCTTACCAGCTGATGGCACAGATCTGGCACTCCGGGGAGGTGAGGAGGCTGCAGAAACATCACGGAGGTAGTCCTCAGTCGCCTGGAACCTCTCCACAAGGTTGACAAGTTCGTTTGCATTCTTAGGGTCACCTTGTCCCACCCAGCGTTGCAGGTCAGCAGGAAGTGCTCGGAGGTAGCGATCCATCACAACCCTCTCTAGGATCTGTGCAGGAGTAGAAGTGTCTGGCTCCAACCACTTTCTCGCCAAATGGATCAGGTCATACATTTGGGACCTCGCCGATTTGTCCAAACTGTAGCTCCAGTTGCGTACCCTCCTGGCACGGACTGCAGTAGTAACGCCTAGTCGGGCAAGTATCTCCGCTTTTAGCCGGGTATAGTCCTTAACCTCTTGCTCACTGAGGTCATAGTAGGCCTTTTGAGGTTCTCCTGTTAAATAGGGCGCAATTACCTCTGCCCACTCAGCGACGGGTAACTTCTCTCGCTCAGCCGCACGCTCAAACCCAGTTAGGAAGGCCTCAACATCGTCCTCAGCAGTCATCTTTTGCAGCGCTCGCTGCACAGCTCTTTTCATATCAAAAGTCTCTGGAGCGGCTCGCACCACTGTTTGGGGGTTAGCAACCACAGGCGCCTCCTGTTTTGCCATCAGGTATTCAATAAGTTGTTGTTGGGCAGCCATGGTCTGTTCATGTCGTCTGTTAGCCTCGATCTGAGCCTGTTCATGTCGTCCAATAGCCTCTATCTGAGCCTGTTCATGTCGTCTATTGGCCTCTATCTGAGCCTGTTGTTGTTGTCTATTGGCCTCTATCTGAGCCTGTTGTTGTTGCAAACTTGCTTGCATAAACTGCTTCAGCATCTCCTCCATGTTGCCCGACTGTTCTTGGAGTGTAGTTGCAGCTTTCACCCAAGACATAAGCAGCTGTAGCCAAGTCTGTCCACACCGTTGCCCCTAGCAACCGTTTTGCCCGCTCCGCAGCACCAATTGTAGGGATCTTCCCGGGGGATGGTGTGTTTGGACACAGTTCACGACAGACTTAGGTGTTATAAAAGCAGGTCTTGGCGTTTATTCATGGCATAAACCGTCCAGTAAACAAAACATACCGCAGCAGCGTGCTTCTTTAGTGTACAAAACAAAATAAAGACCTAGCCCGTCTGGGCGCTTACTAGCAGGTTCTTCGCACCTAGCTGACACTTTCAAAATACAGCGTTCGCCTGGACATCGCAGGGTGAGTTTTTAGCTCCAGCAGTGGCTGCGTTCGCAGCTTCCTTCACACACACACACAGGCTGTTCATTTCAAGCTGAGAGCAATAGCCTGCAGCTCTGCAGAGCTTTTACCTCCCAGGCTAATTAGGATCAGAGCTCACCTGATTCAAAACCCAAACAGGATCGGAGGGGTGTGGAATGACAGGTCCCTCTACCAAACCTACCTGCCATTCCATATAAATCCAGGCCCGGCAAAATTGAACAACACCTCAGCAGCATACCACTGCTGGGAAACAAATCAATCCTGGACTTACCATCTCACCCAGCGTAGTAACCTAGGTGAAATGTACACCCCCTCGACCACTTCTCCAGTGACATGTCTACAATATATATATATTTACAAATTTTAAATATATAACCATGACTGTTCGTCAAATCAAATGTGATGTGCAGTTCTACTGTTTGTAACCATTTATGGTTAAAACAACTAAATACATACAAACAGATCCAGAAAGTATAAATAACAAACAGAAAATCACATCGCATATCACCTAAATTGGCTTCTCATTAGATAGGAGCAGTGACATGCCCAACGTGTTTCATAACCTTTTCCTCAGGGGTTATATCCAATTGCATGTTTTTCCTTAACTATGGGAATGAGCCAACAAGCGAAAAAGCCAGAAGAATGATGATTACCAATGAAGAAGCTGCTCCCTGTAAATACAGTGATCTTGTTACAGAATTCATTTGAAGCTTTTAATATTCAAAAGTATATTTTCTACAGAACATCAAATGTGATCAAACATCTACTCTTTTCCATCTTCCAAATACCTATTAAATAAAGTTAAAATGTCATTATTCTTTATAAATATACACTGTGGCTAAAGCTACAGACTGACAGCTGTAATAAGGTTACAATTATTATTCTCATCATGCTCTGTTTTCCCTAGGTATTTAGGGCGCTTCTGCAAATGATTTGACAATGGGAGGCTCATAATGGCCTTGGCATTTTCTTTGTCTTGTACCTTGGGCCTGAGATGATCACTGAGTTTGGCCCTGAGGTTGGAATAGCAGAAAAGCCATACTAAAGTCATTACCTAGGTGTTCTCATTTAGTGCACTGAGCATGCATGGACTATTGGAGGATCATAGTTAATGCTAAAGATTGGGTGAATCAAGTATACCTTTGCGCTTGCTTTTTGGTGTCAAATGTAACTTCAGCAGGACAGAGGATCCAGATCCTCCGTCCCCCTGCTAGGCTCCCAGTATCTTGCTCCCCGTCGCAGGGAGGGGCTTATTATACCGGCAAGTGAACTGACATCTAAGAGCTAACTCTGCAGGTAAAAAAATATCCCCCCAGAGGGGGAGTGAGCAGCAAAAGCCCTGCTGAAGAAAGCGGAGAGTGGTGGACAGCGTGAAAAGGTATTTCTATAAAAAAATAAAAGTACTTTCTCTGGTGTGTTTTTTCATTTAACCCTTTGTTAACTGTCCTTGAGACGCCTATACCAGTTCACAGGCCAGGAGGGGCTGGCAAGTCACCTGCCAGAAATTTGGTGCCTTGCCATAACTCCTCAACCGATTATCTGTATCCTCAAAGCCCAGGGAAGTACAAAAAAAGCATGTGGCCCATTTGGATGGTAGCCTTCAGGGCTAAGGCTGCTCAACCTCCACACCCTGGTATACCAGCCCACATAGCTGGTGCCTAGGCTGATTATGCTGGACAGGAGGCCTCTACACCATTTTCTTTTTAATTTTTGAGGGTTTAGCCCTTAATCTTTTTATAAAAAGGTGTGGGGTTCCCTTTTATAAGGGTTTAACCCGTAAAAAATACGACGTAAGGACTTCATGGAAAAGAATGGTCAGCATGAATCCCAAGAAAATTTAAATTAGTTCTGATTTTTTTCCCTAAAATTCAGAACTAATCCAGCTTCCAAAGAACTGGTTTGCTCATTTTCAAATTAGCACCCTATGGGCAATGCAGAAAACTTGGTGGTTGTTTTCAGCATAGCCCATAGGCTGCTGTTGTTTACAAGCTAAAAATTCCCCACCGCAAATACAGGTGATTTCTGGGGGGGGGGGGGGGGGGGGGGGGACATTTTGTAAAAAACATTAACATTGTGTTACATTTCACTGAGATGCAGGTTGCAGCAAACACTCCTTTGTGTATTAGTAGAGCATAATGTAGTGTATTAGTAGAACATAATGTATAATGTATATGAACAGGCAATTTGCAGCATAATAAAAAATATAAAAGTACTCATATTGTGCTAAATAGCTACAACACACAAGTCCAGTGCTATACCCTATAACATAGTCCATAAAACATAAACAATATTCAATATCTATTGACGAAATAAGGATAAAACAATAGAACTTAAAGATTGTATTTATTTACAGGGTAGATATCTACATGAAAGCTATCTAAATGACTATAGGGAGAATATGGAAGGATAAATAGATAAAAAGAGGAAGAAAAAGAGAGGAGAGGATGATAGCAAAATGGAAGCAAGATGTATTCTTTACGTCTTATTGTCTTTAGGTCCTTTCACATCTTCTTGGGTATAATGCATTGGAGTAGTAATACATTCACATTGCTGTGCTGCATTTTGCAAAACACCTCATGCAGTGTTTTGCCTGTATCAGGACTACAACGCAGCCCATATAAACGCTTCGGGCAGCGCAGGAAAAGCTGTACCTGCACTGCTTTGTTTTGCAGTGAAATGGTCATACTTACCTCTCGCCTACTGTCACCGGCCTCCACCCTCGCAGGTGCCTGCTGCATCAACGTTCATCCAATGCAGTTCTTCAACCACTGGTTCCTATAGCCTTTTCTCCTGCTAGATCAATGTGCCACCGTCCACTGGGGAAAAGGAATCTGTGAAAGGAGCCTGGTGAATCTGTGAGGAGGGTCTGGTGAACGCTGGGCGCTGTATGCAAAACCACATTTAAGAAAATGATTCTGGTGAGCACCTCTAACATCATCACATAACGTTGCATGTATTAATCCAGGAGGTTCAGCATATAGCCCCGGCGCTCTAGGCTCAGGAGCGCCATGTAGTACCTGTCGCTCTGTAGCGCTCTCTCATACATTTCAATGGGCTTTCATTAGTTGTGTATAAATTGCGTATTTGGCCATTTTCTTGGGGGGGGGGGGGGGGGGTCAAATCATTGTGTGACCTCTCCTGGCTGCAAACAAACACTTTTTGAAACTTTTTTGACGTTTTATATTTTTATCTAGAATTGTATTTACAGGTCTGACACTAAAGTGTTATTGTCCCAGGGTTAAAACAATGTTATTCCATGAGTTTTCACTTTGTTACTGGTGTATATGTGTTTAAAAACAGACTTTTATCAGTGCTACAGTGCCCAGCTTTAGAGCGCTGATGCTCTGTGTGTCTAGTGTTAAAAATGGTGTGGAGCGCCGGACACACTGAGCTGGCGCTACCTCTCGCTCGCTGCAGCACTATACTGTTGTTACAGTGCCCAACACACAGCACATTCATCAATGCCAGCCAGGTTACTAGAGCTATTGAGGTGCTCTGTTACAGTGCCCGATACCCATTTACAGCAGTTACTAGCAGTTGCTCTAAGCGCCGCTGGCATTAGTAGAGAATCAGCCTCCACATATACTTCCACTATTATCTTATTTAATAACAGGCAGAGCAGTTTATAAATCAATATCCAAGCATTGCAATAGCTCCTCTGGCAGCACCTGAACCTCAGGCGATCCAAAATCATATAAAAAGACATACTTAATGAAAGAGCACCTTAAAGTGCACCTATAATCAGAAAGTAGACTTATGCGGTCACCCTCTATCCCCAGCTCTGTGACCCAAAACAGCATTTGTGCAATATCCATAAAAACACCAGGAAAAAAAACAGGAAGTAGTATTATGGTGAATGGCATGTCATATGCCAATTATTTCAGTTGCAACCAAACTGTCAAATATAGCAGTTAGGTTGAAGTGCTCCCCATTGCTGAGCTGTCTGTACTCTAATTAATTGCATCATCACTGGGGGTTAGGGTTGCCACCCAAACAGGTTTTTTTTTTCGATTTACTGACCACTGGTCTGGATGGGAAAAGTATACCCACAATTAAAATTACCAGTAAAAATCCAAATACCGTCACGAGCAGGCCAGTGACCAGTAAATTTAGATAAAAATACCGGCCAGGGCAAACCTACTGGGGGCGGTGCTGCTCAGCCAGGGAGCAATATGGCCGACTGCATCCAGTTTGTGTTGTTATGGATATTGGGAAAAGGCTGAGGTAAAACAAAGGCTGTTTTGGGGCACTGGACTGGGGATACATGGTAACTACTTATATTGCCCTCTGATTAGAGGTGCACTTTAATGAAACTTTAATTAAAGTGGCCTTACTGCTTCCCCAGCATAGCACAGACCCGCCTCCCATTTCCCTATTCGGTTTGGAAAAGAAAAAAAAGCTCTGCACTAGTAGCCCGGTACCTGCTTTGCGGCATAAAACACACACAAACTCTGGTATTAGCCAAGGGAGAAGTCATATTAGAGAAGGCACTATCAGTGAACTCTGGGGTACGCAGTACTGAAAGAAGTAAGTGTAATGGGAAGGAAGGTTTGCTAATTTATGTGCTTCGTAATACATTTTAGCTATTGTTTAAGCTGCAAATTTTGGTTATTCATTTGCAGTAATAATAAAAGGAATAGTTAGAATAGTTTACTTGGTTATTTATTTTCTATATCATATTTTTCTTTCTAACATACAAAGGCACAATGCTAATTGTTCAGTCAATAGTTATCCATCCATGCCTACCTTTCAAGTTCCCATAAATGTGGCAATTATGTAGTTTTAAGCATCATTCAATTCTTCATTTGCAATTTCCTTGACAATTTATGCCCTATAAGGATTGACTTTGCTCGGTAAAGCTCATTTTTCATTTTCAGATTTTGCCATTGATGCATCTCTGAATCTTTACATACTTTCAAGCTGAAAATTGAGCCTATTAAAAATGAAAAAGGTTATTCCCTGACATAATAAAATACACATTATTTATTAAGTTTTATACCTATTTATTTTACATGAGAGGAGAATTTTCACATAGTTAATGGAAGATAAAACATCTGCCCCTTTTTAGGTATTACTTATTAACTTTATGTATAGCTCAGGTTTCAAAAGTATATTTATGCCTCCATATTCCCATAATCCCCACTCGTTTCTTTGAAATACATAATATATATGAAAAGGCATATTTATCCAATAGAATGTAATAAGATCAGTGCCAAGTCAATCCTCTATACCTTTATGGCGGGAAGCCACCTTAGAAAATAATGGTTGCAACAGTCGATATTCACAGGAAAGGAGTGATAAGGTTAAAATAACCTTTGGGATTCCCTCTGATAGTAAAAATCTGAGATAGCTGTATTACTTTCAATAATTCAAGAGTCATAGTGGTAATGTCTACATAATTAAAGTGCTTTCAAAGTTATAAAAAACCTATTCTGAACTTTAATCCCTCACAGCAGCTGTCAAGAAATCCAGTTGTTCAGGTGGAGTTCAGGTCCTGCAATGTGCTGGCATGACCCCACAGTGTGGTCTCGAGCATGCAAAGGCAGTGACTTGCGTGGCCCTCTGTTACAGTGAGTAAAGGGTGCAATTCAGTCACTGTGATGGTGATGCAGAGCTCCAGTACCCAGTCTCTGAGGTTGGTTAGGTTATAACCTAAGGCACCAGCTGCCTGGAATTCAAAAGCACTATACACTTTTTCCTAGACCAGACCATTAGGCAGGAGCACTGTTTTTTCTTTGCATACCAAATTCCATTCCATTTGATATGTCTTCTACAGGCTATAATGTTGTATTGTTTGTTGCCTTCTCATAATGACGCTTTAATACATGAGAATCTAAGGGCTGAGGATTTATCAAGGGGAACCAAAGAGAAGCCAAAAGGATCAATCATTTAAAAGCCACTCATTAAAATGAAACCTTTAGTTATGTCCCTTTCTTAAAGAATTAGTATTTTGATCTGCTGACTGTCGCATTCCCGTAAGATAATTATTTTTCTTAGCTATACCTGATTCAGTAATGTTTCCAAAAGAGCTAACATAAGTATAATAGATTTATGGAAGATGTTTGTTAAAAGAGGAACATAAAGGTGTGTTTTCATATATGGTGCCAGAGGAAGTTAATAAGAGGTGATATAAATGTAAATGTGTTTATATATACAATGCTAGAGGATGTTGTCAATATGTGATATATCTATAATCATGTAAACGGCAAGGCACTGAATATTTGGTTGCGGTTCTTAATTAATGCATTAATATAACTTATCAGAAGCACATTATTAATAATTAGAATATATGGTAGATAGGTACAACAATGGTTAATGGATCCGAGGGGACGCTATATGAATCCGAACTGTGGACGCACCAGTCTTGATGCCGAGCTGCAGCGTTGGTATGTGGAGGGGCGGGCTGCTGGCCATGTCAGTCAGACGACAGGGCAATGACACGAGTGAGACTCTTCCTCCCTGTGTGCCTGTTTTCCTGGCCTTTTGACCATCCAAACCTAAAGTCCCATATGAGGACAGGAATCAAGCGGAGCGAGGTCCTGGCAGGAGTGGTGCAGGAGGCTCACACCTGGGGAGCTGGCAGATGGGAATTGGGCCCGAGGCAGACAGACACTCACAGATGCGGGTCCCGAAAGCAGGCGGAGACACAGCAGATGCGGGCCCTAAAGCAAGCAGAGACTTGGCAGATGTGGGCCCAAAGCAGGCAGACACTCAGCAGATGGGAAATTCCCTCCAGGGTCCAAGTCCAGGGAACAATGGCTAGGGAGACCGGGACCTTTGTGAGAATGCCCAGGGGGACCGGGACCTTCACGACAGTGCCCAGGGGGACTGTGACCTTTACGGCAGGGCCCAGGGGGACTGGGACCTTCACGGCAGCACCCAGGGGGACCGGGACCTTCATGGTAGTGCCCAGGGGGACCAGGACCTTCAAGGCAGCACCCAGGGGGACCGGGACCTTCAAGATCTAGGTTCTTGAGACAGGAACCTATGCCACTGAATCCTTTAAAATCAGAGCCTAGGCAACCAAATTCAGACCTTCCTATGAATTTAGGAAACCCTTTAAGGTCTCCTTGAGTCAGCGGGAAACTGAAGAAATCCCCATGTGCAAACTGAGGTGTTTTAGAACCATGGGCACGTAGGGGATCTTCAAGGCCTTCTTTAAGATTAGCAGGACGGAGATCAGGTTCAGGCTTAAGGCAGATCTTAGTGCAGAGTAACTTTTGAACCTCTAATTGTGCTCATAATATAGCGACCACACAAAAGACCCCTAGTACGGTTTCCGAAATATTGGCGTTTTTCTGGCGCAATTTTCCCATAGGAATGAATGGGAGGAATGTTCAAAGCTAGAGTGGGAACTGAGTGTGGAGTCAAAAATCAGGACATGATTTCTAAACTGCGACCTCTCCCTCATTTTTAATCCCACCTACACAAATCTTATATCAAAACGTTCAGCTATCCCTACTGCCGCTAAAAATGTCCAAGGCTAAGCCATAGCCCGAACAGATTTCACAATATGACCTTATGTTTGCAACTCACACCTCCCATTGACATTCATTGAAACTCCACTCTAGACACCACAAATTTGAATGGCAATTTCTAAACTGCGACTGTGCCTTCATTTTTAATATTTCAGAGACATTGTATACACCACATTGTTCGCCTAGCTCTTGTGATTCTTACAGTATAAAGCTCTTTGCTGTAGGATGTATACTTTTTAAGCTACAGTCATTTGAATATGGCAACCACCAGTGCATTAGAAATGTGTTTTAATGTGCATTCTCAGTTTACCTCAGAGTGAGTTTCCATAGCAACACAGCTGCAGCCTGGCTCGTTACAGCTGCTCCGCCCACACACCAAGTCTCAGGAAACTCCCCTTAAAGGAGCAGTATCGCAAAATTTGCACTAAAAAAGATAAATAATTAAATAGCCACACAATAGCTTCTAACATGTCTATAAATAATTTGGCAATAGAAAAAAGAAGAATGCTTACTATCTTTACTCAAAACAATCCATACAGTTACTCTGCCTACTCCATATAGTTACTCTGCTCAGTCAAACCTTTCCACAGTTACTCCAGTGACTCCAACCACACAACAGTTACTCAAGTCACTCCACCCAGTTACTCAAGTCACTCCACCCAGTTACTCCGCCCACTCCACTCAGTTACTCCGCCCACTGCACCCAGTTACTCCACCCACTCTGCCCCCTCCACCCAGTTACTCCGCCCACTTCACCCAGTTACTCCGCCCACTCCACCCAGATACCCCACCCACTCCACCCAGTTACTCCGCCCACTCCACCCAGTTACTCCGCCCACTCCACCCAGTTGCTCCAGCCACTCCACCCAGTTACTCCAGCCACTCCACCCAGGTACTCCGCCCACTCCACCCACACAACAGTTACTCAAGTCACTCCACCCAGTTACTCCGCCCACTCCAACCACACAACAGTTACTCAAGTCACTCCACCCAGTTACTCTGCCCACTCCACCCAGTTACTCCACCCACTCCACCCAGTTACTCCACCCACTCCACCCAGTTACTCTGCCCAGTCCAGTTGTAGAGAACTGGCGGAGGCAAGACCACTTCACGCAATTTCCCCGGAAATTGCACTTTGTCTAGTTAATATATGATATGGCAAATATTTGAATACTGATGGGCAAAAGTTTTGATAAACAGGAAAGTGCACACTACCAGTTCGCCTTGTGGAGTACTCAGACTGTATATGACTCACTAACTACGGTATATATGTGACACCAACAGAATCAGGTACCATTAATCCTTATATACAATTTTTATATGTAAAGTGAATGAACATAATAGGAATACAGTATCTAACAATTAACAATATGAATAACCTGTATGTAATATGTATGTAAATAAATTAATTTAAAGCCAATAACAATACTAACAAGATGAAATATTTGTTTGCTTATTATGCACATTATAGGGCATTGAGGAAGCCGCGTAAGGCGAAACATGATACATGTCTGCCCTCTTTTGAAAATTGATGCAATACTGTTTGGTAATTCTTATGAGGGCCTCTGATGAGAGAAATACAAATGAATTGTAGTATATATTGTATTGTGCTATGTAAGAGTTAATGAAGTCCTCTTAGTAGGCATTGTTTTTAATGTATTTAATAAATTGAAACTAAATTTACAACAATTGCAAGGTGTGGTCACAGTCTGAGCCCTAATATTTTCACAGGGTAACCTAGCCCTGAACAAAGATTAGATCTTAATGCAACAATCAAAGATAATTAGTTAGCATTTGGTGCAATGCCTGCCGGCGCCAGTGTAGTACACAGCACAGCACAAGATTAGACGGGAATGCTAACAGATGCACATCATACATTAGGCCCTAAGTCCGCTTCTTTGTTATTGAGCGTAATCAATTTAATTTGTATTTTTAGTTAAGCTGTATATTATTTTTTTCTGCATAGTTAAACTGTTGCCATTTAAACTTAAATAAAACACAAACCTGTGTTGAGATCTACAATACATTTGCACCAAGTAATGCAGTGGACACATAATGGCAGGAGTCCATTTTTTTTCTCTTTATCTAACAGTATTTTTATACAGAAAAAGTAGTACACATCTACTTTAAACTACACAAGTGAATGTAATGCACTGTTGGAAGGTTCCTGACCCTTACTGCTAATTTTTTCTATAAAAGTATATTAGCTGGCTTAACAGGATTTCAGGTATCATATGCAAATAAATTACTGGGGCTAATGAGTTTATCCTTAAATATGTTTGTTTGCAATATTACGAGGGATCTCTACAATTATATGTATATGTTTTACCAAATCTTTATTTCAAAAACATATGAACAGCACTTTTAGATGTTAATATTGGCTTATGGGATTTTAAAGAGGCTCATTTTAATGTGTTTGGATACCCCATAGGCCAGGGGTATTGTCAAACTTCTAAAATAAAATATCTACCACAATAAAAATAATGAACACCTTCCCCATAGAACTGCCTCATCACAGATGCAATTTTTTATTTTTAGCTAAAAGAAAACTAATTTTTTCTACTGCACAATGTGCTGAGTGAGAAAAGCTCTTGCTGATTCTTAAACTCTGCCTCAATGCAGAAAACCCGCAAATCATTTGGCTATGCTGCTAACCATATTGCATTTCGACTAAAAGGAACGACACTTGCACAATAATTATATAAGTTTACTTGTTTACTGCAGGTTAATGTGGTTGGTAAATGCACTCTGCCTTTTTTCCTGATTGTAGGCTTTGACCTCTGGATATTTTCTCTGGATGGATTTAAAAAGGGCTAATATCCATTTTACACAAAGTAGGTGTTCGTTCATGCGTGGGGGTGGTCGCCAAAAGAATTTAAACCATGTGCCAGCCAGTAGCCAATCGTGGGGCCCAATTTTGCCCCAGGAGCAGGTAACTTTAAATGACTGGGTCAAGTACCCATTATGTTACTATCGTCAATTATGTGCCACAACACACTTTCCTGGGGTCCAGTCCCGCAGTTGTCTCTGGGTGGCTGGCCGGGTTCCCCTCCGCCCGGCAGCAGCTCTGGCGGCCAGCGCCAAGCACTTCCGCCTCCTCCTCTCCCGACCACATCCCCCCACTATTGCGTGCACTTGAGCACAGCTGATTTATGCCCTCTGATGGCGTTGCACGCAGCGTGGCCACTGGAGGCTCGTTTAAAGGGCCAACGAACCCAAGTTTTACTGTGGGCGAATCACCCTAAGGGTTTCTGGCCAATTAGCCCATTGTCAGGCTTCCTTGGTACAACCATGGAAAAGGTAGACATCCAGCAAGAAGTGAGGGCTAGGTGGAGCTCCAGGTGTGAGACGCAGCAAGGAAATAAAGTTCATAAGTGTAATAAACAATCCGGGTTCAGAGGCTGGCAGCAAACAGGTAAAGTTCAATAAACAATCCTAGTTCAGGGGCTGGCAGCAAACAGGCAAAGTCCAATAAACAATCCAAAGTTCTAACCGTGTAATCCGTTCGAGGGTTAATCCAAGAGCTGATCTGAAAGCAGGCCAGGTCAATCCATTATGACAGTTAGGAATTGCAGGAAACAGGAATCACAGCTTCCAGGAACTGAGCTGATAACACGGCAATGAATACAGGCCAGCTGTCCAATTAAATAGTGCTGTCAATAAAGCTGAGAGGGACGTCTCAGAGCAAAAGTGAAGCCACTTCCTGTTCACTGGCCAAGGAAAATCCAGAACTTAAAAGTAAGCCCAAGAGCTTACGCTCTAGCCTTCAGTGTGCTGAACAACAGGTGGCGCTGTTGAGCAGTACAACAGATGAAGCGCCAGATCTAGAACAAACACCCAAGCATGCCCGTCAGCGATGGAGCACGCCCGCGTCTCAAAGAAGAATGAGAAAGGCGAGGAGACTGACACCCATATGTTATTGTATATACAATTACAACTGCTCCTCTCTCAATCTCTAGCCGCCTATGATAGTGTATAGCTGGGTGTGAATATTCCTGAGACTCCTGTTTGATCATCCATTGCTTCCCTGACTGTTCCATGTCCGCCGCCTGAACCGACCTCTGCCTAGATCTCGACTACGAACCCGTCAAATCCCTGGTATCGCTAGTTCTCTGACTTCCCGGCTTGACTCTTGGCATGACCTTAGACCCTTCTCATGTTTCTCCCTCAGAGCTGCCATCGTAAGAACTATTAATCTGTGTATAAAGCCCAGTCTTACATTTGGTTCATGCGTTTTCACCCCTGTGAGTTTACAACCTTTGAGCTATCAGGTCCTGGGGGCAGCCATGTCCGGTGAGGTGTTTAAAGTGTCCTGGCAAATGGGGGCTTGGCTATAGGTGAAGCTAGCTATGGAAGCTCTGGGAGGCTATAGAAACTGTATATTCCAAATATATAGTTCCAAACCAACAGTGTGGACTAATTTGAGATTATTTGTACCTACGGTATGTACTTTTTTTTGCTGTGGTGTCCTTTTTCAATGTATTTCTGGATTTTTCTTCCATTACTAAAAACTCATACATGAACAATACAGTAGATGCTTAACTATCATAATCACTTTTAGATTTGCTCCATTTCCTGAGTACATTTGATAATTGTCTCTGTAATAGGGTTACACTTTTTTATACTGTTCACTTAATGCAAAAGTAGAAAATCCAATGTAGCTCTTAGTGTGTATTTGCTCCACAAACATAAGGCAATTAGAGCAGGGATAGAAAGAAGAACACTGACATGCAGTAAGCCAATTAAGAAGGCAATCAGAAAATGTAAATTTACAAAATTATTAACATCCTTATTAATATAGAGTTTGTTATCTACATATGCTCTTTCTATCCCAGGATGCCTAGGAATTTCAAGAATCATCCATTTAGCTCTGGCATGTCAGTTTATATAACTGATAGAGAACATCTTGGTGGTTTATTTGTATCCTCTAGAGCTGAACTAATTTTGAATCTTGGTTTGAAAAACATGTATTTTCTGCTTGTGTTCAAGTCCTCAAATCTGTATGTCATTGTTAAAGGGTAGGTCCACTTTCGATAGAATTTTTGAATGAATTTGTTTGTGTGCCAGACTGATGTCTTCAGGATGCTGAGCTTATTTTGTACTTTTTTTTTATTATTTCTTATGTTAGCAAAGAGAGTGAATCCTGTAAACACAGAACACAGCTGCTGGGAATGTGAGTGAGCCACCTCAGTAGCAACCATAGCAGCAGCATTCTGTGTGTACAGGACTTACGGTATCTCTTCTTGCAGATTTTGGTGTACATACTTGGAGTACAGTTGCAATAGCAGAAGATTGGTGGTGGGGAAATCTGCTCCCATAAAACACACATTTACAAAGTTAGGAAAAAAAATAAAAAAAGGAAATATGCTCAGCACCTTAAGGACACCCTTTGGCACTAACAATATACACTTTTAAAAATTTCATTGAAAGTGGACATTCCCTTTAATGTTTATAACCGTAGATATCAAACTTCTATATGCATGAAGAATACCTGAAACCACCTGTCAAGTTGTGGACTAAGGTAAGGATTTGGAAATAGCAGTGCTCTTTGCTGATATGCAGTTTGTTTTCAAATTCTTAAAAAAATCCTTACCTTGGATTCAATAGCACACCCAACATTAAATTTGCTTTACTAAATAACTACCATTAGAATGGCGCAGCTCATTAAAAATGACTGTTGATAAATTTAACCATCCAGTGGCGCTATTGTATTATACATTAATGGTTGCTGTTTTTTCTGCATATCTTGGTGTTTTTTCTTATTGTTAACAACAACATGAAATGTAAGTTAAAGATGTGTTGCAAAACAAAAGTTAATCCCTCATTAATTTATTGAAAAAAGGGACCAAAAATGTCTACAAATGACATGTAGCTTTATAATATACTTAAAAAAAAATGAATATATTTTTCACCCACAAAAAAGCCAAAGAAAGCAAACAATAAAATGAAGCAAAAAAACAACAACTGTGGTTTAAAAATTGGCCAGCTTGTGTCAGTGCCTGTTTGTGTACCTATGGACCCTGATGCAGACTTTAACACTTCCTTTTGCCAACTTATAGGCACTGTATATACCGTTACAAATATTCTCTTATAGTTACCATATACCTATATGGGTTGATTCAGCTCAAAGTGAACTTTGGAGTAACAATTTACTAATTTAATTTATTGTAAGAGTAAAAAAGTAAATGATCAATTTTTGTTGCAAGCCATGCATACTACTTTTGACATTATCACCTCCAATATGACTCACCTGACATACCCATCCACGAGCTCCTTGCTGGGTTGGACACCTGTGAAGTCTCCTTCCCTTCTTCCTGCTCTCTGTCAAACCATTTCTGGCTCTAGTTCCACAGGCTCTGGAGGTGCTACTCAATGTTCGATGCACAAATTGTGCAAAATGCAGAATGCTAATTTAATTTTTGCATTTTTTTCTGGTGTATACAGAAGCTGTCCTTCATGTTTTCCAAGACACAGAAACCGGGCTTTAAGAGGACCAATTTCACTGCTCAATCATGCATCTAGTTTTGATATGGGCCTGGTTGTATCTCTGCTGGGCTGAAGAGGCAGGGTATCAAAATGGCGTCATTAGCCAGGGAAGCTGGCCGTATCCAGCATCCACTAAAATTAGGCAAGAAAAAAACATGGAAAAGCAAAAAAACCTCATCTTGGCCATAGCAGATCATTCTGTATTTGACATACTGGACTATTTATTTTGTGGCTTAGGGTGCAGGAATACTTACCTAGCAGCAATCCCTTGGGCATTTCTCCATGCTGAAATTTGCAGAATAAGGCAGATTCCCAAAGCACATGGGCATTATTGCATGAACTTCAAAACCCTGATTTCACTAGAAAAAAATGTTTGCTGTTAGTCACAGACTATCATCACGTTCATGGAGTGATATTGTTTCCAGTTACAGAACATATGCTAACAAATAGCCAAGATCACTTGCATAGCATGGCTTCTAGTGGAAGGATCAAAATCTGCACAGATTTGGGAATACAAATCCATAATGGCTGTACAGCTCAAATGGAATCTACACTGGATACGCTCATCATCCAGTGTATCAAGATCTGTTCGAGCATGAAAAAATCTGTGGCTGATCATATATATGCCTGAATGTGGTTGCCCAAAGCTTATTGTCAAAGCCAACAATACAGGGTAAGTATGTGGCCGAATCATTGTGCTAAATCCCCCTGTAGCTCTCGGCCAAATAGATCCATTGAAGTTAAATGAGGCTTTGGCAGATGCTACCGCACCACCATCCTGTATTTTATGCAATCATGCTCACAACTAGGTCATTGCTAACTGCCGTGACCTATATGATGACTAGAAACGTTTGAATGGGAAGGATGGTAAAGATGCAATATGGTAGGACATAGCTGATCTTGTGATTGCGCAGTTGGGAAGAGAAAAAGAACTGCAACTACTAAAAAGGTTCCAGTCACTGTGGACTTTCCTCTGAAAAAAATGACTAAAGTTAGTGACTTTCAAAATGGACTAATAAAGGCTACATACCCAAGAGCAGGCAAAAATACAAGGCATCAATGTGGAAGATGATCCTCAAGGTAATTGTATTGTGAGAGTGTGTGCGCAATATAGTTTGGAGTAATATCTAAATTATTTTTGTTTTGATCCAAATCAATGTTGAGGGGGGCCAGGAGGGGGAGGAGAGCATGGACCCACCTTTGCTGGAGGATGAAAACTCAGATCCCTTACAAATCCCAGGCCAAACTCCCCCCCCCCCCGTGTTTTGGAGTCCTGCAGTGAGTATAGTGTGACATGTTGTTTAAGTGAAATAATCACATACTTTGTACAAGTAATGTAGACCTATTTTTCTTTGATATAGGTGACAGCACATTACCTTTGACACACACAATAGAAGAAATGGTTGGTATGTTTGTCAAGACTGTGCTTTGAAATGTATAATTTAATTTCATTGGAAGATGAAGAAGCATTCCAGTCATCAGACCCACAGATAAGGCATCTTGGGCACACTTGTGTTACTCATTGCTCAGCTCATATATATGAATGCAGGCAACTTTTCATAGTTTAATCAACTTAATGACAAGCAGATTGTCAAGTTTTTGCGATAGTGTCCATTTTCTTGTGCCTTAAATTAATGTTTTGGTGCCTTGCAGCTCCCTGCCAGAGGAGTGCACACTTTTCCTGAGGTATGTCTGTGTGTCTGTCTTTTTAATTACTTTTTCATGCCTTAGGGCCATGCTAATGTTTGTTTGTTTGTTTGTTTTGTTTTACTTGACAGCCTGAGGTTGTGGTCCCCTTTGCCTTTTCCTTGGTAATGCCTTCTTGGTCATGTGCTACTCATCTTTCCCCATGACACTGGTTGACCACAGTTATTTGTGACTTTTAGCTGCCTGCAATAAGAGCGCACACTTTTCCTGAGGTATGCCTTTAGGGGTGTGTATTTACTCACCTTGTTCTCCATTGGGGCCATGTTAATTTCTTCTTTTTTTGCTTCTCCTTTGCAGCTTAAGGCCACCAGTGACCCCCCTTGGCAAGAGGTAAGGCCTTCTTGGTCATGTGCTAGTCATCTTTTCCCATGATACTGTGTTGACCACAGTTGTTTTTGACTTTCAGAAGAATGCACACTTTTCCTGAGGTATACCTTTGGGTCGGTATATTTACTCACCTTGTTCTCCTTTGGGGAAATGATAATGCCTACTTTTTTGCTTCTGCTTTGCAGCTTGAGGCCACCAGTGACCCCCCTTGGCAAGAGGTAAGGCCTTCTTGGTCATGTGCTAGTCATCTTTTCCCAAGATACTGTGTTGACCACAGTTGTTTTTGACTTTCAGAAGAATGCACACTTTTCCTGAGGTATACCTTTGGGTTGGTATATTTATTCACCTTGTTCTCCCTTGGGGCCATGATAATGCCTTCTTTTTTGCTTCTGCTTTGCAGCTTAAGCCCACCAGTGACCCCCCTTTGGCAGACGTAAGGCCTTATTGGTCATGTGCTACATGCTCACCACAGTTGTTTTTGACTTACCTTGTATGACAAAAATGAAAATTCTTGTTGTTTAAAATGTTTCAGAACACATGCCAGGAACTCTATCAACTACAAAGTTCATGAGCAATGATTTACCTAGTACAGCTGACAGGGTTAGATAGTGATCACAAATCTGGTAACAACATGGACACTGGAAAAGAGAGTTTTGCAAAGACCTTTTCTTGTCTAGTGGAGTCACAGCAGGAGGGAAACTATCCTGATTTGACTCACATATATATTTAAGCTCTGCACTCGCCACACCAAACTAAGCTGCAACATTAGCCAAGATCTATCTACAGAAGGACAAAGAAACATGATCCAATTTCTATTATTTAACCAGTAATGTGGGGTCGTTAGCCATTGTAATAAAACGTTTGTATGTTGTCTAACAAAATGAAGACATGTAAAGACACACACTATTCTTACAAAGTGGACATGCAACTATTCCGTTTTCGATCTCTGTGCTGAGGTCTGATGAAGCTACAAGGGCATCAGTAAAGACTGACTATATTTTATTTTCCATTGGTAAAGACAGTTTCAATTGCTTTAAAAACAATACTGAAAAACTATTGGTTTTATGGGATCAAGAGCTACATAGTTGGCAACAGCATGTAGCTTCGGTATTGTGATAGTGCTATTGGGATGAATTGGAGCTTGCAGGCCGACCTGCAAACAATGCTTCTTTTGGCCAAATTCGGATAAAAGTAAAATACTACTTACAGCAGATAATGCACATGCAGATAAAGGCCACAGAGGGGGATTTTCCTTTGTTTATATGCGGTACACATTCTAAAACCAAGACAACACATAAACAAACAATGACATGTGGAACAAAGTTAACCACACGCAACATTCAACAGTGCCGGGGCAGTGACACAACCTTAATTATGGTGAATGTGGCACATGTACCTACCTGGTGACTGTCCTTGTGCCGCTTGGCTCTCCATCCCCTCACTGGAGCTTGATCAGTCAAACCTTGATGGAAATTGGTCCATGGGAATTGGCTGGTGGGTGGGGTCTGGAGTGCTCACAACTGGAACCTCTGAGTAAGTTGGGCTTGCCTTCTCTGGGAGAGAGTATTCTTGTGCCAGATCAAAGAATCCTTGAATTAGGACAGGGACAAGAAAATGCAAAACAAAAATTAGCATGACAAATGCCAAGCCAACAGATTCAATCCTAACAAGGGAAGTGTTATAGTTGATAGTAAAAAAGGCAAAAAACATGTAAAAGACATTAACCATGCTTAAGTAGCACCAACTGGGCAACATCCAATAAGAAACTACTCACCACTGGAAAGAGGACTCCTCCCAAATGAAAAAGATCTTTCTGGCTCCATAAGCAGCCAACATAGGTGCAAGTCAAAAATCACACAGTAGCACAAAACTAACATGGAACTCCTCCAAACTCACAACAAAAGAAAAACGCAGGTCTCAGCTGAAATGAGGAGGTGGGGGTGGGGCAAACTACAAACCAAACTAGCAATGTTATGTGGTTTAAATGAAAGGGCATACAAATTAAATCACATGGAATGTGTGTTTTAAGCATGCATGCTCAACCCTTTAGAGTGTACCACAAGACATGGGACTTGCTTCAGCAGCTGCTGCTTGTGGCTAAAAAATAAACCTTCAGAGTGTGAAAGGTACAACTATTATGATCACTACTCATGGAAAAAATTCAACATCATAAATTTTATAGACAGTGATTGGATAGAACCGACCACTGCCTACGGATCTGCTCACTGCTATAGAGTTTGCGGAATTTGTCATCTAGGTAAGCAGCAATTCTGGTCAGGATATACTGCTTATACCAGGTGGTGAAGGAGTGATCATACTGCTTTCCAAGCATCAACTGTGGTAACAAAATAGAGAAAGACAAATACAACAAGAGCCTTTTAAAATGACATATACACGAAGGCAGTTATAGTGAAATGATGTTTGAAACATACAGATTCACATGTATCCTAATGATGTCTCAACAAAATTATAGACACATGGAGAGTATTGATGCAGTGCGTGTGTAGGTTCTAAGCTGTTACTACCCTTTGGTAAGACCAGGGAAGGATTAAGTGTGGTGGAGGCCCCGGGCACAAAATCTGGTGAAGGCATTTTTTTTCCTTTAAAATAATAGTCCAGCCAAGTAACTGATTGGTGGTTGTCTGGCAAATCTTACAGCCATTGGTCTTAACTATGCCTTCATACCTTTTACATACAACAGATTTCCTGCAGTGTATATCAACCCTAGAACAGCTACCTGATCAGTGTATATTGGCCACTATGGATGTGATGAGTTTATATACCGCAATTCCAAACGATGAAGGTATAGGGGTGATTGGTAAACACCTACGGGACTTAGACATCCCAGAAGGCATGCGCAGTTTTGTAATCGCTCTACTAAGCATTATCCTGAACAAAAATTATTTCATGTTCAATAACCAGTTCTATCTACAACGCCAGGGTACAGCAATGGGGGCAAATATGGCCCCAAGCTATGCGAACCTGTACATGGCGGAGTTTGAACAAGAACACGTCTACACCTCTACAGATTACCAGGTACATGCCTTAGTGTGGCGTCGTTACATAGACGACATCTTTCTGATTTGGCAGGGGCCCATGTCCACCCTACAGGCTTTCCACTCAGCTCTGAACCAGGCCAGACCGACTATCAAACTTTCCCTTGATGCCAGCATAGAGTACACTTTCTAGATGTTCTAGTCAAAATAGAAGATAGCCGGATCAGAACTGACATCTTTAAGAAACCGACTGACAGAAATACTTACCTTAAAGCAGATAGCTTCCACCCCAGAAAACTTGGGGATAACTTACCGTTCCTTAGGGTGAGACGTATAGTTGACTCCGATGATCTTTTCGATATTAGATCAGAGGAGATGAAGAATAATTTCCTAGCACGTGGATACAAAAGGGAGAAAGTCGTGTTCAACCAAAATAAGGCCAAACATAAACTTAGAGCTGACCTACTTAGGTATAATCCAAAGAAAAATGAGGAACGCATACCTGTGTCCCTCACCTATTCCACACAATCAAATAAGATTAAACATATCATTAGACGCCGTTGGTCGGTACTTAACAGCGATGAAAATCTCCAGGGAATATTTAAAGATCCCCCAATGATGGCATATAAGAAGTCCCGTAGTATCCGGGACAGACTTATAAATGCTGACTTTTCTTTAGAAGAAACTACTGATGCTGGGCAGAATTGGCTCTCTACACTCCCCAAACCAGTGGGCATGCACCCATGTGGCCACTGCGCCCAATGCAGTTTTGTGTTATCTTCAAAAACAATCAGTCACCCGAGAACAGGACAGAAATTCCCACTGAACGACTTCTTTAACTGTAACCCTAAATGTGTGATTTACATGATTAAATGCCCATGCGGGCTAGCATACGTTGGTCAGACATCTCGGGAAGGTAAAATAAGGATAGGGGAACATAGATCAGATATCAGAAAGGGTAACCCTGATTCTTCCCTTACTAAACACTTTTTTGAGTTTGGACACCAAATCACACAACTGAGGTTTACAGTTGTGGAAAAGGTGACACGCCCCCGGTGGGGAGGCGACTTGACCCACAAACTCCTTCAACGCGAAACATATTGGATTTACAAGCTAAATACTATGCAGCCGGCAGGACTGAATGAGGACTGCGATTAACTATGCTATCTTTAGTAGTATAATTTAGACATAGTACTCTTAAAAGTTATCCTGGTCATGACATTTGTAGGATGAATCTAATAAGCGCATTGTGCATACCTTTACTCTATAGGATGCGTAGACCACATACTTACCTTATAAGCGAATCAAATATACTCCTGCTTTTTTGAAAAATTATTTTGGTTCAGTAAGAGATTATCATTTGTAAATAATTACTCACGTTCTTCACTTCACTGATTTTCTATTTTTTTATTTCAAAAAAATCCTGTGTCGGAGTGCCCCTTTTAAGCAATGGTGCACAGCAATGGTGATGTTGGGGGACTCCCCAAGAGCTTAGTGGTTATTGGTAGTTTCTTTTATCTTTTAGAAAAAAGAAAAATTGATCTATGATGGCTTTCCTTCCTATGGACCCTGGGTGGCAACAGAATCCCCTACACAAATCCCCCTTACTGGTGTCTGCTGACTGGTTCCAGCATAAGAATTGGGATGCAACGCGCTGCTGAGATGCAGGAGACAATGGACTATGTGAACTGACAGCCAGAACACGCATCTGCACGCTTAAGAAATACGCTGACTACGCAACTATACGCTGCCTAAGGAATACGCTAACTACGCACTACGCAACTATATGCTGTTCAAGGAATAAGCTAACTGCGCAACTATATGTTGATCAATTACGTACACTACGCATATGCACGCTGGCAGGGACTCAGACTGCCCAGTTTTCACAACATCCCACGTAAACACAGGAGAGACTGTGTACTGCCCCATGCGGGGCCGCCTCCCCCAATTTGCATGACGCATGCGCAAGCGCCATGCTGGGGTTGGCAGCCCGGGACCGGCCTCACCCTCTGGTGACGCTGCTGACTGGCGTTCAGGCGAACGCCCTCGGTGACGTCAGCAGCCGGCCAGAAAAGCCCGCCAAGGTCCAGGTTCAAAACGCCCATCTCGACAGCTGTGCACCATCACCGCTTTCACCCCCCCGAGGAAGGACCTTATTGGTCTGAAACGTCGGTTACCGAGCATCTGCTTATGCTGTAACGTATCATTCTCAAAAACGTTCCCCTGACAGACTGTTGGGTTGTGCTTTGATTGCACTACGCATATATGCTAATACATGCTTCTTTGTGACATCTTCCATAATGTCATACTTGCATTCTGTTGTGATCTAATGTAAACTGTATATTGGAGCCACCCGGTGGCGATCTTGGTGTATTGCTACTACTATGTTTCTGGCTGGCTACTACGCTATTTGCATTATCTGTCTATGTAATACTATGAAAACGAATGAGAATTGTATACCGGTGCCACCTGGTGGCGGTTTTCTCTTATTGCAATACTAGTATGTGGCTTATGATAAATGTGGCCTGTCTTTACCTGATTAATGCTGGCGAATATTATATCTTTGAAAACCGATAGGAGAAATCATTGTATATATTTGTATTGATTGTGAACTATTTGAATATTAACTATTTGAATACACTTTTTTTGCAATCTACAACCCGCGGTAGTAAGGTGTGCATTTTTTAAAAATATTATTAGTAAGGCTAATTACTAATCAGCTAATCAGTTTATTGCAGCTATTGCTGAAAGCTGCAATGTAAAAAAACACACACAAACACAAAAAATAAGCCATCCCAAATATATATAAAAGCAGTGTTTGGTCCTGCTGTGTCTTGTACTTTGTAAACATAGTGGGGTATCCCAAATTTGGAGGGCCCCTTGGCAGGGATAGGTGAGCACGCAGTTTTGCCTAAATACAAATTGATAGCACTTGCTGCACCAAGCACTTTTAAATGTAAAGATAATGTAATCTTGATAACTGAACAGAATTAGCCACAACCACCACCCGGAATTGCATAGGGAATCTAAACTAATGTGGTAAAAAAAATTAGCCTTATGATCAGCTTCCTTGCTGGTTCCGAAAAGTCAGATTTGGGCATTTTTCACTTGCTATGGTGGTCCGCTGTTATGCCTGCTGCTGTGCCCGTTGGAGTGTGCCAGTTTTTGGCTAGCTTCCGACGGAAGTGCGCAGTTGTCGGGCCTTGCCGTCGGGTGCTCGGAAAGTTTCGACATTAACAATGGTAGTGTAAAGGCCAGAAAAGTACACAACTTTTAACACTTGGCTGGTGCATTTAACGTCACAAACGTAAAATCTATGTAGGGTCTCATGTCGCCACCTGCCAGCTATATTGCAGCAAAACAAAACTGACTTGAAGACAAAGTCATGGTGCGATAAACATACAGATAATGATTTAAACTGGTCAATATGCAGTTTTAACACTCTGATAAGTTTGATCTGGTGTGGAATTTGATCTATTAATGTAACGAGCGTGTTCAGCACAACATTTACATGCCCTAAATATGTGCGTATTAAAATCTATGTTTGCACTGATTTATATTGGTAAATCGAACCCTTTGGGTATCTGGCAAGTGTAACACATGTTAACAGTGATGCACAGTAGTCTGCGTATTTTTTAAAAAGGTCCAACACATTAACCAAAAAATATTGCTTCCTATAGAGTTCGCTAGGAGAACCTGGCCAGATCTGCTTGCACTAAACACCAGCCTAAATAGGTCAGAATCATTGGAATGCCGGCGCAATCTGCTGCCATGCTTTAGCAGCGGAAACGCATACACATGCAAATAAGCAGCGAAAGCAACAACAATGCCGGAAAAAGCTTTTGTAAATCACCCCCTTTATGTATAAAATGAAGTTTTTACACTTGGGGCCAGATTTATCAGCCACTTGCACTGCATTCACCAAACATGTTTGGCCAACTACGCGCATGTTTGCTGAATTTAACACTAGTTCAGCATATTTGAGCCTATGAACACATAAGCATTATTCTTGATTTTTTTTTTTATTGAACATTATTTGAATCTATGGTTGTTACACGTTCTATTCATCCATGCATGGGTCATATTGCCGCATGGATTATATCTTACTGACCCACCATTCCCTGCAATGGAACCCCAAGACTAACATCGGGCCCTCTCTATGGTCGGACCACACGCCAATATTTCTGTCCTTGGACATACCTGGTGCTACATCAAAGCACTGCAGCTGGCTTCTGAATGACAACCTTTTGAGGGACGTGGTGTGCCTGAACAGATTTAAAGAGGTGATCACGAACTTCATGGCTGATCACGAGCGAGACGAGTGCTCCCCAACAACCCAGTGGGAAGCACTCAAATGTGTACTAAGGGGGATTTTCATCCAGGAAGGCTCACAGCTGAAACTTGAAATGGCAGCATTAATCACCAACACGCTACAGAAGATCCACGATTTAGAGTCCAGACATAAACAGGATATGTTTCCGGAACTGTTCTCAGAGCTCTCACTACATAGGAATAAGCTTCTGAGACCATAAGAGCAGGCCCATCTCAGGTACAGGAAACGGCAACATTCCTACCTATATGAGCATGCAAATATATGTGGCAGGCTGCTCACGAGATCATTGCATCATAGGTCGGCAGTGCCATTCATTCCAACCATTAAATCAGGAGGAGAGAGTGTCTCGGACCCGGCTAAAATCCCTAAGGTATTCAAGAGATTCTACAAAGACCTCTACAATCTCCATCCCAGCACGCCCCAGTCCTTGGTCGAGGCTCTAGAGGTAAAAATATGGGACTATGTAACAGACACCCCACTCCCGATGATCTTGGAGGAGGCCTCTGCCAATCTGGAGACTCCATAAAAGACTCTCCCTCGGAGAAGAGCCCAGGACCAGACGGCTTAACTCCTACAAGACCCTGGCTGAGCAGATCATCATTTTAGCAAGGGCCTTTAATCACATTGGGGAGGACAACAACTTCCCAAAGCAGACCCTAGAAGCTACTATTGTCGTGCTTCCGAAGCCGGGGAAGGACCCAGTGGTCTGCAGCAGCTATAGGCCCATTTCCTTACTGAAAATATTCGCCAAAATCATAGGCACCAGGATCCAACCTTTGATCCCCAACCTTCATCTGGACCAGGTGGGCTTTGTCCCGGGTCGAGAGGCCAGAGACAATATTAACAAATTGCTGGATCTTATTGCGTTTGTACACGACAAAGGAATTCCGGCATGCATTCTCTCCTGTGACACCAAGAAAGCGTTCGACAGGGTGAGTTTTGCATTTCCTAAGGACTACCCTCTCTCAAATTGGTCTGGGGCCTAACATCACCTCCAGGATCTTGGTACTGTACAAAGACCCAACGGCCCAGGTTAGGGCCAACGGTGTCCTATCGGAAACCTTTCACAATCTCAAACGGCACTCGTCAGGGCTGCCCCTATTACCCCCTACTGTACATCTTAAGGATGGAACATCTTGCGATAGCGATCAGAAATAACCCAGATATCAGGGGTATTGAGTGTGGGGGACACCAGTATAAGATTTCAGGTTTTGCTGATGATCTGCTCCTTCACTTGACATCCCCGGCTGTGTTCTTTCCAGTTGCCCTCCGGGAGTTTGAACGCTTCGGCCAGGTATCCAACTTCTGCATCAATTATACAAAATCAGAGACCTGCGAGACATCCTATTTGGGGGGAGGCTGCCTACCCTGGCTGATCTTAAAGCACAAAGCGCAGGGCGACACCTTTCTTGGCTCCTACATAGGCAACTTGAGGCATTCCTCACCTCCGGGAGATGCCTCGAGAGGGCATCCCTCCCCCTAACCCCCCTAGAGGAGCACCTCACACAGGACATACCTCTGGAACATGCGATCTCAAAGCTTTACAGCTTGCTGGTAACCTCCAGGAACACATCGAGTCTGGAATTCTTGTCAAAATGGGAGAGGGACCTGGGGATCTCATTCACGGGAGACGAGGCCCTCAAAATAATTACGCTGAGACATAGTCTTTCCGGTGCCAGTTCAGCGCAGAAGAAAAATTACAAGGTCCTTACAAGGTGGTATAGATGCCCATCAGATATAGCAGCATTCTCTCAAGAGCATGCTGGAGATGTGGTGAAGCCCCAAGTGGTATCCTGCATATATGGTGGGAATGCCTCCAGATGCCCCCCCTTCCCCCCTTTTTTTTCTCCCCCCCCTTTTTTTTCTTTTTCTACATTCCTCTGCTTCTTCCATCCTCTCATGCCCCTCTATATCTTCCCCACCCTTGCTCTTTCTTAATGCCTCTATGTTTAATCCCCTGGCATCTTTTCCCCAGTTTGTGATTTAGTCCTCCCCTTCCCCATGTACCTGTCTTCCGGAGGGTTAGCCTTCCCACGCCAGGGCCCCAAGACCATCAGGACATGATAGTCTTTATCCAGAATCTGCGTCTGCGTTGATTACCCTAGCAGCCATAAGCTACCGCCTCGCGCCCGGGGGGATTCAGGCGAGGAGCAGGGGGGTGGTGCTCGTGTCCCTTATGCTGGGCACATCCTCGGATGGCAGCCCCGACTTGCCTGTTCTGGGGATGGGATGATGTCATCTGCACCCCACCCTGCCTTTTTGTGTGTTCGCCGGCGCGGGTATGGGGTGCAAACACTGGTTTTCTGCTGGGCTCTCTTGTTTTTCTTTATGAGGACATATCGCTCATCGAGCATTCTACATTCCCATAGCGGGGCATGGGCAAAGAGGATCGATTCTGACATGACATATGCTCTCTGGCTCATGGGGGTAAATTGTCCACATTATCTCCTTTCTGTTCCTGTATTTTGTTCTATTTTTGTATTCTGTATGCTTTTGTATTGTGAAATCCTAATAAAAAAAAGAATAAATAAAAAAAAAACCCTTATAAATTTAAAAATTGGTGTGGAGTCCCCCCTTCTCAGCATAACCAGCCCAGTCACCAGCTGTGTAGGGCTTGTAGAACAGGGCATGAAGGCCAGTCTCATTGGCCCCCAGCCCTGAAGGCTCTTCTGCCTCCCCCTGGGCTTTGGGGAGGCAAGTAACTAGTTTAATGGCAAGTCACCCACTTTCTGCCGGTGACTTGCCTGCCCCAAGCCTTGTGAACTGGTAAAGGGGTCTCATTGATTCCTTACCAGTTCACAAAGGGTTAACTGTAAAATAAACTTACCACACAGAGTAAAACTTGTTTATTATAAAACATTTTTTTCTTTACTCACCTCTGCACCTATGTTCCATGTTACTTGTCCTGTGCCATGACAGATGGTGATGGTGACCGATGAAGGTAGGGGGGGGAGGCAGGGGATCCCTGCCCCCCTGCCTCTCCACCTTCTCTCTACTGATTACTGGCATCTGAGGATTATCGTGCTGGGAGTGGGATGATGTCACAGGATGATGTAATGCGCACCATCAAAAGGAGGGACTAGAGGCCGGGCAAGAGGCAGCAACATTGGAAGCGTGGTGAGGGGACCTGTTTTGGGCCCTCTACTAGCAGGTGTCAGCGGCACAGTAGCAAGGATGGGGCTGTTGTGGGCTCTTTCCTGAAGCCAGAAGAGCCGCAAGGGGGGTCAGATGCCCCCCTCCCCCTCAGGTGAGGAAGAGACCCGGCCAGATTGATTCAGGGATCAGGTGAGTTTTAAACTTTTATACTCACATAGTTGGCAATGAAAAGGTTAAAGGTAAAGTAATAAATCTAGACGTTGTACAGCTGAAAATTATGTAAAAGTTTTATTTTTTATTCTTGTAGGTGAAACCAAAGATTAATATGTTAATTGTCAAAATTTTGAAAAGAAAGTCATTAAATGTCTGTTGGCCTGTACGCTATCGTTTGTTTCTATTTTGTATAAAATCACACCACAGCTAATTAGGAACATTATATGTCTGATCTTCTTTGCCCGATGGAGCTTGCACTTTAGCACTGTCACTGCACACAGTGAACTCCATTATTTATAACAGCATAAATATCCTTTTAATATATTTTTCCTGAGAGGAAATCCAAAGGAGCTGTTAACAGCTGCCACAAGCCTTTCAAATTAAAATGGCATAAATCTATAGCATTTTTTTCTTGTCTATTAATTTTAATGCTGTAAGATATGATAAGACATGTGCACCAAGAGCATTTGAGCTTGGAATAATAATGTTTTGTCAAGTCAATTTATTGCAATATAAATGTTCAACTGAGACTAGTTTAAGGAAAAAATGGAAAGTAAAGCAAATCAATGTGGGGTAGGATTAAAATTAATTTAGTATATTTAAATATTCCTATTTATATATTTTGGGGATTTTATAGGGGAGACAAAATTTAAATACTGGTTGGTCATGAGTGGTCACCAGAGCTCTGTGACTTATGTGGAACATTTTGCTGCTACTTGCAGGAGAGCTTTCTACTAGTGATAAGCAACTGATTCTAACAAATCAGAATTCGATATAAATTTCAGGATAAATTTAATCTCTTGGGATTCATGTTGATAAATTATCCCTGAAACATAGACAAAAAAACAAACTCACCTGCATGCTGGCTCCTCCATGGTTCTAGTCTGGTGGCTGGAGGCAGGTGTTGCTTTAGCCCTGGTGCCCTTGTTCCCCTCCTGCTGAGGCAGCACCTACCCCCAGCCACCCACTGCCAGCCACCACACTGAAAGGATGGAGGAGCTGGTGTGCAGTTAGGTGACTGACACTCACCTTCTCCCTCATGATTCTAGGTGTAGTTTTCCCATGCCGCTCTGCAGAGGACACAAGATTCTAAATATTTGATTCAAATAAACCTGAATTTATTGGGAAATTTAATTTTCACTCAGCTTTACTCTCTGCACTATTATGTCACTACTATTGTGACATTAAATTCAGTACATATAGGAAGTGTGCAGAAATGCGTTGAACACGCGTTGACAATTTTATATCACACACACACACACACAACAGCTACAAGTAATTTGTAACGGTTTGTATTGGTTTTACAAAGGAAAATGTCCAAGGTCAGAAAGGATGGAAGGCTTTAAATTGAGGTCCATGGGAAAAGAAATCTGGCGTCAGGTGGGATTCTAGAAGGCATACAGGTACTTAACCCCTGAAGGGGATGTGCTCTTCTTGTTTATGTTTTTTCCATTATGAAGAGGTGCACACCACCCTGAAACATTGGATTTAAATTTATTGATGGATGTGATTCTATGGATTTAATAAACATATTGAAGAAAACTGTAGTGCTGGCCTTTTCTTAACTTAGAATATTTAGATCAAATGTGAAGGTCATTGGAGCACTACACCACCAAGCAGAGAAGATAAAGATTGGTGTTGAAGGTCAATATAAACATATTACAGTCCAAACTGTGTTATTGTCAAAACTGGAAAAAGAAGAGTAAAAAACCCAAGATTAATACAAGGGTGACAAACATGGAAAGCAAAATAGCATGATCATTGTGAATATAGCTAGAGTGTCCAAAAAAACTTTAGACAGGTATAAGTCATATAACTACATCTAAAGAACAAAAACACATCTTTAAGGACATTTTGAATAGCGACTAGGAGATGTCTTTCCCAGAATACAGTCTGGCAGAGATTTAAAAACATAGGCCTCGATTCAATAAAGGTAGAAAAAAATTCTGATGGTAGTAAACAATTCAATTCATGAGAAAAAAGCCTGAGAATGTCACTGTTACTGAATCACTAGATAAAAATACAATGAAAGTCAATGGCAGCTTTTACTGCAGTGTAGAAAGGAGTAAACAGTTCTCTACTTTTCTTAGGAGTAAAAAAGTGCCATTGACTTTCATTGTTTTCTTATCTGGTGATTCAGCATCGGTGACTTTCTCAGACTTTTTCTCATGAATTGAATCTTTTACCACCATGAGATTTTTTTTCTACCTTTATTGAATTGAGGCCAACATTTTCTAAACTTATTTTTTTCAATCTTCTTTAACCTCTTCCTGACAAATGACGTACTATTACATCATGTTTAAATGGAGCTTCCTGTAATGTGTTAATTACCGTGAATCACCTAAAAGGGTTAATAAACATCCTGAACGTGACTTAGCATATGTTGAACGGTGCAGTTTTAAAATAGGGTCTTGTTCAGGGGTGTTCTGACAAATAAGGGCTGATTCAGCTATGCTCAATTTAGAATTTTTGCACCTTTTTTGCGAAAGTATGCTCTATAGTGTTGTGATTCAGCAACTTTTTTCTTTGTACATTTTTTGAAAATCGAGTGTGCACATATTTATGAGTTTCAGAAAATCCATCTTGCACGCAAAAATATTTTGGCATTCGAAAGCATGTTTGCATCATTCAGTACGGTCACCTGACCTTTCCTATATGATAAAAAGGCACCGTGGTATGCTTAAATTGCTTGCCACCATTTACCTGGTGAATGTGGCCTTTTTCTAATGCAAAATGTACTAATGTATTTAGGCTAGGCACACATTGCAAGCAAGGACATGCTAACGACATCTGCAACCACCTTTTTTCATGTGCATATAGGTATAATTATTCAGATATTTTATTTATTTTGTACATAAGGGGGTTGATTCAGCACCAGGAAAAAAGTGTGCTACCTTTTAGGAGATAAAACTGGCATTCACTGGGGGGCTCATGGTTGACTACAGGAGTAACACAGAGGGGTGAGTATTGATAAAAGTAACACACAATAGCATTATAAAAGACCACTAGAAAAGCAAAAACAGAAATAACAATTTAAAGATTAGAAAAAACATTTCTATAAACATTTCTAAAAATATATTGTTATAAAAAAAAGAATACTCATAAACTGTTATATATAAAATAAAAGGAAAAAGTCAAAGGAAAGATTCATTTGAACTGACATGAGTAACACATATATTACAATAAAATAAAAAAAGCAAAATAATTAATAATAAAATCATGCATAAATGCATACATCTCCTTGTCTGCTTAGGGGAGAAAACTTATATATTTGTCCATCTTTTATTATTTTTATTATTACTTATTTATTTATGAGGTGCCATCATCTTCTGTGGTGCTGTACAAAGTATTAATTACAGACGAGGTAGAACATACAGTATACAGACTGTAACAAATGCATTGTTCACAATTAATATTTTCAATACAAGATACAATACGAAATAGCCCTGACCTTGTATGCTTACAGTATAAAGGGTGGATAAGGGGAGGGAGCGCAAACAGTAAGTATTGAGTTCGATGTCAGGTTCACTTAAGCCAGATTGTATGCTTGTATGGTTCTGAAGGCACTTTTGAAAAGCTTGGCGGGTTGGGGAGTGGCAAATTGAGTAGGGGTTGGCATTCCAGAATACTGGAGTGGCACGTGAGAAGTCCTGGAGACTAGTGAGAGAGGAGGTGAACAGGGTGGAGAACAGAAGAAGGTCAGAGGCAGAGCAAAGGCTTCGTCTAGGTTGATATTGATTTAACAGGATTCGCTGTGGGACACGATCATCTGTACAGCTGCCAATACCAACAGAAAGCAAACTGCTTCTATAAAACACACATTTGCTAACTTAAAAGTCAATAAATATATATATATAAGATAAGCTCAGCACCTTGAGGACATCATTTGGCCACAGATATATTCACATGTATATTAAAATATACACATTCAAAAATGCCATTGGAAGTGGACCTTCCCTTAAAGCCTAAAAAAATCTAAATGATTACTGTTTTCATTTTATTTAAACACATGTCTTAACTTTGATGTTGTCAAATTTAGTTTTTATATTTCTTTTTTCTGTTTCAGATACAAAGCTATAGTAAATCCAATGGATATTCAAACATCAAGTGCTGTTCTGTGGACATGTATAAAAGCTTCAGCCATCTGGATCATTTCAATGCTCTTGGCAGTCCCTGAAGCTGTGTTTTCTGAAGTGGCACACATCAACGGATCAGACAATGTCAGCTTCACAGCTTGTATCCCTTATCCTCAAAATGATGAGATGCATCCTAAAATCCATTCTGTGCTTATTTTTTTAGTCTACTATCTTGTTCCACTTACTATTATCAGCATATACTACTATCATATTGCCAGAACTTTAATTAAAAGTGCTCACAACATTCCTGGGGAATATAGTGAGCATTCAAAGAGGCAGGTAAGTACACTTCTATGGCATCTCATACATACACATGTAGCATTCCTTTGATTCTTAGCATCTTAGTTATGATATTATATAGAGAAATGTCACTATTCTTACATTCACAACTAATCTTACTGTATAAGTAACATCATGATATGTATTAGGGATTATCAACTGCCCAACTAAACGCAACAAATATGCAAGCATTTCTTATGACAGCCCCAGTGTGGACACAAGAAAATTTTGCACTTGGTTGCCTCTCTGGAATTGAATTCCTTTGGTTGCTAAACTGCATTTGACAGTAGAAGATTATTAAGTTATGCTAGTTTCTCAGACTAGGATAGGGATCTGTAAGGGAAAAGGTTCAAGGTCAAAGAGCTAGAAATTGTTAAAGATATTTTGAGTTCCAGCTAGTCAGAATAATCAGAGATCCAGCTAGTCAGGAGAGACAGGATGCCATGAATGCAGTGGTCATACTTCCTTAAATTCTTTTATTTAAAGGGGGTGGTAGGCACATAAACAATTCCTCTTTCACCCATAAAACTACTACATCACCCAGGGCACAAGCAAACCTTAGGAACAATCACTCTTACTAAGACCCACTTCTGGAAGGCAAGCTCAAACTGCACTCCATCAAACCCAAACTATTCAGTCACCATGGGGAAGAAGGTAGTAAGCTATAAAAGAGGAGGGTGCATTTCCTCATCTCGTGTGGCATTTAACTGCCCAGGCAATGCTGTCAGGTGACATGGCAAAATTCAGGGCAGACATTGAGCAAAAACCTTGAGGTAGCGGTGTATTGCGGTGGGTATTGCTAGGGGGCCTATCCTCTTACCTGCTGAGGTCCATGAGGATTTGTATTTAATCTCTTATTATGCAATAGCACTGGCCCTAAAGGCTATACAGGAATATTCAGAGAGGTTTTAGCCAAGAGGGTGCTGTTATGTCTGATTAAAAAATGTAAAACATGTACCGCATTTGTAAAAATTATGCAGGTTATTCTGGGACACATTTTTTGCATTTTCTTGTGTGTTAAAGTAAAAAAACTCAGAAGTTTAAAATCACATCCTAAAGTTATACTTTCTTCACCAAATAATTAGCATGACCCACACTGTGAACCACTTGAAATTAAATTATCAAAATGAACTATGCATGGGTCAGAAGAACACATCCAATGTATTTTTTTAAGGAAGCTCTTGTCTAAATGTTTGCTTTTAGATGAAGACTTGTAGCTATATGCTACATTAAGCTTTGTGCCTTTTTATGATTAAAACTGCTACAAGAAAGGAACACACCTATTCATCATCATTATACAAAATTTCCAATGATGTTAAGAAACAACCCTCTGACTCCCATAACTTTTCTGTGCCTGTGACAGCCTTCTCTCCCTGGCCTATATGGCTTTTATTTGGAAGGTGACACAGCTACAACACACATGCCCTCTCCGTTTAGAGTTAGCTCAGTGTTTCCATGCCATTTGTTGGTCTTTCTATCCTGTATGGGAGCATTGTGCTCCTTTGGTTGCTTCCCACAGTCCAGACATAATCCATTCCCCTAATAGACAAGGCATTACAGTACAAGCTGTTACATTTGTTGATACACAGCTCAGCCCAATGGCATTTTTAAGAGTGCTCGGCTGGGATTTCCCTTTGTACTTTTAAGCAGCAGATGAAGAGACATTCCCAGCAACTTCTAAAAGCTGCATGTTGGAGGTGTGCATCAGGACATAACCCATAATTATTCCTGCAGCTCTGTTACCTGCTTTTTTGGGCCTCCACTACTGTCCTGCGGCTATACCTCTGGTCCGTCCTAGGTGGAAAGGCATGGACCAGTCCATCACCTATGTGAGGAGAGTCACTCAAAGGATAACCTCATGACATGGCTCCATTGGGGATCTGTTCTCTTTAGAGACCTGATCTATATGGAGATCCAGAGTTGAGGGCAATATTACAAAATAGTATTAGGACAGTTTTTAGGAGATTCCTCACTTTGGGCTCAAGCCTTACCCCAAGTTTATTTAAATAGGAGAAAAAAGGCATCCTGAAACTTAGTGGTCGACTACAGGTACATTTACCCGAGGATTCAACCTTTGTAATTTTTGTCCTTATATAGAAACAGGTAAAATGTCAATGACAATGACAATCATTGCTTTGCTGGGAACACAATAGCATCTTGGGAAGCAGAAAGAACATGGAACATGACAGCACACAGTAAGAATGCTCTAATGATTGCATATCTCCTGATTCTAGAAGGGTTCTATCTCATGGCAAAATTGCAGTTACATTCATGGGGGTGGTCCCAAAGCTCTGGCCCTTTTATTTAAATATAGGCACTCCATGCTATCCTTGCCACAAAAGGGGTTCTTGTGATGCAGGGGAAACATGAGAAATAATGATAAATCTTTAAGCTCATAGTATAGAAATGCCACATTTTCACCTTTTGATTGCAGTCCATAGTCAGCATACAATTTCTGAAGTTACCTATCGGCGTATGCCTGAAGTTACTGTTTCCCCCACTGTGATTAATTAGTGTAAACCTTTATATTTCTGCATCTCCTTCAGCTATGTGATTCAACAGTGTGTGTTCACTGAACATGCTTTGGTCGCTTCCCCCTGTACTAGCTAACTGCCCCGATCTGTCATTTCTCTTGCCTGTTCTATTCTTGCTCTTGTGTAGCTTAGTGGTTGTTAATGTTCATTTGTTGTTGGTGTTGTAGTCACACATGTTAAAAAATCCAGTAAGATAACATTACATTGTCCTGGCATATTTAGACTTATTGCCAAACAACAGCAGACATTTACATAGCACAATAGCTAGTGTAAGGAAATATATTAATTATATATATATATATATATATATATATATATATATATATATATATTTATACACACATTTCCCATGTCATTGATCAAGGTTCTCATACTTGAAATTATACCTGAAATATAAGCAAGTCAAGTCCACTAAACAGCAAACTACACAACACAAAAGAATGTAATGCCCTTTCAATGTATTCTTCCAGAGCAATCAAGTGTAAATTTCATTTGTAAACCCAATTCATTATCCATTTGTTCTGTACTGTTTTGTTTTGTTCTCATAAAGGCAGTTCAATTCATTCACTGACATGGTGGGATAATTATAAAAAAAAACCCTGTTCGAGACTTTACTAGAAAATTTCTGAATAGCTGTGAATTTATTAATGCAAATAATGTTGGAAATTGTAGTCGAGATAATGGTCTGAAAGAAGTGAAAAAAATGAGTATTAAGCTGAGCCACGAGACTGAATCACAATTAACTGCAAAAAGAAATCTCTGGTTAGTCTTAGGGCTTTAAAGGTTTTTCTCAAGTTAAAGTAAAGCAAGGAAAGAATAAAAAAATATAGCACGCGGTGGTAATTTCTCATTTTACCTGCCTTCTTTAAGGAGTATTTTTTTCAACTATAATGATATATAGGACAGGATTTTTTTTAGTATGTGAGTTCAACCCTATTGGAACATTTCTATACTTTTTAATTTTATTTATAGTTTGTATTAATTATCTTACTATAGAGTTTTGAGGTTAAGAATGTTTGAGCTGGGGTGATGGTTTTCAATGAATCATCCACAAATTTTCCAAAAGCGATATTTAATAAAGTTTTGGGAAACTTCCTCATAAGAGGCTGAATCACCTACCAGGCCCCAGAAGTTCTTAGGGTAAATAGGAAGAAGCAAAAATGTCTGAAGGAAACAGTGTAAAATATAGCCCAAGCAATGGGGAGCCTTATTTAGCCAGCGCCACACAGTGCCATTTTTTGGCCTCAGTGGCACTCAGTGTTCGATTTAAAAAATAAAAAAAGTCAGCGCCGATGTGTACACCAGTTAGCGTTTTATTTAATATTACCACCAAAAAGGTTGCAGCGCTGGGCGCTCTGGTTGAAGCAGCGCCAGCTCTTTTGTAGGTCAAAATCCTATAGAGCACAATAGGCAGAACTGTAATGAAGTGTTTAATGCTTTTAAATAATATTACAAACATTTACTTGTACAGTACTTGAATTGTGACTTGTCAGTAATAGAAACGCAGGACCTAGATGTCACTATTTGTTTAGGGGGGTTATTAAAATTAATTGCTTCATTTGTGAGACTGTGTGTAATTTGGACAACTACAACTAAAATGCTGCCTAAACGCACTGTAAAGTTTGTCCCCTTTGTCCGCAGCAATTTCTTGTAACTGTAATGATGACATGCCGACTAGTGCTGATAAACTACTGTAGTGCAACCTAACTGTCTCTACTACTGATATCCCCAATAAAAATCTTCATGACAGTATTATAGTGATTCATTTCTCAGAAATAATTGTGAGTGGATCAGTAAGTATAGTGTCCAAATAAACAAGTATAAAGAAGCTCAGCAAGGAAAGGTAAGAAAATGCAAGGGCTACATCACCATAAATAGAGACCATGGCAAAGGTGGGGAGGGAGAGTTACCTGTCCAGCCAGCATGGAACCCACGCATCCTCAGAACAAGCGGGTCTGAGGAAGTGCCATATATATTCGGTAACACAATTTGTAAAGGAAAAATTTCAATTTTCATTCTGTGAGAAACTAAGCCATCTTAATGATATTAATGGGTAACATAACAATAAGGCAGATTTGCAAGAGCGTACTTTATTCCTGGTAATTTGTAATGCCACACGAATAAGACCTGTCTCTTTGGCTCCCAAAACTTGCTTCTTTGATCTCTCAAATTCCTCTGCCCTAAAAGGGTTTGACCCACAAGTCAGAATAATTGTCTGTGCAGCATCTGATTTTAATCTCATATGCTTGCTGCCCGGCTTGCTGTCTAGAACTTGTAAATGATGTTTAACCCAAACATACACAAAAAATGCAACTTTAATTTCCCTCCTTTCCTTGCAGCATGCCAGTAGTGTAGCAACTATATGTCATGTCAAACCGTCCCCTTCCTGTAAGTTGACAGGTGCCACAACCATTTGTGGGTGTAGCTTGTGGGTGTGGCTTTCCAAGCCCACTTATGCAATATCCGGCGTGGTCATACTCAGCCTGCCGTACTTCCGGTGTATTGGATATTGGGGCGTTGTGGTTCGACGCATGCTTAGTATGCATTCCTTGTAAAAATACATGTCCAGACACATCTGCTGCACATCCTAGTGCGCATGCGCAGTGTGCATTCCTTGTAAAAATACATGTCCAGACACATCTGCTGCATGTCCCAGAAAATTCCAGACAATACCCCACCGCATGCACAGTGTATAGGTCTGCTATTTAATATGTATAGGTTCCTAAATCTGTTGTAGTATAGTATCATTGATGATGGTATATAGTATTCATCGTTACAGACATACATGCATATGAACAGTACAGTCTGAACCTTTCATTTTTAATTACATACCTTCCAGCATTATGGGCTATGAATGTGTAACTTTCAAATTCACTTCTGACAGACAAACTTTTGCATAAAAGTGCTACCTATGAAGTCCTAAGGTTGTAGCATAGATGTAGTTTGGTATGCGTGTGTCTGTCTCCTGCATACACTCAAAATCATAGAATTTGTACCTAACTATCTCTGTTGGGGTTGTGTGTGGTTGCATGTAACAAATATGTGTATCATATTTGTGTAACTTTGTCTTGCAGATGGTGCAAGTCAGACCATGGCATTCATGCACTTTACCATTGTATTGTATCATAAAAAAAGGTATACAATCATCACAAAAGGTTTTCTGTCTACAAAACTAACTATTGCTACTTGCATTGATAAAAACTGCATAGAGCGACAAAACACACAGCACATGTCACACCTTGGTTGTTCACCAGCAATCTCTTTACAACCCACTCTCTGACATGCTTTGCACATATACTTACAGACCATGTCCATTTTTGTGGTGCTATATAGAACAGCACCTTTCACAAAATAGGAAGCGCCAATAATCCCTTTGATATTTTTTATACCATAATAGTGGTTTTCATGGTGTAAAACCTACAAAGTGTTCTCTCTAAAATCTGTGTCAGTTTGGAAAAACTGCCAGTGTCCCTGACTAAAATACAACACTTTAATATTCATGTTTAAATATTTAAAGGCTGCAATATCACTAAAATAAATATCTTGCCTAGATCTCTATGCAAACGCCAAGCATGATCTAAAATGTCTACATCTTTTATTGCTTAACATAGCTTAACAAAGCATACACACTTGCAGCCAGACAAAATTTAGTTGTGAAGTTGTTGGACTTGTACAACCACTGTCTTGTACCTCCTAAATCTTGGCTATACACTATTGCTTCTTCTCTGCCTGTTCATTAATAATTACAAGTATAAGGCACGAATCAGAAAGGCAGCTGGCATTGCTTTGTAATGCATTGGCTATGTCTAAAAATGTCTCAACATTAAAATCCTCACTAGCCTGTTTTGTCAAAAATACTGAATTAAAACTGCAATCTCCATCCAAATGCATTTGAACAAAGTCACCAAGTGCTATAATGGTATTACTCTATCAAGAAAAGCCTGGATGGCACAATGCACGATGTTCAGTGCCTCTACAAATGATGTTGTTCTGTCCAGTTTAACAAATCTAAAGTGGTCTACATACATAACACTGTTAAATCTGGAGAGCTCTCTTTCTTGGTGAAAATCATGTTGTAAAAATATAAATGTTAAACATCTTCATTAGCCTGCACATCTGGTTCACTAACATGCATATTGGTGCAGCTGATCTGTGCGTTTTGTCTCTCTACTAGCTTCATGAAATTGGGGGGCACTGTGTGGGCTTTGTGTGTCATTGTTGTATTTTGTAACCTGCATTCCCAACTCTGGAAGTGACATATCTATAGGTGTCAGTGATACCGGGTGCACATTATTTGTGGTGGTCATAGTGCCAATCTGTTGATGTCTGCACTTCCCACGACCTTTTTAAAAATGCAGACCTATGGTGATTACAGCTATGCCTTTTCTTTGAGTTTCCATCCCCAACCATGACTAGTCAATCTGATTACATTCATTTCTTTTTCTAAGGATTTCAGAGACTTACCCAGATTTTGTATTGTCTGAACCTGCATCCTCATCAGGTTGTATAACACAATAACAAAACATAATCAGCCATCCTCAGCCAGTAGTGGTGTGTGTCACCGATGTGTGTGAGGGCTGTCTGGGCATTTTTATGACAGACTCTATGGCCTGTAAATTGCGTAAATCTGTAATTGTGGGCACATTCACTTCAGGAACATCGGCACTTTTCTGTGTTTCACCTACTTGTTGATATGTTGTGCAGTTATCTGACTTTGGCTGCATGGTACAAATATTTGTATCTAGGTTGTCCATCTGTGTTACTGTAACACATTGCTTTTTGGGGGCTGGGCAGTTTGTATAGGCTAGCCATCTTTTTACATTATCTATAGTGTTTGTTGTCAGGGCTTTGCTTCAAAAACCTAATTCTGTCAGAGTGTGTTTGGTCTGTTATCGCACATTAGCTCTATTTTTTGGAATAAAGCATGCTGACTTACCATTACCAACAGTTCTTTGACCACCTTCACCAGCTTTACATATCGACAATAACACTGTATATCTTATGGAGCCATTATAGGTTTGCGCTTTAGTCACATTCGTAGATTTGTTAGTTGCTGCCCCTAATGTACAGCTGGATGCTGGGACACCGTCAACTATCTTTTCGTTTTTTATAGCCGGCGTGTTATCGCTACCTGAAAAAAAATTATACAAAGAACATTACTCATCTTCATATACAGGGCTTGAGATATTTAACATCATTACATTTACTTACAAGTGTTGGTGTATTTTGTTTCATTGGTTGTTTCATCAACATCAATCTTAACAGTTTATCTAATTTTATATAGGGCAACTACTTTGTTTTATATTGCTGCTTAATGGAATAGCCTTTTGCAGATTTCTTTAAACCAGGGTTTGCGGTCACCTAGATTCGCGCCTGTCACAGCAGTTGGATGGTGGCCTGCTTCTCTGGTGGTTGTTGGGTTTGTCAGATCTGCCTTTTTCTTGAATGTTTTACTTGGGAAGCAACATTTTTTATTAATATAAAATATCAGCATCTTAGCTATTGTTATATATAGTACACATACTGTGCTTAAATGTATAGGTTTTTCAAGCATTCTTTAAATAAGCCGCAACTACCATGGGCTTGACAACAATCAGACTTGGTGTACTGTGTGGTGCTTCAATAACTAAAGTATAATCATTAAATAGGTATTTGCTTTACAGAATTATATATTAATTGCACACACTATATCACATCATTAGACCAAGTTGCTGCTTACAGTGCTAAATGTTAAAGCTTACCTTTTGATGTTTCCCGAAGAGCGTTATCAGAAAGATTATTAAACTCATTAGATAAAAGATGTTGGTAAAGCCGCTATTGAAGCAACAAATAAAAAAATAAAATAGGTAATTATGTGCACAAAACATGGTCAGCGATAACAAATAATTAAAGTGTAACATACTATTATCCAAATCAAAGTCTGAAAAATCATCCCAGGCCAGCACTGTCATAGCTGTATTGTTCTCGTTGGTGTAATGGTGAGACATCTGAAAAGTCATAAATAAAGTTTAAAGTTAAAATTGTGAAAACGTGAAATAAAGAAATAAAAATTTTTGCCGTTTTAAAGTTAGGTGAAATAAGAAACAAAGAATACTTAGGCATGCAGTCTAGGTATGATGCGTGAAAATGCAAGAATACAGTATGGGCTTTATTCATCAAGGGATAGCGACAGGTAGTGCCTTGTAAGCGACAGGTAACGGCAGGTAGCGGCTGGTGAACGCCGGCCGCGGCACGCAATACCACATTTATGAAGGTGATTTTGGTGAGCGCCTCTTACAGCGACACATAGCGACCGATTCATAATCACAGACAGATCCCGGCAGCGCTCTGGCTTTCAGAGCGCCTGGTATTACCTGTAGCTACCTGTCGCTCTCCCATACATTTCAACGGGCGTTACATTTATTCTTTTTAAACAGGGTTTTCTTTTAATTTTTTTTTTGTTTTGTATCAAATCATTGTGTGACCTCTCTTGGCCTATTTAAATAATTTTTTTGCAAACTTTTTTGATTTTGTATTTTTTTGACCGAACAACGGCCAAGCACAGCGACTACTAGCGGGCGCTCTGAAAATGCCGCTACAGTCGCTCAACTGTCGCTACCTGCCGCTGTTAATGAATCGGCCTCCTAGTCTAGTATTCATAGACCATGTCTAATCAATTAACCATGCAATGCTATGGTATCAATGTAACACATATGCTTTAACCCTTTAACCGCCAGCCTACCTTGAGATTTTGTCACCCTTTGTTGCCAGACCATTTTGCACTATTTTGCGCTCCCCTTGTTCAACTGTGATTTTTGAGGGGATTTCCAGGGATTTCCCAGGAAAATGATATATTGTTTTTTTCAGCAGAGTCTGGGCTTTAACATGAAATGTCTTGTTTGTCATTTGTTAGGTGTATTCTTAATATTTTTGGGTGAAATATGTGCAAAAAAAAAAAACATATTGTAGTTTTTTTTGGAATAAAAAATGTAAGTTTGTCAATAAAATCTTATTGCGTGTGAAATCCCAATTTCTCCCGGTTACAGCGGTACCACATATGTATAGGTAGACACCCTTTCCTGCCCAGGAGACTCCCCCAAACTGAAACAGCGCTTTAGGAGATTTTCAGATAAAATACAACTATGCTATGCAATATGCGCACCTTGCGGTTTTTCCAGAAAAACAACCCTTTACATTTAAAATACCCCCAACAAACTATATATTCTCTGGAAGTACACACCTCAGGCTTTCTAGGTGTACCAGGCTTGTTGATGTGGCCATAGTTTTCTGGAAGTAATCCCTCAATGGATTCTTTGGTTGCAAAGAGTTTCCCTAAAAAAAGGATAAACAAGCAGAATCAAAGCCACATTTTCCTAAAAAAACTATATACAAACAAGAAAAATCAAGTTTAATCTGAAAAAGCAACATCTCCCGAACAGAACGATACCCAACATGCATAGGTTCTGTCAAGGGAAGAGTTGCCAAACACCCCAAAGTAAAGCATGCGCATAACGGTAATTTTACTTGAAAATTTCAGCTCTGCAGACAAAGTGCGCACCTTGCGATTTTTCAACCAAAACAACCCTTTACATTTGGAATATCCCCCATAAACCATATATTCCCTGAAAGTACACACGTTAAGCTTTCTAAGGGTACCCAGCTTGTTGTAGTGGGCTCATCTTTCTGGAATTAATTCCTCAAAGAATTCTTTGGTTGCGCAGGGTTTCCCTAAAAAATTTATAAAAAAGCTGAATAAAAAACACCTTTTCCTAAAATATAAATATGCAAACCAGAAAAAACAAGCTAAGTCTGAAAGCGCAAGGTCCCCCGAACAGAACAATACCCAACATGCATAGGTACTATTAACCCTTTTAATTGCCAGCCTACTTGAGATTTTGTCACCCTCTGTTGACAGGCCATTTTTCCCCATTTTGCGTCATGTTTTGCGACATGTTTTGCGCCATTTTTGCTGGAACTTTCAGAAAAATTATATATTTTTTTTTTTGCAGCAGAGTTTAGACTTTAACATGAAATGTCTTGTTTGTAATTTTTTTTTTTTTTTTACAATATTAAGTGAAAAAAAAAAAAATAAATAAAATTTTTTTTTTAGAAAATTCACTCCTTAATTTTAAATAAAAAATGTATTTTATTAAGGAAAATCATATTGCATGTGAAAGCCCCATTTCTACCGATTAGAACGGTACCACATATTTATCGGTAGCCCCCCGTTCCTGCCCAGGAGACCCCCCCTAACTGAAACAAGTATTTTATAACATTCACAAAAAAAAAACACAAAAACCATCCACACTACAAAGGGTTAAATCGAGAAAAAAAATGACATAGGGTCCCCCCTCCCAGGGGAGGGAGACCCCATTTTTTTTTTTTTTTTTTAGGGTTAAAAACCCTTAAAAATCAAAAAAAAAAATTGACGTGGGGTCCCCCTTACCCGAAGTAACCAGCCCGGGACCAGCTATGGGGGCTTGTAGGCACAGAGTGGGGGGGCCAGCTTTTGTGGCCCCCCCACCCTGCAGCCTACGAGCCCACATAGCCTATGTGGGCCCGGGCTCTTCTGCCCCCCCCTGGCCTTTGGGGAGGCAGGTAATGGGGGTGCCGGGGGTTAATGGCAAGCCACCCGCTAGCGCAGGTGGCTTGCCATCCCCCCAGCCTTGTGAACTGGTATAGGGGTCATGGACCCCTTACCAGTTCACAAGAGGTTAAAAGTAAAAAATGACACAGACACACAAAAGAGAAAAAATATTTTATTAATTTTTTTTTTTTTTACACTGTACTCACCTCCCATCCATCCTGGAGCACTCTGTCCCTCGGCGATCACTGGCTTCTGCTCACTTGCTAGAAGCCTTTTATAGCTGCTGGATGACAGAACACAAAGGGTTAATCAAAAAAAAAATGACATAGGGTCCCCCCTCCCAGGGGGGGCGGACCCCATTTTTTTTTTATTTTTAAGGGTTAAAAACCCTTAAAAATCAAAAAAAAATTGACGTGGGGTCCCCCTTACCCACAGTAACCAGCCCGGGACCAGCTATGGGGGCTTGTAGGCACAGAGTGGGGGGGCCAGCTTTTGTGCCCCCCCCACCCTGCAGCCTACGAGCCCACATAGCCTATGTGGGCCCGGGCTCTTCTGCCCCCCCCTGGCCTTTGGGGAGGCAGGTAATGGGGGTGCCAGGGGTTAATGGCAATCCACCCGCTAGCGCAGGTGACTTGCCAGACCCCCGAGCCCTGTGAACTGGTATAGGGGTCACATGGACCCCTTACCAGTTCACAAAGGGTTAAAAGGTAAAAAAAAAGACAAGACACGTTGTTGAAAATAACTTTATTAAAAAAAAAAAAAAAAACTTTTACTTTACTCACCTCCGATCTTCATCTTCTGTGTCCCGCGGCGATCTGCTGTCAGTGACGGCTGGGCAGAGAAGGGGGGAGGCAGGCGATCGGAGGATCGCCTACCTCCCTCCTTCCCCGCCCAGCCGTCACCGGCATCTGAGAGATGAACTGCCGGGTGCCCCGATGACACCCGGCGGTGACGTCATCTGGCCCCGCCCCGTGACGTCACCAAGATGGCGGCCGCCATCGGAAGACGGCAAGGGAGGAGGGCTGTTATGCCCCCTCCAGAAGACAGAAGAGCGGGGGGGGGGGATCGGAGCCCCCCCCGTGAAGAGGAGAGCCTGCGGGAGCCGGCGGGGACAAAGGTAGGTGACTGTTTTTTTTTTTTTGTTTTTTTTTTATAGGAAACCGGGCGGCTGCTGAAACGGGGGGGGCACCCTGTTCCGGGCCCTCCCCTGCAGCCGGAGGAGCCCCGATGGGCGATCGGAGCCCCTCTGGCTGAAGAGGAGACCCGACCGGATCGAACGAGGGGTCAGGTAAGTGTCTTTTATTTTTACTTTTTTTTTTATTTCTGGGCAAAGTCAGGCACGTAAATTTTACGTGGCTGGCGTTTAACTGTTGGAGAGGCAGCCATGTAAAATTTACGTGGCTGGCGTTTAAAGGGTTAAATCATCGAGTACACTAGTAATTAAAAATAGACAAAACAAAAATGTAATACAATATATATAAAAAAGTTTTATTTTAAATTGAATAACATGCAAATTTCATGAGGTGTGCATGTTTGTTTGTAATCACAACATTCATGGTTTGATTTAAAATGTCTCATATGTCTCTTTACAAAACATGATACGATGTTATCATTAGATTTAAAATCTGCACCAATATAACTTAACACATCCTCATATGCCATGCCCTACACTAAGAGATGTATAAAAAATACACAGTAATGACCACAAAATGTGCTCGTAGTGTCCTGTAGCTGTCTGTTTTGAAAACATATATTTGTTTATTATCCAAAGATGAATAAAATACTCGGGAATAGTGAACTTTCTAGTCATAACACAAAATTATCAACAAATATAGACTTCTTATCATTGCATAAAAATAATCAGCACCCATTGTTTTCCAGGACCTTTTGATGGATCTGTATTTATTATATAAGCTGTGGGTTTATCAGTTATCTTATAAAGTGGTAAATAATCACATGGAACCACTCCCATAAATATACAATACAACAACGGGTCTACGTTTACAATACCAGTGATTTCTAGATTATTCATGTTTCAGAAGTTATAAAGTAACATAAATGTATTATAAAAGCAATATAAATCTTGAGCGATACATAAATAAAAATATATAATGATCAGATAGATTAAAAGTTGATGACTATGATTCACCTTCAGAACAGACACATTGACAGAAAACGAACATATTAATGGTCGCTGGTAGGGATGAGCGAACCGGTTCGGACGAACTGGAATTCGCTCCGAATTTCAGGGAAAATTCGATTCGGCACGAACCCAAATTTTTTTTGGTTCGTGACGATCGAAGTTTCCCTGAAATAAAAAAAAAAAAATGCCGGCATGGTGGGAGCGGGCAGGCCGGCTACGCTGTCAGCGGGCGGTGGAAGCCGGCCCGCTGACAGCGCAGCCGGCCTGCCCGCTCCCACCATGCCGCATTTTTTTAAAAAGCAAACAGTTACCTGCATGGTCGGAGCGTGGAGGTCGGCGCCGCTCTCAGGCGCCCTCTGATGACGCTGAGAGCGCCGCTGGCCTCCACGCTCCGACCATGCAGGTAAGTGCTTGCTTTTTAAAAAATTGCCGGCATGGTGGGAGCGGGCAGGCCGGCTGCGCTGTCAGCGGGCCGGCGGTGGCCCGCTGACAGGCGTAGCCGGCCTGCCCGCTCCCACCATGCCGGCATTTTTTTTTTCAGATGAGCGATTCGTGAAAGTTCGATTCGGGCGAACCCGAATTTCTTGGGGAAATTCGGCGAAACGCCCGAATCGAACTTTCAAGAAGTTCGCTCATCTCTAGTCGCTGGCATTGGCTCACTGAACCAAAATTCTGCCCTCAAGTTTCCAGACTGTACAAGAAAGAAATATCCACCAGGCACCAGCTGGTATACTATACAACTTAAGACTTGTACAATGGCATACTTGGCATTTGCAGTTAATGGCGCCTGGCTGTGTCCAGTATAAACTGCTGGTGAGACCTGTACATGCTTAATAAAAAGTGCTGCGTGTGTTATCTGTATTTTAAAAAGGGTCTGCCTCTGCAAACATAAGACTGAATGAATCATTATTGCACATGAATTTAATCTTAAAATCAAAATAGTTTTGGTTGGTTAAATATATCACCATAAATTGGCCTAATAATTTCCTCAGGCCTAGAGATGGCCGTCAGACTTGAACCTGCATTCAACACTCCCCAGTATCTAGAATTCAAGAGCCGCATTATCAGCCAAAGCTGCTATAGGTTGCATCTAAACATAAAGTGATTTTTCATTGCTTGTTTGGGTTGGCGGTATTTGAAAAATATCCAGTTCCAATTTCTTACATTCATGCGATGATTGATATACAAAATTGTTCTATTAGAAGATGTCACTCAGAGACTGGCCTGTAGATTTCTGACCACGACTTCTTATTGATGGTGTTGTTTTGTTCATAAATGGTGGCAAAAATCTTGCTATTACGTTTTCTTTTACATGATTTTTTTTTAATGATGTAAATGATGACAGAACCATTCTGCTGTGATTGACAAGCGATTTTATGCATAACAGCTGATGATGCACACACTATGCATTTACCATACTTGAATTTAACTGGCTTGTTCTGGTCTGATAGAAATGATATAGTAACGGTATCAAAATGCTGTCCGCTTGCTGGGACTTGTGTACTGTTGTGTTCTGATCTCATTATTTTTACCACTAATTTTTACAGTGCGTAAAAGTTGTATGTAACTGTCACCTACTAACTGTTGTTGTATTATATCCATGTAAACACATAATGTATAGAATCGGGCTTTATGTATCAGGATAACATTTTTTGTTACTAATGTTGCTAGCATTATTTTTTGAGAACTGGTTCAGCATTTCTTGCTCTTCAGGTTTTACAAAGTTATCTGTAGAGAGTACGGTCTGGGTCTGTATAGTCAATGCATGTATTTGTGCCTTAGTTTGTGAGACAGTTGATATATGCATGGCTGTTAGATTAACTGGCATTTGGATATTCAGGCCTAAAATGCGTGACATCATCTCACCTGCTAAAAAAGTGTTGGAATCTGTTCCTATTGCATAGATATTTATCTCGTATTCATCAAAATGCAATTTAATATGCACACTTTCTAATTTGGCATTTATATTTCTGAGAAGCTCTGAGATGCTTGTCTAATGTCCTGCTTTAAGGAAATATTGTTTAAAGTGGATCAAACCCCACATTTTAACTATCCCCTGAATTGCTCCCCCCTGAATTTTCACTGCCCCTACTTCACTCTAATACCAGATAATGCTGACTGTTTTAGCTGTAAAGCTCCGCCTCCTCCATTCATTGCCACTGCTGTGTGTGGCAATGATGTCATTGCCACACCAATGTAATGACTGATTGCATGCTATCTTACAGAGAGAGACAGCAAGAAAACAGTGTTCCTGGAGGATTCAAAAAGTGAGAATATCTATTTATAGTTCTACACCCTAAGAGAGTAGTCTTGGCAGGGGTTTTGGCCAAAGGTATTTCACAAGTTTAGTGAGTTTCGGTCCGATTTAACATCGCTGCTTGCTTAACCAGCAACAGATTTTGCGAGTTTGGTCGTGAAGCATGAGATTTTATTACCTGATTTTCAAAGATGATTTACTTGGTAATGTTATATAAAATGACCCCTCCTCCATGTTCAGTTGAAAATGTATGACAGTATACCTTGATGTTGCTTGATAAGTTTATATCAATAGACAATTCTGATAATTCAGATATCTACTGCAGACCAAAAAATTCCTTAGGGAGGCACATTGATGCAATTTGATAATAAATTACATATTTATTAAAGGAAAATTAATTAATCAGTTAATGACAAATAACAGCTTAAACCATCTAAAATACATAAATCAAACAGGACAAACAAACATAAAAATGAGGCATAGGCGTAGGGGAGGGTCACTCAAATAAATAGATAAATATATATAAATAGATATATATAAATAGATAAATAGATAAATAAATGCCTATAAAGCAAGGTATTCTCTGAGCACTTGTTACATATTCAGTCATAATGTCAGTCTATAATTTCAAACAAGTTTGATAACAAATATTGAATTCCTGGCTATGATCTGGATCCTTGCTAAATAGTAAAAAAATGCAAAAGATTTACTAATCTACAACTAATAACCAATGCAATTCATATAATTCATATGCTATCAGTATAAATTGCAAGACCCATATCAGTCTCAAAGCAATCTAAAGTGCCAGTGCCAAATAAATATGAAAGTGTGTTAGAGAATGTTAAATATGTGTGACCCCTGTAAATAACTGATTATGTGAAATCCACTCAAATGTGAATGCACAAGTAACACAATTCAATAAACAGTGCAAACAATCAATTCTGCCAATTATCCATTGCCAATAGCATACCCTCCTATACAAATGGCATGTATCCACATTAACAATACCAAAAAGGAGGGATACAGGCCAGAACCAGCGCTGACTAAGAAGGTATAGATGACTATATTCAATTATCACTAGTATTTTATAGTACAAAATTACAGAATACAGTTTCAGCAATATCACTATATATTCGATCCTTCTAAAGGAGACTCACCATTACATCAAATGCATTGAAACTCAATCACCAACTGTAAGTAATACCCTTTTTTCATTACCTCTTTGTACAACATTAGGAGAATGTGAGACTAAATACCTAATAAACCCCACTAGGACACCCAATACACTGAGGAAGCCCCAAGGGTCGAAATGTGTCTGTACTGAACTACTTGCTACAAACAGGGTACCACGCTTGCAACAGACTGTATGGGACTACTTGCTACAAGCAGGGTATTAAACCTGTCAAAAACAAAAGGACTTAATGCACATAAATAACCGTGCCTCTAAGGGCAAAAGATGATATGGGACCCTGAACAAGGGGAATGCTAAACAGGAATTTGTATATGTATGATTATTGTTAAATGTATAGATGTGTTGATTGCAACCAATAAAATCCACAAAAAAAATTTAAGCCCACGATTTGTCAAAGGGAGGAAAAAGTCACGGGTGCCATTCCCCAGAACCCGGCTGGGGCAATTAGTACCCATCTGGAGCACAGGGAGGGCCCCCCCACCCAAAAAACAACATTTGCCCTGTGACATGCATTTGTGTCCTGGGCAAAATATTTCAGTGCATGTCAGCGTCCATGTCCTGGACAAAATAATTCTGCAGCTGCCATGGGCAATGCGTTGGCCTGGGCAAAACTTTGGGGTGGTTGTGGGAAGCCCCCAATTATTGTCTGTCCTGAGCAAAATAATATTGTTTCTGTAATCCAGACCAGCTATTTTAATGGTCATGCTTGCATTTTTTAATCATTTCTGTATTTCTTTTCTTATCAAATTCATATTACATAGATATAATTTACACAGCAATTGGTTCTATTATTTATTTTGTGTATACATACATGTATACAAAGGCCCTTATTTATGAAGGAATAGCGACAGGTAGCGACTGGTGAGCAACCGGTAATGACGGGCACCGCCACGAGAACGCCGGCTCCCCACCACAATCACACATTTATCAAGCCAATCCTGCTTAGCGACTGAGATAGCGCCATATAGCCACTCATTCATCATTATTCCAGCCTCAGCCCACAGCGCCAGCGTCCGACCTTGAACAGCCACAGGTATGACCTCTCGCTACCTGGCGCTCTCCAATGTATTTCAATGGAACAATCTTTAAATATTCATAATTAATTGTTAATAATGTTTTTTTTTTTTTTTAAATGTGAAAAATTCTGTGACCACTTCTGCCATGTTAGTTAATTTTTTTAAGGTAAAAAAAAAAATTGTGCAGAATTGATATTACAGGTCTGATATTATTGTATTCATATTACTAAATTCTTTTATACATTTTTTTTTTTTTTGGTGTCCAAAAATATGGTGGTTTGGGGGTTAAAAAACTACTTTTAACACATCGCTGCCAGCGCTCTGGGGTTTAAACATGCATTTCACAGCGCGAGAATTTTTTGAGCGTGATTTTTTGATGAATGTGGTGGGAGCCGGTCGCTCTGACCAGTCGCTATCATGCGCACCCATACACCGCGGAACCTGTCAAATAGCGACTCGTCACCCCGTATTCAACATTACTGCACACCGACTCAGTCACTATCAACAACCGAACAATGGCCAAGCACAGCGACTACTAGCGGGCTCTGTGAAAATACTGCTTCAGTCGCTCAACTGTCGCTACCTGCCGCTATTAATGAATCGGCCTCAAAGATTCCAAACACATACTTTCCACTTTTTTTCTTCTTATTATACAGTTAGTTTTCTTGTTCAACCTTTGGTCGTGCTCGCATTTTATTTTGTGTTTGTTATTGACCGACCCTTTGAAGGCAGCCATAATGCTGACGTAATGATTTTTGTAAAACTTTGTTAGATATAAACCTGTCCCGATGAAATGGTCATGCAAGTAATTAAATATATACCTTAATAGAACAATGGGGGTCATGCTAAAGATTTGGGAAGCAAGTTTAAATCTGGGTGCACATTTGGGTTTGAATTGCCATCTACATCTTGGTGAGCTTTTTAACTTTAACTTTAAAAAATACAATAACAAATATTTGTTCTATTTTTCCCCAAACAATCACCTGTACATCTGGTGGGACATTTTTACATTTTTCCAATTAGGTAAGAATCATTTTTTGAACATTTAGAAACAACAGCACCCAATGGGGTATGCTAAAAATGTGTTATTTTGTTCCATTTAACCTATAGAGTGTTATTGTTTCTAAACTTTTAAACAGTTATAGTATTCTTACCTCATTGGAAAAATGAGGTACCTCTCCTGTAAAAATGCCATATTACATGTATAATAGATAGAAAAAAAACACCTAGATTTAAAATTTCTTCACCAAATCTTTAGCATGACCCCCACCATCTAAAGTCAGGGTCATGCTAAAGATCTGGTGAAGCAAGCTTAGCTTTTGGGTGTGCTTTGGTTGTGTGTAAGAACTGCAGGTTACATCTGAGCTTTTTTAATTTAACACATAAAAATTCTATAAAAAAACTCTCATTCCTGTGATGGAGCATTTTTATTGGTGTTGTATGGAACCATTTGAGCTATGCAGAACAATTTGGCACATCTTTAGCATAGCCTATAGGGTGCTATTTTTCCATACCCTTGCACCACTGGAAAAAGTTATGTTCAGCACCTTTAAAAATGCTTGATCATCAGGGTAGGTGATTTTTTTGGGAAAAATTACAACAAAAAATTATTACAAAATTTTTAGTGTGTTAAAAAGTTCATTCAGATGTAAGCGTCAGATCAAGCACACCTAAAGTTGACGAAAAATCGATCCCAAATTTGAGACTGTTAGAACCTACACCCCCTCCCAAGAATTAATGCAAATAATCCAACATCGCTCTCTGTACTTTAAAGTGTCAATACAACAATAAAATGTTTCCAGGAAAAATGTCGACATACAGTATGTAAGCTTGCATGCATGTACGTACTGACCTCACACTTCTAAAAAAATATATACACAAAATACAACAAAAACATTTCACATAAAGTCATCATATTTTTCAACCAATGCTCCACGATAGACATTCAGGATGAATCAACTGAAACTAGCTGTGTCTCTATAAGTTCCAAATCTAACCCATCTTGCTCAAAGGTAATTTTCTTTTTAATAATACAAATACGATGAATGTGGAGTCTCAGCTCTCAGACTTGTTGACAATCTACTGCTGAACATCATACAGTGTTTGCCACTTGTTTGGAAGACAATTTCTAATCCACATATCCAAGATCATCTATTTTCAGGTTTAGTGTTAGATTTACTCCACCTCTCCTTTTGTCTCTGATGTGTGCATATTATAGAATCTTAGCAAGCAATATTTGTTTCATCAGTTGAAAATAACCCGACAACCTTGTATTATGTGTTTTCACATTCAAACTGCAATATACTGTAGTATGCTGTTTGGGTTTTAGATCCGTTTGAACTCACAGTATTGTTTTTGCTTTCAGCACAGTTTGCAATAGTTCAACACATATTTCATAACCTTTGCAAACAACTTATTTTACAGAAACTTGTGTTCATCTATAAATAGGAAAACCAACAATTGTAAAACCTGAAATGATCTTCCACAGTCCTGGTATCACAGATATACCTACACCCACTAAATCATTAAAAAGTGTGTGTGTGTGTGTGTGTGTGTGTGTGTGTGTGTGTGTGTGTGTGTGTGTGTGTGTGTGTGAAGTGTGTGTGTGTGTGTGTGTGTAACTAGTGTTACTATACAAACTGGGCTCAATGTTAACTTGATCCTGAAATTTAGCTGATATGGATTGAATTCACTGGAGTTTGGCAAATTTCGGTCAAATTCGGCAATCTAAAAAACCCATAGCATTTAATCTTTCTTTCCTTGAGGCCACTAGCCCAGGGTGTATTGCATAGGGGCTTTTAACCCCAGTGCTTCACCAGTGATTGACTTGCCAACCCTTATCCAGAGAACTGGTGCCATTTTACAAGTAGCCCATTGTCTGCTCCCAATTTTGATGTTGATTGAAGTCTGTACTGATCTAGCATGCTGAATGCAGGCTTTGGCATGCTTCTCTGACTGCTTCTTCTCAGTCTCCAAAGTCTTTTGGGTTGCTTGATGAGACGCAGGTCTCTAATGTTTAGTCTCAAACCCAACCGTCTAAAAATAGGCTATAGATTTTGAGAGTACCCAATTCCCCAAATCAAACATGGCACTGTTCAAGCAACACCATATGTAACCATTGAACGACATTAATTTACTGTTTAATGTATAGCTTTCTGTGTTTGAGTTTTGAACACTGAACAAGTAAGAAACAAAAGGGAAAAATGAAACATATTATTTCACTTTTGTGAATTTTTTATTTGCTTTGTTTGAGATAATAATGATAATGTTGATTTGCTTATGAGAGGGCCTTCAGTTCATAAATGGAAGATGTGCTTTTGATTAAATCCCCACTTTTAAACAGTTTTATCCATTCTTTCACTTTTTTCTTAATAGCCATTTGTATTGCTGTCATCTCTAGATTGTGACGGCCCTTCAATTGTCTTCAGACAATTTATCAGCAAATTAATCAAGTTAATTCCTTCTAAACTTTAAATTATTCGCAAACTCACACCACGGCCATACTAGCATATACTGCCATAAACAGTTGTTTAAATTGAAGGACATGTTCAATTATGTTTCAATTTTAATAACATTATTTGTTAATTTAACAGTTTCTTTTTTAATTTTATCAAAACAATTTAAGAGGTTGGGGTGTTGCCTTGTCTTAAAAAAGTGAATCAGTGTTTTGGTTGCAAGTTTTCACATTGTCAAGTAGAAAATCCTTCTACAGGTATATCCCAAAATGACTCCTTCTCAATAACTACAACACATACCCCCTAATTGACCTGTCTAATAATTACGTCTTTACTTCTGCGGAGTGCCTCCAAAGTCTGCCAGTCATTCTTAGTGAAAGTATACCTAACTTTTCATTCTGTTGTGTTTAGCTGCGTTTGTTTTGCTAATTGCTGTTGTGATCTGAACATGGTGAAACACTTCAGAACAGAAACTTACCAGACATAATGAAGAATTTTATATTGTACATGTGCCAAGCTGGACCTGTTTTGCTGTAGAAAGGCTTGGAGATGCTGCTGAAGCTATCACAGTTCAGCATCTAGATTTCATTAGAAATCATACTGGCAAACATTTTACACACAGTCAGATGTCTTTCAAATCTATTGCCATCCACAAAAAGTTTGTGTGAATCTAAATGTTCAGCGGGGAAAATAACATATAATAAAAAGCTATATTTGAAATGTATTTGCACTTGCTCTTGGAGGCTGACTCTGTTAAGTGCTGCTTGGTAAGTGGTGAGTTAAAGCAGGAACTCAAGTGGTAAGCTTTGGGAAACTGGGCTCATTTGGTAAGTAAAATATTACAAACTATAGTTGGTTTATTTTTGTGAATCAGTGTGTTAATGCTGGCACAAATTTAAACAAAAAAAATGATTTTTTTTTTCTCTCTCTCCTGGATTCCTGCTGAGGCCTAATTGAAGCAGGTGAGTTTATAAGGCAACATACAGCTCTTGGAACTTGCTCTTGGGGCTGACTCTGTTAAGTGCTGCTTGGTAAGTGGTGAGTTAATGCAGAAGTTACAAGCAGAAGTTCTGAAGCTCTAAGTATCTAGAGTGTTATTTTAAGTGTTGTCAATTCCTCACTTACTAAAGGGATTGGTGTTTCAACAAATTGATACAATGAGTTCCATGCCTAACAATGCTGTCCAGTGTACATCTTGTGCTATGTATGCACTTTTTGATCAATCGGTCGATGGTGGATACTTATGCCCTGGATGTGTTCGAATTGAAGATTTAAAAGCTGTCATTCATGATCTAAAGAAGCAATTGGCAACACTAAGAGACATTGGTATCATCAAAAAGAGTCTGGATCTCACTGAGCTAGCACTCTCTGGGTCAGGGGAGGGGGAGTGTGTTAGGATGGGGGGAGAGGAAAAGCAGGAAAATGAGGCAGCTAGCTGGATAACAGTTAGAAGACAGGGTAAAAGTTAAGTTATAGGGAGGCTAGCCCTGAACAGGCACCTCCCAACAAGTTTGCCCGGTTGGCAGATGAGGAGGATGTTAGCTCAGGGATGTCACAGCTGCAGCAAGACACACCTGTCTGCTCCAGTAAGAAAGGGAGGGGAAATGGGAGAACAGGACATGCAAGACAGGTGCTGGTAGTGGGTGACTCTAATATTAGGGGAACAGGCAGGGCAATCTGTCACAAAGTATTGTGAAAAACACAGAGCAACTTCAAAAATGATAAACTGCCGAAGGTGATCTCTATCCCACGACACATGCACCTCCACACGGTGATTCCACCACCAATCGTGCGAATCCTTACCGACTCATAGAAATAATTAAGCCTTCAATGCATCAGCATATAGATAATTAGTAAATCCTGATCTTTCTTGTATTTCTCGTCAGCATCCAGGAAATAGAGTAATTAGAACGATCATCAGCTCATAAGAATGATAAAGCCTTCAATTCTCATTAGTATCCAGGAAATAGAGCAATTATGCCAATCGCCAAAAAAAAGATAAAACAGAATCTAGTGTAACTCCATAAAAAACCACGTTGATTTAATAGGTTTAAAAGTTTGCACTCACAAACATATAATTAAAAACAACTTTCAATTAGGATCATGACAGCGTTCATCTCACCGGCCCCGGGATAAAGCAGCTTTGCCAATAAGGAAGTCGTGTCAGTCACCACTGAGAAGGTACCAATGATAAATTTGAATTTGAAGATGATTCCGCCACCGCCACCGCCAACGCGTTTCGTCGCCAGGGGCAACTTTAACTGAGCCTAGTTAAAGTTGCCCCTGGCGACGAAACGCGTTGGCGGTGGCGGTGGCGGAATCATCTTCAAATTCAAATTTATCATTGGTACCTTCTCAGTGGTGACTGACACGACTTCCTTATTGGCAAAGCTGCTTTATCCCGGGGCCGGTGAGATGAACGCTGTCATGATCCTAATTGAAAGTTGTTTTTAATTATATGTTTGTGAGTGCAAACTTTTAAACCTATTAAATCAACGTGGTTTTTTATGGAGTTACACTAGATTCTGTTTTATCTTTTTTTTGGCGATTGGCATAATTGCTCTATTTCCTGGATACTAATGAGAATTGAAGGCTTTATCATTCTTATGAGCTGATGATCGTTCTAATTACTCTATTTCCTGGATGCTGACGAGAAATACAAGAAAGATCAGGATTTACTAATTATCTATATGCTGATGCATTGAAGGCTTAATTATTTCTATGAGTCGGTAAGGATTCGCACGATTGGTGGTGGAATCACCGTGTGGAGGTGCATGTGTCGTGGGATAGAGATCACCTTCGGCAGTTTATCATTTTTGAAGTTGCTCTGTGTTTTTCACAATATTTTATCACTATCGGGTCCATTTGGGAATAAGGACTTACACACGTTGAGCATCTTAATCTACAATTTTATGGACTTTATTATTTGCATAGATTTTTGCTTACTAATAGTTTGTGATATTTGATTTTCAGCGCGGTGTATATACTATATTAGTATTTTTGTGGAATCTGTCACAAAGACCTGAATTGCCGAACAGTGTGTTGCCTTCCTGGGGCAAGAGTACGGCATGTCGCAGAGCGGGCTGACAAATTATTGGGAAAGGGGCTGGCGTGAACTGAGCGGTCATGGTGCATATTGGCACAAATGACATAGGAAGAAGTAAGTCCTTAAAAATGATTTCAGGGACTTAGGCCGTAAGCCTAAGGACCTCAACTGTAGTATTCTCAGAAATACTACCAGTACCAAGAGCCACACCAGAGAGGCAGCTGTAGATTAGCGGGGTAAACAGGTGACTCAAAAATTGGAGGAAAAAGGAGGGGTTTGGGTTCTTAGAGAACTGGGCAGACTTCACAGTGGGATACAGGTTCTTTGGCAGGGATGGGTTGCACCTCAATGGGGAGGTTGCATCTGTTCTGGGGGAGAGGATGGCTAAAAGGTTGGAGGAGTGTTTAAACTAAGCACTGGGGGGGGGGGAGGTAATAGCAGTTACAAAGAGGAAGGTAGGAAAGAAAGTGACAGTGGGTGTAGACATGAAACTGGGGGTGGAGAGGGGGGAGGGGTTAGCACATCTAGCAGGAAGGCCAATATACAAAATCATCAAAATTATCATAAGCATTTGAAATGCATGCTTACAAATGCTAGAAGCTTGACTAATAAAATGGATAAACTAGAACTGATAATAACAGAACAATATGATATAGTGGGGGTAACAGAGACCTGGCTGGATGAAAGCTATGACTGGGCAGTAAATCTACAGGGCTACTGTGTGTTTAGGACGGACCGTAACAAATGCAAAGGGGGTGGAGTCTGCTTAATTGTAAAATCCTCTCTACAACCCGATCTGCGGAAGGATATATGTGAGGGGAATGACCATGTGGAGTCTGTATGGGTAGAAATACATGGAGGGAGAAACAAAAATAAAATACTGATGGGGGTTTGCTACAAACCTCCAGATAAAATCCAAATCCACAGAAATTATGATGCTAAGGCAAATAGATATAGCCGCTAAACTAAATTAAGTAGTTATTAAGGGGGACTTTAATTACCCACATATAAACAGGGATGCTGAAACATGTGGTTCTCATAAAAGTAATAGTTTATTATCTAGAACAAAAAATGGCTACCTTTTCCGACAAGTACAAGCTCCAACAAGGGGGAGAGCTATATTGGACCTAATACTAACCAATGTACCAGACAAAGTAATAAAGGTACAGGTTGGGGGACACCTTGGAAACAGTGATCATAATATTGTTAATTTCAACTTAGCAGTCACTAGGGTGCATTATCAAGGAGCCACAAAAATGCAGAAAAGGCAAAGTTTGGCCAACTTAGAGATGCCCTAAACTGCATTGACTGGGAAAATGTCCTTGAAAACAAAAGCATGGACACTAAATGGGATACTTTCAAAGAAATCCCTAATATTTATTGTGATAAATATATACCTTACAGGAATAAAACTGTTAGACACACGTGTAAACCAAAGTGGCTAAACAAAAAGGTTAAGGGGACAATAAACAACCAAAATGTTTAAAGCAGGAAGGGACATCGGAAGCGTTAAAATATTATAAAGAAGAAAATAAACAATGTAAACAACAGATAAGGGCAGCTAAGCTGGAGACAGAAAGACTGATCACGAAAGAGAGTAAAACTAACCCCAAATTATTCTTTAGCTACATAAACCGTAAAAGGTACAAACCTGAGGGTGTGCATCCCTGAAAAGCAAGGAGGGGACACCTATAGAGGGGAATGAGGAGAAAGCAAATTTACTAAACAAATTCTTTGCTTCTATATTCACAAAATTATTTGACATACCGAGTGAAATGCAGGGGAATAACCCAAAACCCTCCATTAAATGTCACTAGTCTAACCAAGGAAGAAGTCCAGCTCCATCTCAAGCAGATAAAAATCGATAAATCACCAGGACCAGATGATATACATCCTCGTGTTTTAAGGTTATGTACAGTAATAGACAAGCCTTTATTTCTAATATTTATGGATTCAGTAACTACAGGGGCTGTTCCGAGGGATGGGCGCTTGGCAAATGTAGTGCCAATATTCAAAAAGGGATCTAGGGGGGAACCTGGGAACTACAGACCAATAAGCTTAACAGCTGTGGTGGGCAAGCTGTTTGAAGGTTTCTTAAGGGATACTACCCTGGAGCATCTTGGGGAAAATGACCTTATTACCCCATATCAGCATGGATTTATGAGGAATCGCTCCTGCCAGACAAACCTAATCAGCTTTTATGATGAGGCAAGATCAAGATTGGATCAGGGGGAGTCATTGGATATCATATATCTTGACTTTTCTAAAGCATTTGATACTGTGCCACATAAAGGCTGTTACAAAAGATGAGAATGCTTGGACTGGGGGAAAACATGTGCAGATGGGTGAGAAATTGGCTTAATGATCGGAAGCAGAGGGTGGTTATAAATGGTACACACTCAGATTGGGTCACTGTTACTAGTGGAGTACCACAAGGGTCAGTTCTGGGACCATTTCTCTTCAATATATATATAAATGACATTGGGTACGGATTAGACAGTAAAGTCTCAATCTTTGCAGATGATACTAAGCTGTGTGAAGTAATTAAAGCAAAAGAGGACAACAGGCAGCTACAAACAGATTTAGATAAATTGGAAGCATGGGCAGTTAAATGGCAAATTAAGTTTAACACAGATAAATGTAAGGTTATGCACATGGGAAGGAGAAATCCTGTCATGATTACATACTAAATAAAGCAACACTTGTTAAAACAACAATGGAAAAGGACCTAGGGGTTTTAGTTAACAATAAGCTCAACTGTAGTAATCAATGCCAGACAGCAGCTGCCAAAGCTTATGACCAGAGCATCATTTTACCCCTGTACAAGTCACTGGTCAGACTCCATATGGAGTACTGTGTACAGTTCTGGGCACCTGTGCTTAAAAAGGACATATTAGAACTGGAGCGCGTTCAAAGCAGGGCAACAAAGTGAATAAAAGGAGTGCGGGGGCTAGAGTACCCTGAAAGATTGTCAGTTAGGTTTATTTAGTTTAGAAAAAAGACGCTTGAGCGGTGATCTAATAGCTATGTATAAATATATTCAGAGTCAATACAAAGATCTGTCCCACAATCTATTTATATCCTGGAGTGTGACCATAACCGTAGGGCATCCACTAAGATTAGAGGAAAGGTGTTTTCTCCACCGACATAGGAGGGGATTCTTCTCTGTAAGAGCATTGAGACTATGGAACTCGCTACCAGAGGAGGTAGTAATGATGGATACAGTAAAAACATTCAAAACTGGCCTTGATGCCTTCCTGGCATGTAATAACATTTCCAGCTATGGCTACTAGACCACTGGAAGGAGATAAACAGGCTGAACTGGATGGACTAAAGTCTGCATTCAGCCTTACATACTATGTTACTATGTTATTGTTTGGACACACATTTTTTACGGTAGATGTTCAATAGATTATCTACCCCAGTATCTTCTGCACAGAGAGCTGAGCTTGTCTTTGCAGGTTCAGACAAGCAACAGTAGAACAGTATGATGAAAGCACTGAAAGTGACACAATGGCAAGTGCAGTACAATGCGGGTCTACAAAGTACATAAGGGATTAGAAGTCTAATTAAATCCAAGGATAATTGCTGTATATGGTGATGCAACCTACTACTACCAAATTTAGTTTTGGACCAAGCAGTTTAAGTAGAATAGGGGATTAATTAATGAGGTTCATGGTGGCCAGATGAAGAATCTTCAAAGGAAATGTGCTGTTAAGTAGAGGCCATGGTTTTGGAAGATCGTCAGGACAAAGTCAGTGCTATAACTCATGAATTTCATTTCACTTCAGTAGGTACAGTTGGTACAGTTTTCAGTATAATTCCTGATGTTTTGATAATGTCAAGGTCAGTTCCAAGTGACCAGAATGTTGAAGTACAGTACATTCAAAAAAACCTGTTGCTAGCAGTTCAGCCAAGAGAATTTAGACAAATTTAAAGAAAATCCAGGAGACTTCTATTCTTGCATATTTTTGGGAAACATGGTGGACCCTCATCCTCCTGAGACAAGAGTCCTGCAATGGAAAAACAAGGACAAGTCACAAACTCTAAAGAAATGATGGGCCTTATTTTAGAAGCACAAACACCCCGTAGCGCCCGGGGAATTCCGGGCGCAGTATGTGAAATCCACATACATGGAAGTCAAACTGGTGAGCGCCTCTACTAGCGTCATGTAGCGTCACATGTATAACTAGTGGTGGTTCAGTGTAAAATGCTGGTGCTGTATGTTCAGCAGCACCATGTAGCACCTGTCACTCATTTGCTTTTTCTCATACAATTAAATGGTCTTGAATTTCCCCATTATTTTATCATATGATAATTGTTTTGTCTCTCCTGGCCAGCCACCAAAGACTTATATTGTCATATATTTATTTTTTTTTTAATTTTGCGTTGCAGTCTTACAGTGTTGAAACAATGTAATTCCATGTATTTTTTCTCTGGTGCTGGTGTATGTGTTCATATAGTTCATATAGTTATATTGTTTCCAGCACTCATCGCTAGAGTGTCCAGTTTTATAGCGCTGACGCTGGATTTGTGTTTTTTTTTCTTAAATATGGGCTTCAGACTGAGCATCATACGTACTTAACTATTGCTACCTATCGTTCCATGCAGCGCTGTCCTGTTATATGTTGTTATATGTAGCATCGCCTTGGGTGGCTTTCCCTCAAGGCACTACATATGCATTGATTCAGGGAGAGCGCTTCTACAGTGCCCTCCAGACATCACATACTGGACAGGATACTACTGTCCCCTTCCTTCAATTAAAATTAAAAGCAACAAGCCTGGCTGGATATTTCTTGATGTCAGGTATATAAGTGACCCCACCTCCCGCCATCCAGCATATTTATATGGATTTTTATCATTATGGCTATTTTTCACAATAGTGCTCCTTTAAATTGCACCTATACTCAGAGGGAAGTATACGCAGCCAACTTCTATCCCCAGCCCAGTGCCCCAAAATAGCCTGTGTTTCTTTTTTACATCAGCCTTTGCCCAATATCCATAGCAACATGAACTGGATGCAGTCAGCCATATTGCTCCTTAGCTGTGCAGCCCCACCCTCAATGATGATGCAATCAATTAAGGTACACACAGTTCAGCGATCGGGAGCACTTCAACCTAACTGCTATTATATGACATTTGGTTGTTTTTTCCAGGTGTTTTTATGGATATTAGGCAAAGGCTGGGGTAAACAAGAAACACAGACTGTTTTGGGGCTGGGGATGGAAAGTGACCACATAAACTTCCTCCTTTCTGAGTATAAGTGCACTTTAAGTCATCAATGTATAAAAAACAGCAGACATGTGGGAAGAGGTTTTCTAGTGAAAGGAAGAGAAATCATTGATAAGGGAATTATAACTACCCCCTAATTCAAAGTGCCCTCCTCTTTGCAAGGCCAGAGAGAAGTTTTGAAGGACATAGAAAAGTGATGCCTGACTTCAATAGTCATTTGACAGGCATCACTTTGCTAAGTCCTTAGCAATTACTGCAGAGCTGAATTGCACAGTGAGGGTTAATGTTTCTGAACAGCTTTAGTTGTATGTATGTTTTTTATATAGATTCATGAATATAATTTGTGGGAATTGAAACAGTAAACAGAACAAAGCAGGTACTGCAGCAGAGGTGTATAAAAAGCGATTTACAAGTGAAGGCTTGATTTTTCTTTCTCTTTAATAAGATATGTGTTGCAGATTGCAGATTATGGAGTCAATCAGTTGCTCCGGCCTTCTGCCCATTAAGTTGTTTAGTGAATTGCAGACAATTTAATGTTGACACAGCCATTGTGCAATTGTTAGGATGCCAAATCAAGTAAACATGTAAAGCATTTATGAGATGACTATTGTAACATATAATTATTCATCAATCACCTTTAAAAATCCATTCATAGGGTATGTGATATATTACAATGTTTGAAACAGAGTTTTTGGTAACTTTTTACTAAGGCCTTCACAAAATGTATTTGTCTACTAATGAAATTAATAGTCTAGAATTTCTATTTCTTGAATCTGTTTGGAGAAGATAAGATCTCATTGTTGCATGGCTTGCTGTATTTAGCAGACCGTACTATTCATCCTCATAATCTAAAAGGCTTCAAGATAAATGAGTATGAACCTGGAATGGGACAACTCTGGTGAAAATTTAGTTCTGCTAATGACAATTTTCCAGCATACAATATTTTGTAGCATGTGTGTCAGCGTATGTCATGCTTGACAAAGCAGGTGATGTATCAAAGCAATCAACAGTAAAACTCATGAATACCGTAAGGCAGTTGATTGATAGAGGACATTCCTCTTCAGTCATTGTTACTTTACTGCCTCTCTGATAGCAACTAGAGATGAGCGAACTTTTGAAAAATTTGATTCGACTGATTCGCCGAATTTTCCGACAAAAATCGATTCGACCCGAATTTATTCGCGACGAATCGCTATTAAAAACGGCAATTTGTGAGCCTCCAAGAGCCTCATTAGGGTCGTAAACCATTCTGCCTTGCTGTAACACGCATAGGACGCGTGCTGGGTTATTGAAATAATGCTGTAAATAATTATCACATGCAGATCGGAGGCATCGCTAATAGAATCGCAAAGCGGCACAATTGCAGAGAGTTGAGGTGGCATCACTATGAGGGGCCCCTATAGTGCCTGAAAAACACACCCTGGAGCTGGCAGCAGGAGCCCAAAAATTAGCTGAATCACACCCTGGAGTTGCAAGCAGCAGCAGCTGCAGGAGCCCAAACATTGCTTTAAAAAGACACTGGAGTTGGCTGCAGGAGCCCAAACATTGGATGAATCACACCCTGAAGTTGCAAGCAGCAGCAGCAGCCCAAACATAGCTTGAAAGAGACACTGGAGTTGGCAGCAGGAGCCCAAAAATTGGATGAATCACACCCTGGAGTTGCAAGCAACAGCAGCAGCAGCAGCCCAACATAGCTTGAAAGAGACACTGGAGTTGGCAGCAGGAGCCCAAAAATTGGATGAATCACACCCTGGAGTCGCAAGCAGCAGCAGAATCCCAAACATAGCTTGAAAGAGACACTGGAGTTGGCAGCAGGAGCCCAAAAATTGGTTGAATCACCCTGGAGTTGCAAGCAGCAGCAGGAGCACAAGCATTACTTTAAAGAGACACTGGAGTTGGCTGCAGGAGCCCAAAAATTGGATGAATCACACCCTGAAGTTGCAAGCAGCAGCAGCAGCCCAAACATAGCTTGAAAAAGACACTGGAGTTGGCAGCAGGAGCCCAAAAATTGGATGAATCACACCCTGGAGTTGCAAGCAGCAGCAACAGCAGCAGCTGCAGCCCAAACATAGCTTGAAAGAGACACTGGAGTTGGCAGCAGGAGCCCAAAAATTGGATGAATCACACCCTGGAGTCGCAAGCAGCAGCAGGAGCCCAAACATAGCTTGAAAGAGACACTGGAGTTGGCTGCAGGAGCCCAAAAATTGGATGAATCACACCCTGGAGTTGCAAGCAGCAGCAGCAGCAGCCCAAACATAGCTTGAAAGAGACACTGGAGTTGGCAGCAGGAGCCCAAAAATTGGTTGAATCACCCTGGAGTTGCAAGCGGCAGCAGGAGCACAAGCATTACTTTAAAGAGACACTGGAGTTGGCTGCAGGAGCCCAAAAATTGGATGAATCACACCCTGGAGTTGCAAGTAGCAGCAGCAGGAGCCCAAACATAGATTGAAAGAGACACTGGAGTTGGCTGCAGAAGGCCAAAAATTGGATGAATCACACCCTGGAGTTGCAAGCAGCAGCAGGAGCACAAACAATACTTTAAAGAGACACTGGAGTTGGCTGCAGGAGGCCAAAAATTGGATGAATCACACCCTGGAGTTGCAAGCAGCAGCAGGAGCCCAAACATTACTTTAAAGAGACACTGGAGTTGGCAGGAGGAGCCCAAACATTGGATGAATCACACCCTTGAGTTGCAAGCAGCTGCAGCAGGAGCCCAAACATAGCTTGAAAGAGACACTGGAGATGCCAGCAGGAGCCCAAAAATTGGATGAATCACACCCTGGAGTTGCAAGCAGCAGCAGCAGCAGCAGCCCAAACATAGCTTGAAAGAGACACTGGAGTTGGCAGCAGGAGCCCAAAAATTGGATGAATCACACCCTGGAGTTGCAAGCAGCAGCAACAGGAGCCCAAACATAGCTTGAAAGAGACACTGGAGTTGGCAGCAGGATCCCAAAGATTGGATGAATCACACCCTGGAGTTGCAAGCAGCAGCAGGAACCCAAACATTACTTTAAAGAGACACTGGAGTTGGCAGCAGGAGCCCAAAAATTAGATGAATCACACCCTGGAGTTGCAAGCTGCAGCAGGAGCCCAAACATAGTTTGAAAAAGACACTGGAGTTGGCAGCAGGAGCCCAAAAATTGGATGAATCACACCCTGGAGTTGCAAGCAGCAGCAGGAGCCCAGACGTAGCTTGAAAGAGACACTGGAGTTGCCAGCAGGAGCCCAAAAATTGGATGAATCACACCCTGGAGTTGCAAGCAGCAGCAGCAGCAGCCCAAACATAGCTTGAAAGACACAATGGAGTTGGATTCAGGAGCCCAAAAAGTGGATGAATCACACCCTGGAGTTTCAAGCAGCAGCAGGAGCAGCAGCAGCTGCAGGAGCCCAAACATTGCTTTAAAGAGACACTGGAGTTGGCAGCAGCCGCAGCAGGAGCCCAAAAATTGACTGACACATCCTGGAGTTGGCAGCAGCAGCAGGAACCCAGAAATTGGCTGGAAGGCAGCCTGAAGTTGGCAGCAGCAGGAGCACAAACATTAGCTGGAAGGCACACCCTGGAGTTGGCAGCAGCATAAGCAGGAGCCCAAACATTGCTTGAAAGACACCCTGGAGTTGGCAGCAGCAGCAGGAGGCCAAACATTGGCGGAAAGGCACACCCTGAAGTTGGCATCAGCAGGAGCCCAAAAATTGGCTGGGAGGCACACCCTGAAGTTGGCATCAGCAGGAGCCCAAAAATTGACCTAAAGACATAAATATGTTTTGCACCATTTGGAAAGTGTAAAACGTGGCACCATGCTGAATCTAGTCGCATGCATCAGCCATTGGTGGGTGGAAATCCTGGCTGATCCATTCCTGATTCATTTTGACAAAGGTGAGTCTCTCCACATTTTTAGTTGACAGATGAGTTCTCCTTGCCGTAGCTATGGCCCCCGCCACACTAAACACCCGTTCAGATGGCACGCTACTGGCCGGGCAGAACAGCTTTTCCAGGGCAAAGTCCAGCGGATCCTTAAGGTGTGTTGGCATGGTCATGTCAAGGTATGACATGACCTGCTGGTTCAGGTCCTGCTCCAGGTCTTCCTGCTGCTCATGAGTAGACTCACTATGTGGGTGTAGAAAGCTACTCATTAGCGACTGAAGACTGAGGCTGCTGCTGATGGAGCTGCTGCTGCTGCTCCTGCCAACCCCCCCAGCAGCCATGGCAGTGGAAGGTGAGCGCTGAGGTCCCCCCGAGTCAGACCTGCGAGAGTATGAACCGTGGCGCAGATAGGCATTGGCCAACTGACTGCACAGAATGTCTTTGTAGTAGTTCAGTTTGTCCTCCCTCTCGGCGGGTTTAAAGAATGCCCCCATTTTGTGCCGGAAGCGAGGACCTACATATCTTGCATGTGGCCATGTTACCCTCCTGCGGATGCTTCAGGAAAAACTGCCACACTGCCGTGTAGCTACTTTTCCCACCAACAGGCCTCACTGATTCACTACTACTGTCGCCAACTCCAGGAACCCCTGCTCCAATACCTCTCGATAAGGTAGCCTGCCGCGCAGCAGGTGCTCTACCCCGGCCCCGAACCCGTTTGGCTCCAGGCTTTACAATTGTGCCCCCATGCTGACTGCCAACCATGCTGCTAACACCTTGCTGCCTCAGCTGCTGACTCCAGGGCAACCTGCGCCCCTCTTCTACTGATGACGACGATGAAGCCCCTTCATCACCCGGTTCCCAAGTGCGATCGGCTTCATCATCATCATCATCACCGAGTTGTGGCTGCACGTCACTGATGTTCTCGGTTTCCTCAACAGTGTCTGGCGCAGGAGCTGGAACGCTCGCAACACCCACGACACTGTCCACATCACTATTTGTCTGCCTAGCTAAAGAAGCCACCTCCATTTCTTGGCTGGGCAGTAGCTGCTGACTGTCCTCTATCTGATCGTCCTCCTCACTAAAGAGTGGAGCTGAACCCAAAGCATAGGATACGTCGCTGGGGGAGGGAACGGCGTAGGACAGAGGCAATGGGAGGACAGGGACTGCTCTTGGGGCATGCCAACTCAGGGTTGTGTCAGAGGAACCTACCAACCCTAGACTGGGGGTGTCAGATGTAACTTGTGATGATGTTGATGAGCGCGTTAACCAATCTACCACGGCAGATGCGTTACTGGTGGAGACACGACCGCTAGCAGATACTGGCAGTTCAGGTCTCTCACCGTGACTCCTGCTGCCACTCGCTCCTAGTCTGCTGCGACCTCTGCCTGCTGAATCTTGGCCTCTGCCACTCCTCTTTGAACATCCTTGCACTTGTCTGCCGGACATTTTTATGTATTTGAAATGCGCAATAGGTACGATAAAAAAATGTGTTTACTTTATAAAGAAGAAGCTAAATAAAGTGAGGGACTGCTCCTCTGCACCAGATACTATGAAAATTGGCAATATGAGATACCCTGCGGCCTAGTGTTTTGGTAGCAGACCAAAAACCAATTCAAAATGCAATACTTTGATTAAGCTGAGGAAGGATCAGCAAGCGTATTTATTATAACAGATAGGCTGCCTAATGCAGGTTTGGGATGCCCTGCGGCCTGGTGTTTTTTTTTGTTAAATGCAGACCAAACACCAATTCAAAATGCAATACTTTGATTCAGCTGAGGAAGGATCAACAAGCGTATTTCGTATAACAGATAGGCTGCCTAATGCAGCTTTGGGATGCCCTGCGGCCTGGTGTTTTTTTTTTGTTAAAGGCAGACCAAAAACCAATTCAAAATGCAATACTTTGATTAAGCTGAGGAAGGATCAACAAGCGTATTTAGTATAACAGATAGGCTGCCTAATGCAGGTTTGGGATGCCCTGCGGCCTGGTGTTTTTTTTGTTAAAGGCAGACCAAAAACCAATTCAAAATGTAATACTTTTATTCAGCTGAGGAAGGATCAACAAGCGTATTTAGTATAACAGATAGGCTGCCTAATGCAGTTTTGGGATGCCCTGCGGCCTGGTATTTTTTTGTTAAAGGCAGACCAAAAACCAATTCAAAGTGCAATACTTTGATTCAGCTGAGGAAGGATCAACAAGCATATTTAGTATAACAGATAGGCTGCCTAATGCAGGTTTGGGATGCCCTGCGGCCTGGTGTTTTTTTGTTAAAGGCAGACCAATAATCTATTCAAAATGCAATACATTGATTCAGCTGAGGAAGGATCAACAAGCATATTTAGTATAACAGATAGGCTGCTAAGTGCAGGTTTGGTATACCCAGGTGGGCTGGTGTTTTTTTGGTTAACCCTTTAAATGGCAAGCACGTAGTTTCTACGTGGTTGCTTCTCCTACCCTTAAGTGCCAAGCACGTAGAAACTACGTGCCTGGTATTTCCCCCTAACAATTAAAAGATAGAAAAAAAAATCCACTTACCTCTAGTATCCCCGTGAAGCTTGGGGTCCTCTCTTCCTGGGGGGGGGCATCCGATCGCCCCCCCGTCGTCCTCCGTCTTCAGGAGGGGGCCCGAAACCAGCCGCCCCCCCGTTTCCAGCGCTGACTCGCCGTTGTAAAAAAAAAACAAAAAACTGTCATTGAGCCTTCTGTCGGGTCTCCTCTTCACCAGGGGGGGGGGGTCCGATCCCCCCCCTGGGCTGCGCAGGCTTCAGGTGAGGACCCTCTTCCTGGTCCTCACCTCTTGAAATGGCGGCGATGGCCGCCGCCTCTTAGCCCCGCCCATTGTGGGAGGAGCGGGATGACGTCATCCCGCTCCTCCTATACCGCCTCCGAGCTCCGGCATCTGTCAGATGCTGGTGGTGATCGGAGCAGGGCGGATGTCAGCCGAGGAGGCTCCGGTCAGAGCCCCCTCGCCTGTCACCTGCCCTGCGCCGATCACTACCGGCATCTGTCAGCAACATGACAGCGGCGCGGGACAGCGGCGAGGGACGCCGGATCGGAGGTGAGTACAGTAAAAAAAATAAAATAAAGATTTTTTTCTCTGTGTCAGTGTCTTATTTTTTACTTTTAACCCCTTCTGAACTGGTAAGGGGTCCATGACCCCTATACCAGTTCACAAGGCTGGGGGGATGGCAAGTCACCTGCGCCAGTGGGTGACTTGCCATTAACCCCCGGCACCCCCATTACCTGCCTCCCCAAAGGCCGGGGGGGGCAGAAGAGCCTGGGCCCACGGGCTATGCGGGCTTGTAGCCTGCAGGGCCAGGGGCCACGAAAGCTGGCCCCTGCGCCCTGTTCCTACAAGCCCTGCATAGCTGGTCCCGGGCTGGTTACTTTGGGTAAGGGGGACCCCACGTCAATTTTTGTTTTTTTTGTGGGGGTTTCCTTATCCTTAATGCATACCTTAATCATCTAGTAGTTCCTTCTTCCTTGTCCTTAATGCATACCTTAATCTCCTTGCTTGTTCCTTCTTCCTTGTCCTTAATGCATACCTTAATCTCCTTGCTTGTTCCTTCTTCCTTGTCCTTAATGCATACCTTAATCTCCTTGCTTGTTCCTTCTTCCTTGTCCTTAATGCATACCTTAATCTCCTTGCTTGTTCCTTCTTCCTTGTCCTTAATGCATACCTTAATCTCCTTGCTTGTTCCTTCTTCCTTGTCCTTAATGCATACCTTAATCTCCTTGCTTGTTCCTTCTTCCTTGTCCTTAATGCATACCTTAATCTCCTTGCTTGTTCCTTCTTCCTTATCCTTAATGCATACCTTAATTGTTTGTGTGTTTTTCTGAATTATTGTTCCATATCTAAACCTTTGGTGTCATGGAAATGTGTGCTGATGTTGTGTGATTGTACTTTTGCAGGAAAGCCAACTCTCAAATTATGTTATTTTTTTTTATTATTCAAAGGTTGTTTTTTTTTAGGTTTTTTTTTGGGGGGGGTAAAACATAAACCAATATTTACATTTTTAAAATTGTTTTTAAAATTATGCCTCGGGGTCTTCGGGATGTTGTCTTCTTTGATCTGTGAATGAAAAACAACATTAGTTTAGCATTGTTTTTTTGGTTTGGTTGGGCGTGGTTTTTTTGGGGCCCTTTCCCAACCGGACCTTCTGCGTGATTTCATGAAAAGCACAAACTATTTTTAAAAGATTCCGCAGCATCTTAAAATAATATATAGTAAGTTTTTAGTCAATCAACTATTATTATTTCCCCCACTGGGCTGCAACTCAGTTCAGGAATTTAGGATACGTGCGCCGCCATCTTGACTCTGAAGCATCACACTTACTGAGGAGAGGAGAGTGGGATAAGGTACAGGGGGTGGGTTATAGCTGTGCTTTGCTCACACAGAGCAGAGCTGTGCTCTGGAAAAGGTTGGTAAGATGATTTGTAAGGTGGACAATCTGTATGTACAGGGTGTGGGAAATATTTAAGATAGACTCTTATTCAGAGTTAAGGTCCGCTTTAAGTGCTTTTTTATAAAAATTAATTTGGAAATGTCTCTGAATTTTAGTTTTCAAATGTAATTGTTTTCTCATTTTCTTTAGTTTAAATTAACACCACTTACAAGGTTGGGGCCGCACATTGCGTCGGGGGCGGAGTCTCCCTTCAGCCTCCCTCTGTTGCTGTTGTGAATCTGTATGGATGACAAACACACTGATATTAGAGACTGTTGTTCTTTCATGAATAGAATATTAAGTTAGGCTTCTAGGTATCAATCTACTCACCTTCCCCAGCAACCTCTTCCTCCTCGCCCCCTTCCTCACTCATCCCTTGGGATGTTCCAGCGACGTCTGAATCTACAACAATAGTGCACATGAGTATCTGTATTTAATGCATGTATTTCCACATATCTAACTATATTTCCCTTACCGGAGTCCGGTTGAGGCTCTGTTATGCTCGACTCCCTGCCGTCAGATCCCTCCCTCCCCTGCATGCTGAGGTCCAGCAGCTCCTCCGAGTCACTTACAGAGGAGGGGGTGGCCGTTGACCCTGGCGGGGGGCCACCTACACCTTCACCTGTTTCGCCCAACACTGGGCTGCGTGTCCTGGTCCGGGTGGGGCGGAACCGTAGATTCCATTCATGGGCTGAAATACAAACACAATCATTAAACCACGCTCAGGCGATGCCAGGGTTATAGGTGCATTTACATTTTCTACACTTACATGGAAAATGTTTGGTGAAGTACCGCCTCACCCGGGGCTTATTCCTTCTTTTTAAATCAGACCAGTGTTGGGCGATCTGGGTGAAGGTATAGGTGGTTTGGGTTCTACGTTCTATCGCCTCCACCACCTCCAGGGCCAACGTCCGTTTGGCATAATCAGACGGCAGGAAATCGTAGCGATTCCTCAGCATCATCTGTTAGAAAAAGAGACAAGGACACACCATTAATCCACAAAATACATTAACAAGTTTCCTGGCTTAAATCAAGTCACTTTATTAACCTCTTGCTGCCTCACATTGCCCTAGTTCTGCTATCTGCATGTAGGCTAGTTTGTAGCTGCGTACATGGGTTAAACTAACGTGGGCTGGTCTGTAACGTGACAAACTAAGTTGTTTCAGACTATTCTTGCGTTTTTTTTCTTTTTTTATTACAAGGAATGTGTGCGCGCACATAAATGCATGCTCGCTCGCATACTCACATCCATGATGAGCTCGTCCTGCTCCGTTGTAAAGATGGCGGGGGACATCTTGGCTTGTTTTTCAAATTCTAGCTTTGACGTTCCCCCGCGGTGACGTGCGTGCGTGCGCGCAGGCGCGCAACCGCAGTGTGAAACATATTTAAAGCTCAAGGCACTCCACTTGGTGTGGGATACCATATCAATATGGGCAGACCTAAAGGGAGCACAAAGAGCCAACCAAGGCCAAAGCCACATAGCAGCCGCACACATGCCTCATCCTAAATAAAACAGAAAAGCAGGCACAAGACACATGCAGAACATGCACCAACTAAAACGGTGGGGACTCCACAGACACAGGCACATTCCCAAAAACGCAGTAGCAAGGAGACATTAACCCATTCTCAACCACCGGCCCAAAAACCACACACGACTCCCCAGATAGCCAACCATCTATTTCAAGTGATGCAGGGGACAACACACACCCATGTGGGCGCTAACCACGCCGTGGGTCCCTAACAGCCCGTTTTTGCTAAGCACAAAGCATGGCTGTTGCCAATGCTGTTTGGGTACATTATGGTGTTCTGTCCATCGAGATACTGAACAAATCAAGCGGACAGTTGTGGACCTGAAATCATATAGTTGCCCAAAAATGGACATGCGCCGGCAGCAGAGGTAAAGCCCAAATGCATTTAGAGTCGCTTTGTGACCAGCATGTAACACTTATTAGGTGTGATTTAATCTTCCCCAGCCTGCAGACAGGGGGTGGTTTCAAGAAAATACATTGGCCACAAGGTCAGCACGGATTGTGTGTGCTGGGCCACTTTGTGTACCAGTGTAAGGAGGGGTCTGCTCGTCAGAAATAGGGAAAGGTTCTGCACCCAGGTCAGTATATCGAGCAATCCTGCTTCTAATGGCAAGGTTGTGCAGGACCCCACAAGCAATAATTATTTTGATAACCTTGCCAGGCTGATACTGAAGAGAACCCCCACTGTGATCCAGACATCGGAAACGCATCTTCCACAACCCAAAGGCACGTTCCACCACAGAGCGAGACCTCCTATGGGCTGTGTTGTAGCGCTCCTGTGCCTGGGAAGATGGGTGCAGGATGGGTGCGAGCAGCCATGGTAACAAGGGATAGCCTGAGTCACCTGCAAAAATACAAAAGACAAACATAAGGTGGATGCCTAAAAAAAGGTTTAGGTGTGCATAGAAACATTAGTACACAGGGACAAATAGGTGAGCTAGGTATGGTGGGAGGAATTGACATTTTTACTGAGCCTACAAACACATGCAACCTGTACACTCATTAAAAATGTCTGCGTAATGCTACTGAGATAAGAGGGCCAGAACATAAGCCAATAGTGGAGAATACTTTCACCCATTAATTAAACCAAAAACCTTTTCAAGTTTCCAGGAAAGGTCTCACAGATTAGTGGGGTAGTGGCAAATCCACATTCAAACCTGGGGGCCAAGAAATACAACTTTAATACACATACCCAGTAACCATCCTCCAGAAATATCTCCAGATTGAAACCGTTGATAGAGGCTGGAGTTCCTCAAAATGTGCGCATCATGCGTGGACCCAGGAAAGCCAGCAAACAGACTAAAAAATTGAAGATCAGGGCCCGCCACTGCCTGAACATTGATGGAATGGCCCATCTTCCTGTTCGTGCACCAAGAAAAACACAAGTGTAATTAGTGTGAGCCTTAAAAAATGTGTGATAACCAGAAAAAAAGCAGACCCAAACCACATACCTGAACAGATATTCCTGGTCCGCAGGGGGGATGAGCGAGACATGTGTGCAATCGATTGCACCAAGGACGTTGGGCATGTCGGCTATGTTATAAAAGCCCAACTTAACCGCATTCCAGGCTTCCCCTGTTAGAGGGAAAAAAATGTAATTCTGTGCCAGGGTAGCCATGCCATCCAAAAACTTGGTTAGGCTGCGGCTCAGCGTAGACTGGGACATCCCCACGGAGAAGGCACCCAGTCTCTGGAACGAGCCGTTCGCCAAAAATTGCAGGCAGCCAACCAATTTGGTCATACCTGCAATTGCATGCCCCTTTCTTGTGGTGGGGGCTAACCATGGCCGCAGCTCGCTATACAAGGCATGGAGAGAAACACGGTTAAGGCGGGTGAGCTCGAATAGGTCAACGTCACTCATGTCATCGATGTCCAAAGGCGTGCGCTGCAGCCTGGTTTCTGCCATACTCAGAACTATCAGACGGCGTAGCTGGCGCCTTTGATGTTGGCCCACAGAGGAATGCATTCCCAAAAAGCACGGAACTCCAATACGGCTGGTCAGACTGGCCGTAAGTGAAGGCTCGGTGGCCCCGTTTTATTAGGCTGAATCCAATCGGAAATCAAGGCTCTGCATCACTGAAAAAAATGGGCCAATGAACGTGGCGTCCGTTTTGCCGGCAAACAGCCTCTTGCGAGACGACAATCGGAAAGGCGGCTGAGCGCACACCTGAGCGCATAAACGCACACTAAAATCAACGTAGCACCCTTTCCTGACCCGATCAAAGCCCAAAACCAACGGGGAAACGCACGGGGGAGCTGAACGGGGAGGCTCTGCATCAAGCCATTTGTCTGCAGAGCTGAAATTTTCAAGTAAAATTACCGTTACGCACATGCTTTACTTTGGGGTGTTTGACAACTCTTCCCTTGACAGTAGCTATGCATGTTGGGTGTTCTTCTGTTCGGGGGATGTTGTGTTTTCAGATTAAACTTGTTTTTTCTTGTTTGTATATAGTTTTTTTAGGAAAATGTGGCTTTGATTCTGCTTTTTTATCCCTTTTTTTAGGGAAACTCTTTGCAACCAAAGAATCCATTGAGGGATTACTTCCAGAAAACTATGGCCACATCAACAAGCCTGGTACGCCTAGAAAGCTTGAGGTGTGTACTTCCAGAGAATATATAGTTTGTTGGGGCTATTTCAAATGTAAAGGGTTATTTTTCTGGAAAAACTGCAAGGTGCGCATATTGCATAGCACAGTTATATTTTTTCTGAAAATCCCCTAAAGCGCTGTTACAGTTTGGGGGAGTCTTCTGGGCAGGAAAGGGTGTCTATCTATGCATATGAGGTACCGCTGTAACCGAGAGAAATTGGGATTTCACACGCAATAAGATTTTATTGACAAACTTACATTTTTTATTACAAAAAAAAACTACAAATTGTAAAAAATATTTATTTATTTATTTTTTACACATATTTCACCCAAAAATATTAAGAATACACCTAAAAAATGACAAACAAGACATTTCATGTTAAAGCCCAGACTATGCTGAAAAAAACAATATATAATTTTCCTGGGAAATCCCTGGAAATCCCTTCAAAAATCACATTTGAACATGGGGAGCGCATAATAGTGCAAAATGGTCTAGCAACAAAGCGTGACAAAAACTCCAGGTAGGCTGGCACTTAAAGGGTTAAAGGCAGACCAAAAAATATTTAAACTAATCCAGTTATATATTATGATAAATGCTTGTGTGTAACAGATAGGTTTAAATAAGCCACTGCATAGATGGCATGCACAGTGGCAAGGCAGATTTACAGCACAAAGAACTGAAATCGAATTGAAAACTGATCTGGCTAATGAAAAAAAAAAAATTTCACTGTCACTTCTAAGCTGTCCCTGGCTGGATGGTTCCGGTTTTTCCCTATCTTTCCCTATATTTCCCTGGCTCTGTCTACCTCTCTGTCTGCCTCTCTGACTCTCCCTACCTATCTCTAACTCTCTGTCCCTGTCTCTAACTAGCTGTGCTCTGGCTGCAATGCAAGGCTGAAATGCGCACAAGCAAGATGGCCGTCACTTTATATAGCACGGTGACGTCACCGGGCTTCCTGGCTGCTGATAGGCTGCATGTGACTTACCCATGATACCTTGCCCCAGGGGGTATGTCTGGACATGTTCATCCACCATTTTATAATGGCTGTAATTGAAATAAATGGAGTTTAAAGGAATACTTCGATCAATCGAATCGCAGGGAAATTCGGATTCGTACAGAATCGAATTTTCCATGAAATTCAGAACGAATTCGGGTTCGTCCGGATCGATTCGCTCATCCCTAATAGCAACACAGAGAGAGAATGTGTTAAAATCACAAACCAGCTACAAATGTTAAACAGCCATTAGTCAAATGCACAGAACTCATATAGATATATTTACACAAATAAATAGAAGGGTTATAGCATCACTATCACCTAAATAGCAACGCTAGACTCATTTTACCAAAATCTATTAAAGAAAAAATGGTTTTGCAACTTAGTGTGTATTATATAAATCATTTTCCCTATAAGGGCACAGATTGATATCCAAAGAAAGTGGTTTAACAAAGTATAGACGTATAATACAGTTTCCGGTAATAGTCATTACAAGTTTCAGATGTAGCCAAACTTAGCTTATCCACAAACTGGTTAAATTTGGCCCTTTGTCATGAAACCTGTCCCTTTTACGTTGCAGCCACTAAGGGGGGCAGTGTAATACAGCTGTTTCCTTCAGTTGCAAATGAGCTTGCGGCAGTGCAAAATGTGTGCAACTTTTTGGGGGAATAAACATGATGATTGACTCAGCACCCGAGCACTTCTATTTACTTTTCAAATAAAGTGAGCTCTTTGTACCTGGAGCTGAAATCCCCAATAGTATTGGGATGCCCCACTGTGTGAGACTCTGGGGGTAAGACAGAACACTCATCTTTCAGCCAGTCCCACACCTCATCTCTGGGTCGCATCCCCGCTGTACCTCTGGCTAGGCACATAACCATGTCAGGCATTTTTGAACGGGCACACTTCAGAGGTAGATGCAAGTGGGGATGCAGCCAGTGACACATGTTCCATTTAGATATTCTTGTTTTTCTCAGAGAGGCACATGCGATCTGAATGTAATGCAGGGCAGTTATTCCTCACAGTGATCCTCACATGTGCCATGGAATCAAGGAAATGTTGAGTTTAAAGGCTTACCTGGGAGAAACACACAACCGGACATCCCAACTTGGAATGCCCCTATCAGGAGGGGAAAAAAAGCTCATTAGCTCTGCATGAAAGGGGGCGGGGAAATTCTGTATGCTGGGCTTACTTCTTGGTGTTCAATAGCAGACATGCAGAACTTTCCTGACCTTGTACAGTCAGCTATAGAAGCTACTGTATGAATGAGGCACTGATGGGCCAGCACTGGATCACCAGAAGATTAGTTTTAATGCTGATCTGTGGAGAAACACACAGCGGAGCATGACCGAAACCCAGGATAGTAAAAATACCAGGTCTTTTTCCACTTTAAATAGAGCATTACCCATCTCTGCTAACATCTCCCCTCAGCAGTCTTGTTCTAGTTGGAATAAACTTACTTGTTCCTATTAGCAGCCTATTAGAATTTTGGCAACTTATCTATGGTGTTCAGTTTTAGTTTGTAAGTAAAGTCAGGGATGGTCTGATGCTGATAAAAAATACCAAAGCAGGAATAGCATAGACTTTTGCATACAGAGCCTGATTTACTAAAGCTATAACACGCTTTGCCAACCTGTGCCTGACTGGCATAGCAGGACTAAAATGCAAAGCACAAAAGTTGTATTTTCTAAACTACTTTTCCCTCAGTGGAAGAATATTATCAACTGTATTTATTTTAAACTCTAAAAATATGTTAACACACTTTACCTCATTGAAGTCACATCTGTAATATAGGTACTCTGCTGTGTTTGGAGCCAGTTGTGCAACCACTGTGGTTTGCTGTGCTCACTCATGCTGGGAGCACCCAGGGAATAGAGGGGCCATGCAACCACTTTTATTAAATGGTTAAGCTGTGTTTACTATTGTAACTTATAGGGGCAGTGATTCCTGTGCCAGCCAACACTTGCCAACCTCACCAACCGGCACCACTGTGTCCCGAAACTCACTTCTGCCATAGTAAATGTGTCTTTACCAAACCAAAAAAGGGCAGTGTGTATAAAATCACTTGCGGCAGCTGTCCCAGTGTGTCACATCCTGATGCAGTGCTACTGAATCAGCCCCTAAGTTTACACAGTATTTACTGGCTTGCTTTTCTTGGAAGAAGCCACAATGAGTTTTGCTATTCATTAAAATCTGGAGAGGTTCTCTACATTTTAGCAAAATATCTCAAACTTTAATGAATACTATTAAAGTGAGTTTCTGCAAATTAGCACACGAAAGAAAACCTACTATATATATATATATATATATATATATATATATATATATATATAGTCTTTTTTTCATAAATCTATGAAATCTATGAATGTCTACTATTAGAGACATTCATCTAAAATATACATATAACATGAGGGCTCAAACTATATTACAGACATTTTCTATTATATTTCATTTCCACAGACCGTGAACTTGTAATGTACTTTTGCTCGCATGCTTGGTCTTGAGAACTCCATATTATATAGTTGTAATAAATCTAGAGTCTTTGTAAAACTTGTTGACATGTTATCTACTGAGGTTTATGTCTCATACAGTGATGGATTTTTGACACTTTATAAATTTACACCAAGGATATTCTTTTTATACTTCATATTTATGTTTAGTATTCAGAAATGTTTGCCGTGTCATATGATATGTATCTGCTTGATTAATTATACCTTAAAAGTATAGAGCTGGTTTGAAAACTGCTAGAGCTGTACTGATGCCATCATGTTTTTGTAGACTACAAAAAATACATGGCATCTGTCAGCAACATAAATCATTATTTAACAAATATCAAAAAGATAATTACAGGAATAAAAATATACTGCTTCTATGCTGTGAGCTCTCACTCATCCTCTTATGTGACAAATACATTTTATAATTTATAAGTAAAGCATACTTGGGTGTAAGAGCCCAATTCGAGCAAGTAAACGTGAGTAGAAGGTATTTTACTGGATATCAGTACCACTTCAACAGTGAACAAAAAACTACAGGAAAAAACACTTTATTGTGAATTACTGCATAACCCCAATTACATTTACAGTAAATCTGTTTAGTCACAAAAACCCATATAGGCTACTCTGTAAAACAATATGGTGGTTCATGAAATGTTTCAGAAGGTAAGTTAAGGGCACCTTTAGGCTAGGAAAATAAAAAACGATAGTATTCTGCCTTAGACAGAATGTTCACATCAAGGTAGTGCTTATACAAAACAAACCTCAATGTTTATATGTGTGCTCAGTTTTTTTTAAAGTTAGGTATTAGTGGATTGAGCTTTAGAGGAAAAAGGGAAAGAGGAGACCTGGGCTAGCCACAATGCTCAAATACTTGCCACTCCCAATTTTTAGAAAAACATAACAAAATGTATTTGATGATTTTTTTAAATCACATAGAATTTACATATAGTTCATCCATACATAGAATAGCTGCTGTAGTCATGTATAAGAGTGATTTTTAGGTAGACATGCTTTACTACTCATAAAAAAGGGGCTTTTTCAACACCTCTTATGCACTGCAAATAGATGAAGGAGGAAAGGAAGAGTGGGAGAGGGCAGAAAGGCAAAATAAATATCACAGGTTGAAATATTTATTGTATACTTAAATGTTATATATCTGGAATTCATCTCATGAGTTGAGTAGAAATCGTATGAGCAAACATAGATCAGATCATTCCTTTACAGGACAGAAAGAAGGCGAGTGGATGGAACCTCATCAGCATATGTCGAGCCACACGACTGTATTACTAGAGTTAAATTTAACTAGAGTTTAACATTTGTTAAATTCAAATTACTATATAGGTATAGTTAATTTCCTAAGAGGTACATGAAGTAAATTTCTATTTACCTTTTTAGTCTGCTAATAAAAGATATTCCCCTCTCATGTGGTCTGGGAGGAGGGGCTTGGCCCATCAACAGGCCAGAGGCTGGTAATGGCCAATCTACAAGGCGGTTACTGCTGTGTGTCCACCCTCCGTGTGTTTTTATAGTAATAGCAGGATTTTTGGCTGCTAACTAAAGTATCACAGCAGGGTGTAGTTCGTGTTACAATGTATTGCAGCCATAACTCTGACTGTTTACAATGTAACACACATGAAGCTGGCTGGCTTTTTACAATTTAGTAGCATGTTACATTGAACAGTTTAAGGGAGGGAAACAGTAAAGCAAGTTTTAAAATGCTCAGCCTGAATTTTATTTCTGTCAGTGCTGCTAACTATTTATATGCCTCCTCAGTTCTAAACAGATCTGAATTGGTCTGAAACAGCTGCTGTTATAAGGCTATCCTTCTTTATTTGTCTAGCTTACAGGTGTCCTTTAAATACATTAGATTTAGAGATGAGAGAATCTGTCTGAATCAGAATTCGCTCCAAATTTCAGGAAAAATCCCAATTCCTTGGGATTCGTGCCAATCAAATTTTTCCCTGAAATAGGTACAAAAAAATAAAAAAAAGCAAACAAACTCACCTGCTATCTTGCTACAGTGCTGTCTTACATTAAATAGTTAATGCAATGGTTTATCCCTGCATCGGTAGTCTAGGCCCCCTCCTGCTGGCTTTCGGTGGTGACGACGCCTCAATAAGTCAAAAGAAATGTCAGATGAAATGCCTATTGTCCCTTAAGTAACAACACTTCTGGTGGGCCATTTCTGGTTTGGTTTTAAATATACAGCTGCATGGACTCCGCGACGGTGTGGACAAATGGGACCCTTGAATTTACTGTTTAAGGTAAGACTTGGTAAAGCCTTTTTTATGGTGGACATTGCCGGTGCTGGATAGCAAAGCAAGGCTGAGTTTGTTTTTTTTCAAGTTGCTTTGGACAAACTGGAATTTCTTGGGGTATCAATTTTGTGAAATGTACTCATCTCTTATTAAAATTTTATTACTCTAAATAGCTCATATAAAATGTCAAATTAAAATACAGAGTTATGTACATTGCTCTCTCACATGCTTTTGTAATGTGTTTTTTAATTATTTACTAATTATCTATCTGACCTTAATGCTGTATTAGTGAAAGATGTAAAAGTTCATAATGAGACATTGATGCCGAAAATAACATTGATTCCTAGCGGTTTTCTGCTAAAAGCTGGTGCTCTGAAAGGCTATTCACTAGCACATTTGCCCGGCAAATACAAAGGGACATAAATACAGCAAACACGGCCTTCGTCTGGCCACTTTTAGTTTAGTAAATGCATCAAAATAGCACACAGTAAATCAGCCCTATATGTTAGTTACATCCTATATTTAAATGCAAAGTGTTGCTTATATTATATATTAATGTAATTTAACCATGTTATACAATATAGCTCCAAAATTGTATTTTAAAGGCTGACTTAATTTAGCCATCTCATGGAGTATATCTCTATTGTGATTATACAACATGTTTTATTGAATGCATGTACAGCAGTAAGTACATTCTCTGTTGTACAATTTGCTTCATCAAAAAGCTTTTATACAACACTGTTTTAAAATGCTTTACACCTAATGAGCCAGTCAATAAGGCATAAAACTTGATTACATTTTTTCTTCTTGAGTATTTCTTTTCCTCAATGAAATTTCACAACTTAAGGGTGATTTTAATCATACATTATTGCAAGATGAGTTTTCCACAGCAATATTTTATGTCTTATTTCATAACTGTCAATAAAATCTACTCCATGTGTGTTAATTAGTAATCCACTTTACATAGCAGTGGTAATGCATATATAATTGAAATGTATTGATTTTATTTATAGATGCATTTTATGCATTTTATTTTATTAACTAAGTATTCATTTATATTTTATTTAGTTCATAATATCTTTATTAAAGTACAAGTGAAGGTACTGGCAACACAAAGGTACAAATTATAATTCCGTCTCATGACCTGGATGTATTACAGGATGTTAGACACAAATGACAAAAGCAAATTGCCTCAGATACATAATTATTGGAGTTGAGCGAACCATCCCAGTTTTGACCTGAACTTTTCAGTAAGTTCGGTTTGTTGTAAACCCAAAAGCTATGCAGTTCGGTTTGGAAGAGGCTGGCAGGATGTCTCCAGCACCTCCCGCATGTCACCCAAAGAGAAGATAGACAGGGTCACACAGTGACTCACACAATGTGATGTCAGACTAACCTTGGCCAACCAGAAAGTGCTTTAGGAGAAGGTGGGAGGTGTCAGCAGTAGAAGGTAATGTGTCGGGATGTACTGTCCACCATTTTGGAGCTGGCTATTGAACAGAGAGGATCTCTGTTTGAAACAGAAGCTGTTAGGACCTGGACAGGGACAGTTTACTTGATTGTGAGGGAAAGAATAGCACAGGACAGCAGAACATGTGTGTTTTCTTTTCTGAGGGGCACAGATAATTGGGATCTTTTCTGTGCAATCCTTCTGCGCTGGGCCGTGTAATTCTATCATTTGGGGTGGGCACTGTGCACTGCTTTAAATCACATTTTTAAAAAAGCCCACATAATCATTATCACCAGCCAATTGTTTTTGGGGGTACACCTTCTTCTTTAAAGTTTGCTGAGCCATGTCATTCTGTCATTTGGGATGTGCACTGACCTGCTCTGAATAGTACATTTAAAAAAACGAAATCGTTATCACCAGCTAATAATTTTTGGGGATGCATCTTCTTCTGTAAATTTTGCTTGCCGTGTCATTTTGTCATGGGTGTGCACTGGTGTGCTCTGAACAGTACATAAAGATCACATAAAATCTTTATCATCAGCCAGCCAAGTATATGTAGGTATACATCTTCTCCTTTTGATTTTGCAGGGCCATGTCATTCTGTCAATTGGGTTGTGCACTGCTCTGCTCTGAATATCATCAAAAAATCACATAGCATCGTTATCACCAGCCAAGTATTTTGAGGATATCTCTTTTTCTGTAAATTTTGCCGGGCCATATCATTCTGTCAGTTGGGGTGTGCACTGCTCTGCTCTGAATAGTACTAAAAACAATCACATAAAATATTTTTCACCAACCAATCAAGTATTTTGGGGGGTACATAATTTGTCATTTGGGGTGTGCACTGGTGTGCTCTGAATATCATCAACAAAATCAAATAAAATCTTTATCCTCAGCCATCCAAGTATTTTTGGGGGTACCTCTTCTTTAAATATTTCTGGGCCGTGTCATGTTATTGCCATGCAGTGTCTGTTATTTGGTCGGCTCTGCTCTGAATAGTTCATAAAAAATTGCGTAAAATATTCATTTGGGGTGTGCAGTATTTTGAGGGTACACAGTCTTTAAATTTTGCTAGACCACTGCATTTTGCCATTTTTTGGTTGTGTACTGGTCTGCTCTGAATATCAGCAAAAAAAATCACTTAGAATCTTTAGCACTAGCCAAGTATTTTGGGGGTACATCTTCTTCTGTAAATGTTGCTGGGCCCTGCCATTCTATTATTTGGGAGTGCAGTTTTCTGCTCTGAATAGCACATAAAAAATAATATAAAATCTTTTTCTCCAGCCAGCAAAGTATTTTTGAGGTTAAATCTTCTTCTTTAAATTTTGCTGGACCATGTAATTCTGTCATTTGGGGTTTGCACTGCTCTGCTCTAAATATCATCCAAAAAATCCCATTGAATCTTTATCAGCAGCCAAGTATACATCTTACTTTGTAAATGTTGCTGGGCCATGTCATTCTGTCATTTGGGATGTGCACTGCTCTGCTTTGAGTAGCACATAAAAAATCACATAAAACCTTGGTGGTAGCCATGGTCCATGATGGTGGACATACTGGTAGTTATGAAAGTAGGTATAAAGGTGTTTATGGTGTACGGGGGAAAGTAGACAATAAGAAATTAAGTGGCAATGATCATGAGGAGGGGGATTAGGATGATGATGTAGTTTTAAATATGACCTGGGAACCAGGCAACATGGAGACTGCATCATCATATTAGAGGGTATCTGTACTCCAAAGTACCTGACCCATAGCCCATTGAAAGGAGAAGTTATCTTTGAGCCTACCCAAAGAGGAATTTGTATGGTTACATTTAGACACTCAGATTTCTTTAAATTAATCTTGAAGTGACAAAGAAGACTTTAATCCTGAAACTCTTTCAACTCTTTCAAGAGTTTGTGGATAGATATTGTTGGCTTGGATACTGAGAAAATGAGATAATCTGCAAAAGCAGCTACCTTGTTTTCAATTACCCCACCTGGAAATTCCTGGGCAAATGTTGGTTTAGCTCTAATTCATCTGAGGAAGGGCTCTAAAGATAAAAATAAGGGAGATAAGGGGTAACCCTGCCTTGTACCATTAAAGAGGTTTAAAGGGCTTGACCAGGGCGCCATTATACCTTTATACTGGCCGAGGGTGAAGAGTACAGGGAAAGGATCCACTGTATATTTTTAGGCAGACCTATGTGTTCCAGTGTCTATAAAATCACATTGAACTGATGGGATGGTCTAAATGAGGTGAAAGCCAAGTGGCCTAGATCTTCACATTTAGATCAAGCCTTAGGTCAACATTCAAGAGCAATTTCGGTCTGTAATTGGTTAGGATCTTTAATAATCGCATGTGCCCTGAGCATGTCCAGAGGATTCTTTTGGTCCTGTGTTAGCCAATTGAAAGCCTTTATCACATGAGATGATAAAATTTTGCTGAACCATTTATGGTAGTTCAATGAGAGCTTTCCTGGATTGGGTGGATTGATTACTTGTGTACATTACAGTTCCAAGATGGGGTCTTCCAGAGTAGTCACCAGTTCTTGCAATAGGTGGGGGACCTGAGGAAAACAATATAGCCCTGAGCTGAGGTTAGCACTGCAGTTCTATTTGCCCCAGCAGCTAGATTATGAAGTTTATGTTAGAACTCCTGGAATGTGTCTGCAATGTCTTGGGAAGTGGAAGAATCCCCCCCCCTCCCACCTCTCAGGGTCTAAAAATATAAAGATCCTGGTGTGCTGCTCTTTAATTGTGTTGGCTAGAGTGCGACTGCATTTATTGACTCTGTTGTTTCTCAATAGAGCGCCCTTGGCACTAATTGAGTGTCTCTCAGCCATTCTTGTAGACTGCCTTACTCTGGACCCACATCCACAGCCATTTTCTGCTTGCATATTGCCTCCAGGAAAGTAATTTTCCTGAGATGCTCTTTGATGGTGTTCCTATTTTTTCACTTGGATGCCATTTTTAAAAGAATACCTTGGATATAGCACCACGGGCTATCCAAAGCTGGAAGGGGGTTGTTTCTGGACCTGTGTTGGATTTGAAGTAGAATCTAAGTTTGAACTCCTCATTAAGAATTGGATTCTGAATAAGGTATTCACTGGTCACTGGTTTAGTTAAAGTATTTGGTATTGTAATATTGGCATTTCCTATGGCATTGCAGGTGAGCTGGTGGAAGGTAAGCAGGTTGCCTGTTAGCTTGTCTGATTGGAGGTCTTTGGCATAAGTTCTTGAAAGTTAAGGCAGAATAAATATAGTGAAAACCAGGAAATTATCATAACAAATCTTAAAAGAAAGACAGACACCTATATGTCTAACTACAGCTTTATTTTAATAGAGTAAACTGTTTCCTCTACTACTACTTCTAGTTGCAGTAATAATAATAGTATAATGTTTAAACAAAGTGAAAAACTAACATTTTTTTTGCTTTGCAGATGGAAACAAGAAAACGTCTTGCAAAAATTGTCCTAGTGTTTGTTGGCTGCTTTGCACTTTGCTGGTTTCCAAACCACGTGTTATATATGTACCGCTCTTTTAATTACAATGAAATCGATCCCTCTTTAGGACATATGATCATCACTTTGGTTGCCCGCGTATTAAGTTTTTCTAACTCATGTGTCAATCCTTTTGCACTTTATCTGCTGAGCGAGAGCTTTAGGAGACACTTTAACAGTCAACTTTGTTGTCGAACAAAGCAACATCGTGATAGATCAACTAGTTATCTTGTCAACACATCTTCTGTTCGTATGACTTCAATAAAGAGCAATGTTAAGAACACAGTCACCAGTACTTCACTTCTCAACTGTCAAAGTCGTCAAGAGGTATCCTTGTGAACTATTTGTAAAAAAAACAAAAACAAAAAACAGAACATTAACTGTAATCAGGCCAAGCAACTCTTTTGTTACATATTGTTACAGTTGAATTGAGGATGTAAAGTAAATATTGGCGCAAACTGTATATTTTGTTAAGATTTCATGAGACTCAATTTACATTAAAAATGTATTTATTATATATATTTAAAGCATATGTAATGCATGAATATGTGTTATTTTTCCATATTGAAATAATAATGTCTGTATAAATGTCTGCACAGTGGTACAATACATTATAAAGAGAGAAAGAAAACAGTTTAAAATTTGAAACTGATAATGTATATGTAGTTCTAAATAAAAAAAATAGCTTGGAGTAATTTTATATTGATGAACAAGAAAACAGATTATTACTGTCCTACTAAACTGATTGAAAAAAAACCCTGAGTGATCTTCCCATTTGAAGTCTAATTTGCTTTCATCATAGTAACCTAGGCAATGTTCTTTGATACATTTTCAAAAACCTGAGCTACGTAGACAGCCAATGCTAATTGTTTATGTGTTCTTTACCTGAAAGTCTTATGTAACTATAAACACATAGATGCAGCCCCCGGCACCAAAGGTAATCCTCCCTTTACTTACAGAACTATTTATCATGGGTGACGGAGCATTAAGATTAGCAAAGACAGGGAAGGAGGCAGGTATGCTACTGCTTTTGTGCTGTTTAGCACCCAGCAGGTGATAGCAGTCAAAGAGCGAGACAGAAAAGCCAGAACAATCACAATGCAGCATAAGTTGTGTTATATAGAAGTACAATGCACGATTATTACTATTAAAGTGGCCTTATACCACTTCCTCATTCATATATGACTGCCAATCATGTGACTGCCGGTGACCAATCAGAATTGGCGAGTGGGCTTGCACATCAAACCTAAATGGTTGCCAGAGGTTACATGATTGTCTGTCATTTTCTGATTACACGACTATAGTTTTCCTTTATCTCTATTAAAGTGAAGGTACAGTATAAAGGCGATAGAGGGGGACAGTTTGTACAGTATATACTATTTGGATTTAATATGTAAAGAGAAGGCAAACAGTTCTACTTTGTCATCCATCAGAGGATACTATACTTTTGGGGATTATTGGTGAACCCTCTACCCATATCAGAAGCTACTCTATTCTTCCCTGGCATCTGTCAGAATTTATAGGTCTCAAAGCGGACCAAAACCCACATTTTAACTAGGATCCCCTGAATTGTTCCTCCATGAAGAGAACCTTTTGCCAATTTCCGTTGCTCCTGCATCACTCTAATCCCAAATAATGCCGCCTGTTTTAGCTGTAAAGCTCAGCCTCCTCCATTCATTGCCATTGTGGCGTCTGGCAATGATGTCATTCCCTCACCTATACAATCACTGATCCCCTTCTATCTTACAGAAAGGGACAGCAAAAAAGTGTTCTAAGACTTTTCAAAGAGTGATATCTATTTTTAGTTGTAGGCCCTAAGAAGTATCGGCAGGGGCTTTGCTCAAATGTATTTCAAAAGTTCAGTGAATTTTGGTCCGCATTAAATCCCATGTTGCCCGTGAGCTAACTAAAGAAATTCAATAGCTCGCCATTGTGTCAGACATAATGTCAGACGTCACTTAGAGCTCATAGAGAAGCCTATGTTATCCATTCCTCAGATCTAGACACATAAAAGGTCTGTAGGTCTGAATATCTGCCCAGAGTTGCAGAGAACAATAGCAACCTTGGAATGGGACAGAGGAACCTGCAGACACATGTGACCACTATTAATTTGCTTATACCAAAGACCCCTTTCAGACAATGCTAGATTCCTATCTTGATGGCTGATCAACACGGCTTAGTTATCGACATAATCACCACCCCACAATGCACAGCAAAATCAGTAAACCTTTAAACTTTTGTTTAAACTTAGATTCCTAACTTGATGGCTAATCAACACTGCTTAGTTATCGACATAATCACCACCCCATAATACATAGCAAAATCAGTAAACTTTTAAACTTTGGTTTGGTCATAGTTCTGGTTCTATATTTATTGGATGTGGAGGAGCAACATGATAGGATTCCTTTAAAGCAGACCCAATTCAGGCCACAAGGCTGTTCTGTACCCTACTGAAGCATTGCAATTAGCAATGGCTGCTTGCTAACGTCCCCCGAGAATACTACCCAAAAATAATCCCTAGCATGATTTTTTTTAGGACTTTTAAGGATGCTTTAAATAAAAGCCCTACCCCAAAAATAAGCCCTAGGAAGGCAATTGCCTGGAGCACCAGGACCAGAAGGCCCCCTTCGCGGTCAGGGGCATTTATTGCCTGGGGCCCCAGGTAGCCCAGCGAGCTAGCAACCTGCCATGGCAATATGACACAGCCTGTATCATATTGTGGAGCAGCGCAGATGCCAGCAGGCCGCATCCATGAGCTAAGCCTTATTATACAAAGAGCCTTACATAGCAAACTCTGCAGGGGAGCCTGTCCACCCCCAGCCCACCATGGGCGCAGTAGCAGCCATAGCAAATATTAACCTTTTTCACTGGCACCCACCAGGAAAAATTTTGGAATGAAAATAGAAAACAAATGTAGATTGGTTATGGAAAAATAAGACAGCCCCTGAAAAGAAGTTCTAGCTCGTTTTTAGAAGAAAAATTAATATAAGACCCTGTGTGGAAACACAGTAGTGCTCACGCTTATACATTCCTGTAGCTTCAGAAGCTATATCCTGCTCCCACTTAACTGCCAAGTGGACATGCATGTCACTTGCAGCACTAGAGCATCATGGAAGCATGGATGGGGTGAGTAATAATGCCTGATTTGAGATATGATCAGCATCCCAATCAGGATACCAGAGGAATGTTGGATGCAGCTGTGGCTGGATATTTTACTTGGTGTTCAGCTTAAGCAGGCTACTAAAGGATTGGTAGGTAAAGAAAAAAAGTAAACAATACAGTAGGTATATGAAATATCAAATTAGTAACATGACCTACATCCAAAACAATAGTCAGTCCCTTAATTCATCTAATCACCACATACCACCATTTCCCAGCACTGCAGTTTGGCACGCTCATTTTTTCCAGTGATAGCGCTCTATGCTGTGCTTCTAAGCTGCTCACTGCTCTTTTGGAAGTCATTCTAACTAGAGGCTGCAACCTTGCCTCATATTGAGTCTAGACCAGTGTTCTCCAAGCTCTCCTGCAAGGCGCCAACATGTTATGTCTTTTAGATCTCCACGCACATGCTCAGGTGTAGTATTTATTGCTCAGACAGAGCTATAGAGCTGGCTATGTGCCGGCTCTCAAGGAGAGGTTTGGGGACCATTGGTCTAAAAAGTATTCCTTATTGGACACCAACAACCTAGCTGTACTTTCAGCCTATGCCTCCTATAAAGCAAACTACTTGAAAAGCATTAAGAAGTCTGTGGTCTACAGTAAAAATAGCCCCAGGAGAGCAGTAAGCAGCTCAGGGGTTGCAACAATAAGATCTTGGGAGCCTAGGGGAGTGGAACATTCAATATCTTTAAAATGTTGACATTTGAAACTTCCCAAGAACTAATATTTTCATAACTTTATATTAAAATGTATCAGCTCAAAAGCCAGGTTGAATTATGTATTGCAGACAGTTAATCAAAGAAACAGCAAATGCTGCATTGCTCTATAACACGGTTTATTACCACAATACCAGACTATTCATTGAATACTATAGCCCCGGTTCTAAAATGAATCTGCAGGGAAGCAAATTATATTTGCTTTTTAAAATGGTTAAAAGGCAAATGTGGCAAACACACTATGGGTAAAATAGTTGTTTTCTTTATTGTAGCATTTGATGCTGAGAAAATAAGTGCAGAAGAGCAGAGTTTTTTTCCTGTCTCCTAAACATTCGTCTTTGCACATCCATAAACTTGGCAATAAAGGAAGCTTCCAATTACCTACACTAAGTGCTAACCTTACTGTTTTCCTCATCCATATAAGATGTCACTAAAAGCCCAGCTGTGTCAGCCATGGCAATGGTGAGAACCAGCTAAATTTAACGTCAATTTGCTTAAAGAAAAATCTACTAGAGCCCCCACTGTTTATTCTAATTTACCTTATCTTTCACTGAGTCTTCAATTTATCATTGGAATTGAATTCACTTCCCACACTGAGAACTACAAATGCTGACTACAATTCAGTTCCCCCAAGTCAAAGTGGACCCCATGCTTGGCAGGGAAATTGGCAAAAGCATTTTGTGTGGTTTATTTTCTTGGTGTGCTAAGCTTACAATCCTCCATGTAATCACAGTCAGGGATTCTGCTTAAAAAGATTATGCAGTAGTTTGATATTTGGTAGATAAGTAAATATGGTCATAATATAAAATGTATAATAAAATGCATTCATTTCAGGAAGTAGTTTCTTCTACTACAACTGGCCAATAATGGCCTAAATTCTCACTAACTGCTGTAAAATGCAACAATTGCTCTTTCTCTGGTTTTAATGCATGCTGTATCTAAAGTTGGCAGTGCAGTTTTCCAATCCAAGGAGTGTGCCATATATTTCACACATGTTCTACTCTCACAAAGATTCCTTCTCAGTGCATTCTCTACTATGAAACATGAACAGATAGATGTGGAATTGATGGTGATTAAGGATAGGCTAGGCAGAAATATATATATATATATATATATATATATATATATATATATATATATATATATATATATAAATATATAAAAACTAGGTAAATATATATGGCCACAAGTACACCAAAGCCATATGTGCTGGGTGGTTACCTATTCAGAAATAAACCATTTTGCATTTGATTCCGGGTGACCACAAAAATGAAAAAGTAAAAAACTGTGGTAGATCAGCTTGGCAACTTCTAAATGATGGCTATAAATAATAGGAGGGTGTGAGCCAATTGAGCATAAAAAAACATTCCAATATACAGGACAATTTATTTATTGCTATATCTAGTATATTTGTGCATTCTGTATAATGATAAATGCATAGAAAAAAAACATGTTTGCTGAGCAAATCCATTATCTTGCTGGACTTCACCTAATGACAAATTATACAGCTAGATTAAAAAAAAGCCTATTTCAGGTCTTTAATTTTCCTCTACTTCGGCTAAAATGCACTTGTGCACCTAATGGACCTGTAGGTAATGAACCAATATCAACTTATATCTAAGCTCTTCACAATTTCAAAGGATCAGAGATTTATCCTTAAATAGAATCACACTTCCCATATAAGAAGCACTTAAACTGAAGTACACACTTGTTTCTTTGTGTTATGTGTTATATGATTAAGACATCACTACTAGCCCACAACCAACCTGAACTCATGCTAGTAACATTTGTGACTAGTGATGCGTGAATCAGGTTCATGTACTGACCTGAATTTTGAGACACATTTTAGGCTATAATTGAAGCTATGTCAGGAAGTGTATTTAAACTTTAAATATCAGAGTTTTTTTTTACTTGTGTAACATATGTGTCCCAGTAGATTGTAATGCAGTACATATGTACTTTTTGTCTTACCTTTTTGTTTAAAGGTAAAATACAAATTCACTAAAGGAAAAAAATAGATTTAGGGCATTATTTAAGAAGTGGTAACGCCACATAGTACCACGCAGTGTCAGATGAATGTCAGGCACAGAATGGGAAAACCATATATATAAGTCAAACTGGTGAGCGCCTCTAATAGCGTCATGTAGCGTCTCATGTATCACTGGTGGCACCGTGTAAAGAGCCGGTGCTGTATGTTCAGCAGCGCCATGTAGCACCTGTTGCTCAGTTGCATTCTCCCATACCATTCAATGGTCTTTTGTATGAATTTTTTTTTTTTTCTGTATGAAAAGAATTTGGATTCACCTTTTCCCCATATTTCATGATATGATGATTGTTTTGGCTCTCCTGGCCGCCAACCAAAGACTTCATATATTTACATTTTTTTAATTTTTGTCAGAATTGTATGTGTTGGTCTGCCATTGCATTGTCAGTGTTACAGTGTTGAAACAATGCCATTCCATGTGTTTTCACTCTGGTGCTGGTGTATGTGTTCAGAAACATTTTTTATATTGGGTCTGGCACTTGTTGCTAGCATTCCCAGATTTATAGAGCCGATGCTGGCTTTGTGATTTTATTCTTAAATATGGGCTTCAGCTCCAAGCTGGACACACTTAACTGGCACTACCTTTCATTCCCTGCAGCGCTGTCCTGTTGTTATATGTAGCGTCGCTTTGGGCGGCTTTGCCTTGGGGCACTACATATGCATTAATTCAGGGAGAGCGTTTCTACAGTGCCCTTCAGACATCACATTTATCAATGCCGGACCAGATACTACAGCGTCACTTGTCCGGTCCCAAAGCTATGTTATGGTGCCAGACACCCATTTGCAGCGTACTCTTGTGGAAGCTCTAAGCTCCGCTACAGAGATGCACAAATGGCAACACGTGGCGCTAGTCTTAAATCAGCTTCCACGTGCACTAGGAATTGGCAATAAATTGAAAAGGAAAATCCTAATGTAGTATTACTTTTTACTGCAGTGGTGTTCAACCTGATGTACACAGGCAAGCATAGCCACCAACATTACCAAAGAGAAGGATGTTACCTTTAGCATCCAACAAACCCTTAAAGACTCAGACTGGGGGCCTGATTTTTTAATATTTCAACAGTGCGCCCTTTATCACACCACTACTTGCACCATAGTAAAAACAGTGTGCTTGTTTTATGGCACACTGTGTGGTGTTAAGTGGCTCAGCATGAAATAAAGTGGCGGAGTGTGTCTAGCTAGTAACAATGAGACAGACTCTACATAGGATGCGCCAATGGTGCGCCAGTGTGTTTCTATACAGTCAATCCATATTTATTGGATGTTATTGAATATGCACAGAGTAGCTTAGACTGGCGCACATAAGATACACACTTCTGATGAAAAAGGTTGTTTATCTGTCCCAAAAAATAATTTGAGCAGAAAAACAGTAATGTTATAATTGTAACAGATGTGACATACGTAACAGATGTAAAATAGATAATAAAAAAAGCAATGTAAATTACATTTCTGTGCTCATATTATACCCCAAATGCCATGGCTGAAATTTTATTTAAAACCAAAACAAAACTGGTAAAATAACATGCAGAATAATTTGCCCATTATATCCTATGGGAGTAGCAAGCTATGCACCATAAAATGGAGACGCAGCAAAATAGCGAGTGTATGTGCGCTCATGTATTACTAAATGCCTATTTCATACTTGTACTGATATGTGCTGATGTGAAAAGCTTTGATAAACCGGCGCATCATGTGCTCAAACTGCCATAAACTCGCGCAGCGCTTTAATTAAAGCCCTAGGACCAGTGATCTCCTTCTTCCCAATATTCCTGATTATCCCAATGATTATTTTTTTTAAATCTATTCTACTGTAATAGTAAAGTTAAATATGTCATACAATGACCCAAAAACAAGTTACTGACGAAAACATATTTTTACATATATTAACAAAAAATGTAATGTTTACCACAAGCACATAAATATGTTTCATGTTTTTTCCCACATGCTGTTTGCTTTTATTGAAGGAGCACTGGTGCGATATTGTGTAATATTAAAAATAGACATTAACATTTTGGCTAAGGAGAGGAGGGGTCACTTACACCCAAACTGAATAAAACTCCCACCAAGCTTGTGGTTTATTCTCTCATGGTAGAAATAAAATCCAGGGGTGACAGGTTTAGTCTATCAGTGGTAACAGAGCCTGTCACCCCGGATGTCCTTTTCCTTCCAATAAAAGAAAGAGAAACCAGTCTGGCTGGATATTTCTTAATGCCGGGTGTATAAGTCACCCCTCCTCCCGCCATCCAGCAAATTTATACAGACTTTTATCATTGGCCGATTTTTTGCGATAGTGCTCCTTTAAGTTTACCTTTGGGTGGCTCATTAAATATTTTAACTTTTCTCCCAAAAATCCCCTCTACCTACAACAAGGAATTTTTACAGGTGAGGTACATAATGAGGGTCATACTAAATATTTGGTGAAGCCAGTGTGACTTGCATTGCAGCATGGATTGCAACCTGCATGCCGGGGAGCTTTTTAGCAAAAACACACAATAATGTGGAAAAAAAATCTTCGTCATACATTTTGAAGAGGCTGCTGCTTTATGAATCATACACATTCAACAATAGTGGACTATGAATACATGCTTATTTCACTCTGTAAATCAGGTATGGTAGTGGTTTTTATTATTAAAGTATGTAACACGTTATAGCATGTACTATGTTTTTCTGACCAAGCGAATGTTTATTTTCCAATGTAATCTTTTGATGTGTTTGAAATATTGATCAGCCTTCTGTGGTACTTGCATATTGTAAAGTGAACACATATATTGCCTGTATGATCACGCAATCAAGCTGTATGCTACCATTGTGAATGTACACTGTATATATAAAGTAGTCAATTTGTTTATTGTATATTGGAATGGATTATGATTTATTTGTGTTTCCAGATGCAGCTTAAAAATAAAATGTAGTAATAATTGCCATTCACTCTTTTTTGGTTGCTATTATTATATATATGAAGAACAGTAGCTGTGTTAAACACTAAGAACTATTTTTCAAAATAAAGAAGACGTCCACCCCTTTCAATGATTTATCACCATTTTGAACACAATTTTTTTCATTACATAAATATATAATAAGAGAATATAATGGAGTTCTAAGTGCAGGAGTGGCATACATTGCAACATGCAATGTAACAGCCACTCAGTTGTTTACTCAGCTGATAAAGTGTTTGTCACATTCTCTGCTGGTTAAAGGCAGAGGAGTGTGTGTAATGAAAATATCACCAGTCCAATTACCAAAAGAGGAGAAAGGATTTATCACTTTAATCTTAATCCTAAAGGAGAACTATCATCTTTCTTCTCTTCTGGTGAGGAGGCTGGTGGTACCTTCATTACACATACTCCTCTGTCTCAGCAGAGAATGTAACAAGCTTTTATCAGCTAGCGTGGCATACATTATAGCATTCAATGTAACTGCCACTCAGCTGTTTACTCAGCTGATAAAAGTATGATACAATGGTTGCCTCACGGTTAGAGGTTAAAACGTAACAGTTTGAAATCAGCACAAACTGTCAAATTTCATAAACACCTATTTCCCCTTGTTGACTTATTGATTAACACTGAACCAACAGCCTTGCACAGTTGGAAAAACTCCCTAAAACTCACTTGTCCCACCTTCATACATGATACTGTATCATTGTCAGCAATTACATTTACTCCTGCACCCAATAAAAGCTGAAACACCACCTCACTGATTTTCTTGTGGTAGTGGCCATTTTGGAACTTCCTTTCCCAGATGGCTGTGCTGCTGCCTGGAGTTAACTGACAGGAACCCATAATGCACAGCAGTATTGTACTTCTTCATTGCAGGTGGCCTGCAGCTCAATGGGACCATTTTGGTTGTAAAATTGGCCACAGCAGAGTAACAAAAAGGTAAATATGTGCAGCAATCTGAATTGTCCTGGGAGAGGGGGGGGGGGGGGGAGAGCAGTTTTTTTCTAAGGGTGTTGGTCCAGTTTGAAAAAACATGGTGGTTATACAACCCTTGTTTTTGTCATTCTACTGTTACTGCTTAGCCTCCTGCTGTACTGTTTTGAAAGGGATTAGCTGTTATTGTTGCTAAAATCTGAAAATGGTGAGTATACTGTATGAATCACACATATAATTTGACTTGATAAAATGATTGTCGAGAAGTGCAAGAAATGCAAGCCATATTAAAGAACCTCTAAAGGCTGAGTATAACATACATGTAACTATCTATTGTTGGTAGTCTAAGCAACGTGTTTCAGTTTTCACTGTAGTCTCTGAATCGCAGATTATATTGCATATTCAAATTCAATCCATAAGTTTAGCCTCTTTAAGATATATGTTCTTATATTGACTCAATCAAGTTAATCCAGGCTGCTTACTAAATTTAATTTCAACAGGTCTCCAGCAAAACAGAATTAATACATCTTAAACTACAGGAATTTTCCACGTATATAACATGTAATACCTTTCAGAAAACGTAATTTTCAACCTCACAAATCAGGTTCTTCTATACTTCTTATGCTCTTTGCAATCTAGGCCACTGAATGGCACATCAAATTCACAGTCCAAATTAATAAACTTATTTGCACGGTTCTCACCGCTAACTGCTTGTACTATATGCTGTGTTGTCTTGAGTGGCCAGAAGCTACATGAGCAGTTATGCTGTGGACTCCATGGGGTTTCCCTCACTTCTCTGTCCTGGGGATCTCTTCTCGGGGGAACAAAGGGATTACTTGAAACTTTGTTAAATGATGGAGACAGATACTCAGGGTGTCACGGCTAGAGATGAGCGAACTTCTTGAAAGTTCGATTCGGGCGATTCGCCGAATTTCCCCAAGAAATTCGGGTTCGCCCGAATCGAACTTTCACGAATCGCTCATCTGAAAAAAAAAATGCCGGCATGGTGGGAGCGGGCAGGCCGGCTACGCCTGTCAGCGGGCCGCCACCGGCCCGTGACAGCGTAGCCGGCCTGCCCGCTCCCTGTTTGCTTTTTTAAAAAGCAAACACTTACCTGCATGGTCGGAGCGTGGAGGCCGGCGCCGCTCTCAGGCGCCCTCTGATGACGCGTCCTCTGATGACGCGTCCTCTGATGACGCGTCCTCTGATGACAGCTGAGAGCGGCGCCGGCCTCCACGCTCCGACCATGCAGGTAAGTGTTTGCTTTTTAAAAAAATGCCGGCATGGTGGGAGCGGGCAGGCCGGCTGCGCTGTCAGCGGGCCGGCTTCCGCCGCCCGCTGACAGCGTAGCCGGCCTGCCCGCTCCCACCATGCCGGCATTTTTTTTTTTTTATTTCAGGGAAAATTCGATCGGCACGAACCAAAAAAAATTTGGGTTCGTGCTGAATCTAATTTTCCCTGAAATTCGGAGCGAATTCCGGTTCGTCTGAACCGATTCGCTCATCCCTAGTCACGGCCCCCCACAGTTTATCTTGGGCTTTCCTTACTTAGCTGCAGATTGTCTAGTATGGCTCCAGGGCTTCTCTGCAGGATATCCTCTCCACTCACCAGGCTTGTGCTTTTATAGTAAGCAAAATGGTGGCATGCATTGACAGAAGGGAATCTCAACATGCCGCTCTCTCCCTTCTCTTCCTCTTAACCACTACTTCCTGTTTTACATCTAATGGTCTTAATAACGCACTGCAGTGTTAACACTAATAGAACAATATGCTTGAGAAATAAATATCAAATATATTTGCATACACACATACACCTTGTTACATATCTGCTTGTCTGCTTATTTTTGTCTACTTCTCAGCCTATAACCAGTGTAACAACAGGATTCATTTTTTTTTGCTGCCAGTAACCTATGCCAAAGTAAGAAGCAGAAAAGAAACAAAACAAGCAACAGAATTATAGTCTAGTCTAGATGAAGGCATTTTGGGTACATGGGAGTACGACTATTTATATATTCGTTCTCCCCATATTCCAACTATCTATTACCTCCCCAAGGTCCACAAATGGTTAGAGAAACCACCAGGACGCCCCATAGTGAGCGGCGTGGACTCGGTCACCTGTTGGTTGGGAAACTCAAGGGGTCACTAGTGAATGTCTGCTGGAAACAGCAAACGTCATATCCCTCTATACCGTGATTCCACCCCGATTTGGGGATCCAAGCAGTACGTCACTATTTGAACCTTTCCTCTGGCTTGCCCCTCAAACAAGTTGACTTTATTGTTGATTACCTGACATTCGCCTTGAACCACAATTATTTTTTGTTCCAGGGGAGTTTCTACCTCCAAATTAAAGGCGTGGCCATGGGGGCCAAATTTGCCCCCAGCATGGCCAATTTGTATGTTGGGTATTGGGAGGCACAGCATATTTTTGGAAAGGCATGGCCACCACTAAAGCTTTGGCGGCGGTACATCGATGATGTGCTGGTGATCTTGGAAGGTTTGAGGCCTGCATTGGATGATGTTTTCAGTTATGTGAACGCAAATGTTTATAATCTGGAATTCACTACTGAGGTGGGTCCATTGGAAGTTAATTTTCTGGACCTTACTATCAAGGTGGAAGGGGCTCGTCTCTCCACTTTCTTCAAAACCACTGATAGAAACGAGTATGTCCCCTGCGAAAGCTGCCATCACCCTAATTGGCTTCGGGCTATACCCAGGGGACTATTTACCCGTCTGAGGAGAAACTGTACTGAGGTCAAAGATTTCGATAGACAAGCCTTGGATCTCTCCAGGAGATTTTTGGAGAAAGGGTATGATGACCGTACCATTGTCCAACAGAGGGAATGTGTTTGAACGGTTGATTGTTGCTAGCTAAGCAAGGTACAGGCAAAGCTTACACTGGTATGGAGTTTGCCTTTGTTACAGGTTTTAATGTCCAGTACCGCAAGGTGGAAAATGTGCTCAGGAGACTTGGTCCTTCTCTGCCGAACAACCCTACTTGTATTTTTAAAAAGGCTCCTAATTTAAGGGACAAGCTGGTCCGCAGTTATATAGACCCTCCTGAACCCATCTCCTTGGTTACTGCTCTTTTGATTGGTTTCTATAGGTGTGGGAGTTGTTGTGGATGTATGACCAGTTTGAAAATTGAGAAACCCAGACGGATGTTCATAGACACCCGCACGGGGAGGCTCTATAAAAGTTTATTACATGTAGCACCAAGTTTGTGGTGTATGCCATCTGGTGTCCCTGCGGTCTTACCTATATTGGGAGGACAGATCGGGAGCTCAAGGTCAGAATATGTGAGACATTTATAACATCAAGAGGGGCTTTGAAGGGCTGCCTGCCCATTTCAAATCAGCTCATGCATCAGACCCTGGGGTTATGTCCTTCCAAGGCATCGATAGGGTTGAGCGCCATTGGGGGGGGGACCTTTGTCACCTACATTATTAGAGCCTTATCCCAAAAAGAAATCAGATGGATTTTTGATTTGGATACACTTAGTCCGGGTGGATTGAATATTGAGTTTGATCTTAACTGTTTTATTGAAAATTCATAATGTGGTACCAAGTCTATAACTTTTTGTGCTTTTTATTATTATTATTCGATTTGTGAATATGCCGAGGTCCCTTTTAACATAATTTTTAATATTTATTGTGATTTTTAATTCGATTTTTAACTCAATGTTGTTTAATTACTTTTGGTCCGCTTTAAGCTATACAAAAAGCCTGTCACTCTGTGAACTCCTTTGAGTCCATGCAGTGCTTTATTGCAACTGCTGTAAATTGTCCTCATGTGTGATCACTATATGCTTTTGTATTTTGTGATTTTCACAATGCAAAACCCACATAGTGACAGCCCGCGGTGCTAGAAACATGTACGTGCGCCCTCTCAGTCGTTTCCCATTGTGGATGAGGCATTTTAAGCATTTCCATGCCACTAGCATTGTTGACCTAGCGGGACCAATCCTAATCTGGCAGGCTGTGATCCACATAGTGATTGGCGGCAGTGTCGTTTCCGTGTACAGGCGCTCTGGTCAATCCTGTATGCGCCCCCTATTTTGATTGGCCAGTTGCCGGGGGTGTGTATCCTTGACAGATACGCTTTACAATGTGCTTCTACAATCTGCTTGAGGGTAATGATGCGCTAGCCAAGTGACTTACGCGTCAGAGCTTTTCCGGCTTATAAGCCGATGTTTCCGGCCACAAAACATCCAGGTTTAAGTCGCTGTGGCGACAAAACGTACGTTGGGTGTTGTTTTAAAGGAAGAAAGGCTGTGATTGACTCATTGATCTAAGGGCTCCCGGCGGTGAGGGCTGTTGACTGACTCTGTATTTCACATGCGCGTTTTTATTGTTGTCTGTGAGTAGATTTATCACCATTAAATATTTTTGATATTTAAGAGCGTCCTGCACTAGATGTTTTCTCTGTTCTACTTTACATGATCACCATTTATGATTGCCCATTCATTTATAATTGCCTGAGTATAGAAGCCTGGGCTTTCATTAATTGGAAGTGGGGAATAAGAATTATCCAGCTTAATTTAAAGGAGAACTCTGGACCTTGTGCGGATCCTTTGTGCCTTTTTTACCGTAGTCCATATGGTAAGACTTTATTACTCTCGGTGGTGGTGGTTCATTCGGTGGATGTACATGTGCGGTGGGACGCCCCTATATGGATTTTTCTCATCACTTCTCAAATAAGCTCTGTGTGTTTTCGCTATTGAAGCAACGGAGTTAGCCCCCCCCCCCCCCGTGCACACAGTAAATTATGTTTCTGACACACCAATTGGTCTACAATTAGGTGGTTGCACTAGAAAAACAGCACAGGTTAGCTGAATAGGAGGTAAAGAGAAAATGCCTTTATTTTAAATATAGTCTCAAAAAAACATAATATCAGGGGTTTCAAACCAGTGGTTCTGGTTATACAGAAGAGCCTATCAGTCTAAACTTGAAGGTGTCATATTTATGTATTCACATATGAACTATTTATCTGCCCCCTACCTGATTATGTCACCCTCTGTTGCCAGACAAGATTTCACCATTTTGCACTATGTTTAACTATGTAAAGGATTGAATCAAAAAGAAACATAGCTGAGCCGCATCCTGACTAAATATTTTGATGGCGATGGCATGGCTGTTCTGCTGGAAAAATACATCTCTTTTCCTGATAGCATGGCAGTATGGATTACGTTGAGGTTGTGTTTTTTCAACATGGCAAATATGCCAAGTGTCATGAGCGCCATTGATTGCCATTGATTGCATGCATGTGGCCCTGGTTCCCACAGCTTCTCAGGAGTATATGTTTTGGCATGTTTAGGTCCACATTGCTCCTCTTTCTTGGCCAGTCACCTGTATTTATGCTAGCCTTGCTTCAGCTTCCCTAAACCAGCTTCTCTGTGTTCTTGTAGCCCCTTTGTTTTAGCATCTGTTTCTTAATTGTTGCATGTTTATTAACTTGACTTATTTCTGCTTTTGTTTCAAAACCACAAGATGGGCCACTCTCTTAACGTCTAATGCATTGTGGGACCAGATCTGCATTTTTCAACATTTTGGCCAGATTCCCTGGCTCATCCCACGATGCATTCATCTTGAGGAGTTCCAACTTGTATACCCATTTTGAGAGTTGCGAGCTGAGTGGCAGTTGGCCTCTGGGTAAGTGTGTCTATTCTTGTATGTGTTTTCGTCCTGTTTTGGCCATTTGGAATCTGTGCGTCCCTTTTCGGTTTTGTGCTAGTTTCTTGTTGTTACCTATTTGTCTCTCTGGCCTCTCTCAGTACTAATGTGCTCCTGTCCCTATTTTAATGCCCCATTCTCCCAGTTGCTAGTTAAAAACCTTTGTCCTAGCATTGCCCCTTACCTTTAGCTCTATTTCCCCACAGTCTAATGCCCCAGTAAATTGGTTCAACTGTGTGCCCCTATCCCCTTCTGTTTACACTTACTAGTTGCTGTATGCTCTGCGGCCTTTGTTTGTCCTTTTTGAGGTTTATAATTTTTTTTATTTTACTTTTAAGGGATTCAGGTTACCCCCTGCTGCCCTGGCTACTGACACTCTTTTTAAGGCCCCAGATAGCTGGCCAGGAGGGCCCCTTGCACTTGGGAAGTTGTAGAGCGTGCCTTCTGCCTCTCTAAATCCAGATTCAGGTGCCCCCAAAACACAAGGGGCACACTCCAGTATAAGCCGGAGAAAGTGGTGAAAATCATCTTGGCCTGCACAAAATTACCCTAATGGAGAGGGTGACGGCGTATGTAGGGGAGCCATGCTGCCCAATCCAGTGGTCGGTATTTGGTGAACACCTCTTTTTCATAATTAGTTGTGGGTAATTCTGTTTTCCTTCCTTCCTCTGTGAATAAAGAACATCCAAACCAAGTTTTAGTTTTCTTGTATTTATTTTTGGAACAAATATGGAGTGTCACCCAACTTGGGTGGCTCCAGCCCAACACAGGGCTCAAGTTAGTTTAAATTAAAGGTTTGCTCTTCGACCTACATAATTGTTTTCCCCCTAAAGTCCCCCAGGCAAGTTTAGAGGCAGGTAGCCTGGTCCATGGTGGTTGGTGTCTGATGTCCTGCCAGAAGGGCCAGCATTGTGGCATTCTGCGGGTTGGCCTCCACCATTTGTCCCAGCAGTGGCGCCAATGCTCTGTTGTGGTGCTGTTGCTCCACCAACTCTGCAGACAGGTCAGCAGTGAGCAAACTGAGGAGAGTATGAGAGTGGTCCAATGTGTGTGGCCCAAACCTCCGTCTGGCCCTCTTATCCCTCAGCCCATCTGGCGCTGATTTTCTTCCGGACCACCCCCTAAAGATCTTCCCAATTATTTTGGCCTGCTTCCAATCCTTGGGTTCTGGCCCAGCACCTGACATGCTGCAGGCAATCTGTGCCCAGATGTTCTCCTGCACAGCTTCGGGTGTGGAGCGGGACCGGGACCCAGTCAGCCTGTCGAAATTTGCACACACGCCATCCAGCAGAGCCTCCAGTTGGGCATCATTAAACTGCCCGCTCAGCTTCCCCCTGGTGAGCTTGCACCCAGTCTGGGGGGTTGATGCTGCGGTCTAATGGCAGGCATGTGTGTTAGGGAGCCTGAGACTCGGCCCACTCCCGAACCCAGAAGATGTGGTTCTCAGGCTACTGGCCAGGGCACCAGCAGCCACGTGCTGTCTATGTCTATGCTGCTCCACCTTTGGCTCTGCTGTGCCCTTTGCAGGGGGCCTGCACTGGGGTCAGTACAAGGCTCTGGTAGCTCGAGGGTTAGGTGGAAGGTGGTGGGCTGTGCCAGCAGCCCCAGAAGCCCAGGGTGTGTGTATTCCGCTGCTGCTCGCTCACACTGCTGTGGGAGACCTGCTCTGAGTGGCTCAATTGGCTGGCAGCAGCAGAGTGCCTGCAGGGCAAATGGTGGGCCTTGGGCTGGGGCTGCGGTACCTTGGCCATGCCTGTCTTCCTGGCACTGGGGGCTGTGGTGGCATCTGGGTTTTGACATATTCACATTCCAAGTAAGCACTACAATCAAAGTCGTGGTGTCAGGTGTGTTCCTTTATACATAAGTGGGAGGTTAATTGGATAACAATTGTGTTTATTCAACAGGTCAGCAAAAGCAGGTGCAACCTATAGGCTACAACAACAAGGGCCTATGCACATCCCAATCGCACTTCCGGGGTCTGCCGGGGCGCGTCACACAGACGAGCAGACGACAAGGACCAACATGGGACAAACTGTGGCAAGTAGAAATGCTATACCATGCTATACCATTCACCCACACATGTGTGCCGCTTTACAAAGTGCGGAGACGTACAAGTGAAGGCACATTGTGGGATGCACTATAATGGCGGAGGCCTGGGATTCAAAGACAAACAGGGTTTTGTTGAACAGAAAATCAAGGTCGAACAGAAAATCAGCAAGAACAAAACCATGGCTGCCTGCTAAATGACCAGACGTGAACCAGGCCAACAACATTAATGTGCCACCCCACAGGTGCCAAAGTGAACATGTCCCCAAGCATATGCTGTGGACACGGTCACATGTGTCACTCTTGCCTGTTTGTAGAGGACTCTGGGGGGCCGACGTGTGTAGGTAAAGGGAATTTGGAAACTGTTGCAGGGTCAGACAGGATAGAGACCACAGGCATGAAAATCCGCCAGTAATAGCAGGGGAGGGGGGAGTTAGGTGCGCCACTTGGCCTAAGTGCGTCCACGACTCCTATCTGGCAGTACTGTGGCCTTATAGAGCTGGGTCCGCCATGTTGGAGAGCGTTGTCAGCGAGTACTATCCGACAGTACTAGCAGAGAGGAGAGCTTGGTGTGCCACTTGACCTATGTGCATCTGCGACTCCTATCCGCCGGTACTGTGGGCTTGGAGAGCTGGGTCCGCCAGGTTGCCAAGCACTGTCAGTGACAGTACAACAATACTAATGGAGAGGAGAGCTTGGGGTGCCACTTGGCCTAAGTGCTTATGCATCCACTTGCATAGATATGCATTTGGTGTTTGCACTGTAAGAGACAAGATTTTAAAGTGGAAGGTGTGTGCATGTGGGCCTAAACTAGACCAAGGCACATAAAACAGGAGACTAACATTGGAATTGCAGCACTGGTGGACCTCAAACAATGAAAGTGGACCTGGGTGTGCCAGGTTTACAGCCAGAACTTTCCAGGTAAGTGGATGTGCAAGAGAGAAGGTGAGCAATCAGGCTGAACTTTATAAGTGACTGTTCTTTTTCTATTGTAGCTGGGGAGTCCTGGCTGCGCATAAAGGCCACCCGGAGATGAGGGGTCCAACCAGTGTGGCAAAGATCATGGGGTGTGGGTGGAAAATGTCGGCCCTGACCACTGCCAACATCCTCATCCTCCCTTTTCAGGATCCCCACCAACAGCCCCGGAACCTGCTAAAGAGAAAGAGGTGTGGAGCTTAGAACCGCCCACTGTCCAGCAGCAGCCAGGTAGGCCAATAGAAAACAAATACACGTTTGGAGGAGGGATTAAAAAATGACAGGTGTGCTGAATGCTGGTGTCTTGTGCTTCTCTTTCCCTACAGATTCGCCCGAGGGTAGTAAGGATCCTGACTCAGGTGGGTGCACACCAAGTCAAGCAGACCACTATACAAGCAGAACACAAATAACACATGTGCAGATCTGTAACATCTGTTTGCATTTCATTCCAGACCCAGGTAAAGAAATGGCGTGGAGGCAAAGAACAGTGTTATGGTAAATAGTGAGCATTTGGGGGATGTCAACAGGCACACATGTGTACAAACAGGTTTTAAAATGCATTTCTTTTGTCTGGTGCCATGTTGGTCCACCCCAAAAATAACCATTTTAAGATGTTTTGTATTTTTTTATAGATTTTGATAATAAAATGTTATTGCTTTAAAGCTAAAAATAATAAAACAAAATGTTTAAACAAGTTATATGTTGTGTGGCTTTCTTAAAGCTACATCCTTCAAGCAGCGTGTAGCAGCTCAAGCAGGGGGTGGGTAATGCTGTGGAAAAAGAGGAGGTGGACACAGAAAAAAAAACCCAAAAAAGGTGAGTAACAGTGGGCGGAAGCAGATGACATGGAAGGCCACGAAATGAAAGCCCTTTGAGAAGGTAAGGTACATTACATACATGCACACTATATTGGATTCCCCGAATGGAACCAAGGGTGAAGGGTAAGTCACACTACATATATGCACATTACAGGGGATGCCCCTTATGCAACCAAGGGGGAAAGGTAAGTCACACTACATACATGCACACTACATGTGATGGCCCACAGGTGGGTGCCAGCAAGCTTTACCCTAAAAACAATCCCGGTGTACCAGTTCAACCCAGGAAAAAAATTAGCATTCACAAGCAGGCTATGAGCAGGCTTCATGTCTAAAAAATTTGATATATCAGGTCATTATCTCTCCTAATTTGTAAAATGTTATCCCGTAACAGGCACGCTTGCTAGGGTTACATTGACGAAAAATAATGCACCCTTTAAAAAGCATAAGTGATTTGTCAATTACATTTTGGAAAGGGTGGGAGGGAGTTTAAACTTCTTCAAATCGCTCTAACAGGCTAACAACCAGGGGCCATAATTTATGAAGCCTGTCATGACCGGGCTCACCACAGAGAATAGCAGTGGAATTGTTGATTTGGTATCCCAGTAGGAGGTAATATTACATTTTTATTAGAATACCCATTGCTAAAGTGACCCCCCCCAATTTTTTTCAGTTCACTTAAATTGTGGGTTGCCATGCCTGAGCTCGGGTGTGCCTCTGTAGAGGGTTTTGCGCTAAGACCTGCTCGGCATAGAGATTGGTATAGAAGACTATATCCAGTAAAATGGCCTCTAGAATGAACAATTTGAGGAAGTCAATGACACCGAAGTTTGTCCCCGAATTTCCCCCACCCAAATAACAGCACATCAGCCAACAAGGAAAGCAAGGGAAACAATAAAAACACAAAACATGGTAAATGCCCCTTTTTATGAATAAATCTGATTTTCTGAATTGATCTTACACTTTTACTACTGCTTACTACTAAAGATGTACTGTCACCAGCTACTATTAGCCTGCAGCCTACATTACAAACTACCAGTTGCTTGATTGGGGGGGATATAAAAGATATAGACCCCCCTCGATGATCAAGCACCAGTAAGCTCCTAATGTGGCCTGTTTGGCTAATAAAAAGGAATAGTATTAAAGATTAGATTTCATAGTAATCAGATTCCTTCAAAAACATCTAGCTTAGATCTGTGTTTTTCTGGATGGATCTCATTACCACGCAGGACCCACGCAGGACGCCTAACACACCTCAGATCAGACACAGAAGAGGCATTATTGAAAGTTTGCTTTTTGTGTCAAAAAGTTGGTGAGCTGATCTACTTCTATTTTCTCTTTTGTTAGCAAATGTGTATTTTATGTATGCACTACTTCCAGTCTCTTACTATTGGCAATTGTACACGGGCAGGCTGATTCATTACTAGCGCCAGCTATCGGCGGATAAGCGCCTGTATAGCGGCGCTTAGAGCGACCGCTAGTATGCGCTGTGAATGACTATCGGGTGCTGTAACAGAGTGCCTCAGTCGCTGTAGTAACCTGGCCGGCATTGATGAATGAGATGTATGTTAGGCGTTCTAACACCAGTACAGCGTTGCAGTGAGCGAAAGGTGGCGCCAGCTCATTGCGACCATCTCTCAGCGACTTACACCATATTCAACATAAAAACAGACTCAGGGAGCGTAGGCGCTCTCGATCTGGTCGCTATAGCATAGAGCGGCAGACGCTTTGAACACATATCCACCAGTAACATAGCGAAATCACATGGAATTACATTGTTGTAACATTGTAATGCCAGACCTGTAATGACAATTCTGCATAAAAATATAAAAAATCAAAAAAGTTTTCCAAAATGACTCCTTCTAGGCCAGGAGAGGTTACACAATTATTTGAGAGAAAAATATTGCTATACGCTGAACCACCTGTAATGATGAAACGTACGCTACATGGCGCTGTTAGAGTCGCTCACCAGAATCGCCTTCATATATGTGGTATTGCGTACAGCGCCCAGCGTTCACCAGACTCTACCTGACTCTACCAGACTCTACCTGCCGCTATCCCTTGATGAATAAACCCCCAAGTCTGTACACCAAGAGCTACAAAAAGAGAGATGCGAGTCCTGTACACAAATAACGCTGCTGCTGTGGCCACTGCTGAGATGAGGGAGCACACTCAACCTGAAACATGCCCAGTAGCAGTGTTCTGTGTGTATAGGTCTCACTTCTCTTCTTGTAGATCTTGGTGCCAAGATTTGATGTACAGTTGCTAATAGCAACAGATTGCAGAAAAATAGATAAGCCCAGCACCTTGAGGACATCCTTTTTGCACACAAAAAAAATACACTTTCACAGATTTAATTGAAAATTGACTTACCCATTAAGTACAAGTAGGACCTTTAACTGGAGCGGGAACATACCAATGATCACACAAGCTAACCACTTGAGTAAGAGGGCGCCAAAACTGTCTGTTCCTTCAATGGCGCCCTTGATGACAGGATTGCGAAGCCTTCAAGTAGATATTCCGAAAAGTAATGAACCTGGGAAGCAGGAAAAGAACTAAACAGCAGAGGACAAAAATTCTTATTTATGCCTTAAACTGGACCAACTGATTTTTTGCTGAATATGTGATAAGATCCCTTTAGCACCTCCCATTGCTAGTTTGAATTGCATTTAAATTATGCAGCCTTTATTTGTCAACATTTACATGTTGCAGGTCAGTCATCAGATCTGTTGCCGTATAGCCCTCCTCCAACTATCTCAAGGGGTCATCCTGGCTTCCACTCAATCAGCTTAGCTATACTGTACGTTTTTACTGTCTTTTTACAGACAAACATTAATAATCATAGTAATAGCAGAAACTGGTAACAACCTAGCCTACAGTATCCTTGTTTTTACCAAGAGTTAATTCGCTTTATAACATTTGTAAGCGCGCAGAGGGTAAATTATTTGTTTACTTAGATGGGGCTTAGAAAGAAAAGTAAAATGCAATATAACCTCTATACTTTATGTGTTGTATTTTTAAAACTGCTGCACTGGAAACTGAAAAGAGGATAGAAATTCTGTTATGCTAAAACGTGGATGCTTAGAAATACCAGGGTGTAACCCTGTCATAAGATGATTTCAAAAATGTAAATCATACAGAATTGTTTTCTTCCAATATCCTGACAGCCATGAGCCATCTTTTTAAGGAAGAATAGATATATAATATGATGAGTACTTATTACATTTCTCGACTTAATATATTTTGTTATATTGTAGCTTATTCTGTTTATGAAAAATCTATTTAAACAAGCCGACGTTTGTATTTTTCTAACATAGTAGCTTTACAAAAGTTAGGTAGTTTATTTGATAAAGTCTGCTAACAGCATATTCAGTATCCCCATGGTGCATCCCATTGGCGGTGTCATAGATGAGTTGGTAGTGGTGGAGACAAAATGTTCTCCTTGCTCCATGGGGAAGCATATGCTGCAGTGCCATGCTTCTCTTTTGAAGTGAAGGTCAACTTCCAAGCAGACCAGAGGCCTGCTCAGCCAGTCCTGGAGCTAAGAAGACTCCATGGCCAGCCGAATGCCTCTCCATGGTGCTTCTTGAGTTTAAAAGTGTTTTGGTCTGCTTTAAGTTAAATGAGAATACATGAGAAACTAATTTCTTCAAGGATTAACACTTCATTTTCCATTAATAAGCACTCTTAATACATCTAGATAAAGGCAATTCGTGTTACAACAGTCTTCGTCATACCCTTAGATTTTTGAAACAAAATTGTTTATTGATGTATTCTATTTTTGTATTAGAAACTCTCTGACCTACAGTAGCTGCTGCTTATTTTCAATGTCTGCTATGAACAATACATGGTACAGTCTCTGACATGTCATAGGGCAGAGTATTGCTTAGCAAGATATGTGTTATCACACCTTAACAAATTCACGACAAAGACAGCTTTGGCAATATTTATTATAAACAATTTGCCAACAGGTAAACACTGAATAGAAAATAACGCCCTGACTGGAGCTTGGCAAACACACACAGCGGAAACCTCCTGCTTTCCTAGAGCTGTTATGTACAATTTCAAGTACTTTGGCCTGCAGCAGAAGTACCCCCTGACAGCACACTCCTCCCTGTCCTGTCCCGGCATGCAGAAAAATCTAGGTGTTCAAAGGGAAAAAAGAGTATAGATCAGGGCTGGCATCAGGATTTGGAATGAAACACACACTAAGTATTAAAGCAGAGGCATGAACTAGACTGGAATACAAGACATGGACTAGGCTGCACAGAGCAGTGCACAGAGATGGGGTGGTGCTCTGTGAAGCATCTGTGAGGCCTCTGCCCATGCGCCAGTGTCAGCGCTCGATTCAGGTAAGTGTTCTTTTTGTATCCCTCCCTCTCCTGCACCAGGGGAATGAGACAGGTAAGGTAGGTTAGGCTACATTAGACTGGACTAGCACTTTGAGGAAGCACATAGAGGACATGAATAGAAGCTCAATCAAAGAGACTAGTAACGGGGGTGCAGCCAGGGAACAAACTGGTAACAGGGGCACATACTCTGAATAGACTGGGAACAGGGACACAGACCGAGCATAGATTGGGAACAGGGATGCAGGCTGGGAACAAGTGAGAGACAAAGCAACAACTTGTCTGTGAGTGGACCCTATCCCCTACAGTGAGCAGATCACCAGCCCAATTCTTAAGCCAAGCCAAAGGTTGTGGGGGTGTCATGTCAGAGAGTTCTTTAATATGAACTCTCTGCCAGGGAGCAGAAAGTTTGGCCAGAGCAAAGACACGACAAGGAAGTGCTGTAAACAGGGGGGTTTATAAAGTCAAAAGGAAACAACAAAATATCTTCAATTCAGAAAAAGGGACAAAAACAAAGATAACTAAAGGAGATAACTAACAAGGGAAAAACTGAAGCCCTAAGGTGCTGGCGCACTCACCTGAAGGCTCAGGACAGATGATACAACTCAGGTGCAGATTCAGACTCGGGTTCCAATAGCTACAAGGAATTCACCAAGGCAACCAAACAAACAAAATCCTGCTGCCCCAGGTGGAGGGCAGATCCACTTAAATAGCCCCCACTCAGGTGCAGCAGATGATGGGGAGAGAGAGCATTCAGGGCTCTGCTGACACCCGCTGGTGGCTATTGGAACTGCAGATGGGGCGAGAACAGCCAGAGCTCTGCTGACACCAGCTGGTGGCTACCGGTACTGCAGATGGGGTAATTGACCCCCAGCCACCAGCCGGGCCTCAACCAAACCCGGGGTTCTAACAGGGGAATGCTGAGGGGCCTGGTGGATGTAGACTTTGAAAAAAGAAAACAGAAATAAGACAAGAAGCAGGACATGAACAGCAAAAGAAAGAAATAGTGTGATCACAAATTAAAGACAGCAGGAGCACTGGGACCCACTTGCTGGAACCACTTGGGTGTCAGCACTCTTTAATACAAATTGTTCAGGCCACTTGTGGGGGTCACTGTTCTTTAATACCAATTGTTGGTGAAGTATCCAAATGTTCAAACCATGGGGGTGCCTCTACTGTTTATTACCAATTGTTAGTGGAGTATCCAATTGCTCTAACCACTTGGGTGTCACTACTCTTTGAACCTGACCTTCAGCATCATTTAGAGAAAAGCCCAAATTAATATATTTTAAGGTGGCTTATTTATTATTCTTTCCCCTACTGGGCTTCAAGTCTGTTCAGGACTAGGATACGGGCGCTGCCATCTTGCCTCAGAAGCACCACATACTGAGGAGAGGGGTGAAATGTACAGGGGGCTGGGTTATAGATGTGTTTTGCACAGACAGATCAGAGCTGGGGTCAGAAAAAGTACAGCAACCCCACTATGCAGAATGGCAAAGTCAGAAGACACTTCCTGTCTGCAGGCAGCCTGAGACTCGGTGGGCCATCATCTTGGACGATAAAAGGCTCAAAAAATGCAATAGGTGCAGGTAGGATGATTTTTAATGTGGCCAATCTGTATGTACGGGGTGGAGGCAACATACAAGATAGGCTCTTTTTCAGGGTGAAGGTCCGGACTATCCACTAGTTTGGGGCACTTAAGGCACTGTTGCAAAAAAAATGTAGTATCCACTGGTTCAGGCCACTTTGGTGTCACTACCCTTTAAAACCATTTGCTCAAACCACATGCATGTCACTACTCTTTAATGCCAGTTGTTCAGGACACTTGGGTGTCACTACTCTTTAATACCAATTGTTCTGGTCATTTGGGGGCCACTTCTCTTTAATACCAATTTTAAGGCCACTTGTGTGTCACTACTGTTTAATATCACTCGCTCAAACCACTTGGGTGTCACTACTCTTTAATACCAAATGTTCAGTCCACGTGGGGATCACTTCTCTTTAATACCAATTGTTAGTTGTTAGTATCAACTTCTTCAGGCCCCTTGGGCATCACTACTCTTGAATATCAGTTGTTAGTGGAGTATCCACTTGATCAGGCCACTTGGCTGACATTGCAGTTTAATATCAAATAATACTGGACCATTACCAGAACACTTGGGCTTCATTGCAGTTTATTATCAAGTAATAGTGATTATACACTCTTGCTCATGTCACTTAAGGGTCACTGCTGTTTAATAACAAGTAAAACTGGAGTATACCCTTGCTCAGGCTACTTAAGGGTTGTTTGAAAACAAGTGTTATTGGTGTATACACTTGCTTAGACCACTTGGCTGTCACTGCAGTTTAATAACACTAGTTAGTGGAATATACACTTGTTCGGGCCACATCAGGCTTTTTAATTGTGTAGCATCCACTGGTTAATAACAAATAGTAATTGAGTGTCCACTAGTTCAGGCAACATCAGGCTCTTTTTTGTTTAATAACAAATAGTAATTAAGTGTTGACCTGCTCAGGCCACTTAAACCTTTAAATTACCTAGAGTTTTTATAGTACTATCTACACTATAAAAGGGTTAAAAAAAATGGTGTGGAGTCCCTCTTCCCTGGGGGACTCAATTTTTGGGGGAATTTTAAGAGTTAAAAACCTCCCGTCCATCCTGGAGCACTTTGTCCCACGCTGATCTTTGGCTTCTGCTCTCCTGTTGCTGCTAGAAGCCTTTTATAGCTGCTGGGTGACAGGTAACAAACGGTTAATTCAAAAAGTTACATAGGTTAAAAACCCCTAGAAATCCCCCCCAAAACTGGTGTGAGGTTTCCCCTACTCAGCATAACCAGCAGGGACCAGCTATGAGGGCTTGTAGAACAGGGCACAGAGGCCAGCCTTGGCTACAAGCCTGCACAGCCTATATGGCTTCAGACTCTTCTACCACCCTGGTCCTTAAGGGGGGTAATGGTGGGGCTCGGGATTAATGGCAAGTCACCAGCTAGCCACAGGTTACTTGCCAGCCCCCTAAGCCTTGTGAACTAGTATAGGAATCTCATAGATCCCTTACCAGTTCACAAAGGGTTAGATGCACAAACACACAAAAAAAGACTTTTTTTGTAACACTCACTTTTGATCTTGTGTCCCACAGCTATCCGGTGACAACTGCCGAGGGTGATCACTGGACAGGGGCTGGGGAGGTAGGGTATCACAGCCCCCTACCCCTCCAATCACCTTCGGCATATGTCAGCTCAGTGGCAGGAGCAGGATGATGTCTCTTTCAGGCCCTCTCCTCACCACAGAAAAGTCTGGGTGGGGGGGATTGGAGGCCCCCCGGTGAAGAGGAGACCCAGCGGGATCGCGCACGGAGGTAAGCAAATGTAAATTTTTTTTACAGTAGATGCCGGCGGTGTCTTAAGCAGGGGGGGGGGGGGCTATTTTGGGCCCTCTCCTGATGCCACTCCCCGGGTTGAAGAGGAGACCTGGCCGAATTGATCGAGGGGGTCAGGTGAGTGTCTTTTTTTGGGCCACTAGTGGGGGGAAGGCAGGTCCGTAAAATTTACGTAGCTGGCAGATAACAGTAGGGGCTGAGATGCCCTTTCTGATTTAGAGGGGGGTGATGTGGAGGGCTCTGCGCTTTTGGCAGAAGTGGAGTGGATTGAAAACAATCTGCTAGATTTTGAAGCACTGTGTGCCTTCTAGTCTTTCAATGTCTCAACTTGGTCTTGCTATTCAGGCAGCGATATTGGGACCTACAAGAACCCCGGTGCCTGCAGGCACCAGAGGAAAAAAAAGGGGGGAGAGGAGGGATGTAAAAACAAGAATAAAAATATAATAATACTAACAATGTTTTTCTGTTTGTTTTGCATGTTCCTGACCATGGACATGGTGAAGATTATTCAATGTCCCACCATCCTCTTTTAGTTTTTGCAGCACCACGGAATACAGTAGCACTCTGTAAATAAACAATAACAATAATAATATTTTTGTTTGTTTGTTCTTTGTCCCTGGTGAATTGTACTTTGTTGCACTGTGTGCCATGTAATCTTGTGCCTCAACTTGTTCTTGTCTCACCATTCGGAAAGCGGTATTGGGGCCTACAAGAATAGGCTGCAAAGCCTAGCACTTGCCAGCACCAGAGGAATGTGTAGCAGGCACAAATCTAACATGTGCTCTCCCTGCAACACCAGCTCCATCACCAACAGCAGCAGCCAGTTCCTGTCCCTTATTTGCTGATTTATTCATTTTTGTGGTCTGTCCCCCACAGTATATCAGCCACCTGTCTCTGGAAGTGGCCTGAAAAGGACAACTATCAGAGGTTTCTTTGTCCCTAGCTTTCCCTCATTATGTGAGTCATCTGTCCATGAAATTGCAATGAAATGTGCAATTAGCTATGGAAATGGACTACTAATGAGAAACAGGATGTATATGTGATTAAAGAAAAAAATCTATTTCATTTTCTGTTATTATTTTGAGTACTTTCCCTATCCCATTTTGTGCAGGGCAGTCATCCAGGTGTTACCTTCCTCCCCCAATTTGGCCTCCGACATCCATAAAAAAATGTATATTTTGAGTTTTTTTTATGCAGTTTTAATTTACTATTTTGTGTATTTATTTATTTTTTTTGTTTTGTGGAATTATTTGGAGCACAAAATGTGTTACCCCACACTTCCACTTTGACCTCTGACACCCGTGTAAAAAATATAATTTTAATTTTTTTATTTATTGTTTTGAGTACTTTCCCCAGCCTATTTTGTACAGGGCAATCGCCCTGTTGTTCCCCTCAATTTGCAGCTCTCTAGCCCTTGCTACCTCCATTTTTACATCCATTTTTGGTTTAAAAAGCCAAAAGTACAGTAAATGCATGCCTTTGATTCTCAGTAGTATAAACATTTTTATATGTCCATGAGACCCCTATACCAGTTCACAAGGCTTAGGGGCTGGCAAGTCACCTGCAGCTAGTGGGGGGCAGAAGGGCCCTGGGCAATTTAGCCTGTGGGGCTTGTACCCTGCAGGGCAGGGGACCAGCAAGGCTGGCCCATGCGCCCTGTCCTACAAGACATGCATAGTTGGTCCCCGGGCTGGTCATGCTGGGTAGGGGGGACCCCACGTCATTTTTTGTTGCTTTTTTAGCCTTAAAATTCCCCCCAAAATGGGGTCCCCCCTGGGAAGTTTTATGCCATTTTTTTTGTGTTTAACCCTTTATAGTGTGGATAGTAGTTGTATTTTATTTGTAAAAGTGCTCTTTTCTGTTTGGGGGTCTCCTGGGCAAGAATGGGGTCTACCGATACTTATTTTTGTTTTTTTATTCAAAAATATTTTATTTTCGTGTTAAGGCGTAAACTCTTCCACAAAAAATAATATATATTTTTCCTGGAAATTACTGCAAAAATCACAGTTAAACATAGCGCAAAATGGTGAAAAATAATTTGTCAACAAAGGGTGATAACATTTCAAGTAGGCTGGCAATGAAATCGGTTAAAAGTCGCTATACAGGTTGGGTATTGTTCTGCTCGTGGGACCTTCGCTTTCAGATTTAGCTTGTTTTTTCTTGTTTGCATATTGATATTTTAGGAAAATGTGTTTTTTATTCTGCTTTTTTATAATTTTTTAGGGAAACCCTGTGCAACCTAAACATTCTTTGAAGGATTACTTCTAAAATAATGAGCCCACTAAAATAGTTTGGGTATGCTTAGAAAGCTTAATGTGTGTACTTTCTGTGAATATATGGTTTGTGAGAGTATTTCAAATGTAAAGGGTTGTTTTGGTAGAAAAATTGCAAGGTGATTTTCAAGTAAAATTACCCTTACGTGCATGGTGTTTGGCAACTCTTCCCTTGACAGTAGCTATGCATGTTGGGAATTGTTATGTTTGGGGGACCTTGCATTTTAAGATTGAACTTGTTTTTTCTATTTTTTTTTTAGAAAATGTGAGTTTGATTCTTCTTTTTTAGAATCAAACTCACATTTGTGGCCACATCAACAAGCCTGGTTCACCTAGAAAGCTTGAGGTGAGTTCTTCCAGAGAATAAATAGTTTGTTGGGCATATTTCAAATGTAAAGAGTTGTTTTTCTTGAAAAACTGCAAGGTGCGCATAGCATAGTTGTATTTTATCCAAAAATCTTCTAAAGCGCTGTTTTAGTTTGGGAGAGTCTCCTGGGCAGGAAAGGGTGTTTACCAATAAATATATAGTGAAGTTGTACCTGGGAGAAACTGGGGTTTTACACGCAATACGATTTAATTGACAAACCTACTTTTTTAATTACAAATTGTAGTGTTTGCAAATATTTCACCCCAAAATATTGCGATATTGAAAATACACTTAGCAAATGACAAACAAGACATTTCATGTTAAAGCCCAGGCTCTGCTGAAAAAACAATGTATAATTTTCCATGGAAATCCCTTCAAAAATCACATTTGAACATGTGTAGCGCAAATGAGCAGATCAGCTGTTGGATAAGGATTTAACACTACAATATTAATGTTGATATTAGAAATTTTGTTAATGGTAAGTTGTGCATGTTTACCATTTTAAATTGATGCAGAAACGGCCGAGATATTGGGGTCTACAGGTTCAGCCAATTACATTCTCTTATCATCCCCTCCCCAATCAGCTCAGCAGAGAAGGACATGATTGCTGGTCCCTACCTCCTTCCATCCCTCTCTCCACCTCCTCCTCCAGATTTACATTGCACAGCACACAGTGTCTTATGCAAGTTCTGGCAATCTTACAGACACTGCCTATTATGCTGATTATTATGCAGCATCACAGATCCAAGGGTCACGCACACTTTTTTCAGAAGCTAAATCATGGACTGAAACTGTAAACCCCGATATTTTGGGCCTTTCTTCTTTAATTTAAAAATGGAAAACAGTTTAGGACAGTGCCAAATGTAGCCCAACGCAATGGTGTAATAATTACCTTGGCTTGCTGTATCACTTTCGCTAAAATGGCCTCCACTTGCATAGGCATGTGATATTTTATCACCCATCACATAAACCCTTTATACATTACAGGTACACCTCCTCACCACCTGCTGGCTATCAATTATACCATCAACTCAAGCTACTTACATCACCCCTCTGAAGAAGCAAATATGTGAAAATTGTCAGGGATTCTTTCTGTATTCATAACCTCCAAGTAGTCAATACTGTGAACTTATACATACCTGCAAAGAATATCTTCTGTACCTACAACCCATATTTAAACAACACTGTGAGCTTACACTTACCTGCAAATACATATATATTTGTAAGCAATATATGTTCTTGTATGCTGTGATGCAACATGCATTAATGAATTAAATGCTGTACTTTTATAATCTTAAAGGTTTACCTCTCAATTTCTACACTTGCTATGGAACCTAAGGCAAATTTAACTGTAAACGTAACCCTCCTTCATATATGTACAAATTGTGTAATATTAAAAATCCATATAAACACATCGGCTAATGGGAGGAGGGGGGTCACTGATACACCTGAACTGAATAAAACTTTCGTCAAGCTTGTGGTTTTCTTCTCCTGGTGGGAATTAAATCCAGGGTTGACAGGTTTCAGTACTTCAGGGATACTTCATTCTATTAAAATAAAGCAACAAGCCTGGCTGGGTGTTTCCTGGTGCAGGGTGTATAAGTGACCCCTCCTCCCACTATCCAACATATTTATATGGATTTTTATGATTGGGCTATTTTATCATGATAGTCTTCCTTTAAAAAGGACTGTGGTTAAATGCTGGGCTTTAACCACAGTCCTTTTTATGGTTTTTGTATCTAAGTTATTTGGTTAGCTGGGCGTACATAGTAGTGGCAGTGCCAAAAAGCAGCAATCCGGGGGTGGTCTCCCAATGAGTTTCTTTTAAGTGTCTTTGTAGTCTTCCTTTAACCCTTTAACCACCAGCCTACCTTGAGATTTTGTCACCCTTTGTTGCCAGACCATTTTGCACTATTTTGCGCTCCCCATGTTCAACTGTGATTTTTGAAAGGATTTCCTGGGATTTCCCAGGAAAGTGATATATTGTTTTTTTCAGCAGAGTCTGGGCTTTAACATGAAATGTCTTGTTTTTAGGTGTATTCTCAATATTTTTGGATGAAATATGTGCAAAGAAAAAAAATACTATTTTTTACAATTTGTAGTGTTTTTTTGTAATTCAAAAATGTAAGTTTGTCAATAAAATCTTATTTTGTGTGAAACCCGAATTTCTCCTGGCTACAGTGGTACCACATATGTATTGGTAGACACCCTTTCCTGCCCAGAAGACTCTCCCAAACTGAAACAACGCTTTAGGAGATTTTCAGATAAAATACAACTATGCTATGCAAAATGCGCACCTTTACATTTGAAATACCCCCAACAAACTATATATTCCCTAGAAGTATACACCTCAGGCTTTCTAGGCGTACCAGGCTTGTTGACATGGGTGCAGTTTTCTGGAAGTAATCCCTCAATGTATTCTTTGGTTGCACAGGGTTTCGCTAAAAAAAGAATAAAAAAGCAGAATCAAAACCGCATTTTCCTAAAAAAAACTATATGCAAACAAGAAAAAAACTGAAAATCTGAAAAAGCAACATGCCCCGAACAGAACAATACCCAGCATGCATAGCTACTGTCAAGGGAAGAGTTGCCAAACACACCAAAGTAAAGCATGTGCGTAACGTTAATTTTAATTTGGCCTTTACATTTGGAATATCCCCCCATAACCCTTATATTCCCTGAAAGTACACATTTTAAGCTTTCTATGCATACCCAGCTTGTTGTAGTGGGCTCATTTTTCTGGGAGTAATCCCTTGAAGAATTCTTAGGTTGCACAGGGTTTCACAAAAAAATGTATAAAAAAGCAGAATAAAAAACACCTTTTCCTAAAATATCAATATGCAAATAAGAAAAGAACAATACCCAACATGCATAGGTACTATTAACCCGTTTAATTGCCAGCCTACTTAAAGTTTTGTCACCCTCTGTTGACAGGTAATTTTTCCCCATTTTACGCCATGTTTAACCATGATTTTTGCCGGAATTTCCAGGAAAAAATATATATATATATTTGCAGCAGAGCTTAGGCTTTAACATGAAATGTCTTGTTTGTAATTTTTCTACTGTTTTTAAATATTTTTGCGTAAAAAACAAAAAAATAAATAAAATAATATTTTTTAGACAATTGTCTCCTTTATTTTAAATAAAACATTTGTTTTATTAACAAAAACCATATTGCATGTGAAAGCCCCATTTCTCCCGATTACAGCGGTACCACATGTGTATCGATAGCCCCCCATTTGTGCCCAGGAGACCCCCCCAAACTGAAAAGAGCACTTTATAACATTTACAAATAAAATACTACTATCCACACTATAAACATAAGGGGTTAATTTGAAAAGAAAGTGACATAGGGTCGCCCCTCCCATTTGTTTGGTAATTTTAAGGGTTAGGGTTAGGCTAACCCTAACCCTTAAAATTAAAAAAAAAACCCTAACCCTTACAATTTTAAGGGTTAGCCTAACCCTAACCCTTAAAATTCCCACAAAAAATGATGTCCCCCCCTGGGAGGGGTTACCCTATGTCATAACCAGCCCAGGACCAGCTATGGGGGCTTGTAGGAACAGAGTGGAGGGGCCAGCTCTGGTGGCTCCCCCACCCTGCAGCCTACAAGCCCACATAGCCTATGTGGGCCCGGACTCTTCTGCCCCCCCCCCGGGCTTTGGGGAGGCAGGTAATAGGGGTTACGGGGGTTAATAGCAAGTCACCTGCGGCTACTGCAGGTGACTTGCCAGCCCCCAGCCTTGTGAACTGGTACAGGGGTCTCATGGATCCCTTACCAGTTCACAAAGGGTTAAGAGTAAAATAAAACACACAAACACAGAGTACAAATTATTTTATTAAAAAAAAAAATTTTTTTTTCTTTACTCACCTCCTATCGTCAGCTCCTCTGTCCCTCGCTGATCTGATGACAGATGCCGCTGATCGGCAGCCAGAGGAGGGGGGAGACTCTCCTTATCAGGCCACCGATCACCGGCATCTGACAGCTGAGAGGCCTGGAGTGGTCATGACGCCGGCCAAAAGGGGCGGGGCTTCACGGCAAGATGGCGGCGCCTGTCGGAGGAAGAGGGGAGAGAGCCTGAAGATAGAGAGCCCGGGGGGGGGGGATCGGAGGCCCCCTGGGTGAAGAGGAGGGCCGGCGAGATCGAGCGCACATGGAGGTGAGTAAATGTAATTTTTTTTTTTTTTTACAAGAAAAGGCAGCGACCGCATAAATGGGGGGGGCGCCCTACTCCGGGCTCTCCCCTTCCTCGATGGGGGATCAGAGTCCCCCAGGGTGAAGAGGAGACCCGGCTGGTTTTAATGAGGGGTCAGGTAAGTGTTTTTTTTTTTACATTATTCAGGCGCTAGCAGGGGGCAAAGCCAGGCCCGTAAATTTTACATGGCTGGCTTTTAACGGTTGTAAATGCAGCCACGTAAAATTTACGTGGCTGGCGTTTAAAGGGTTAATGCTGGATTCTCAGCAAGTGATAACTATTTTGGGCCTTTAGTGCAGTCAAGGCCTTATTTAAAGTGGACCAACACCGAGAGGTGATCGGCCCGGAAATCTATAAGATTCCCGGGCCGATCACCTCCCACCCCGCGGGACATCCGAGATCGGGATGTCCCGCGGGGTGAAATCCCCCCAAATCACCTACCTTATCTTCCGCCGCGGCCGCCTCCCTCGCGCCCCTCTAGGCGTGTGCGCCCCCGCGCCGGCCGTCTGTGAATGGCCGGCACGGGCGCGTGCGCCGAAAGTGACGCGAGGGAGGTGGCGGCGGCGGAAGCCGCTTGGACGTTCCTGTTCCCCGCCTGGACGTTGGCGGGGATTGGACCGGGCAGTCACGTGGGAGTGGGGAGAGGTGAGTTTATTGGGGTTTCTGGGGGTTTCACACAGCGGGGCACCCCGATAAGTGACCAGGAGGAATTAGTACCATTAATATTATTATTTTACAATTGCTTAAAGTGGACCAAAACCCAGGATAGTCAAGGTGTTGGTCCACTTTAAGCAATTGTAAAATAATAATATTAATGGTACTAATTCCTCCTGGTCACTTATTTAAAAAATTGTTACATAAAGATACATTGTATAGCTGTAGAGAAGTACTATCTGCTGCTCATCTGTTCTCACTTTTATTCACAAACCTCCGATTCCTTGCTCCTAATGTCAAGCCAGTGACCCTTCAAAGAAACTGTGGACATGAACTTAAGCCACGGTGAGGAAGGCTTCATGCTGCACACCCAGAATATAGATCTGAATGAAATTGTAGTCTGGGAGGTAAATAAGTACACATTGATTTTTTTTATTTGATTAGACATGCTCACATAATTAACAACAAAATATATATTTTTTGTAAATATACATTTGAAATACATTGTTAAAATAAGGAGATTTTACATTTATATCAGGACCATATCAATGCAATTAAAAAAAGACAGCATGCACTGATTTGTACTTGAAGATGGACTTTATATCTGCTTTTTTGGGGTCAGCATGAAGTGCATCTTACTGGGATGGACTGTCTTCATGTTCTCTTTTTCATTCTAAGCAAATAGCACACAATAATAGCACATCTGACAAAATAGACAGGAAACCCAGCATGATATATCAGACTAAAACAACGCTCATTAACTAAAGAGCTTGCCATATACCTAACACTTTTCATTCTGAAAGCTTGCTTCTCAGTATGATAAAAGTCAAGAAATGTAAGTGTGTTCTATGATTATACTACACCAAATAAATTCATGTGTAACATATACTTCAAAAAGTATTTTCGGTAAATATTTTCATTTTTTTAGGTTTAGATAGCTAGAAGAGTGAAAGTTTATATATAAATTATAAAGTCTTAATTCGCTTTTGCCAAAGTGAAAATACATGGGTGCTGCCTAAAACCAAAGTAGTGGGCAATGCCTAGTTTTGTGCTGGTCAACACACTTAAGATGCAAGAAGTAGAGATGAGCGAATCGATTCTGACAAACCCGGATTCGTTACGAATTTCAGGAAATATTCGTTTTGTTACGATTCTGAATATCACCTCGATTCGATCGCTCGAATCGCTTCCTTAAAACTCCATTTACTGCTATACAGCCCATCTAAAATGGTGGATCCACATGTCAGGGCATGTCCCATGGGGCAAGAAATCCTGGGTAGGTGTCACATGCTACCTATCAGCAGACAGGCTTACCGATGATGTCACAGCCCCATATAAGCGGTGGCCATCTCGCCGAAGCTCATTCTGACACTGTGTTGCGGCCAGAGCAGATCAGGCAGGGAGAGAGCGAGGGACAGATAGGCAGACAGATAGATAGATAAATAGATAGATAGATAGATAGATAGAGCGAGGGAGAGATAGATAGATAGATAGATAGATAGATAGATAGATAGATAGAAGAAGCAAGGGACAGATAGAGAAGGAGAGAGCCTGTGACAGAGACAGATAAAGACAGGGACAGTTGAAATTGTTTGCTTTAGCTTCAAAGCATATTTAGTGTTAATAAAACACCTTTCCTGGTGTCATTCTTTAAAAAGCGTGCTAGCATTAATATTTCAAGACTACCTATATAATAGCTGGTTGCATTTTGTAATCAATGTCACTTTACCACTATAAAAGGAGCCAACCTCTGTGTGTGAGGAGGGGGCATCCCAATCACTAGCATTAATATTTCAAGACTACCTGTCTACTAACTGGTTGCATTTTGTAAGCAAAGTCACTTTTCCACTATCAAAGGAGCCAACCTCTGTATGTGAGGAGGGGGCATCCCAAAAACTAGCATAAATATTTCAAGAGTACCTGTCTATTAACTGGTTGCATTTTGTAATCAACGTCACTTTACCACAATCAAAGGAGTCAACCTCTGTATGTGAGGAGGGGGCATCCCAAACACTAGCATAAATATTTTAAGACTACCTGTCTACTAACTGGTTGCATTTTGTAAGCAAAGTCACTTTTCCACTATCAAAGGAGCCAACCTCTGTATGTGAGGAGGGGGCATCCCAAACACTAGCATAAATATTTCAAGACTACTTGTCTACTAACTGGTTGCATTTTGTAATCAACGTCACTTTACCACTATAAAAGGAGCCAACCTCTGTATGTGAAGAGGGGACATCCCAAACACTAGTATAAATATTTCAAGAGTACCTGTCTACTAACTGGTTGCATTTTGTAATTAACATCACTTTTCCACTATAAAAGCAGCCAACCTCTGTATGTGAGGAGGGGGCACCCCAAACACTAGCATAAATATTGCAAGACTACCTGTCTACTAATTGGTTGCATTTTGTAAGCAAAGTCACTTTTCCACTATCAAAGGAGCCAACCTCTGTATGTGAGGAGGGGCATCCCAAACACTAGCATAAATATTTCAAGACTACATGTCTATTAACTGCTTGCATTTTGTAATCAACGTCACTTTACCACAGTAAAAGGAGCCAACCTCTGTATGTGAGGAGGGGGCATCCCAAACACTAGCATCAATATTTCAAGACTACCTGTCTATTAACTGGTTGCATTTTGTAAGCAAAATCACTTTTCCACTATCAAAGGAGCCAACCTCTGTATGTGAGGAGGGGGCATCCCAAACACTAGCACAAATATTTCAAGACTACCTGTCTACTAGCTGGTTGCATTTTGTAATCAACGCCACTTTACCACAATCAAAGGAGCCAACCTCTGTATGTGAGGAGGGGGCATCCCAAACACTAGCATAAATATTTCAAGACTACCTGTCTACTAACTGGTTGCATTTTGTAATCAACATCACTTTACCACTATAAAAGGAGACAATCTCTGTATGTGATGAGGGGGCATCCCAAACACTAGCACAAATATTTCAAGACTACCTGTCTACTAAGTGGTTGCATTTTGAAATCAACGTCACTTTACCACAATCAAAGGAGCCAACCTCTGTATGTGAGGAGGGCGCATCCCAAACACTAGCATAAATATTTCAAGAGTACCTGTCTACTTACTGGTTGCACTTTGTAATCAACGTTACTTTTCCACTATCAAAGGAGCCAACCTCTGTATGTGAGGAGGGGGCATCCCAAACACTAGCATAAATATTTCAAGACTACCTGTCTATTAACTGGTTGCATTTTGTAAGCAAAATCACTTTTCCACTATCAAAGGAGCCAACCTCTGTATGTGATGAGGGGGCATCCCAAACACTAGCACAAATATTTCAAGACTACCTGTCTACTAGCTGGTTGCATTTTGTAATCTACGCCAATTTACCACAATCAAAGGAGCCAACCTCTGTATGTGAGGAGGGGGCATCCCAAACACTAGCATAAATATTTAAAGAGTACCTGTCTACTAATTGGTTGCATTTTGTAAGCAAAGCCACTTTTCAACTATCAAAGGAGCCAATCTCTGTATGTGAGGAGGGGGCATCCCAAACACTAGCATAAATATTTCAAGACTACCTGTCTATTAACTGGTTGCATTTGGTAATCAACGTCACTTTACCACTATAAAAGGAGCCAACCTCTGTATGTGAAGAGGGGCATCTCAAACACTAGCATAAATATTTCAAGACTACCTGTCTACTAAGTGGTTGCATTTTGAAATCAACGTCACTTTTCCACAATCAAAGGAGCCAACCTCTGTATGTGAGGAGGGGGCATCCCAAACACTAGCATAAATATTTCAAGAGTACCTGTCTACTAACTGGTTGCGTTTTGTAATCAACGTCACTTTACCACAATCAAAGGAGCCAACCTCTGTATGTGATGAGGGGGCATCCCAAACACTAGCACAAATATTTCAAGACTACCTGTCTACTAGCTGGTTGCATTTTGTAATCTACGCCACTTTACCACAATCAAAGGAGCCAACCTCTGTATGTGAGGAGGGGGCATCCCAAACACTAGCATAAATATTTAAAGAGTACCTGTCTACTAATTGGTTGCATTTTGTAAGCAAAGCCACTTTTCAACTATCAAAGGAGCCAACCTCTTTATGTGAGGAGGGGGCATCCCAAACACTAGCATAAATATTTCAAGACTACCTGTCTATTAACTGGTTGCATTTTGTAATCAACGTCACTTTACCACTATAAAAGGAGCCAACCTCTGTATGTGAAGAGGGGCATCTCAAACACTAGCATAAATATTTCAAGACTACCTGTCTACTAAGTGGTTGCATTTTGAAATCAACGTCACTTTTCCACAATCAAAGGAGCCAACCTCTGTATGTGAGGAGGGGGCATCCCAAACACTAGCATAAATATTTCAAGAGTACCTGTCTACTAACTGGTTGCATTTTGTAATCAACATTACTTTTCCACTATCAAAGGAGCCAACCTCTGTATGTGAGGAGGGGGCATCCCAAACACTAGCATAAATATTTCAAGAGTACCTGTCTACTAACTGGTTGCATTTTGTAATCAACGTCACTTTACCACAATCAAAGGAGCCAACCTCTGTATGTGAGGAGGGGGCATCCCAAACACTAGCATAAATATTTCAAGAGTACCTGTCTACTAATTGGTTGCATTTTGTAAGCAAAGTCACTTTTCCACTATCAAAGGAGCCAACCTCTGTATGTGAGGAGGGGGCATCCCAAGCACTAGCATAAATATTTCAAGACTACCTGTCTATTAATTGCTTGCATTTTGTAATCAACGTCACTTTACCACAATCAAAGGAGCCAACCTCTGTATGTGAGGAGGGGGCATCCCAAACACTAGCATAAATATTTCAAGACTACCTGTCTATTAACTGCTTGCATTTTGGAAGCAAAGTCACATTTCCACAATCAAAGGAGCCAACCTTTGTATGTGAGGAGGGGGCATCCCAAACACTAGCATAAATATTTAAAGAGTACCTGTCTACTAACTGGTTGTATTTTCTAAGCAAGGTTACTTTTTCACTATCAAAGGAGCCAACCTCTGTATGTGAGGAGGGGCATCCCAAACACTAGCATAAATATTTCAAGAGTACCTGTCTACTAACTGGTTGCATTTTGAAATCAACGTCACTTTACCACAATCAAAGGTGCCAACCTCTGTATGTGAGGAGGGGGCATCCCAAACACTGATAAGATTAGTAGTTGGTAATTGGCACACCAAAAAAGATGCTCAGATAGGGTTTGCAGAGATCCGGGGCGTCTCACCACATAAACAACCCCCTAAAAGATTTTGGATCTAAAGCACACCACATACACCAGATTAGTTTGCAAATAAAACTGTATTTAGGTAACAAGCCGTACAACAATCATATAAATGTCTCTGATGGTTAAACCCAAGCTCAAAAAGGATACAGAAAAGTAATTCAATGTGTATGTCACACCAGTTGTCATCAGTAGCGTTTTGACCACCTCAGTACAGGGAAATATAGAGAGATTAATACTAGCATCTGTAATAGTGGAAAGAGAGGCTGCTATGCTAGGTAACCATGCATTACCATAAACGTCTATGAGGTGGTACAGGCACGATCCTGATGATTGATGTGGAGGGCTGGCTGTCTGATCAGTCAAGGAAAAAATATGCAATACAATCAATAGGCTCTACAATGTAGTTTTTCTGGTCAGACAACATACAATAAGCCCTGCATCATACCAGAATGAGGCCAGAAGTAAAGTGTACACATGCATATGTGTTAGAATCATTATACCAACAAAGATCATACAGAAAAGAATGGAGAATATTACCAAGTGGCTGTAGTATATGATCGCAAGTTACATGCCTATGTTTCAGAGCCCACGGCCCCTTTGTCAAGGCTTGCAATGTTGCAGATACCTGTCAGGCGCTTCTTATCCTGTCTCCCCTGCCTGGCCAGTGTGGCGTTTCTGGGCGCGCTCGTAGAGCGCAGCCTGTAACGCCACTTCCGGTTCCGGGGTCCCGGTTGACGTCACACCCGGCGTCAGCTGGCCAGTAGGAACACTGCCAGCCAGCGGCGGATGCGGCGCCAGCGCTCGGGCCGCCGTTTTTGGTTGATGCGCATCGCTGAAGCGTAACTATGGTAACGTATGCAAGTAAATAAACAAGTAACAAGACAGCACAAAAAGACAGTGATGACACTAGGGGGGTTTCTTTTCATCACAGCAGGGGAGCGGATACACTTTAGAATGCTTCATAGATCTTGCACTATAATCGATCTAAAATCATAATAAAGAGATACTTAATTAAAAATTTTGAAAAAATAAAGAATAAAAACAGCGGTCATTGCTGTTCACAAACCCTAAGATTACATTGTTTCATAAGTGGACAAAAGAATTGATGGAATTGGTGAGAAGTATAGCACAGGCATGCCTGTGTGAATGGAGCTGTAAGTGGAGAAGCAGCAATGAGAGGTCATAGCGGGTAGGAAATAATGTATTGATGGTGATCCTAATGAGGGATGCCCCTGTGGGAATAGCATATGAAATAAATAAATGGTAGCATAGAGTTGATATTAGGTGATATCATTGGTGTCTGGTATCAGAAAAGAGGGATGCCCCATGTAGGGGAGGGATGTGAATGTTACCAACACTGGATTACCCACTGGGTTTAAGCAGTGTTTATGTAGTACACGGAGGCCATGTAAGGTAGTTATGGGATAACAATGTACAAAACCCAGACCCTTATTAAGTACCTCAAGTTCAATGGGTGTCAGGTTTCTTGCAGATAAGTTCACCACTAGACTTTCTGACTGGTCTGGCTGCGCGTGATCATTTGGCTGGCGGATTCTCCTGCCCCTCCTCGTCCTCTTCTTTCTCGGTGTCTGTAGGTTTGGGTAGGTTCTAAAAAACGCTGGCGTGTTGGGTCTGAACTACTGCTGGAGTCGCTATCAACTGTCTGTGGTTTATTGGTGTTGTATCTGCGTGCTCTACAGGCCTCTCACCAGGTATAGACCTGGACTTGTATGTCGCGACGGAATTTGTTAAGTTTAAAATTGAATATGCCAGACCTACTAATCATCATACTCACCAGAAGTTATTTCCGCTACGAAAAACACATATTACCTGCAGCTCCAAGGCATGGCCATGGGTTCGAATGTGGCACCGGCCTACGCCAACCTATTTATGGACTGCTTCAAGCGACACCATGTATACACTGATCACCTGTATGCTAGTTATGTACTGTTCTGGGCCCGGTACATAGATGACGTTTTCTTTCTATGGCAAGGCCCAAAAGAATCCCTCCTACAATTTGTTGATCGTTTAAACACGGCTGAACCTACTATTTCATTCACCCTGGAACACAGTGACACCCAAGTCCATTTCCTAGACGTCTTAATCTCAATTAAGGAGCATAAGATCCACACCGATCTATATAGAAACACCTTTCTGAGATACGACAGTTTTCACCCGACTAACATGAAAATGGGGCTTCCCTACAGCCAGTTTATCAGGCTAAGACGGATAATCTCAGATGACCAGACCTTCATAGATAAGGCCAATAGTCTCCTTAACGACTTTGTAGATTGGGGCTACCCTCGTGACATCCTAGAAGCAGCCAAACTGAAGGCACAACCCAGGGAATCACTATTATCCTACAAACCCAAAAAGACCAATAACCATATCTCTGCAATCTTGACCTATTCACGTATGACACCACAGGTAGAACGTATCATTAGGGCCCATTGGCATATCTTGATGGGAGACGAACGTCTACAATCCACCTTTAGTTCCCCTCCCATGTTTATGAGGAAACGCCCCAAAAACCTGAGGGATAGTTTGATCCAAGCAGAGACCAAAAGTACAAATAATTCTGATACACCACGAACATGGCTCAGTTCCTTACCTTCCATCAAAGGGATGTTCCCATGTGGTAACTGTGCCCAATGCGGATTCGTATCCAAGAGCAACCAATTCACACATCCACTAACAGGATCTAAATTCAATATCAGATCTTTTTTCAATTGTAACTCAGATCATGTGGTCTACCTGATTAAATGCCCATGTGGGCTTGGCTATGTGGGCAAGACCACTCGACCTTTGCATATATTAAAACACAGAGCAAAAGTGTAGTTTACTTAAAAGGTTTTCTACTGAAATGGCACTGGCCCTTTAATTAGTCCTTAATTGTATGATATTGATACTCAAAGTCCTATATATCCATGCAGGGTGATATTACTAGTCCTGCTCGCAGGGGTATGATGTGGCAGAGGTTCTTCAAATTTCACCAACTTATACCATCACCACAGTGCCCTTCACCTGTGCTAGGTACTCTTACCAGCTAGCAGGTATTATGCCGCATTATATTTTAACTCCTCTGAAGTCCTTCCTCTGTATGGATAATCCGGTTACTTGGTAACAGAAGCTGGTTGCATGGGAATTTCAGCTCAACCAAAAGATGATGGTATAAGGACAAAAAGAGGGAAAGAATCTAGTGTAATCCCGCTTTTTTAATTTAAAAATTATGAAATACAGCTTTAAAAATGCGCACTCACATTTAAAATATTCACAAATCGCTTGTAAAAGTAGGCGAGGCTCTCACCCTTTCCTGTCACCACGGCCGTTGGTGCTATTATCAAGGAATCGAGTGGGCTATCACATTTGCTCCTCAGTGGGTATAGTTGGTTTGCAAACCAACTATACCCACTGAGGAGCAAATGTGATAGCCCACTCGATTCCTTGATAATAGCACCAACGGCCGTTTGCAAACCAACTATACCCACTGAGGAGCAAATGTGATAGCCCACTCGATTCCTTGATAATAGCACCAACGGCCGTGGTGACAGGAAAGGGTGAGAGCCTCGCCTACTTTTACAAGCGATTTGTGAATATTTTAAATGTGAGTGCGCATTTTTAAAGCTGTATTTCATAATTTTTAAATTAAAAAAGCGGGATTACACTAGATTCTTTCCCTCTTTTTGTCCTTATACCATCATCTTTTGGTTGAGCTGAAATTCCCATGCAACCAGCTTCTGTTACCAAGTAACCGGATTATCCATACAGAGGAAGGACTTCAGAGGAGTTAAAATATAATGCGGCATAATACCTGCTAGCTGGTAAGAGTACCTAGCACAGGTGAAGGGCACTGTGGTGATGGTATAAGTTGGTGAAATTTGAAGAACCTCTGCCACATCATACCCCTGCGAGCAGGACTAGTAATATCACCCTGCATGGATATATAGGACTTTGAGTATCAATATCATACAATTAAGGACTAATTAAAGGGCCAGTGCCATTTCAGTAGAAAACCTTTTAAGTAAACTACAGTTTTGCTCTGTGTTTTAATATATGCAAATGTTCTGTACTCCATATTTGGGATAGGAGGATTTAACACGTGGAGCAGCCCTAACTAATATTTGTTAAGTTGATAGTTGTGAAAAATACTTTGAAGCGCGGGTCTTTACTATAGATTCTTAAAGACCACTCGACCACTTCGCACATGCATTAGCGAATATCGGAGCGCAATACGCAGATCTGATCTTGAATAACCCCTCACCCGCCACTTCATTGATGCAGGGCATCAAATTTCTCAGTTACGCTTCCAAAAGGAAACTTCCCCCAGTCTTGCATTTACCCTGACACATGGACAACCCCTGGAACCATCAGAAAGGCACATCTTATTCTCTCTCATCCATGGACACCTTATATCGTCATTGGTCCACTAAGGTAAATGCATAATTTTTCCCACTACGTCACTAGATGGACTTAGAATATTTACATTGTTATCCCATAACTACCTTACATGGCCTCCGTGTACTACATAAACACTGCTTAAACCCAGTGGGTAATCCAGTGTTGGTAACATTCACATCCCTCCCCTACATGGGGCATCCCTCTTTTCTGATACCAGACACCAATGATGTCACATATAATATCAACTCTATACTACCATTTATTTATTCCATAGGCTATTCCCACAGGGGTATCCCTCATTAGGATGACTAGGGATGAGCAAATCGATCCGGACGAACCCGAATTTGTTCCGAATTTCAGGAAAAATTCGATTCTGAACGAATCCGAATTTCCCCGCGATTCAATCGATCGAAGTTTTCCTTTAAACTCCAGGCATTCTAAAATGGTGGAAGCACATGTCCGGACATGTTCCCTGGGGCAAGGTATCATGGGAAAGTCACATGCAGCCAATCAGCAGCCAGGAAGCCTGGTGACGTCACTGTGCTATATAAACTGTGGCCATCTTCCTTGTGCGCAGTTCAGTGTTCTATTGCGGCCAGAGCACAGCTTGTTACACACAGGGACAGAGTTAGATAGCGGTAGGGAGAGTCAGAGAGACCGACAGAGAGGCAGAAAGAGAGGTAGACAGAGGAAAGATAGTGAAAGATAGGGAAAAAACGGAATGATCCAGGCAGGGGCAGCATTGAAGTGACAGGGATTTTTTTTTTTTATTTTCATTAGCCAGATCATTTTTCAATTCAATTTCAGTTCTTTGTGCTGTAAACCTGCCTTGCCACTGTGCGTCCCATCTATGCATTGGCATATTTAACCCTATCTGTTACACACAAGCATTTCTCATAACTGGATTAGTTTTAATTTAGTTTTAATCTTTTTTTGTCTGCTTTAAATACACCAGCCCACATGGACATCCCAAACCAGCACATGTCACCCTATCTGTTATACTAAATAAGCGTTGTTCAGCCTCATTTTAATTAAGCTATTGCATTTTGAATTGTTTTTTGTCTGGTTTAAATACACCAGCCCGCATGGGCATCCCAAACCAGCACATGTCACCCTATCTGTTATACTAAATAAGCGTTGTTTATCCTCAGCTTAATCAAGCTATTGCATTTTGAATTGGTTTTTGTCCTGCTGGCAAAACACTAGGCCGCAGGGTATCACAAACCTGCACGTAGCACCCTACCTGTTATACTAAATACGCTTGTTCATCCTCAGCTTAATCAAGCTAACGCATTTTTAATTGTTTTTTGTCCTGCTGCCAAACACTAGGCTGCAGGGTATCCCAAACCTGCACGTAGCACCCTATCTGTTATACTAAATAAGCTTGTTCATCCTCAGCTTAATCAAGCTATTGCATTTTGAATTGTTTTTTGTCCTGCTGTCAAAAAAACACCAGGCAGCAGGGTATCCCAAACCTGCATGTAGCACCCTATCTGTTATACTAAATACGCTTGTTCATCCTCAGCTTAATCACGCTATTGCATTTTGAATTGGTTTTTGTCCTGCTGCCAAAACACTAGGCCGCAGGGTATCCCAAACCTGCACGTAGCATCCTATCTGTTATACTAAATACCCTTATTCATCCTCAGCTTATTTAAGCTATTGCATTTTGAATTGTTTTTATCCTGCTGTCAAAACACTAGGCCGCAGGGTATCCCAAACCTACACGTAGCACCCTATCTGTTATACTAAATATGCTTGTTCATTCTCAGCTTAATCAAGCTATTGCATTTTGAATTGGTTTTTGGTCTGCTGCCAAAAGACTAGGCCGCAGGGTATCCCAAACCTGCACGTAGCACCCTATCTGTTATACTAAATACGCTTGTTCATCCTCAGCTTAATTAAGCTATTGCATTTTGAATTGGTTTTTGTCCTGCTGTCAAAACACTAGGCCGCAGGGTATCCCAAACCTACACGTAGCACCCTATCTGTTATACTAAATAAGCGTTGTTCAGCCTCATTTTAATTAAGCTATTGCATTTTGAATTGTTTTTTGTCTGGTTAAAATACACCAGCCCACATGGGCATCCCAAACCAGCACATGTCACCCTATCTGTTATACTAAATAAGCGTTGTTCATCCTCAGCTTAATCAAGCTATTGCATTTTGAATTGTTTTTGTCCTGCTTTTAAAAAAAACACCAGGCCGCAGGGTATCCCAAACCTGCACGTAGCACCCTATCTGTTATACTAAATACGCTTGTTCATCCTCAGCTTAATCAAGCTATTGCATTTTGAATTGGTTTTTGTCCTGCTGCCAAAACACTAGGCCGCAGGGTATTCCAAAAACTACACATAGCACCCTATCTGTTATACTAAATAAGCGTTGTTCAGCCTCATTTTAATTAAGCTATTGCATTTTTAATTGGCTTTTGTCTGGTTTAAATACACCAGCCCACATGGGCATCCCAAACCAGCACATGTCAGCCTATCTGTTATACTAAATAAGCGTTGTTCAGCCTCATTTTAATTAAGCTATTGCATTTTGAATTGGTATTTTTCTGGTTTAAATACACCAGCCCACATGGGCATCCCAAACCAGCACATGTCACCCTATCTGTTATACTAAATAAGCATTGTTCATCCTCAGCTTAATCAAGCTATTGCATTTTGAATTGTTTTTTGTCCTGCTGTCAAAACACCAGGTCACAGGGTTTCTCAAACAAGCACGTTGCACCCTATCTGTTATACTAAATAAGCATCTTCAGCCTCATTTTAATCAAGCTATTGCATTTTGATTTGTTTTTTGTCCTGCTTTTAAAAAAAACACCAGGCCGCAGGGTATCCCAAACCTGCACGTAGCACCCTATCTGTTATACTAAATATGCTTGTTCATCCTCAGCTTAATCAAGCTATCGCATTTTGAATTGTTTTTTGTCCTGCTTTAAAAAAAAACACCAGGCCGCAGGGTATCCCAAACCTGCACCTAGCACCCTATCTATTATACTAAATACACTTGTTCATCCTCAGCTTAATCAAGCTATCACATTTTGACTTGGTTTTTGGTCTGCTGCCAAAACACTAGGCCGCAGGGTATCCCAAACCTGCACGTAGAACGCTATCTGTTATACTAAATACGCTTGTTCGTCCTCAGCTTAATAAAGCTATTGCATTTTGAATTGGTTTTTGTCCTGCTGTCAAAACACTAGGCCGCAGGGTATCCCATATTGCCAATTTTCATAGTATCTGGTGCAGAGAAGCAGTTCCTCACTTTATTTAGCTTCTGCTTTTTAAAGTAAACACATTTTTTAAAGTACCTATTGCGCATTTCAAATACATAAAAATGTCAGGCAGACAAGTGTCAGGATGTTCAAAGAGGAGTGGCAGAGGCCAAGATTTAGCAGGCAGAGGTCGCAGCAGACTAGGGGCGAGTGGCAGCAGGAGTCACGGTGAGAGACCTGGTCTGCCTGTATCTGCTAGCGGTCGTGTCTCCACCAGTAACACATCTGCCGTGGTAGATTGGTTAACACGGTCATCCACATCATCACAAGTTACATCTGAGACCCCCAGTCTAGGGTCGGTAGGTTCCTCTGACACAACCCTGAGTTGGCATGTCCCGAGAGCAATCCCTGTCCTCACATTGCCTCTGTCCTACGCTGTTCCCTCCCCCAGCGACGTATCCTATGCTTTGGGTTCAGCTCCACTCTTTAGTGAGGAGGACGATCAGATAGAGGACAGTCAGCAGCTACTGCCCAGCCAAGAAATGGAGGTGGCTTCTTTAGCTAAGCAGGCAAATAGTGATGTGGAGAGTGTCGTGGGTGTTGCGAGCATTCCAGCTCCTGCGCCAGACACTGTTGAGGCAACCAAGAACAGTCCTGCCCGAGAACAGTCCAGTCCTGGAAAAGCTGTCCTGCCCGGCCAGTAGCGTGCCATCTGAGCTGGTGTTTAGTGTGGCAGGGGCCATAGTTACGGCGAGGAGAACTCGTCTGTCAACTAAAAATGTGGAGAGACTCACCTTTGTCAAAATGAATCAGGGATGGATCAGCCAGGATTTCCACCCACCAATGGCTGATGCATGCAACTAGATTCAGCATGGTGCCACGTTTTACACTTTCCAAATGGTACAAAACATATTTATGTCTTTAGGCCAATTATTGGGCTCCTGCTGATGCCAACTTCAGGGTGTGCCTTTCAGCCAATTTTTGGCCTCCTGCTGATGCCAACTTCAGGGTGTGCCTTTCAGCCAATTTTGGCCTCCTGCTGATGCCAACTTCAGGGTGTGCCTTTCAGCCAATTTTTGGCCTCCTGCTGCTGCTGCCAACTCCAGGGTGTCTTTCAAGCAATGTTTGGGCTCCTGCTTCTGCTGCTGCCAACTCCGGGGTGTGCCTTCCAGCTAATGTTTGTGCTCCTGCTGCTGCCAACTTCAGGGTGTGATTCATCCAATTTTTGGCCTCCTGCTGCCAACTCCAGTGTCCCTTTCAAGCTATGTTTGGGCTCCTGCTGCTTGCAACTCCAGGGCTCGATTCATCCAATTTTTGGGCTCCTGCAGCCAATTCCAGTGTCTCTTTCAAGCAATGTTTGTGCTCCTGCTGCTGCTTGCAACTCCAGGGTGTGATTCATCCAATATTTGGCCTCCTGCAGCCAACTCCAGTTTCTCTTTAAAGTAATGTTTGGGCTCCTGCTGCTGCTTGCAACTCCAGGGTGTGATTCATCCAATTTTTGGGCTCCTGCAGCCAACTCCAGTGTCTCTTTCAAGCTATGTTTGGGCTCCTGTTGCTGCTGCTTGCAACTCCAGGGTGTGATACATCCAATTTTTGGGCTCCTGCAGCCAACTCCAATGTCTCTTTCACGCAATGTTTGGGCTCCTGCTGCTGCTGCTTGCAACTCCAGGGTGTGATTCATCCAATTTTTGGCCTGCAGCCAACTCCAATGTCTCTTTCACGCAATGTTTGGGCTCCTGCTGCTGCTTGCAACTCCAGGGTGTGATTCATCCAATTTTTGACCTCCTGCAGCCAACTCCAGTGTCTCTTTCAAGCTATGTTTGGGCTCCTGCTGCTGCTGCTGCTGCTGCTGCTTGCAACTCCAGGGTGTGATTCATCCAATTTTTGGGCTCCTGAAGCCAACTCCAGTGTCTCTTTAAAGCAATGTTTGGGCTCCTGCAGCTGCTGCTGCTTGCAACTCCAAGGTGTGATTCAGCTAATTTTTGGGCTCCTGCTGCTTCCAGCTCCAGGGTGTGTTTTTCAGGCACTATAGGGGCCCCTCATAGTGATGCCACTTCTACTCTCTGCAATTGTGCCGTTCTGCGTTTCTATTAGCGATGCCTCCGATCTGCATGTGATAATTATTTACAGTATTATTTCACTAACCCAGCACGCATCCTATGCGTGATACAGCAAGGCAGAATGGTTTACAACCCTATTGAGGCTCTAGGAGGCTCAGAAATAGCCATTTTTAATAGCGATTTGTCGCAAATAAATTCGGGTCGAAACGATTTTAGTCAGAAAATTTGGCGAATCAGTCGAATCGAATTTTTCAAAAGTTCGCTCATCTCTAAGGATGACCATCAATACATTATTTCCTACCCGCTATGACCTCTCATTGCTGCCTCTCCACTTACAGCTCCATTCACACAGGCATGCCTGTGCTATACTTCTCACCAATTCCATCACTTCTTTTGTCCAATATGAACAATGTATCCTTAGGGTTTGTGAACAGCAATGACCGCTGTTTTTATTCTTAATTTTTTCTTAATTTTTAATTAAGTATCTCTTTATTATGATTTTAGATCGATTATGGTGCAAGATCTATGAAGCATTCTAAAGTGTATCCGCTCCCCTGCTGTGATGAAAAGAAACCCCCCCAGTGTCATCACTGTCTTTTTGTGCTGTCTTGTTACTTGTTAATTTACTTTCATACGTTACCATAGCTACGCTCCAGCGATGCGCATCAACCGGAAACCGCGGCCCGAGCGCTGGCGCCGCTTACGCCATTGCCTGGCAGTGTTCGCACTGGCCAGCCGACCCCAGATGTGGCGTCAGCCAGGACCCCGGAACCGGAAGTGACGTTACGGGCTGCGCTCTACGAGGGGGGACAGAATAAGATGCGCCTGACAGGTATCTGCAATATTTCAAGCCTTGACAAAGGGGCCGTGGGCTCTGAAATGTAGGCATGTAACTTGCGATCATATGCTACAGCCACTTGGTAATATTCTCCATTCTTTTCTGTATGATCTTTGTTGGTATCATGATTCTAACATATGCATGTGTACACTGTATTTCTGGCCTCACTCTGGTATGATGCAGGGCTTATTGTATGTTGTCTGACCAGAAAAACTACATTGTAGAGCCTATTGATTGTATTGCATGTTTTTTCCTTGACTAATCAGACAGCCTGCCCTCGACATCAATCATCAGGATTGTGCCTGTACCACCTCATAGACGTTTATGGTAATGCATGGTTACCTAGCATAGCAGCCTCTCTTTCCACTAATATAGATGCTAGTATTAATCTCTCTTTTTTTCCCTGTACTGAGGTGGTCAAAACGCTCCTGATGACATCTGGTGTGACGTACACATTGAATTTCTTTTCTGTATCCTTTTTGAGCTTGGGTTTAACCATCAGAGACATTTATCTGATTGTTGTACAGCTTGTTACCTAAATACAGTTTTATTTGCAATTTATTTGACTACCTGTCTATTAAGTGGTTGCATTTTGTAATCAACGTCACTCATCATCAACCACAATCAAAGGAGCCAACCTCTGTATGTAAGTACGGGGATTCCCAAACACTAGCATAAATATTTCAAGACTGCCTGTCTATTAACTGCTTGCATTTGTAATCAACGTCACTTTACCACAATCAAAGGAGCCAAACTCTGTATGTGAGGAAGGGGCATCCCAAACACTAGCATAAATATTTCAAGACTACCTGTCTACAAACTGCTTGCATTTTGTAATCAACGTCACTTTACCTACAATCAAAGGAGCACACCTCTGTATGTGAGGAGGGGGCATCCCAAACACTAGCATAAATATTTCAAGAGTACCTGTCTATTAACTGCTTGCATTTTGTAATCAACGTCACTTTACCACAATCAAAGGAGCCAACCTCTATATGTGAAGAGGGGGCATCCCAAACACTAGCATAAATATTTCAAGAGTACCTGTCTACTAACTGGTTGCATTTTGTAATCAACGTCACTTTACCACAGTCAAAGGAGCCAACCTCTGTATGTGAGGAGGGGGCATCCCAAACACTAGCATAAATATTTCAAGACTACCTGTCTACTAGCTGGTTGCATTTTGTAATCAACGCCACTTTACCACAATCAAAGGAGCCAACCTCTGTATGTGAGGAGGGGGCATCCCAAACACTAGCATAAATATTTCAAGACTACCTGTCTACTAACTAGTTGCATTTTGTAATCAACGTCAATTTAGCACAGTCAAAGGAGCCAACCGCTGTATGTAAGGAGGGGGCATCCCAAACACTAGCATAAATATTTCAAGACTACCTGTCTATTAACTGGTTGCATTTTGTAAGCAAAGTCACTTTTTCAGCAAACTTTGCCTTTCGCCGGGGAAGGGGGGGGGGAGGGCCCAAATACTAGCACGTGTCTTTTAAAAGTACCGGCCGAATGACCTTTTGCCTTTTGTGTAAAAAAGTCTGGTTTACAAGTTTAAAGCACCCATTGCCTTTCTCCAGGGGGGCATCCCGAATACTAGCACTTAGCCTTTATTAGTACCTGCATCTTTACCTTTTTTACATTTTGAACAAAAAACACATTTTAAAACTGCCTGTGCTGCATTTAACTCTGACCAGGGGCATCCTGTGTAAGAACATCTAACAGTGTCTTGTTGCATTAGCTTTTAGCTACAGTGTCTGCCTATTTTGATCCAACTTTTCTACACACCTACTGTTACAAAAATACTGTTCTAGGTGTAGTGTAGTATATTGTTTTCCCCTCCTAAACACAGTAAAAATGTCAGGGTCCCAGGTTGCCCCAGAGTCCGCAGCTGAGGCAGCAAGGTGGCAGTAGGGTTGGCAGTCAGCATGGTGGCAGAATTGGGATGTCTGAAGCCACACGTGGCTGGGGGCGGGGTAGACTCCCTGCTGAGCGGCAGGCTGCCTTCCTGGGAGGTAGTGGAGCAGGGGTTCCTGGAGTTGGCAGCAGTAGCAGTGAATTAGTGTCTTGTTGCATTAGCTTTTAGCTACAGTGTCTGCCTATTTTCTAACTTTTCTACACACCTGCTGTTACAAAATTACTGTTCTAGGTGTAGTGTAGTATATTGCTTTCCCCTCCTAAACACAGTAAAAATGTCAGGCAGAGATGTGCCAGGATTTGCATCGAGGAGAGGCCTAGATTCTTCAGGCAGAGGTCGCAGCAGACTAGGGGCGAGTGGCAGCAGGAGTCGCAGTCAGAGGCCTGATCTCCCTGTAACTGCTAGCGGTCGTGTCTCGACTAGCAACACATCTGCCGTCATCGTTTGGTTAATGCGGTCATCGACCTCATCACAATTGACATCTGGCACCCCCAATCAACAGTCCGTAGGTTCCTCGGATACAACTTTGAGTTGGCATGGCCGGGAAGCAGCCCTTGTCCTTCTATTGCCTCTGTCCTACGCCCCCCCCCCAGCCACCGTATCTTATGCTTTGGGTTCAGCTCCACTATTCAGTGAGGACGATGTGTTAGAGGACAGTCAGCAGCTACTGCCCAGCCAAGAAATGGAGGAGACATCCGCCGCTTCTTTTGCTGGGCAGCCAAACACTGAGGAGGAGAGTGGTGTGGGAGGTGGTGTGGCGAGCGTTCCGTTTCCTGCTCTTGTGGAAACTGAGGAGGACATTAGTGACATGCAGACACAACTCAATGATGATGATGAAGCCGATCGCACTTGGGAGCCCGGTGCAGAAGGGGCTTCATCATCATCAGGAGAAGAGGGTCCCAGGTTGCCCCAGAGTCAGCAGCTGAAGCAGCAAGGTGGCAGTAGGGTTGGCAGTCAGCATGGTGGCAGAATTGGGATGTCTGGAGCCACACGTGGCCGGGGGCGGGGTAGACCCCCTGCTGTGCGGCAGGCTGCCTTCCCGGGAGGTAGTGGAGCAGGGGTTCCTGGAGATGGCAGCAGTAGCAGTGAATTAGTGTCTTGTTGCATTAGCTTTTAGCTACAGTGTCTGCCTATTTTGATCTAACTTTTCTACACACCTGCTGTTACAAAAATACTGTTCTAGGTGTTGTGTAGTATATTGCTTTCCCCTCCTAAACACAGTAAAAATGTCAGGCAGAGATGTGCCAGGATGTGCATCGAGGAGAGGCCTAGATTCTTCAGGCAGAGGTCGCAGCAGACTAGGGGCGAGTGGCAGCAGGAATCGCGGTCAGAGGCTTGATCTCCCTGTAACTGCTAGCAGTCGTGTCTCGACTAGCAACGCATCTGCCGTCATCGTTTGGTTAATGCAGTCATCGACCTCATCACAATTGACATCTGACACCCCCAATCAACAGTCCGTAGGTTCCTCGGACACAACTTTGAGTTGGCATGGCCGGGAAGCAGCCTCTGTCCTTCTATTGCCTCTGTCCTACGCCCCCCCCAGCCGCCGTATCTTATGCTTTGGGTTCAGCTCCACTATTCAGTGAGGACGATGTGTTAGAGGACAGTCAGCAGCTACTGCCCAGCCAAGAAATGGAGGAGACATCCTGTTCCTGGAGTTGGCAGCAGTAGCAGTGAATTAGTGTGGACTGTTGGAGGGAAAATTAGCTACTCGGCAGTGTAGCACTTTTACATCAAGCATCCGCAGGAGGGTAACCTGGCCACATGCAAGATGTGTAGACAGAAGGTCAAGCGTGGCCAGGGCCCCAATGTTGGTACCACAGCCCTGCGACAACACATGTAGCGTCACCATAAAGCGGCCTGGGGGAACCAATGCTTCGAAGTGGGGGTCCAGCCTGCTGCGTCAGCCAGTGCCACGCCGCTTCCAATTTCACCCAGCCAAGGCTCCAGCACCTCAGCCTAAGGTAGCAGTGCACCATACCCATCCTCTGCCGCTCCAGATGCTCCTGCTCCTCCTACTTAAAGTCACTCATCCCACCAGCAATCCATCAGCGAAGCCATGTTCAAGAGACAACAGTATGCGCCCACTCATCCTACAGCGCAGAAGCTAAATGTGCTCCTGTCCAAGTTGCTGCAATACCTCCCTTTTACGGTGGTGAACTCTGCACCTTTCAGAGAGCTGATGGCTAGTGCCGAGCCGAGGTGGAGAGTCCCAAGCTGTCATTTCTTTGCAAAGAAGGCAGTACCAGTCCTGCACAAATTTGTTGAGCGGAAGGTGGGCCAGTCCTTGAGCCTGTTGGTGTGCACCAAAGTGCACGGCAACGCCGACATCTGGAGCTGTAACTACGGACAGGGACAATACATGTCCTTTTAGGCCCACTGGGTAAATGTGGTTCCTGCACAGCAACTTGGACAGATCACACTGCTTCGGTCTCCACGCTACCAGGCCGCTTTGCCTGTCACAGTGTGCGACTCCACCTCCTCATCCTCCGCCGCCTTCTCAGCCTCCACTGTACGGTCAATTCTCAATGCCCCTTCAGCTTACCATGTGTGCAGGGCACGGCGGTGTCACGCTGTGCTTCACATGGTTTGCCTTGGCGAACGGAGTCACACAGGGGAGGAGCTCCTGAAATTCATTCATCAAGAAATGAAAACATGGTTTACTCCACGGAAATTGGAAATGGGAACCATGGTGACTGACAATGGGAGTAACATCTTGTCTGCGCTGCAACAAGGATGGCTAAGCCATTCGCCCTGTATGGCAAACGTGTTCAACCTAGTTGTCAAGCATTTTCTGAAGTCTTCCCCCATCTGCAAGACATCCTAACAACGTGGAGGAAACTTTATATGCACTTCAGCCACTCCTACACCGCCAAGCACACCCTTCTTGAGCTACAGCGTCAGAACGGTATCCCCCAACATAGTCTGATTTGCAATGTTCCCACCCGTTGGAATTCCACCCTACATATGTTAGATCGACTATACGAACAGAGAAAAGCCATCAATTATATCTTGATCATCCAAGCAGATAGGGGGACTCCCCTGTGTAACTTTAATGTGAACCAGTGGCAGCTCATACATGACACCTGCTGTTTTGCTCAGTTCCCAGGATTACGGCATGAATGACGTGATTCCGCTGCTTTCTGTAATACAACACATGTTGGAAATCATGGCTGGTCAGGGCACTGGAGACATGGCGCATACATTTCACGGCCAGATAAACCCTGTGGGAGCTGAAGAGGAGGAGCACATTGAAGCACAGTTTAGTTTTGGCGAAATGGGATGTTTATCTAGTCATCTGATAGGAGAGGAGGAGCAGGCAGGAGGAAGGCGAGACAGAGGACCCAGACACACTGTGGCAGTATGCAATGGAGATAGAGACAGGTAGTCCCTCCGAGTCACTTTCACAATTGGCACGGTGCATGCTCACGTGCTTGCGTAGTGATCACAGAATTGTCTCCATTTTTCTGCGGGATGACTAATGGCTCTCCACCTTATTGGACCCTCGCTACTGGCACAAAATGGGGGCATTTTTTACACCCGCTGAGAGGTAGGACAAACTGACCTACTACAAAGACATTCTACGTAGTCAGTTGGACGATGCCTATCTGCGCCATGGTCCATACTCTCACAGGTCTGACTCGAGGGGACCTCTGCGCTCACCTTCCACTCCCATGGCTGCCGGGGGGGGCAGGAGCAGCAGCAGCAGCTCCATCAGCAGCTGCATCAGCAGCAGCCTCAGTCTTCAGTCGCTAATGAGTAGCTTTCTGCACCCACATAGTGAGGCTACTTATGAGCAGCAGGAAGACCTGGAGCAGGGCCTGAACCAGCAGGTCGTGTCATACCTTAAATTTGACCATGCCAATGCACCTTGAGGATCCGCTGGACTTCTGGGCAACCAAACTTGACTTGTGGCCGCAACTGGCAGAGTTTGCCCCGGGAAAGCTGTCCTGCCCGGCCAGTAGTGTGCCATCTGAGCAGGTCTTTAGTGCTGCAGGGGCCATAGTAACGCCAAGGAGAACTCGTCTGACCATGAAAAATGTGGAGAGACTCACTTTTGTGAAGATGAATCAGGCATGGATCAGCCAGGATTTCCACCCACCAATAGCTGATGCATGCGAGTAGCTGATGCATGGTAGCTCCTTCTGATGCTGCCAACTCCTGGGTGTGTCTTTCAGGCAATATATGAGCTCCTGCTGCTGCAAACTCCTGGGTGTGTCTTTCAGGCAATATATGGGCTCCTAATGCTGCTGCCAACTCCATGTGTTTTTCAGGCAATATATGAGCTCCCTATGCTGCTGGCAACTCCAATGTGTTTTTCAGGCAATGTATGAGCTCCCTATGCTGCTGCCAACTATATGGGTTTTTCAGGCAATATATGGGCTCCCTATGCTGCTGCCAAGTCCAGAGTGTGTCTTTCAGGCAATATATGGGCTCCTAATGCTGCTGCCAACTCCTGGGTGTGTCTTTCAGGCAGTATATGGGCTCCTAATGCTGCTGCCAACTCCTGGGTGTGTCTTTCAGGCAATATATGGGCTCCCTATGCTGCTGCCGACTCCAATGTGTTTTTCAGGCAATATATGGGCTCCATATGCTGCTGCCAAGTCCAAAGTGTGTCTTTCAGGCAATATATGGGCTCCTAATGCTGCTGCTGCCAACTCCTGGGTGTCTTTCAGGCAATATATGAGCTCCCTATGCTGCTGCCAACTCCTGGGTGTGTCTTTCAGGCAATATATGGGCTCCCTATGCTGCTGCCAACTCCAATGTGCTTTTCAGGCAATATATGGGCTCCCTATGCTGCTGCCAAGTCCAGAGTGTGTCTTTCAGGCAATATATGGGCTCCTAATGCTGCTGCTGCTGCAAACTCCTGGGTGTGTGTTTCAGGCAATATATGGGCTCCTAATGCTGCTGCCAACTCCTGGGTGTGTCTTTCAGGCAATATATGAGCTCCCTATGCTGCTGCCAACTCCTGGATGTGTCTTGCAGGCAATATATGGGCTCCTAATGCTGCTGCCAACTCAAATGTGTTTTTCAGGCAATATATGGGCTCCCTATGCTGCTGCCAAGTCCAGAGTGTGTCTTTCAGGCAATATATATGCTCCTAATGCTGCTGCCAAGTCCAATGTGTTTTCAGGCAATATATGAGCTCCTAATGCTGCTACCAACTCCTGGGTGTGTCTTTCAGGCAATATATGAGCTCCCTATGCTGCTGCAAACTCCTGGGTGTGTGTTTCAGGCAATATATGGGCGGAGTCATACTATATTTTGTATATGGTCCTCTTTGTCTATTATTGATTGGACTGCTCTGACACAGTCTGAGGACTCCCTGCGTTGGATGTTTATTCTTATTTTTATTATAAACGTGTAGAGATACAAATGTTGAATGAATAATTTGTTTAAAAATAGCAGCGCAGCTTATACATTGGTGATTGAGTTGGGTGTTATCTCTATTCCACTCTCTTTCTACCAGCTTGCTTTTTAATATATGGGCTCCAAATGCTGCTGCCAACTGCAATGTGTTTTTCAGGCAATATATGGGCTCCTAATGCTGCTGCCAACTCCAATGTTTTTTTCAGGCAATATATGAGCTCCTAAAGCTGCTGCCAACTCCTGGGTGTGTCTTTCAGGCAATATATGGGCTCTCTATGCTGCTGCCAACTTCAATGTGTTTTTCAGGCAATATATGGGCTCCCTATGCTGCTGCCAAGTCCAGAGTGTGTCTTTCAGGCAATATATGGGCTCCTAATGCTGCTGCTGCTGCAAACCCCTGGGTGTGCCTTTCAGGCAATATATGGCCTCTTAATGCTGCTGCCAACTCCAATGTGTTTTTTAGGCAATATATGGGCTCCCTATGCTGCTGCCAAGTCCAGAGTGTGTCTTTTAGGCATATATATGGGCTCCTAATGCTGCTGCCAACTCCTGGGTGTGTCTTTCAGGCAATATATGGGCTTCTATGCTGCTGCCAACTCCAGAGTGTGTCTTTCAGGCAATATATGGGCTCATCATGCTGATGCCACCTCAAGGCTCTGTAATTGTGCCACTCTGCGACAGCGAATCTAATACGCCTCTGATCTGCATGTCATACTTCTTCACAATAGTATTTCACTAGCCCAGCATGCATCCTATCCATGTTACAGCCAAGCAAAAAGTTCTGCAACCCTATGGAGGCTCTCGGACGCCCAGAATAAATTCGGACCGAAACGATTTTTCCTGGAAAATTCGGTGAATCGGCCGAATCAAATTTTTCAAAAGTTCGCTCATCTCTAGCAACAAGCACCTTGACTTTTCATATTTTGTTCTACATATTCTTGGAGTTGACAGGAGTTGCAATGTAATAGCATTTCTCAGTAATTTAAATGCTGCAGACTGGGGCGCCTCTGCTTGTTGTCATGTTTTTTTAAAGAGGAACATCAGACCTAAATTATTAAGGGGCCGAGGCCCCTACTTACCTTTTGGATGTTGCCGCTGCCTGCTTCTACTACATCCGGCTGCTTCAGGGCCTGATCCTCTCCCCAACTTCTGCTTAGCCATCCCTAACTGACAAGCTCGGCCTTAGCCATGCTCGTCAATGTCCCACGGCAATCTCGAAGCTCAGCAAAGTCTTGTGGGAATTCAGGCGGCTCCATTGCATCACCATTCCTGGGCACTGCGCAGGTGGAAGATCGGGGCTGTGCACAGTGCCTGATGGGATGCAAGATGGCGAAGGCTGTCGGGAGGTCGCCCAGAATCCGAGGGACCAAGAAGCTGGATGCCCTGCCAAGGTAAGTAACAATTGCCCAAAGGTAATACCTGGAGGGGGCAGCAAATCAGTGAAGTTTGGTTTCTTTAATAACTTAATTTGTGGTGGTAGTTCAGTGGTCCCACCCCTACCCCTTGCAGTGCACTTGCTACAGGAGGCACTGAGCCACAAATTGTATTAAATATATTGATATCTTGCTATTTGATAAGGCACCTAGGGCAGCAAAAGGTTTAGGTTCACCCTGATCCGGGGTGACAGGTTTTGAACATACTGTATGTGCCATGGCTGCCTGACTATGCCTGCGTTTACTTATAAGTCAGCGTAGCTGGGTGAATACTGATGAACACTTGAACAGTTTCCCAGCGTTTAGCAGGGGACCCAATTGATATTTTTTTAGGTCATTTTTGCATCTGTACCTAATATTATGAGTAGAGATGAATGGACTTTTTAATATATCGTTTTGGACAGTTCAACGAACTTTATTGCAAAATTCAATTTAAACCGTACCAAACTGCTAACAGATTACAACCAAATCAACACAGGGGAGTTTTTTCAAGCAGAAATGCCTGAACTACAATGGAACAGGGCATGGTCTAGGGGCCAGGGATGTTTAGCAGCTCTTCGGTCCTTTCCGCACACTGGCAATCAGAGTGTACCGACTGTAGGTCCATAGGAAACGAACAGTGCACCAGGGGAACCGGCCCAGTGCGGGGTGGGTAACAGCATCAGTAGTCTCTCTGAATGCCTAAAGGCCATGAAAGCCATTGGAGCATGGGCAACAGCATCAGTAGTCTCTCTGAGAACCTAAGGCTTGTGACAGTCAGTGCAGGGTGGGTAAAAGTAGCAGCAGTAGTCTCTCTGAGAGCATAAGGCTTTTGAAAGCCAGTGTAGGGTGGATACGAGCATTAGCAGTTTCTCTGAGAGCCCTAGGTTGTGAAAGGCAGTGGAAGGCACATAACAGCAGCAGCAGTCTTTCTGTGCCTAAAGGCTTGTGACGGCCAGTGCCAGGGTGGGTAACAACATCAGTAGTCACTCTGAGTGCCTAAAGGCTTGTGAAAGCCAGTGCAGGGCAAGTAACAGCATCAGTAGTCTATCAGAGTGCCTAAAGGCCTGTGAAAGCCATTGGAGGGTGGGAAACAGCACCAGTAGTCTCTCTGAGAACCTATAGCTTGTGACAGCCAGTGCAGGGTGGGTAACAGTAGCAACAGTCTCTCTGTATGCCTAAAAGCCTGTGAGAGCCAGTGAAGGGTGGGTAACAGCAGTAGTCTCTCTGAATGTCGAAGACCTGTGAAACTCAATGCAGGGTGGGTAACTGCATCAGTCTTCCTGAGTGCCTAAAGGCACCTAAAGGCCTATGAAAGCCATTACAGGATAAACATCAGCAGCAGCAGTCACTCTGAGAGCCTAAGACTTGTGAAAGCCAGTGCGGGCTGGGTAACATCAGTAGTAGTCACGAGTACCTAAGCTGAGCATTCTTTCACTCACCCCCCCCCCTTCAGCAGCTGCCGAAATACATGTAAAAAAAAATAAATATATATATATATATATATATATATATAAATGACATTTACTTACCTCAGTGTTCGATCGCTCCCGCCGGGTCTCCTCTTCACCAGGGGGGTCTCCGATCGCCCCCCTGGCTCTCCAGCTTCAGGAGAGGGCCTGAAATGCCCTCTCCCTGTCCTCCTCGACGGGCGCCGCCATCTTGCCGCTTTGGGGGCGGGGCTTATGACGTCACTCCTGGGTGTCGTCCTGGCTCCGGGCTGTCATTTCTCACTCTTGTCATCGCTGGCCACAGGAGGATGATCTGATCGCCTGCCTCCCTCCTCCACTGCCCAGCGATGACAATAACTGTTATCAGATCAGCGAGGGACACAGGAGCTGAGGATCAGAGTAAAGTAAAAAAAAAGTTTTTATTTTTTAATAAAGTAATTTTTTTATCTGTGTGTGTGTTTTTTTTTTTTTTTTTTTTACTGTTAACCCCTTGTGAACTGGTAAGGGGTTCATGTGACCCCTATACCAGTTCACAAGGCTGGGGGGATGGCAAGTCACCTGCGCTAGCGGGTGACTTGCCATTAACCCCCGGCACCCCCATTACCTGCCCCCCCAAAGGCCAGGGGGGGGCAGAAGAGCCCAGGCCTGCGGGCTATGCGGGCTTGTAGCCTGCAGGTCAAGGGGCCACAAAAGCTGGCCCCTGTGCCCTGTTCCTACAAGCCCTGCATAGCTGGTCCCAGGCTGTTTACTTCGGGTAAGGGGGACCCCATGTCATTTTTTAATGGATTTTTTAAGGGTTTTTAACCCTTAAAAATCCCCCCCAAAAAATGGGGTCCCCCCACCTGGGAGGGGGGACCCTATGTCATTTTTTTTTTTTTTAATAAACCCTTTGTGTCCTGTCATCCAGCAGCTATAAAAGGCTTCCAGCAGGTGAGCAGAAGCCAGTGATCGCCAAGGGACACAGTGCTCCAGGATGGATGGGAGGTAAGTATAAAAAAAAAAAAATTAATAAAAAATATTTTTTTCTCTTTGTATGTCTGTTTTTTACATTTAACCCCTTGTGAACTGGTAAGGGGTCCATGACCGCTATACCAGTTCACAAGGCTGGAGGGGATGGTAAGTCACCTGCAACCAGCGGGTGACTTGCCATTAACCCCCGGCACCCCCATTACCTGCCTCCCCAAAGCCCAGGGGGGGGCAGAAGAGCCCGTGGACACGGGCTATGCGGGCTTGTAGCCTGCAGGGCCAGGGGCCACAAAAGCTGGCCCCTGTGCCCTGTTTCTACAAGCCCTGCATAGCTGGTCCCGGGCTGGTTACTCTGGGTAAGGGGGGACCCCATGCCAATTATTTTTGGATTTTTAAGGGTTTTTAACCCTTAAAAATCCCCCCCAAAAATGGGGTCCCCCCCCCCCCCCCCCCGGGAGGGGGGACTCTATGTCATTTTTTTTCTCGATTTAACCCTTTGCAGTGTGGATGGTAGTTATATTTTATTTGTAAAAGTTTAAAGTATTTGTTTCAGTTAGGGGGGTCTCCTGGGCAGGAATGGGGGGCTACCGATAAATATGTGGTACCGTTCTAATCGGTAGAAATGGGGATTTCACATGCAATATGGTTTTCCTTAATAAAATACATTTTTTATTTAAAATAAAGGAGTCAATTTTCTAAAAAAATTTGTATTTATTTATTTATTTATTTATTTTTATTACTTAATAATATTGTAAAAAACTAAATAAAATTTACAAACAAGACATTTCATGTTAAAGCCTAAACTCTGCTGCAAAAAAAAAAAAATATATATATATATATAATTTTCCTGAAAATTCCAGCAAAAATGGCGCAAAATATGGCGCAAAATGGGGAAAAATGACCTGTCAACAGAGGGTGACAAAATCTCAAGTAGGCTGGAAATTAAAAGGGTTAATAGTACCTATGCATGTTGGGTATTGTTCTGTTCGGGGGACCTTGCGCTTTTAGACTTAGCTTGTTTTCTCTGGTTTGCATATTTATATTTTAGGAAAAGGTGTTTTTTATTCAGCTTTTTTATACATTTTTTAGGGAAACCCTGCGCAACCAAAGAATTCTTTGAGGGATTAATTCCAGAAAGATGAGCCCACTACAACAAACTGGGTACGCTTAGAAAGCTTAACATGTGTACTTTCAGGGAATTTATGGTTTATGGGGGATATTCCAAATGTAAAGGGTTGTTTTGGTTAAAAAATCGCAAGGTGCGCACTTTGTCTGCAGAGCTGAAATTTTCAAGTAAAATTACCGTTACGCACATGCTTTACTTTGGGGTATTTGGTAACTCTTCCCTTGAAGGTAGCAATGCATGTTGGGTATCGTTCTGTCGGGGGATGTTGCTTTTTCAGAGTAAACTTGTTTTTTCTTGTTTGTATATAGTTTTTTTAGGAAAATGTGGCTTTGATTCTGCATTTTTATCCTTTTTTTAGGGAAACTCTTTGCAACCAAAGAATCCATTGAGGGATTACTTCCAGAAAACTATGGCCACAGCAACAAGCCTGGTACACCTAGAAAGCTTGAGGTGTGTACTTCCAGAGAATATATAGTTTGTTGGGGGTATTTCAAATGTAAAGGGTTGTTTTTCGGGAAAAACTGCAAGGTGCGCATAGCGCATTGCATAGTTGTATTTTATCTGAAAATCCCCTAAAGCGCTGTTTCAGTTTGGGGGAGTCTCCTGGGCAGGAAAGGGTGTCTACCTATACATATGTGGTACCGCTGTAACGGGGAGAAATTGGGATTTCACACGCAATAAGATTTTATTGACAAACTTACATTTTTTGTTACAAAAAAACACTACAAATTGTAAAAAATAGATTTTTTTTTTCACATATTTCACCCAAAAATATTGAGAATACACCTAAAAAATGACAAACAAGACATTTCATGTTAAAGCCCAGACTATGCTGAAAAAAAACAATATATCATTTTCCTGGGAAATCCCTGGAAATCCCTTCAAAAATCACATTTGAACATGGGGAGCGAAAAATAGTGCAAAATGGTCTGGCAACAAGGATGACAAAAACTTCAGGTAGGCTGGCAGCGAAAGGGTTAAAGAACCAACAGTACTGTTGAGGGCTTCAAAAGACTGTGAGTGAAAGGTAGGTAGGTGTGCCCAGCTAAGTACCCTGACCTCAGTTTAAAGTAGTGGCCCTTTGGGTTAACATTAAAGGTTCTCTATGAATGACAACTTGCCACTAAGATACTGTGAGAGGTAGGTAGATAGGCAGTAAGATGGGTAAGTGAGTGTTCCCAGTTCAATACTCTGATCTCAGTGTAAGGTGATGACCCTGTAGGTTAACTTTTTAAATGTTAAAGGTCCTGTATAAAAGACAATTTTCCGCGCCAGAGGCCATGAGAGGTAGGTAGATAGGCAGTAAGATAAGTAAGTGAGTGTGCCCAGTTCAATACCTTGACCTCAGTATAAGATAATGGCCCTGTAGGTTACATTTTAAAACTTTACAGGTCTTCTATGAATGACAGTATGCGAGATATAGGTAAATGACCCCTTAAAAAAACTAGGATACTCAGGCTGTACTCTAAAAAGAAAGCACACAGCTGAAATATATCCAAATGCCCCCTTTCAGAGTAGCACTGGCAAAGACTGGTCACCTGTGGGAACAAAGATTGGTTTACTCCCTACACTAACTATTTCTGTCCCTAGCAGTCAAATAATAGCTTTTTTTCTCTTACTAAAAAGTTTATTTAAAGCCAAACTCTCAACCTACTTGGGTCTGGGTATTGCACAGTTCTTTCTCATCTACCTACCTCTCACTCACAGTATTGGGTGGGGGCAGTAATAAATGTCTTAAAAAAGAAAATAAAAATTTATGAGTCAAACCCTCATTCTTATGCCAGGGTATTGTACTGTTCATTGTTAGGACTGGCATAGACTGGGTCTTGAACTGGCGATCTGCTGATCTGCCAGCCTTCATCACTCCAGGTCCACTGTTGTGGTGATTGTGCTGTCTGCTCTGGTGTGGTTCTTTTCTGGGTCCTAGAGCTGCATGGTTTGACCTCACCTGGCATTAATCATGCTGTTGAGGTTCCTATAAATACATGTGCTTTGCCCCACCCTGTTGTTGGATCATTGCATTGTCTCTTCATAGCGTAGTCGTGCTCTCCAACCTACCTGCATACCTCCGTGTCCTTGTGGGCCTTCGGGCCTTCCTTAGTTTATGTCTTGTGTCTGTGCTGGGACTCCAAACCCTTAATAGTTTCTGTCTCCATCTGTACTGGGGCTTACTACTCTTCATTGTTTCTGTCTTTGTTTTTGCTGTCTGTGCTGGGTCTTGTGGTTCACCACAGTTTTACCCTTGCCTGTATTGGGGCCTGCTGCCCTTCGATCGTCTGGCCCTATGTCTTGGGCCTACATCCCTTTGTTGTAGGTTAGTCTGCAATGGAACCCAGCTTCTCCACAGCCTGCTCTGGGACCCAGCTTCTCCACAGCCTGCAATGGGGCCTAGCTCTGTCATAACCTGCACTGTGACCCAGCCCCACCACAGCGTGCAATGGGGCCTCGCTCTGTCATAGCCTGCAATAGTGCCCAGCTCTGCCACAGCCTGCACTGGGACCCAGCTCTGCCACAGCCTGCACTGGGGCCCAGCTCCGCCACAGCCTGCACTGGGGCTTAGCTCCACCACAGCCTGCACTGGGGCCCAGCTCCACTACAGCCTGCAGTGGGGCCCAGCTCTGCCACAGCCTAGATCGTTTTTTGTGTCTTGTTTATGTCAGCCCTGTGTCTCCCCTTCCCAAGTCTGCAACCACCAAGGGCCTCCGCATCCTCACCTTTAGAAACCCTGCTGAGGAACTGAGTGGATTTGGGCTCTCCGAGTACCAGACCACCCACGTCCCATGTGGTCGGCAGCTTGCCTCTTTGGTGGCGCAGTCATGTTGTCTGTCCTAGGTCTTTCAGTTCCTAGTCAGCCTCCTAGCTTCCTTCATCCCCAGACAGTGACCCTGATTATAGCTTCCAGGGAGGAATTAACTTCCTGGCTGAGAGCTTTCTCCCTGTCCCAGGTTCCAATTCCTAATAATTCCTGTACCAGTAATAGTGGTCTTTGATAAAAGATAACAAATATTTTTATAACCCAAACACCCAACCTTAGGTCTGGATATTGTACTGATCATACTCACCTACCTACCTCTCACTCAGTCTTGGGGGGGGGGGGGGGCAGTAACGGTTGTCTGTAATACAAGTTTTTTAAAAAGTTTATTTTAAGCCAAAGCCTCAACCTATAGTTGGGTCTGTGTATTGCACTGTTCTTTTCTCACCTACCTACCTCTCACTCATAAGGGTTGATTCAGAGTCCCTTTCTCGACATTTTTTCGTGAGTGAAAATTTCCATACTCGGCCATTTTTCCCCCTCGTCTGATTCAGCGAGATTTTTTGTGAAATGTTTTTATTTTTGTGTGATTTTTCACAAAAACGTAGAAGAATTTCAAAGAAACGTGGAAAAAGGGGCTCTGAATCAACCCTATAGTCTCTGTGGGGGCAGTAATAAATGATTATTTGAGAGGATTTGAGTGTTTGGTCCTCAATGCACACTTTTTTCAAGATCCTTTAAAGCTCAGAGCATGGTTTTAAAATGTATTTGTTTAAACACTTTGTGACAGAGCGCTCAATAACTCCATAGCCTGTATGACAGAGCCCGTCATCACACCATAGCAGACTGTGTGACAGAATCCACCCCATTGCGCCCATACAAACCCAAACTTTGCGGTTCGGGATTGTCCAACACTAGTGGTTAATAATTTATATCTAATAAATATCCATCACTCTAATATCTGATTTAAATTGTAATTGTCTTGATTTATCTAATTCAGCATACTTTGTTATCCCCCATTGTTAATTATTCATAAACATCAACAGTAGTTAAATGTTTAAAAGCGCTGGAAGTTGGGGAGCCCTAGAGAATGTAGGGAGCTCCAGGCAGAGACTCCGAGATCATCCAGGAGAGCATTGTTAGTAATAATTGTCTTAAATGCAAGAAATAAAATACAAGTCAATATTTTAACTTTATATTTGGGTCAGGGCTAGAGATGAGCGAAGTTTTGAAAAATTCGATTCGGCTGATTCGCCGAATTTTCTGACAGAAATCGTTTCGATCCGAATTTATTCGCGGCGAATCGCTATTAACCACCCTTGATTTCCCCGCTGCTAGTAAAAAAATAACTGTACAAAAATACTCACCTGACCCCTCTATCGAATTGGCCGGGTATCCTCTTTCATTTGGTGCCATCCGATCCCCCCTAGGGGCTCGGATGGCCCCAGGAAAGCCCCCGGAAAAGCCCCCCCCCCCCGATTTTCTGTCATTTGAAAAAAAAAGCCCAGCCGCAAAGTTGGGCGGGCGGGAGGGAGGTAATAACAGCTTGGAAAGAAAGCGGGCGGGGCAGGAGGGAGGAATGACAGCCGGCGGGGAGGTAATGACAGCTTGGAAAGAAAGTGGGCGGGAGGGAGGAGTTACAGCGGGCAGGGAGGTAATGACAGTTTGGAAAGAAAGTGGGCGGGGTGGGAGGGAGGAATGACAGCTTGGAAAGAAAGTGGGCGGGGCGGGAGGGAGGTACTGACAGCGGGCGGGGAGGTAATGACAGCTTGGAAAGAAAGGGGGTGGGAGGGAGGAATGACAGCTTGGAAAGAAAGTGGGCGGGGCGAGAGGGAGGAATGACAGCTTGGAAAGAAAGTGGGCGGGAGGGAGGAGTTACAGCGGGCAGGGAGGTAATGGCAGTTTGGAAAGAAAGTGGGCGGGGTGGGAGGGAGGAATGACAGCTTGGAAAGAAAGTGGGCAGGGCGAGAGGGAGGTACTGACAGCGGGCGGGGAGGTAATGACAGATTGGACAGAAAGTGGGCGGGGTGGGAGGGAGGAATGACAGCTTGGAAAGAAAGTGGGCGGGGCGAGAGGGAGGTACTGACAGCGGGCGGGGAGGTAATGACAGCTTGGAAAGAAAGTGGGCGGGGCGGGAGGAATGACAGCTTGGAAAGAAAGTGGGCGGGGCGGGAGGAATGACAGCTTGGAAAGAAAGTGGGCGAGGCGGGAGGGAGGAGTTACAGCGGGCGAGGAGGTAATGACAGCTTGGAAAGAAAGTGGGCGGGGTGGGAGGGAGGAATGACAGCTTGGAAAGAAAGTGGGCGGGGCGAGAGGGAGGTACTGACAGCGGGCGGGGAGGTAATGACAGATTGGAAAGAAAGTGGGCGGGGCGGGAGGAATGACAGCTTGGAAAGAAAGTGGGTGAGGCGGGAGGGAGGAGTTACAGCGGGCAGGGAGGTAATGACAGTTTGGAAAGAAAGTGGGCGGGGCGGGAGATAATGACAGTTTGGAAAGAAAGTGGGCGGGCGGGAGGGAGGAATGACAGCTTGGAAAGAAAGTGGGCGGGGTGGGAGGGAGGAATGACAGCTTGGAAAGAAAGTGGGCGGGGCGGGAGGAATGACAGCTTGGAAAGAAAGTGGGCGGGGCGGGAGGGAGGAGTTACAGCGGGCGAGGAGGTAATGACAGCTTGGAAAGAAAGTGGGCGGGGTGGGAGGGAGGAATGACAGCTTGGAAAGAAAGTGGGCGGGGCGAGAGGGAGGTACTGACAGCGGGCGGGGAGGTAATGAAGATTGGAAAGAAAGTGGGCGGGGCGGGAGGAATGACAGCTTGGAAAGAAAGTGGGCGAGGCGGGAGGGAGGAGTTACAGCGGGCAGGGAGGTAATGACAGTTTGGAAAGAAAGTGGGCGAGGCGGGAGGGAGGAGTTACAGCGGGCGAGGAGGTAATGACAGCTTGGAAAGAAAGTGGGCGGGGCGAGAGGGAGGTACTGACAGCGGGCGGGGAGGTAATGACAGCTTGGAAAGAAAGTGGGTGGGGCGGGAGGAATGACAGCTTGGAAAGAAAGTGGGCGGGGCGGGAGGGAGGAGTTACAGCGGGCGGGGAGGTAATGACAGCTTGGAAAGAAAGTGAGCGGGAGGAATGACAGCTTGGAAAGAAAGTGAGCGGGAGGGAGGAGTTACAGCGGGCAGGGAGGTAATGACAGTTTGGAAAGAAAGTGGGCGGGGCAGGAGATAATGACAGTTTGGAAAGAAAGTGGGCGGGGCGGGAGGTAATGACAGCTTGGAAAGAAAGTGGGCAAGGCGGGAGGGAGGAGTTACAGCAGGCGGGGAGGTAATGACAGCTTGGAATGACAGCGGACGGGGCCGGCAGGCAGGAGCCCACTTTCTTTCCAAGCTGTCATTCACAAAAATCATCCTCCAAATTCATACTCTATTATCATCCGCCAAATTAATTCTCTATTATCATCCATTAAATTCATACTCTATCAATTAACTAAACAAAACGAATTCCCGCTAATCAACTAAATAAATCAGACCACAATCAAGTCCCCGAAACTTATATTCCTTTCCATTTGACTTTCATTTTATTTTCAATCATCAATTTAATTTTAATCATCAGTTAATTAAGTAATAAATACATAAGGTTTGTCCTATTTCCACTACAAAACATTACCAAGTTTTTTTTATGCTTTTAATAAGGAAAAGCCGACAATTGAACTAATAAAGTAGAGCCGGCAATAGAGCTATCAAAGAAAAGCCGACAATAGAACTACTGCCTACAACTACATTTCCCAGCAAGCACTGGGAAACACCTGGTTCAAAAAGACAGCAAGGGCATTCCCGCCCCTTCTTGAAATAGTTTTATGAAATTGGTTTAAGATTGATTTAAAATTAATTAGTTTGAGAATATGAATATGCCAGAAAATCGATGGAGTGAGAGGTTTTATATATATATATCTAGTTAGTTGTTTTCTAAAAAGCAATTAAAATCCAAATCTATATTTTGTCCATGTGGTGAGAGTGTGTTTAATTCAAAAATTCAAAAATATATATATATGAGTATAAAATCGGTATTCAATAGTAATAACTAGTAATACAATTATATAAAAATTTATATAAACAGTGGTCAGTAGATGGAGTTTTATTAAATTGATATGAAAGAGATATATGTGTATATAATTGTACCGGTGATATCATTGATGGTAATGCTCATAGAAAGGTAGCAATAAATTGATGAGTCTAGAGGTAATAGTTTAAATTCACTTTATATAAGTTATATATATATATATATATATATATATATATATATATATATATATATATATATATAAAACCTCTCACTCCATCGATTTTCTGGCATATTCATATTCTCAAACTAATTAATTTTAAATCAATCTTAAACCAATTTCATAAAACTATTTCAAGAAGGGGCGGGAATGCCCTTGCTCTCTTTTTGAACCAGGTGTTTCCCAGTGCTTGCTGGGAAATGTAGTTGTAGGCAGTAGTTCTATTGTCAGCTTTTCTTTGATAGCTCTATTGCCGGCTCTACTTTATTAGTTCAATTGTCGGCTTTTCCTTATTAAAAGCATAAAAAAAACTTGGTAATGTTTTGTAGTGGAAATAGGACAAACCTTATGTATTTATTACTTAATTAACTGATGATTAAAATTAAATTGATGATTGAAAATAAAATGAAAGTCAAATGGAAAGGAATATAAGTTTCGGGGACTTGATTGTGGTCTGATTTATTTAGTTGATTAGCGGGAATTCGTTTTGTTTAGTTAATTGATAGAGTATGAATGGATGATAATAGAGAATTAATTTGGCGGATGATAATAGAGTATGAATTTGGAGGATGATTTTTGTGAATGACAGCTTGGAAAGAAAGTGGGCTCCTGCCTGCCGGCCCCGTCCGCTGTCATTCCAAGCTGTCATTACCTCCCCGCCCGCTGTAACTCCTCCCTCCCGCCTCGCCCACTTTCTTTCCAAGCTGTCATTCATTACCTCCCGCCCCGCCCACTTTCTTTCCAAACTGTCATTATCTCCCACCCCGCCCACTTTCTTTCCAAGCTGTCATTACCTCCCCGCCCGCTGTCAGTACCTCCCTCTCGCCCCGCCCACTTTCTTTCCAAGCTGTCATTCCTCCCTCCCTCCCACCCCGCCCACTTTCTTTCCAAGCTGTCATTCCTCCTTCCCGCCCCGCCCACTTTCTTTCCAAACTGTCATTATCTCCCGCCCCGCCCACTTTCTTTCCAAACTGTCATTACCTCCCTGCCCGCTTTAACTCCTCCCTCCCGCTCACTTTCTTTCCAAGCTGTCATTACCTCCCCGCCCGCTGTAATATATATATATGACTTATATAAAGTGAATTTAAACTATTACCTCTAGACTCATCAATTTATTGCTACCTTTCTATGAGCATTACCATCAATGATATCACCGGTACAATTATATACACATATATCTCTTTCATATCAATTTAATAAAACTCCATCTACTGACCACTGTTTATATAAATTTTTATATAATTGTATTACTAGTTATTACTATTGAATACCGATTTTATACTCATATATATATATTTTTGAATTTTTGAATTAAACACACTCTCACCACATGGACAAAATATAGATTTGGATTTTAATTGCTTTTTAGAAAACAACTAACTAGATTGGTTCCCCTTCAATATTGATCTGTTCCTTAGAAAATATTTGTCTGGACTTTCCCCCTACTCATCAAACGTATTAATTTACTCCTTTACCGCAATGTTCGACTACACTATTTCCATTAACATTAACATTACTATTCAATCATAATTAATTAACTTTTACATTTTTACACCCTTACATCCTTAATGTCACCACCTTTTTATCATTTTCATATCATATCAAATCATTTTGTATCAATTACTTTTTACTAATCCTCTAATAATTTATTCCTCATCAACCATGATCTATATATTTATAGTCTTATCTAGTGAAAAGCCGGTTACCGGCTTTTTTTCTGCTGTACTTGAGTATTTCAGTTCACCGACGCTTTCAAGGTGAAGGCAGGGTCTTCTTTGGTGGTATTATAGTTATAATTATATGGTTAATCAAAAATGAATTGAATGAAATAATCAATTGTTTAAATAGAGGACTGTGAATTGTGACAGTTAATTGTATTATTGATTCAAATAAATAAATGATTATCATAATTATGATTATATAATAAATAAATGATTATCATAATAGATAATTGGGGAAAAAATAGTTGACGCAATTAACAAATTGGTTATAATGATTAAGGCAATACCACGCTGAGAGCGGAGAGTTGCCACCCTGCCCACACTATTAAAGCCATCCCGGTGGGAGAGATGATTAGGGCTCGTAGGAACTGTACTGAGGAGGGTGTGTTTGAGAAAGAACTAGAAACCATATCACATAGATTGTCACAACGTGGCTATAATAGGAATCTATTAGAAAGAGCCAAAGGAATAGCAAGATCTAAAAAGAGGGATAATATGCTGAAAGCGGATCAGATATGCAGTCCACGTAGAGGTGGGAGACAAAAAAATGAGGTTATCGGTAACCATATTCAAGACAGAGCACTTGTTGTCTCCACTGCCTATAGTATGTCATTTTCCAAGATCAAGCAAATTATTTATAAGCACTTGCCATTATTGCAGTGCGATCCCCAATTGAAACAGATTATTGGTAATGGAATCAAGGTGGTAAGTAAGCGGGCTCCTACCTTAGGACAAAAGTTATCCCCGAGCCTTTATAAGAAAAGGGACACCTGTAATAAAACCTGGCTTTCATGCAAAGGTTTTTATAGATGTGGGGGCACACGATGTGGTCTGTGCAAATTTGTAGCCGGAGGCACACATTTTTCATCCCAGGTTACCAAACAGATGTATGAAATTAATAGTTTCATTAATTGTAATACCTCATATGTGGTCTATTTGGTATCCTGTGAAAGTTGCCAGATTCAATACATAGGCTGCACGATCAGACCTCTAAAACGCAGGATATGGGAACATCTTTCAGGAGCACAATCAGATCGTATGACCTCCTCCCCCTCCAATGTTAGTAAACATTTTAGAGACATACATGGGGGGGATACCAGCAGTTTTAGATGCAAGGGGATAGAGAAAATAACACCAAATATAAGGAGGAGGTGATATCCGAGAGAAATTACTTCAGAGAGAAGTTTATTGGATTTTTCATCTCAGAACACGCATCCCTAATGGGTTAAACTCACGATGGGATGTCGATTTATTCTTGAAATAGAACATGCTTCCCCCTTTCCCTGAAATATAATGGAATGAAACTTGGAGTATTCAATTGTATATATGAGAGTTAGGGTTATTAGAACAAAATAGTGTAAAATATAGATTATAATGATATTCACATATTAAAATGTTTTTAAATAATATATTCATAAAATGCTTTGCTAATAATAAATGACTACAGCCTAACTAGACTAAGAAAATATAGGAATTTAGAGATAATGTAAAGATTAAGACACAGAAAGCCGCCATCCTTTTGCCGTTAAATGTACTTTCATTCATTCACCTCTGTATGTGAGCGAGTAAAACTCAATAAGGAGCTGTCTGGGCAGACTGCCAAGTACAGACTAGTAATCTTTGAATGTTACAAGTGATGTTTAAATGTAACAAGTTCTGCTGGAATCTCCTTTAGAAATGTAGCAGCAGCTCTTAGAGCCCTTTGAATGAATGTATCTCATCTCTGCAGTGTTGATTTAGCTGTAGAAATGAGATACATCAATATGTCAACAGCAGTTACAATGTAAAGACATCTTGTTACAAGGTGAAACACAGCTCAGCCGTTTAATTAAATATGTCTCCGCTTTTTAATATATAGGAGTTTAATTGTTGTGTAGTGTATTTAATGAAATAAAGATTAAATGTATAGTGAAGGCATTTTGAAGAGAAAATAGTTTAAGAATACAGGGGTCATTTTATATTTTAACTCCATTCAGCCATGTGCTCTACTATTATAAAGATAGGGATTATTAATCCCATATAAGAATGTGGATCCTATGGAGTTAATTGGGTGATCCCGGGTGTTACGCCCGGGACAGAATAATTATCCTGATTGACCACAGGTTATCCTGAGAGCGCATGACTGGTGGGAGTGTCCCCTTTATGGTATTGGATAAAAAGGTTTCTACTCATTGTTACCATTAGATGTCATGATTAAGGACCTATTGTCCGAAACGCGTTGGCGTTAGGGCCCATCTTGTACATATCTATCATTTTGAAGTTGTTGGATTACTGATTTTAATGGAAGAAAATAAAAGCACAAGATTTTACGACATTTTTGGGCTGGCTCAACATTTCTTATTATGATTGTCTACGGAGTGAGCTTCCGCGGCCGCAGACCCATGTGTTGTTCACCGCCACAGGATTGAAATACAGGTAGAGCTGACTTTATCTTTTTTCTATAATGATTAAGTGTTTAAATAATTCAATAAATAAATACAATATTAAATAACTGGATGAATTAGATCTGGATGAATGGAACTGATAAGAATGAATAAATTAATGAAAGTGAATAAAATTGATATGATTAAAAATTTAATAGAAGTTGGATAAAAAATGAGAAAGTGATCAAAGAAATTGTTTAGAAAAGATTGTTTATGCACTAGAGGATGTATATAATGAAAAAAAAAATAATAATAACAACACTTATATTAATATCATTATTATTTTTATCATCACTATTAATAATATTAGGAGAATAATATAAGATCATGATCCAAGTAAAATGTATGTGGTAATTTGTGAGTGGGACATGAAAGAGATGTCTGGATTAATTTATGTTCTTATTAGTCTATGGAATTATTAGTAAAATATAATATATATATATATATATATATATATATATATATATTATTAAAATATGGACTTTATATGGCTGTGGAGGTAATTTGAATAAAATAAGTGAAAATTATGTAAGAATGTGTGAACAGTGGATATAAAATAAGTTATTTATAGGTAAATTGATTATTTATAGGTAAAAAAATAATAATAGATAAAATAATGAGACAATGATAACCTATTAATAGGATTTTATTCAAAAAACGTTCTGGATTTTTGAATTAAACACACTCTCACCACATGGACAAAATATAGATTTGGATTTTAATTGCTTTTTAGAAAACAACTAACTAGATTGGTTCCCCTTCAATATTGATCTGTTCCTTAGAAAATATTTGTCTGGACTTTCCCCCTACTCATCAAACTTATTAATTTACTCCTTTACCGCAATGTCCGACTACACTATTTCCATTAACATTAACATTACTATTCAATCATAATTAATTAACTTTTACATTTTTACACCCTTACATCCTTAATGTCACCACCTTTTTATCATTTTCATATCATCTCAAATCATTTTGTATCAATTACTTTTTACTAATCCTCTAATAATTTATTCCTCATCAACCATGATCTATATATTTATAGTCTTATCATATTTTTATAATATCATTACTTTATATATCCATCAAATCGTTTTTTATCAATTACTTCTTACTAATCCTCTAGTAATTTATTCCTCATCCACAATGACCTATATATTTATATATTTATACTCTTATCATATTTTTATCATATCCTTAGTTTATATATCCATTCTATCTATTCACGTCTACCCAGTTTCAATTTTACATCCCTCCATCTAATTATTTAATGAATTGTCCCTCTACTACTGATTTAATCATTTTCTATTTTTTTTTTATTTGATCAACCAATAACTAATTATTTAATTATGAACTTACAGTACCCACTATTAATATACACTAATTTATAGTATCTAACTTTCTAATGAATTGCCCCCCTACCAAAATTTTAATAAAATTATTGTTTATTTATTAGATCAATCAATAATTTATTATTTAATCATTAATTTATACTATCCACTATTAATTTATATTATCTACAATTATTTAAGATGTTCCACTATATTCAGTATATCATATTGGTACTTCTTTATTTTTTTTTCCATGATAAGTTATCATCCTACTACTTTTAATCTGTGATAATACATTCTATCACATGTAATGATTCAACCAACCTTTGTGTATCCACAGCGCTCCTACACCAATCTTTTTCCTTCTAGGGCTACACCTAAATTGAAATTGATTAACACACTACAATTTTTCCTGGGAATCACAGGTTTTCCTGCTGTAGGAGCCGCTCATATTATCCAGTTGCGCTTTATCCTCAAAACCAACTTGTACTATCTATATAGATATATATATATATATATCTAATTACTCTATCTATATATCTAATTAATCTATATATCTTTCTAATTATAATAAATAATATTTATATTATATTTATATTTATCCTATGCTTGTAGTTGTAACTATATATTTTTATAAAAAAAAAAAAAAAAAAAAAATATATATATATATATATATATATATATATAATGTATAACATTTACCTATATATAGGTATTTATATATATATATATATATATATATATATATATGTATTTATTTATATATATATATATATATAGGTATTTATATATATATATATATATATATATATATATATATATATATTTATTTAAATCTAAGTTCCCTCACACAAATATAACACTTCTATTTATATACAGAATTTATAAACATGATTCCCCTTTTTCCACACACAAGCAGGATCCAAAATAGAGTACAAACACAATACTTTTATATGCGCAGAATCTCTGCAGAAGAGTCGGGTGCACAGCTGAACACTTAATTACAATACCTTGTGACATTTGTATAATAATCTGTTACATATACATACTGCCTTTTCCCAGGTAAATACATTGTAACAAACAAGCCTGAGGACTGCAACAGCACAGCCTCCTGGCACCATCTTGAAACCCTTTACAATGCTCATTCATTCTTTCAATGTTTGATTTTTTATATATGTGAATACATTTTTAACTGTTCATTCATTCTTTAAATGTTTATCTATTTATTTTATGCTCCAGGTATTTTAGTTTATTTTCTAGTGTTTTTATAGTGTGTACATGCCGGCATGGTGGGAGCGGGGAAGCCGGCCACACTGTCAGCTCTGCAACCCGGCTTCTGCCGCCCGCTGACAGTGCGGCCAGCTTCCTCCGCTCCCACCATACCGGCATGTAGGTAAGTGTGTGCTACATGCCGTTATGGTGGGAGCCGGGGAGGCCGGCTGCACTGTCAGCGGGAGGCGGAAGCTGGTTTGCACAGTTGACAGAGTAGCCGGCCTCCTCGGCTCCCACCAGGCCGGCCTTTTTTTTAAATTTCAGGAAAACTTCGATCGATCGAATCGCGGGGAAATTCGGATTCGATCCGAATCGAATTTTTCATGAAATTCGGATCGAATCCGGGTTCGTCCGGATCGATTTGCTCATCCCTAGTCAGGGCATTGCAATGTTCATACTCACTTATATAATCTGTGTATATTTAATGTTTGTCGATCTATGTGGATTCCCCGTCTCTCCGAACAGAGCTTTTACCTTGTGTTTATACAGAGGTTATTACCTAAATTCAGCTAAGCGAAATAGTTGGTGTCTCTTTCACACAGTCAATGTCCGTTTTTTTATTTTAAGTAACTGTTGGCGTATTTTGCTACAGATGGTAACAATAATATAAATGATTATTGATATACAGCTTCCATCTGCTGATTTGGTTTCAATTGTTGCCATCTATAGCAAATGTTGTTAAAATCTAGCCACACAGATATCGGCTGATCCACTTCTATATTTAAGATCGTAACTGAGCTGCCATGCTTATTAGGGTTTCCCTAATAGAATTTAGGATCGACTTGTATTACAACACGCAAACAATTGATGCACTACTTAATTTATCCCTAGTTGAGGGGTGTCTTAAAGTCTGGCTTACTTTATAATTTAAATATATATATATAATATTTACCGGCGCCCTCTGTATGAAGGGTTAAATGTATGTCTGTGTGAATTTTGAACACTCTCGGTACACCGATCTTAATTGACCACAGGTCAGGTGCTCTGCTTGGATAAGACAGGACTCCACCCATTTTGTATTTAAAGCTTGTCTGTACAATCTATTCCTATGTCATGAATAAGGACCTGGAGTCCGAAACGCATTGCCGTTGGGGCCTTTGATGTGATATATATGCTTTTATACTGCTAATTCTATGGATGGCTACTTTTAAGACGAATGAAATAAATTACAGAAGGATTTTACTTTCAATCGCTGGCTGGCTCTGCTTTTCTTTCATACTCACCTTACCTTACCTTCCTCTCACACACAGTCTCAGGGAAGGGGGGCAATAACAGATTTTTAAACAAACAAAAGCATGCCCCCCAAATAAACCAGCTTTGGCAACAGACATAAGGGCTTCTAACCCAGGGCTCTAAGGCTGTACCAGTAGGCAGGCTCCTGGCCCTGCAAGTTGCCAGCTCTTATGCCCTTTGCTATGGGTTTAAGGCTTCTCTGCACCCCCCCGCTGTGCCAAATGGGGGTGCACCGGCCTCTTCCACACCCCTGCTGTCCTGAATGAGGGTTTGTGTAATAGGGCAGGTTATTGGCATGTCACTCGCTGATACTGGCACCCTAACTTGATAGACTGGTATAGTGGTCCCCTGAACCCTATGCTTGGTTTGCTAGTTTGGTAAGCCTGGTAAAACCCATGCATTCTTTTTTTTTTTATTATTTTTTAGGAGGGAATTTTTTTTTCATTAGTCCCACTTCCCACTTGTGCATGGGGTCCCTTCCTTTAACCCTTTAAGTTCCAAGCACGTAACACCTACGTGCTCGCATGTCCGTGCCTTAAGTGCCAAGCACATAGGTGTTACGTGCTTGACTTCCCCCCCTGCTAGTTAAAAAAATAAAAATACTCACCTGACCCCTCGTTGGATCCGGCCGGGTCTCCTCTTTAATTTGGTGCCATCCGATCCCCCGTGGGACCCCATATCATTTCTTGGGGGGGTTTTAAGGGTTTTTAACCCTTAAAACTTCCCAAAAAAGCCCCCCCCCCCCAGGAGGGAGGACCCTATGTAATTTTTTTTTAATTAACCCCTTATGTTTATAGTGTGGATAGTAGTAGTATTTTATTTGTAAATGTTATATAGTGCTATTTTCAGTTTAGGGGGTCTCCTGGGCAAGAATGGGGGGGTTACCAATACATATGTGGTACCGTTGTATTCTGGAGAAATTGGGCTTTCACATGCAATATGGTTTTCTCTAATAAAGTAAATGTTTTATTTAAAATAAAGGAGACAATTGTCTAAAACATATTTATTTTTTATTTTTTTTTACACAAAAATATAAAAAAAAAAACTGTAGAAAAATTACAACCAAGACATTTCCTGTTAAAGCCTAAGCTGCAAAATATATATCTATAATTTTCCTGGAAATTCTGGCAAAAATCATGGTTAAACATGGCGCAGAATGGGGAAAAATGACCTGTCAACAGAGGGTGACAAAATTTCAAGTAGGCTGGCAATTAAAAGAGTTAATAGTACCTATGCATGTTGGGTATTGTTCTGCTCGGATGACCTTGCTCTTTCAGATTTAGCTTGTTTTTTCTTGTTTGCATATTTATATTTTAGGAAAACATGTTATTTATTCAATTTTTTTTACTCATTTTTTTTAGGGAAACCCTGTGCAACCTAAGAATTCTTCGAGGGATTACTTCCATAAAGTTGAGCCTACTACAACAAGCTGGGTACTATTAGAAAGCTTAACATGTGTACTTTCAGGGAATATATGGTTTATGGGGGATATTCCAAATGTAAAGCGTTGTTTTGGTTGAAAAATTGAAAGGTGCGCACTTTGTCTGCAGAGCTGAAATTTTCAATAAAAATTACTGTTACGCGCACGCTTTACTTTGTGGTGTTTGCCAACTCTTCCCTTGACAGTACCTATGCATGTTGGGTATCGTTCTGTTCGGGGCATGTTGCTTTTTGAGATTTTATTTATTTCTTGTTTGCATATACTTTTTTTAGGAAAATGTGGCTTGATTCTTCCGTTTTATTCTTTTTTAGGGAAACTTTGTGCAACTAAAGAATACATTGAGGGATTACTTCCAGAAAACTAAGCCCACATAAACAAGCTTGGTACGCCTATAAGGCTTGAGGCGTGTACTTCCAGAGAATATATAGTTTGTGGGGGGTATTTCAAATGTAAATGGTTGCTTTTCTGGAAAAACTGCAAGGTGCGCACAGCGCAGTTGTATTTTATCTGAAAATCTCCTAAAGCTCTGTTTCAGTTTGGGGGAGTCTCCTGGGCAGGAAAGGGTGTCTACCTATACATATGTGGTACCGCTGTGACTGGAAGAAATTGGGGTTACGCACGCAATAACATTTTATTGACAAACTTACATTTTTTATTAAAAAAAACACTACAAATTTCAAAAAAAATATTTTTTTAATTATTTTTGCACATATTTCACCAAAAAGTATTGAGAATACACTAAAAAAAGGCCAAACAAGACATTTTTTATGTTGAAGCCTAGACTTAAAAAAAAACTATATTTAATTTTCCTGGGAAATCCCTGGAAATCCTTTCAAAAATTACAGTTGAACATGTGTAGTGCAAAATAGTGAAACATGGTCTGGCAACAGAGGGTGACAAAAGCTGCAGGCCCCTGCTGCATTGAAGACTTGCTACTCCTCCTTGGTCTCATGCCGCCACTGAGCTCTCAAAGTCAGTTTGGAACTCCGCCAGTAGTGTATCCACCATGCATTTGCACTTTCTCATTTTTTGATCCATATGAGGCAGTGGGTGGGAAGTCTGAAGTTCAGCAATCCTGGTTGGTGGAAGGATTTGCGCCACAGTGCTTCTTGCCTCAGTCCCAGCCACCACTACATTGACCCAGAGGGAAGTTAGAGGCATAAAACATCCCTTCCCATGCTTACTTGTCCATGTGTCAGTGGTGATGTGAACACTGGAACTTATGGCGTTCTCCATTGTAAATATTTTTTCCACAACCTGTTGGTGCAGAGATGGCCTGGGAAGAAGAGTAGTGGCTGCTGGGAATGGCGTATTGCGGATCAGCCGCCACCATCAGATCTTTCAAACTGTCCATCTTCACCAGGCGGAATAAAAGCATTTAAAAAGGCCAGCAATTTTGAAATATTTGCATCCAGGGCCAGGGCTTGAAGGTGGGATCGGCCCAACTTCCACTTTCTCCCCAAAGTTTGTGGGGTGGAAAGCTGAATGCCTCCCTGGGATGGTGTGGACAGGCTTGGTGATGGTGGTGGTGCTGCTGCTGGTGGAGGTGGCCTCACATCCTTCTTTTGAAGGGGGTCTGGTGGTCTTGTTGTTGGTGAGATGGTGCTAAAGGCTAAGACAATGGAAGCAGTAGAGGGAGACTCAGGTGTTTGCAGGTTTTTCAAGTGTTTCTGGTTCCCGGTCATGCACAAGATGCTGAGATTATTAGCACTTTCCCCTTGCTTCAGCGATGGTTGGCACATTGTGCACATGACCTGTGTATTGTCGTATGTGCACTGCTTGAAAAAGTTACACCCTGTTCATATCATTTGAGGCAACTTTGGTGTGCTCAGTCCCTGTGTTTAGTGGCCAGTAGTCAGAATGGGCTGACCGCAGATGGTTTGCACCCTTCTCCTTCTTTTGCTGGCTACCTGGGGCTGTGTGACCACCACTTATTCCTGCAAACACTGATGGCCTTCAGTCCACGTTGGGTCTAGGACCTCATCATCACCCCGGCAGCCTCTTCCACCCACTCCTCCCTGCTAGTATTCCTCTTAGCCTCAAAATCGCAGAAAGCTGCAGCAGTTGGCACTAGGGTTTCATCATCATCGAGGGTGTATAGGGCCAGATTTCAGCACCCCAATGCCAGATTCTAGAGTATGGATCCCCAACATTTCTAATCACGAGAAATATTTGGAAGCCATAATCAATCTGAAAAGGTCGTAGAAGCCATTAACCTTTTTGGACCTGGAAACAAAGCACTTGATAGCATCAAACTGAAAGGGCAGTTTGGGGAGCATTAGTAGATACCCCCAGACTCAAAGATGTTTTATGGCAGAATTGGGCAGATCTAATTGCTGCACTTTTTTTTTCTAGCTTCCATACTTGGCTTTTCTGACACATGGGTCACATGGCTGTAGGTTGCCAAAGACAGGTAAGTTGGCACACTTTTTCTACTGCCCAACTAATTAACTTCATGCATGGCTCTGACAATGCCAAACCCTGGGCACTATGGGCCCTCCACCAGCCTCAACAATGTACAGGCCGCATGCCACACAGCAAGGGTCCATGAGCCACATGTTCCCATTGTACTAGAGCTTTAATCCCCAAGGATAGTAAAAGTCTGACTACACTTAAGGCCTTGGAACTGCTGCAGCTCCTGTTGCCCCCCTCCACTGGCTGCCACAGGTCTTTAGGGGCTCTGGAAGACTGCTGTTGTTGCTGTTACCCGCTCCCCACTGGCTGTCACAGAACTTAGAGACTCAGAGAGACTGCTAATGCAGTTCCCCTCGTTCTACTGGCTGTGATAGGCTGGTGCTGCCAGACCACCTTTGATGCTGTCAAAAAAATTCACATTTATTTGGGATAACTGAAGGGTGGAAATGAGGAGAAAAAGCTGGCTTCAGATGGGTGTTTCCGTGATGCTGAGCAGGACCCATCTCTCAGCTTCAACAGGTTAAGGCAGCATCACAACCATAAGAGAAGGAGAACTAAGGTAGGCTAGGACATGGGGATTTCAGCAGGAAGGTCTCTCCCCAGGTCACTCACATGGCAGAAGTCCTTGGGTTATAGGATGCCCTGGTGTGGGTTCAGAGGATCTATGTGTGGCAGTATTGGAACCCCCATGTGGTTCTTGTCCTCTGGAAGGCCTCCTACAAGTTGAAAACAGATTAGGAGGGTTAGCATAGATCCTGACTCAGAGAGAAAGAAAAGTGGACTTAACTTTGTCCTTGATTGCCACCTATTGGATGAGATGGAGTGAATGCCCTTTCTCGGTGGGGAGTCATGGCCACTCTCCATGGCTGGATAGTTAGTAGAGGTCCCACAAAATCTTAATTGAAGGCCCTATGTACTAGTCACCCATGACTGGATAGCTTTTGCCATTGTGTGAGTATTGCTTTTCCTCTGGAATGAACTTGAGAGGAGGTGGGGACCCAGGGTCCTCCATTCTGGGGCTGCCCTGGGCTAAGGGGGTCCCCAAATGGTTTCTGCAGTAGTGATGGGCTCAGCGGCGCCAGAATTAGCTGTGCTGTTGGCCTCCATTATGTCTCAGTGTGAATAACTCACACGGTCAGGAGGAGAGACAGGAGAGGACCATGCACTCTGATTATCAGTGTGGGGAAAGGAGGTAAGGACTGCTAAATATCCTGGTGCCTGAACATTGAAAAATGCACCAACTAACCAAACTTTAACTGCTATCCTTGACTAAAATGCAGCTCTGCTATTGACTGCTGGCAGTTGTTGTTTGTTTTTATACTCAGGGTTTAGAGGTTTTAGGTATGGTTTTTCTTTGTTTATAAAACTCTGTAAATTAACAATAACTTCCCTCTATTTTGTACATGTGGGAAGTTATGATAATGTTTTTGCAGCTTCCCAATTAAAGAAAATTGGGAGTAACTAGTGGATATACACAAACAACTTGTGTGACTTCCCTTGGGCTCATAAGGCACTAATTATATATCTATGATACAGATACGGATATCAGTAATTGGATGTATTATTTTAGTAATGGAAGTACACGCACAGGACAAGTGAGTCAGGAAACATTTTATTTTGTAGCTTGCCTGGCAATTTACTTCAAAGAGCACCAATACCAGTATTAAGTATTAATGTCTACATTTCTCAGTTTTGACTTTTTAGCTTTTAGCTTAAAGGGAAAGTCCACGTTCATTGGCATTTTTGAAAGTAAATATTTTTGTGTGCCTAAAGGATGTCCTAAAGGTGCTGAGCGTATCCAATTTTTTTTATTGGAAAAAGTGTGTTCTATAGAAGTAATTGTTACTGCTGGCAATCTGTTGCTAGAAGAAAACAGAAGATAACCAGACCTTTGAGGGCTCGGATTGCTATTGTTGAACATGTTTTGTGGCTATGTGGAGGAGTCTGCGCGCCTTTAACACCAAGGCATTGCATGTATCAGCATGGCCGAGGCCATAAATTGTCTAGCAATGCATACCTGAATTAATACATTTCATGTATGCCTTATAGATGTATTTTAATGCTGACCTAAATAAGTCCTTAGCATGTAAACATTTATTTTTCCACACATCCATATAATTGCTATATTTTTTTAGACTTATGTCCTTTGTGAATTATATTTGGATTGTTGAACTTGAATCTTAATTTGTTGTAGGAGTTATTGTTTTAGTTGGTTACCTTTGCTTTGTGTAATTATTTTATATTTGGTTGCAGGAACTGCAAGATGTGCCACTCGCCCTTGCTCCTGATGCCCGTTATTTGCAGAATGCGGGCCAGGGGTTCTCTAATCGGGCACTATGCAAAACCCGACCTGTGGTGGCAAGGGCCCTCCGGCTTTTGTAGTCCAAATTTAGGTGTTTGGACCATACGGGGGGGGGGGGGGGGGGGGGGGGAACTGCAGTATGACCCCAGCAAGGTTATACCAAAATTTTAATTTACGTTTTTTAACAGGGACCACACGTACCAGAGTGGCACAACTGAGTGTCAGGGTCCTTCAGTTGGTGGGCGAGATGCAGGAGCTGCGCAACTCATTGGGGACCACAGATGAAGAATAATGTTCAGTGGCCTGCCATTGCTATGTATTTTGTTTTTTATAGTTGTAAAAATTTTACATTTGCAACATTTTTAAAATTTTATATTTTATGATGGTATATAAAAAAAAGTTTACATTGTCATTTCATTTACAAAATACATTAACACAAAACTAATGGGCCCAGAAATATTTAAAGATGAATATTCACATGACCGAGAAGTGATTTGGGTAAGTTTTAGGGGGCTAAAATGGAAGAAGAACCTAACCGAGAAGTGGTTTGGGTGAGCTTTAAGGGTCCAAAAGGGAAGATGGAGGATAGTGCTAAGTGATTTAGCTGAACATTGTAGTAGAAGTGAGGGTGGCAAATATGTAGGCAAGCACTTTAATGAGTTAAGTTTGTAGTCCGTAAGGATTCCGTCTGGATGATTATTTTTTGTAAAATGGAAACAGAATCTATCGGGAAACGTAAAGGATTCGTTGGAGGATATGATGGGAAAAGGGCAAAAACTAAGGCCTACGTTGTAACATGTGGAAATGAAACGGAAAAGTCTGGCTGGAAAATGACATCCGCGTAATTCCTAATCTGCCGTACGAACAGATGGAAACTTTACACAAGGTTTTCTATGCATGCATAGAATCGCTCGTACACTCATACGAGAACGGAAACATTTCACAAAAAAAAACAAATCGTCACGAAAACGAAAGTTTTTTTGTGTCTCTCTGAATCGAGCCTAATGTGCAAAATCATCACTAGCTAGTGTGATTTTTGACATGATACATATTTAAACAGTGAATGGCATGCATAGTACTGAGACACCATAGCTGCAACAAACATTAATACATGAGTAGAAATATGGTTGATGTTTGTTGGGGTTGTGTTCCCAAATACAAACCCAAGGCATGTTGTTTAGGTATGTTTTATATTTTGAATTTGACAGCCACCATTGTTTCTTGGTGAGGATAGTCAAGAAGGACCCAGTAATGCTCAGCTGTATGAGTACAATCTGAAAATAACTAGTAACACACATGTTTTGAAAAAATATATACATTTATATTAAACTAAAAATGCCACACAGCAGCAACATCAGTCTTGGCCCCCACCCTGCATATTCTGCTGCAGCTCCAGCGGCATCTCCCTAGATTGCAGGACAAACTGCCAGAGCCTGTGATGCTCTTGGCAAAAACAAATTATAAATACTACATGTCTACACCTTAGTAAAGTATATCCAAATGATTTATGTTCAACAATGATGTTTAGCAGAAGGTCATAAACATTTCTTTGGGGTATGCACAACAGGTTAACCTTTCTTAATTTGGGATTATGAGTCACAACTACCTGTGGATGCATGAAACACAACCACCATAGTATTATATCACAAAGCAAAAAAAAAATAAAACTACAGCCCTACTTGACAAGAGCAATGAGTTCATGAATCAAGTGACCAATACCAGCTGAGGGTAGTTCAACCACAGATTTATCAGTGAGTTTTTATGTAACACAGACTAAGCAATGGACCAGGAATGTTCAAGCAGCAATGAAAGAAGAAAACCACCGGAGGTGCAACTTTGCCAAGGGCACACTCCACTGGGGACTCCACTTCCTCATCCCCTTCCTCCCCTGGGTCCTCAACTTGAGCATGTTGGGAGGGCTCCTCCCCCAGTTACTCATCCGAATCCACCACTCTGGTGTGGAGGAGAGTGCTCTTCCCATGCATTCCCAGTGGAGGCCGCTTATCTATGGAGACATAATAGAAAAGCAGAAAATACATAATACAAAAACAACAGCAGGTTAAAGAGGGCAGATCAAAGTTTTGGGTATGTACTCTACTTACCAGATACGTAGGCATCATACACCCGATAAACCTCTTTGGGCTCCCAGCACTTAAAATCCGACCACTCTGCCGAATGGCCTTTGGCCGCAATGAAACATTAAAGTGCCAGAAAACTACGACCTTCACCACCTCCATGATCTGGCTCTTGCGCCCCTTGGCATAATCATATTCCATGACACAGAATTCCTAGATGCACACAAAAAAAATACAACACACAAATGATTTGACAAAATAGATATTAAAATAACACACAACTAAAAAATAAAAATAATTTTTTGTTGATATAATATTCAATACAAAAAAAGATTTCTTTTTACATTAAAAAAACGCTTAAGTCAGTAACTTGGTGGTGGTGCTGCTGCTAGTGCTGGTGGGGTTCCCACATCCTCCCTTTGGGGGGAAACGTGTGGCCTTGTTGTTGGAGAGGTAGGGCTGGAGGTTAAGACAGAGGGAGACTCAGGTGTAGGTATTTCTGGTAGTTCTGCCACTGCAGCTCATGTTTCCCAATTAATCCTCTGTAGAATTGAAAGTTAGTAGTATCTTGAACATCAGCAGTGTTAGTGGAATCCTTTTCATTGTCTAAGGAGGGATACAAGGCAAGATTGCCCCCCCCCCCCCCCCATAATCAAAAGGCCTTTTTCACTAAATTGATCGGTTTGAAAAGTTCAATTAAAAACTGAGACTGGTCAGTACTGGACACATAGAAACTAACCAGAATCTCTTCTGTATTCTGCAAGACACCCACCAGATTCAAGTATCTACCCTCTTTGTCACTATATTAGAACTTGCAATCAAATACCAGTGATTCACGAAAACCAATTAAAACACCTGCTTAGTAACAGCACTGGCAATATACACTTACATTTACACTGGAAAAGGGGTAGGCAAAGGACCCTACCTTACGTTCAAGAGCTTTACATTCAAGGATAACACACATAGAAACATTATAGGTGTTGAATATGATTTATATACTAGCTCCCAACCATCTCCCACTCCCCTGGCTCAGAAAATATCATGAAACAGGTAAAAACAATCATACCACAAAGACAAAATAAGACACAAGACAAATAAAAAGGTTGATTCAGAGACAGATACACATGCACTTTCGCATGTGTATTTTTTGTGTATTTTTGCCTTGTTTTTGGTTGTTACGTTACTTTTTCCATGTGTTTACACTAACGCGTATATGCGCATTCGATGGACGGATCGAAATCGGATAATTTGCGTTATTCCTGATAAGTTACGTTATTCGTATGGGCTTGTGTCTGATTCTGAGACCTGATTGCCAATGGGGCTCTGCCCTATAAAACGGTTTCATTTCCGCTCCACTTACGGGACCATTTTGGACTCGGCATTCCTTTAGAAAATGTTTTGCGGCTATGTGGAGGAGTATGAGCGCCTTCAGCTCAATGGCATAACCTGCATCAGCATGGCTGAGGCCAGATTGCACCGAAGACGCATGAACATCAATCGCATGCATGACGTTGAGCTGTTCGAGCTGACCCGACTCAAACGCGTTTCACTCCATAAATTGTATAGCGAGCTGCGGCCATGGTTAGCCCGCACCATGAGGAAAGGGCAAGCAATTTCAGGTATGACCAAGACGCTTGGCTGCCTGCAATTTTTGGGGAACGGCTCATTCCAGAGGCTGGGTGTCCTCTCCATGAGGATGTCCCACCCTATGCTGAGCTGCGCTATCCATGTTTCTGGATGGCATGGCTACCCTTTGTCCCAAATATATTTCCTTTCCAGACAACATGGCAGCCTGGAACGCGATTAAGTTGGGATTTTATAATATCGCCGACATGCCCAACGCCATGAGTGCGATCGATTGCACCCACCTTGCATTGGTCCCTCCTGCAGCCGATGAGTACATCTATCGGTAAGTAAATTATGTTATTTTTTATATTGTTTAGCTAAACTTAATTTTAACTATCTATAAATGCCTCCTTCTCAAGTATCTCTTTGAACCAGTTTAGAATGCATACCTTAATCCCTCCTTCTCAAGTATCCTTTTGAACCAGTTTAGAATGCATACCTTAATCCCTCCTCCTCAAGTATCCCTTTGACTCAGTTTAGAATACATACCCTAATCAAAACTATTCATGTAGGCCTTATAAAAGCATTTTAATGCTGACCTTAATTAGTTAACTTAATTAGTTTTTATTTTTAGACTTATGTCCTTTGTTATTTATTTTGGGATTGTTGAACTTGAATCTTTATGTGTTGTTTGAGTTAGTGTTTTTGTTGTTTACCTTGGCTTGGTGTAATTTTTTTGGGGGGGTTTCAGGAACTGCAAGATGGGCAGCTCGCTAAACATACAAGCAGTGGTTGGTCCGGACATGCGATTCCTCAGTGTCCTTGCCGGGTATCCAGGGTCGTCCCATGATGCCTATATATTGAGGAGCTCCGGCTTATATCGTCATTTTGAGTCTGTTATCTGGTGGATGGCTCCTGGGTAAGTTTGTTCAAATTCCATCATTCCTATTTACTGTATTCCTATGAATATAGTTGATGACCCATGTCTTAACTTATGGCTGTTTTTAGCCCTTGATGACATGTTAAACAATAATGTTGCTTAGAATGTGTAATTTATGTTAGTATTTTTTTATTTTTTCAGGGGATTCTGGATTTCCGCTCATGCCCTGGCTCCTGACGCCCGTTCTTCACACGCAGAATGCGGCCCAGGAGTCCTATAATCAGGCCCACCGCAAGACCCGGGCCATAGTGGAGAGGGCCTTCGGCCTGTAGAAGTCCAGATTTCGTTGTTTGGACCATACAGGGGGGGCACTGCAGTATGACCCCAACAAGGTTATAAAAATAATCTTAGCATGCTTCGTGTTCCATAACTTTGCCCTGAGGCAGCATGTCCCCCATTACGTGGATATGCCCCCCTCTCCACCCAGGCATGAGCCTGATGAGATATATGATGGCACCTCGAGTGCCTCTGGGCAATCTGTCCATGCCCATGTTATAGATTCTTTTTTTTCTTAATATTCGGTTAGTTTGTTTATGTTTTTGTCTGATTTGTATATTTGTTGCCTATGTGAAGGCCTTTTTTTTGGTTTAAGAATGTTGTAATGACTTAATTACAAAACATTTTACTCCTGTTTTGAGCATAATGCAGTTTATTTTCTCATGTTTGTCATTACAAGCCTTCATTAATGTAAAAACCACACAGACATAAATGCATCAACTTAGGCAAGAACAGCTAAAGTCCCATTCCATACATTTTCAGGAAATATGTTTAATCATTTTGGAAGGGCACTCGCAGACTCCATGGACATCCATTTTCAAACATAAGTATACATTGGGCAAGACTCCTGGCCCATAACAATTGTCCACATCCAGGAGTTCTAAGCTAACTTACTCCATGCCGAAGTTTACCCACCCACCAACATCAAGATCCATAGGGAGCACGACTTTCAAGGGGAATAGTCAGGCAGGAATACATAGGGCTACATACACACCCTCTCCTGCTTTTTATTTTGCCAGCCTATGACAGCCAGCTCCTATTCCAGACCAGTACAATCTTTTCCATGGCCAAATGGTGATGTTCTTCAGCCAAGAATGTCCCCCAATATTGCCAACAAACAGGATGAGGCATCCAGCATTTCCTTAGGCCCATGTCTGCTGCGTGGAAGCTTGAGCATATGCCTGACTGAGGCTTAAACTCAGCCATTGGCTAGTAGGGTATTTGAGCACTATCATGAGCTTTATGGGCAAATTCCCAAACAAACCAGCAAAGGCATAAACCAACAAATCTTGGTTGCGCTCACCACACAGGTAAATAGTGTTGGGATGTAGAGGAAAGATGCTTAGCAGATCCAGGTAAAATTCTTAATATTGATGTTGCCCATAATAATGTGGTGGGCCTTGGAGGTGGGCCAAGACCTGGGCATGTGTGGCATTCATAATCTGCCACTGCTCCAGCATCTGTCTGTTGATAGTTTGAGAATCATCTAGCATGGCAGTTAAGTTGGTATTTAAGGTGGCCATTTGTTGCTCGTCCTAAATTCTGTCAGCATGGTGGTGAAGTTAGTATTAAAGTTCTCTAAATGTGCAGTAATCTGCTCTGTGGTTCTTTGAGTCACCTGGCTGTCATGGCGCCATGCTGACTCCAGGATTGGCACTTGCCTCCCCTGGGAAACTGGTCGACGTTGCTGACTACGTCTTCCAATTCCCCGGGTTTGAGCGCATGCAGATGCTGGAGGTCTATGGCGAGCAACAGTGCCAGATGTACTAGGCAAAACCTCAGCAGCAGAGCTAGCACTGGGGACTGTAGGCTCAGTCTCAGCCTGCTGGCCACGATGGGCTGGCAGCATGCGTCCAGCTTCACTCTGCTGCAGAGGATTTGGTGCAGTAGGATGGTGGGCCAGTGGCAGATTAGGTTCCAGGGGGGTCATTTCAGAAGGTCCAATCTGGCTGGTATCCTCCTCCTTTTCCATATGCTGTATTACATCCATTAGTGGGGGAGTCTGTTGGGACATGTGAAAAACTGTGTCAGATTTTTGGAGAAATATATTTTTGACCAATTAGTCATGTGCATTCACATGCATCACCAGTTACACTTACCCTATATATCTGGTCCTGTGTTCTAGGCAGCAGGGAAGTAAATGGCGTGCTCAAACTGGAGGAGGCTTCCACACTTCCAGAGGCATGATGCTAAGCTGGTAATAAAATTAAAAGGCACGTAAACACACAAACATCCCTTGATGAGCCTGATGAGAAGATATGCTTTTGAACACACGGCACCAAGCAGGAATGTCAACTCCCCCAACGGTTAAAGTGGACCTTTCAAATGAATCTATCTTATATGTATGACTCACCCTGTACCTACAGATTGGTCACCTTAAAGAATACAAACATGCATGTACTGCATGTTAGGAGGCTTTACACATCCAAAATGACGCCTTAGGGGCCAACAGTCAGCTTGTAAATAGCATTTGGCTTCTGAGCATGCTGCTGTGCATTCTTGCAATGTTGACCTTTCCCTGACCCCAGCTCAAGTTTGTCTGACCAAAGCACAGATAGAACCCCAGTGGTAGAAAGACTAAGAAGTAAGTGTTTGCACATTTTCACAATATTCACTTCAGGTGCAGTGCTTTGGTAAGCTAAATTGTTTTATATTTTCATGAAATAATGTTGAAGGTCGTGTATAGACTGAAAACCTTTCTAAGGACCATTAACTACTGCACCCTGGGAGAGTATCCATCATTAACCCCATTCCTCAGCCATTCAACATTCATCTACAACAGTAACCTCCCCTCAAACCCACTCCCTAGGGGCCTGTGTTGATATCTGTGTGTGAGCCTCATTTAAAATGTTTCCAATAGCTCTCATTAAAACAATCATTACTAACCTGCTGAAATGTCCTGGGTGTCCATGTCGTGTGTGCCAGAGAGGCCCTGTAATGCTGCGGGGTGGATCAAAGCTAGGACCATTTCCTCTGCTCTGGTGTATTGCAATTTTGTTGGGAAGCCTCCGCCTGTTTGCAACCTGAAAATCAGACCATACAAATTTTTTTCATTGTGGTCACTACAACAAGCTGCCAAATGCAAACATAAAATATGTACCCGTGATTCCGCCTTTATTCTGCTTCTTCCCTACTGCATATTTGAGGTCAGATATTTTTCTCTGGATCTGCTCAACATCTTTCCTCTCGTCCCCCGCTGCATTCACCTGTCTGGGGAGGTCTTCCCAGATTTGTTTTTTTTGCACTTTGCTAGTAGCTTTGGAATTTGCGCCCAAATAGGTCATCATAATGCACTGTTATCCCACTTGCCAAGGCGAGTGTTTGTGCCTCACCAAAGTGCCCGCTCAAGTGGCCTCGCCGCAAGGTTCTGCCTAATGGTTGCTGTTCTGGCTCTTCTCTGGTTGTTGACAATTCAGGGGACATTCTTGCCTGAGTGTGTGGGGAAGAATAGGCCGTTGCCTATGGACTGGGCTGGCATTAGGACTGGGGGTCATTGGCTGGCTGGCCACAGAACTTGCAGCCGTGGATGTGGCATAGGACTCTCTTGTTTCCACGGGTTCCGCTGGTAAATGTGGGTGAGCAGGAGAGGGTGTGCTTGGGGGGCTAGAACTTCTCGCCTTCTGTTTTCTTTTACCTTGGAAGTCGTGCTCCCTTGCTCTTTGGATGTGGTTGGTCGAGGAGCCTTCTTCCTGGAGGAACTTTCTTTACTTTTCCTGGTGCTGGAAGATCTAGATGGGCCTGGAGTTGTGGCCAATGTAGCCTTGTGGTGGCCACTTTTGCTCCTTGTTTCCGGCACCTTTGAACTTGATTTGTGGGACCGAGTACTCGGTCTTGAGGATGTGTCCTCATGCCGCTCAGGCCTTTTTGTCTTGGGCTCCTTGGCTGGTGGTTGTTTGCTGCTACTTTTCTTTGGTGCCATGATGACATTCACAAAGAGAATGAGCTGTATGTCCATTACCCTTTAAATCCTAATGACTGGGTATGACACTTATGCGTACGCAATACCTATCTGCTGCAGACTAGAAGAAAGATGGCACCTACGATCTTCACCCGCCAACAACAGGATCTTATTATGCTCATAAGTGTATTGTAAGGACATTGATTTGACATCTAAATGCATGCATATGCCTTAAGGAAACGCAGGAAGAAACAGGTGTTTTGAAAATGTATTTAACCTCCGTGCCAAACAGAAGTTAGCGCGCACATGTGCGAACCAACTCACTTGCATCTAGAAGGATAGGTTAAGGCTAGAAATGTGATGGGGAATGTCATTTACTCAACTGATCTAATTGTGAATGATATTTGTATGCTGTTTGATCTAACAACTATTTTGTTTTTTGTGTTTTTTAGACAATGATGGAACGCAGGTACGACCAATGACTTTGAGAAGAGGAAGCTGGCCCTGGAGATTGTGGCCAGGATTGACCAGGACACGGACACCACCTTCACTTTTACGCAGATCATGCAGCACTGGTCGGACCGCAAGCGATGGCACAAGCCCCAGGTGAGGCGATTTTTTGCGACTCATTTTCCAAGTAAGTACATACCGATTGCATGCTAGATGTAACAAACACAGAAGGAAGCCTTTATTTATAAATGCTTTTCTTTTCTAGTGTCTGAAATGGAGTATCGTATTAGACCCACCCGGAGGCGCGCAGTCCGGCCAGTGCGGCGTGAATCTGCATCACCAAGTGAAGGTGGTGCATCTCCAGGGCCAACTTCCTACCCCTCCTCTGTAGCTGGCGCAGACCAGCCCCTTGACCTCTCTACAGAGGAGGGGCCTCACCGCATGGGCAGGGAGTCGTACCAAACGACTCAGCCAATACCCTCTGGTAGGTGACTCTGATTTTACCACACACAGATACATGCTATTTAAACAAAAACTGATTTCCTTAATCTATTTTTATAGATGAATATGTAGCGGGTGAAAGATCGGGAGCCGGGACTGCAGCAGAACAAGCCCAGGAGGAACATGGAGAAGGTGGATGATGTCACACACACATTTAAAGTGTCATTTGGTTACTGTACAATCAGACATTAGAAGTGAGCCTATTTTAAATGTCTCTACAGCCTCACATTCCCGGCAGTGGCAGTCCCCGAAGCTGAGGTTGCCCACCACCGAAGTAAGCTGTAATGTAAATATTTGGAGTATGTTGAAAATGACATCATCAGCAATAAACCTAATGTAAGGGATCGCCGGACACCCCTCTTTCTTAAGCCAAGCAATCCCCAATCTCCACCGCCTGTTCTGTCTATAGACAAGCCCCCGCTCGCTGGAGACATGGGTTATGCCTCTCCAGACTCGGTTGCCCCCCGGTCTTACTGGCGCAAAGATTGCAGGCTTAAGGTGAAGAAGGATGAACAGCGGGGTATCCCAAATTGGTAGTTCGAGTGGGCAGGATCCGAAACGTAGAGTCCAGACAAGAATGGTTCAAGATGAGCAGGGGTCAAAGCCGAGTGGTCACAGAGCACGGTATCCGAAGAGTTAGACAAAGAATGTTCAAGACAGGCCGGGGTCAAAAGCCGGGTGGTCACCAGAGCGCGGTATCAAAGGGACTAGACTAAGACGTGGTCAGACAGGCAGATGGTCGGTGCGGGCAGCGGACAGGAATGGTCAAAAACGGAGCCGGATCAGAAAACGCTAGACACAAATTCAAAGCACACCCAAGCTGGTTATGGCTATAACGGGCACTGATGGTCGGGGCAGGGACACTTTTAAAGGGGAACTAGCCAATGGGATGAGGGGAATGTCTGATTGGTGTGACCTGATGTGATTGGTGCAATACTTTATTATGCTCCTGATAGGAGCAGCCCCAGGGACTGGACCGCCCTGGCCAGTCAGGCTGTCCAGTCCCTGGGTAGGGACCTGACTGGTCCCTTTGAATTTGCCCCCGGCGAATGCGCTGGGAGCAGCGCCGCCGGGGGGCATAGAAAGAACGTGCTCGTGCACGCGAGCACGTGACAGGAGGCCGGGCGCGCTCCCCGAGAGGGAAGGGGACGACGCGCCGGCTGACAAGACGGAGGAGCCGCCAGCAAGAGCGGAGGGGGGGCCCGCGACGTCAGCCACCGCCGAGGCAGAGGAAGCGGCGGCGGGTGAAGCCACAGCAGACGCGGCGGAGGCGGCCACCCAGCGCGGCCACCGGAAGACCGGAGCCGGGTGCCGCCGCACAGAGACGCCGCGGGACAGGACGCCGGGACCAGGTAAGAACCTTACACCTAAATCCCTTGCCAATGTAATTAGCATAATGACATATGGCCTCATCCATTAATGAATTCATTAGCATAATGACTATGGCCTCATCCATTAATGAATTCATTAGCATAATGACATTGCCTCGTCCATTAATTAATTAATTAGCATAATGACATATGGCCTCATGAGTTATATTAAAAACTAATAATCATTCCATCCACAGCTGTGAAACATGTATTTGCAGAACAAAATTTTTGTCTCTTTTTTTTACAGACACCACACAGGCGAGATTAGCACAACTCATTGCGATGGTGTTTCGGCTGGTGGGCGATATACAGGAGCTCAGAGCTTCGATGGGGACCACAGATGAAGAATAATTCTCTGGGGCCTGCCATGGCTTTGTAAATAGTTTTAAAAAGTTTTATAATTGTATAAATTTTAAATGTTTTTATAAAAAAATAAAAAATTCTAAAGAAAAAAAAATATTGTTAATTAAAAACATAACAAACAAAAAAGTTCTAAAATTTGCAAATACATTTTGCATTTCCGAATAAAAAACCAAAAGATAAAACTTGTTTCTGTCTTATCTTATTTTAAAGAAAAATTCCTTAAGGGTTGGTTACAGGAAAACGTTGGAAGAACTAAAAAGAAAAGAGTGCAAAATAAAGAAAAATGAAACCGCAAGGGAATTGAGGTAAGCATTTAGGGTGCAAAGGGAAGAAAAATAAAACTGCGAGGGAATTGAGGTAAGAATTAAGTGCGCAAAGTGAAGAATATACAAACTGCGATGGAAGTAAGCATTAAGTGCGCAAAGTGATGAAAAATGAAACCGCAATGGAATTGAGGTAAGCATTAAGTGCGCAAAGTGATGAAAAATGAAAGCCAGAGGGAATTGAGGTAAACATTAAGTGTGCAAAGTGATGAAAAATGAAACCGCAAGGGAAATGAGATAAGCATTAAGTGCGCAAAGTGATGAAAAATTAAATTACGAGGGAATTGAGGTTAGCATTAAGTGCGCAAAGTGCTGAAAAATGAAACCGCAATGAAATTGAGGTAAGTATTAAGTGCGCAAAGTAAAGAATATACAAAGTGCGAGGGAAATGAGGTAAGCATTAACCCTTTTGTTGCCAAGCACGTAACACCTACGTGCTGGCTTGGCTATACCAGTTCACAAGGCAGGGGGAGGTGGCAAGTCACCTGTGACTAGCGGGTGACTTGCCATTAACCCCTGGCACCCCCATTACCAGCCTCCTCAAAGCCCAGGGGGGGCAGAAGAGCCCGGGCCCACGGGCTATGCGGGCTTGTAGCCTGCAGGGCCAGGGGCCACAAAAGCTTCTACAAGCCCTGCATAGCTGGTCCCGGGCTGGTTACTTTGGGTAAGGGGGACCCCATGTCAATTTTTTTTTTATTTTTAAGGGTTTTTAACCCTTAAAAATCCCCCCCCAAAAAATGGGGTTCCCCCCCGGGAGGGAGGACCCTATGTCATTTTTTTTTCTCGATTTAACCCTTTGTAGTGTGGATTGCAGTTGTATTTTATTTGTAAATGTTATAAAATGTTATAAAGTACTTGTTTCAGCTAGGGGGTCTCCTGGGCAGGAACGGGGGGCTACCGATAAATATGTGGTACTATTCTAATCAGTAGAAATGGGGCTTTCACATGCAATATGCTTTTCCTTAATAAAATACATTTTTTATTTAAAATAAAGGAGTCAATTTTGTAAAAACGTTTTTATTTATTTATTTATTTTTTACTTAATAATATTGTAAAAAAAAAAAATAAAATTTGCAAACAAGACATTTCATGTTAAAGCCTAAACTCTGCTGCAAAAAAAATAAATATAATTTTCCTGAAAATTACAGTAAAAATGGCGCAAAACATGGTGCAAAGTGGGGAAAAATGACCTGTCAACAGAGGGTAACAAAATCTCAAGTAGGCTGGCAATTAAAAGGGTTAAAAGTACCTCTGCATGTTGGGTATTGTTCTGTTCGGGGGACTTTCAGACTTAGCTTGTTTTTTCTGGTTTGCATATTTATATTTTAGGAAAAGGTGTTATTTATTCAGCTTTTTTATACATTTTTTAGGGAAACCCTGCGCAACCAAAGAATTCTTTGAGGGATTAATTCCAGAAAGATGAGCCCACTACAACAAGCTGGGTATGCTTAGAAAGCTTAACATGTATACTTTCAGGGAATGTAAAGGGTTGTTTTGGTTGAAAAATCGCAAGGTGCGCACTTTGCAGAAATTTTCAAGTAAAATTACCGTTACGCACATGCTTTACTTTGGGGTGTTTGGCAACTCTTCCCTTGACAGAACCTATGCATGTTGGGTGTTGTTCTGTTCGGGGAATGTTGCTTTTTCAGATTAAACTTGTTTTTTCTTGTTTGTATATAGTTTTTTTTAGGAAAATGTGGCTTTGATTCTGCTTTTTATCCTTTTTTTGGGAAACTCTTTGCAACCAAAGAATACATTGAGGAATTACTTCCAGAAAACTATGGGCACATCAACATGCCTGGTACACCTAGAAAGCTTGAGGTGTGTACTTCCAGAGAATATATAGTTTGTTGGGGGTATTTCAAATGTAAAGGGTTGTTTTTCTGGTAAAACTGCAAGGTGCGCATATTGCATTGCACAGTTGTATTTTATCTGAAAATCCCCTAAAGCGCTGTTTCAGTTTGGGGGAGTCTCCTGGGCAGGAAAGGGTGTTTACCTATACATATGTGGTATTGCTATTGAGAAATTGGGATTTCACACGCAATAAGATTTTATTGACAAACTTACATTTTTTATTACAAAAAAACACTACAAATTGTAAAAAAATATTTTTTTTTTATTTTTTTTCACATATTTCACCCAAAAAATATTGAGAATACACCTAAAAATTACAAACAAGACATTTCATGTTAAAGCCCAGACTATGCTGAAAAAAACAATATATCATTTTCCTGGGAAATCCCTGGAAATCCTTTCAAAAATGACAGTTGAACATGTGTAGTGCAAAATAGTGAAACATGGTCTGGCAACAGAGAGTGACAAATGCTGCAGGTAGGCTGGCACTTAAAGGGTTAAGTGTGCAAAGTGATGAAAAATTAAACCGCAATGGAATTGAGGTAAGCATTAAGTGCGCAAAGTGAAGAATATACAAACCGCGATGGAATTGAGGTAAGCATTAAGTGCGCAAAGGGAAGAATATACAAACCGCAATGGAATTGAGGTAAGCATTAAGTGCGCAAAGTGAAGAATATACAAAGCGCGAGGGGATTGAGGTAAGCATTGTAGCAGAAGTGAGTGAGAAAAAAGTTGAGACGGCCACATGAATGAGTTAATTTTGGTGTGCGCATGCTTAAGGTCGGACAGATTTCCGTCTGGACGTTTATTTATAGAAAACGGAATTCAGAATCTAACGGCACACATAAATATTTTGTTAGAGGTGACGTTGGAAAAAGCAAAAAAAACTGAACCCTGTGTTGTTTCCTAAGTAACGTAAATGAAAAACGAAAGCTGAAAAAAGACATTCTTGTTGGCGTACGCAGCGATGAAAACTTAACAGAAGGCTCCCAATGCATGCTTAGAATCACGCGTACACACATACGCAAGCGGAAACAAAACGAAAAAAAACAGATCGACACAAAAACGAAAAACATTTTATGTCTCTCTGAATCAACCCTAAAGTGAAGGTACCCAAACAGAACCAACGCCATAAAACACAAAAGGAAGCAAGACATAGATAAAAACATTGTGCAACTAACACACATCAAAAATATTCTCCGATGTGATTTACAGCCCATAGGAGGGTAAGTTATGAGGCAACAGTGCCAGCCAGGAGCATAAAGGTTATAGAATTTTTGTCTGATAAAAAAGCTGACCAGTGAGATGATCTATATCATGATACCTCTGTCCTCCAATATCTGACTGATAGTCCTGGGAGAAAGAGATGATTAACACAAACATCATATAAATAACAGACCATATATATTTCTAATCATCTAGATAACTGTCCCCATGTCATTCATAGAAATAATTAACCCCGATAAATAGTTTGGTAGTTATCAAAGTCTCCCCCCTCTCTAAAGCCACTTTCACACCCAGCAACCTGTGATGTGTGTGAGTCGCTGTAGAGCCACTGTAGAGTCGCTCACCCTCATCCATTGAAGCGCCTGAGTGTTCCAATGCTGCTCTAACACCACCATTGTATTGAAATTTAACTGCAGCAGTGTTATATTCCACCCACAAAAAGAATATATGTTTGATGGGCCCTGATTGTAATGTTTTTTTATTTTTAATGGATTAAAGGTTTTTTTTTTGTTATCTCATTTTGTTTTTGTTTTTTTCTTTACTTTGTTTTTTGTTTCTTTTATTTAACCTAGGTGTAAAGAAAAATACCTAATCGTGTGTGTGTGAGGAATCAGACAGTAATATGAATAAAACAAAACAAAACACAAATGTATGTAGAAAACTAGAACAATTTATTATTTTTAACTAAATAAAAAAAAAAAATCCACACAGCGGATAAATTATTTCCCTCCACCCTCTCTTTCGTTTCTCCTCTCCAGCAGCATTTGTCGAGATTTCCTCACATATTGCCACAGTCTGTGATGCTCGTCATTGCAAGCTATGGAAAATAAAAGACACAATTAATTACCAAAGCTCTACAAATACAGTAAATACCTATGATCTTTGTTAAAAATGTTTGTCTAACATTAATTCATTTAAAAGATTTTAAAACATACACAACAGGCAACCTTTCTGAATTAGTGACGGCAAAGTAAAATAAGATGTGTACTCATTCAACATAACCACCTTAGTCTAACATCACAAAGCACATAGCCTAACCCAATAAGGCCTACTCGACCACAGGAAGAATAAACTTAATATAGTGGTCAATAACACCTGAGGCAAATTAATCCAAATAGATGGCTAGTGACCTATTCATATAGTCTTAAAGGAGCCACAGCACTCAAACCAGTTAGCTTGCTGACCAACCTACAATCTGTCTCTAAACTTGGTTAAAAACAGAGGGCTCAGTCACACACATCTGCAGAAGTATGCTTAAGCTGCACCACCAGCACCAAGGTGCCCCTGTGAGGTGCAGTCCTAACTCTAATCTCTGAGAGCCCCATTTGGGACATACAATGCAATAGATAAAATTGGGAGCAGGCTTACCTGAGGTTGCCCTAAACCTCAAGTGCAAGCCATGGGTTGGAAGGGCCAAAGACCTTGCAATACAGCCTTAAGCATACTTCTGCAGATGTGTGTGACCGAGCCCTCTGTTTTTAACCAAGTTTAGAGACAGATTGTAGGTTGGGCAGCAAGCTAACTGGTTTGAGTGCTGTGGCTCCTTTAAGACTTTTGTATCCCAATTGCCCTGCTAACGTGCACCTCCCAGGTTAGTTATAAAATGGTCTGAGCGGCTGCCACCCCTCCTTTGACCTTTTGATATAAATATAATTTAGGATCTAAACAATAGGGGATGGAGAATTAAAAATGTTGCAGGAATGTAAAAGCAGCACATAAAGCACCTAAACAACTGCTGCCTTTATCAGGTAGCATCAAGTTACATTAGCAGGGGCAGGAAACGTGTATGCTTTGAGACAATTCTGATTGATTGATTGATCTGAAAAGTGGCTCTCCAGAGGCTCACCATCACATCTGTGGCCTTGGCCCATGCTGCTGGAGCCTCCGGGGGATGGGGTTGGGAGAACAACGACGGGGTCTATCTGCGAGGAAACATCTGTGTAGATGAAAAAAAACACAACACATACAAACATAGGAACATTGTATTTGTAAGATTATTTATATACCTACAATTTAGCTGTAGGGAAGAGTTAAATCTGGATTTTTCTTGTTACACACTTTGCCATGTGTTAGCTAAAACAAAACAACTTTGGCTAGCACATGATCAAGCCACATAATTGTTGTAAGTTGTGGAACACCAGAAGAGACCCTACTGTGCTAGATGCCACATGGGCAGTTCACAACACAATAGCATGTCACATTTACAAAGAAAATGATATAGGCACAAAACACTGGATGCATATAGTATTTGGACTACTTTGTTATAATTCTTACCTCGACTATGCCTGCTCCCAGGAAGTCCAACATGTGCGGAGGAGGTGTCTGCCCTATGATGCCCTGATAAAGATGAGAAAGGACAAATAAAAAATTAACACACAACAATGTTACTATTTAACACCAAGCCAAACAATGAAGGACACTCACCAGAGGATGAGATGTTCCTGGTTTTCCAGGGAGGGCTCAAAGGTGAAGGCGGGGTGCCTCCACTCCTCAGAATCAGCCCAGCAGAGCCCAAATCCAAGGGGCCACCCTCCTCCCTCTCACTCCCTGAACCCTCAGGGAGTGTGGTGGAGTCCCTTTCCTCCTCCTCACTGGGACTCCCCACTTGAGAGTGACCCCTGCGGTATTGGGACTCTCACAAGTCAGACTCTGAGGAGCTGAGGCTCCACACTGCCCTCATGCCAGCAGCACACTCCACTGGGGCTGCAACTGGCTCATCCCCTTCCTCCCTGGGTTCTTGATTTGGGAGCGACGAGAGGACCCCTCCCCTGCTGACTCATCGGAACCAACAACGCTTGTGTGGGGGAGATAACCCCTCCTGTGCTTTCCCAGGGACGGGCTCTTATCTGTGGAGAATAAAATGTAAAAAAAATTAATTAAAAGCATCGGCAGTATAACGTTTAGATATGTAAGAATAGTGTATATGAACTTACCAGAAGCATAGGCATCATAGAGCCGATATACGCCCTCGGGGCACGGTGGCCTTCACCTCCTCCACAATGCTGGACTTGCCACTCAAGGCATAATCATACTCCTTCATACAGAAGTCCTAGATGCACAGAAAGAAAAGATAAATAAAACATTAACATAAAATAATAAGTATAATAATTAACATTAAATTAAATTTACTTAAATACAAATGAAAATGTTAAAAAAACAATTTTTGTCTCCTTTAGGGTGCCATAAAGAGCTTGTGGATTTCACAATATATAAATTCAACAAGGTTGTAAAACACAAAAATGTCTTTTAACTAGGACCCAATTTGGAATGCTCCTTTATTGGCTGGTGGCTGCAGCGTGAGGCTGATGAAGGAACGGTTGGCAGGGAGAGGGCAAGGTAACTAAACCCCGTCCACTGCCCCCCCTCCGGCCGCTGCTAGCACCGCCGTTTTTTTACGGCCCGCTGTCTGCACACACCTGGTTCATGCAGCCGGAACGCGGATGCAGGCCATGGCCACCGGCTGCATGGATCGGTTGTGCACACGCCGGTCCGCGAAATTCCAGCAGTGCTAGCAGCGGCCGTAGCCGTGACAGTGGGTGGGGTTTAGTTACCCTGCCCTCTCCCTGCCTGCCACTCTTTCATCGGCTGGTGGCCGCAGCGCAAGGTTTATTTGCTTTTTTTGCTGGTTTTCTTTTTACATTCGCCCCAATAAGATGCACTGACATTTTCCCCCCACCTTTGGGGAAAAATTTGTACGTCTTATAGGGCGAAAAGAATCCCAAAACAAAACAAGTCAAGCAAGTCTGTGCCCTATTTATATATACTTCGACATATGCAGTTCTCTAACAGTAAATATATGTATATGCTACAGCTTTTTAGACAATGCTCTAAGATGCCCTTTGCTTTTAATGATTAGTTTTTATGTAACTTTAACATATCAAATCTGACACATTACCCCTTTTTCATTTAAAGTAGACTATTAGATGTTTTTCCCATTACATACTTATAACAAACCATCCTAATCATCTTTAGCATCAAAACACCATATCTCATTCCCACCATACCCTAATTTGAAAACAGAAACAACTAAATTGCCTTTATTTGAAAAGTGAATGATTTTGTTGCCTGGAGATGATGCGAACAAATCTTATGATCTATCAATTTCCTTTATGGTAGAAAGCAATAAATAGCCTTGTTAGTGCAGGGTTACAAAAGGCTATGTGTTGCTGAGTGGAATGATATCTGTGTGCAATATTGAATTATCTTTACTAGCATCCCATGTGCAAATGATCTTAGCTTTTTTTCTGATTTCAAACAAGTAAACAGTATAATGATTTAAACAAAGACATAGTTAAAGGACAACTCAAATTTCATAAAAATATATAATCTAAGTGGACATCAATTGTAAGATAATGTTATGTTTGTTAGAAAGAAAATTCCAATCAGAGGTCAGCTATAATAGTTTTAATATCTTAAAAGCAGCTATTTCTCCCTGATAACCACTGACAAAAGAGTGCTGTCTGGGTAAAGACAAACATACAGATATAGCTGCCCTTATTGTTTTGCATGTCTTAACAGAATTGGCTATATAAAACTGGTGAAGAAACCTTATCTGACTACCGTGTTGAAATTCAATACCCTGACATTTAAATATAGGCTGCTATTTAGTGTTGCCGACACCAGGAGGAGTATGAGAGCATTGCCTCATAACTACATCAGACACACCTCAATGAAGTGTGTGAACTGTGGAAACAAAATGCACTTTAGCTGAAAAAATCATAAAAATGTTTAGAATGTTACTGAATTACCACCTAGGAAAACAACGAAAGCCAATGACACTTTTTTACTACAGTGTAAAAAGGTATAAAGTACTTTTCCTTCTTTTTTGAGTGTAAAAAGTTCCATTGACTTTCATTGTCTTCCTAGCTGGTGATTTAATAACAGAAGAACCTCTCCACCTCAATATTTTTTTTCTCAATCTCATTTGAGAACACTACTCCACAGGCAGTGGCATAACTAAATGTGATGGGGCCCTGGTGCAAACATTAAATGGGACCCTTTCATAACTCATACAATAACATTTTTTCTGGCTTTTAACTTAGAGGCTGATTCATCACTAACGCCAGGTAGCGACAGATGAGCGTCTGTAGCAGGCATTTTCAGAGCACCCACTAGTAGTCGCAGTGCTCAGCCGTGGGTCGCTACTTAGCTGTTCAGTAATGTTTAATACATTGTGAGGAGTCGCTATTTCACCAGTACAGCGCTGTATGGGAGCGCATGTTAGCGACTGCTCATAGCAACCGACTCACACCATATTCAGCAAAAAAACAGCCTCACAAATCTCTGGCGCTGAAAAATACTTGTTTGTAGCCCATAGCGCAGGAGGCGCTGTGTTTAAAGTCTGTTTTCAAGCATCTATTAACTAGTAACAAAGCAAAAACATATGGAATAACATTGTAGCAACATTGTAACATGAACACTTTAATGCCAGACCAGTAATGTCATTTCTGAAGAAATATTTAAAAAATGTAAAAAATTTGAAAAAAACAGCTTTTTCAATGCCAGAAGAGGTCACAGAATTATTTGTGATTTTTGGGGAAAAAAAAAAAAAAAACCCGTTTAAAGTGAAGAAAAGGTTCGTCCACTGAAATGTATGGGGGAGCGACAGGTAGCGAGAGGTCATAACTGGCGCTTTGCAAGGCTGAACGCTGGCGCTGTTCGCAGAGGCTTTGAAAATGATGAATCAGATGCTACATGCCGCTATCCCAGTCGCCAAACAGATTCTGATTGATAAATGTGGAATTGCGTGCCGTGTCTGGCGTTGACCAGTCGCTATCTGTCGCTACCTCTCATTAACCAGGCGCTACCTGACTCTATCCTTTCTTAAATAACCCCCATAGTTGGATACAACTAGACAACTAAAGACTGAAACAGCAGAGACTTCCTTTCTCTAAATGATGCCAAGTGAGCACAAATATGATAAACGGTGGGGCTGCACCCCCTGCACCCCTTTAGTTATGCTCCTGCAAATTAGGATACCCCAGGGACAAGGAACAAAAGTTGACCCATCATTAGGAATTTAACTGGTTACAGGTCCATTTTCATTTTTAAAATGTTTTCCTATGTTAGAAAATGTGTGTTTTATTGAAGCAGTTTTCACGTTCTGCAATCTGGTGCCATTGTTTATGTACACCAAGTCTGTACACCGAGAAAATAGAAATTAGTCCTGTACACACAGAACACCGCTGCTATGAACGCTGCTGAGGTAGGGGAGCTCACTCACCCATGCACATGCCCATCAGCAATGTGTTCAGGATCACTTCTCTCTTCTTGGTGTAAAAACTTGGTATACAGTTGCCATTGCCGGTTGCAACAGCCTGCTGATAGAGAAAACTTCTTCCATAAAAAATATATTTTCTAACATAAGAAAAAAATGAAAACAATGAAAACCTTAGGTTTTGTTCCTTTCTGGTGGGTCATTCTAATTTGGGATGCCCCACTATGTTTATTCCCCAGGATCACCCATAAATTCAGGTTTCATATATTAATGCACAGCATAAAGGGTGCTTAATTCAGGGTGTTGCTCCTCTGGACCAAACCAGGGATTTTGAACACCCTGGGGTTTCGACCAATTTAGGATGCAAAAAAATGGATTTCAAAACAGACCTTAACCCTCCCTCACTAAAAGAAATTCCTCTTAAAGGGAGATTCATGGTATATAGTGCTGATTAGATAAGAGACTGCCCATGCACAGTGGGTCATAACAAATTTAGGTCAGCATTAGTATGTACAGCATAACACGCTTGCACGAGATCCTACACATTTGTTGTGGGAACAGTTGACTTGTGAGTTGTGTGGGTGATCTGGGAGGTCTCACACAGTGAAAATGGATCTCCAAGATAGTAAAAATCCGGGTAATAGGTCCACCTCAGGGCCAGTTGATTTCCTCTCCCCCAAATCAGGATTCCCTGTCATGTGAAACTCCTTAAATCCCCAGTAAAGCCTGATCTCCAATGCAACGGTGCATGAGCAGGCTGAATTTGGGATACCGAAAGGTAGACCAACACTCCCAAGAGTCTTTGAAAGTGGAACAAAAACCCTGCATAGCCAGCCCTGGAATTTTAAAGAAGCGCAGGCTCTCATGCAATCAGAGACATTTGCTGTGTCTGTCAGTCAGCAAACATTTTAATGGCTTGGACGAGTGCGCACACAGGCTGAAGATATGGAGATTAGCTCAACTGCACTTCCAATCAGAGCTGTTTGCTGAATGAAATAATCACACAGTCACTCTGAAATGATGAAAGCCTGTGCATGTGCCATTGAACCAGGGGGAGGTGAGTAAATACTGGTGATTTGGGTGGTTCACACAGTCCCCAGGGGGATGTTCATTTGCTGCCCCTGGAATCTTTTGGATTCCAAGGCCATCCGTGCAGGGTTTTGTAGACACCCCCTAACTGTCTAAGTGAAAGAACTTTCAGAACGTCCAAAAAGGTGTCTGCATTAGCAGAGGCAGCTCTAGACACAAAAGACTGTGGGGTCCGGGCACCCAGGGTGAGGGAGCAGTAAGGGTCGACAGCCTGCTTAACCAAACCAGAAAGCACCTTTTATTTAAAGGGCAAAACAGTGAGTTAAAATACTCTTGGAGTGTTGGTGTTGGTCTGCTTCTTTATGGAGTATCCCAAATTCGATCAGAGGATTTAGCACAGTGGGTCAAATCAAACTGGGATGTCCCAACATGTTCACCAAACTTTTAATTTTCTAGCACAGCTGAATCCAATGGGGAAAAGAAAACAGCTGCATACATATGCAACATCTGCAACTCCTACAATAGGGTACAGTGTACAGCTGTTTCATGTCTACTATATTGCATTACAGACATACTCAGCTCCATTTGGTATGGACAGGTCTTAGAACACTGAGGCAATTTTTATAGTTTACGTGGGCTTGGAATTCAATCCCCTCCATCCAGGCCAGAGTTATGGTCCCCATAACTAATAGTACTTAGAGGTTCTGCAATGACTCCAGAAAGTTAAATGAGTTTTCAAAATTTGATCCCTACCCCATGCCCAGAGGGGATGAACTGATCGAGAAGTTGGGAGGGGCGAGGTTTATTACAACTTCAATTTCACTAAATTGTTACTGGCAGATGCCCCTGACGCAAAACAGAAAACTTCCTTTTAAGCCCCCAATACTTTGTTTCATTATCTAGCAATGTCATTTGGAGAGGAACAAAACCAAATATCTTGTATTTCTTTAACCTTTTAACTACCAACCTACCTGGAGATTTTGTCAGCCTCTGTTGCCAGACCATATTTTAATATTTTGGCTATACATGTTGAACTGTGATTTTTGAAGTGATTTCCCAGGAAAATTATATATTATTTTTGTTCAGCAGAGTATGGGCTTAAAGTTTAAGTCTTGTTTGGCTTTGTTTTAGTGTATTCTCAATTTTTGCAGGTGAAATATGAGCAAAAACATTTGTACTGTTTTATGTAATAAAAAATGTTTTTCAATAAAATCATATTGTGTGAAAAAAAATCCAATTTCTCCTGGTTACAACGGTACCAAATATGTATTGGTAGACACCCTTTCCTGCCCAGGAGGCTCTCTCAATTTGAAACAACGCTTTAGGAGATTTTCAGATAAAATACTATGTGCACCTTGCAGTTTTTAAAGAAAAACAACTGTTCCCTGGAAGCAGAACCTCAAGCTTTCTAGGCATACTAGGCTTGTTAACATGGGTATCATTTTCTAATCTCTTGATGAAACATTTGTTTGCACATGGTTTCCCCTAAAAAAATAATAAAAAAGCAAAGTTTTTCTAAAAAAACAATATGCAAACAAGATAAAGCAAGTTAAATCTGAAAAAGCAAAAGAACAATACCCCATATGCATAGGTACTGTCAAGAGAAGAGTTGCCAAACACCCCAAAGTAATGCATGCATGTATGGGTAATTTTAAAAGACAATGAAAGTCAATGGAAATTTTTTACTAGACTTTCATTGTGTTCATATCTGGGGATTTATCAACAGTTAAATTCTCAGGGTTTTTTCTCATGTGTCCAGTGAATTTTTACTACCATGAGAATTTTTTTCAGCTCTTGATGAATCGAGGCCAAAGTGCGCACCTTGCGCTTTTTCTGCCAAAATAACACTTTACATTTGAAATACCCGCCATAAACCATATATTCCCTGAAAGTACATACATTAAGCTCTTGAGGCATACCCAGCTTGTTGTAGTGGCTTCACCCTTAAAAATAAAAAAAAAATGGTGTGGCGTCCAGCTATGGGGGCTTGTAGAACAGGGCGCAGGGGCCAGCCTCGGTGCCCCCCCATCCTGTAGGCTACAAGCCCGCACAGCCTAAATGGCCTCAGGCTCTTCCTCCCCCCGGGCTTAGGAGAGGAAGGTAATGGGGGGCTGGGGATAAATAGTAAGTCAGCCACTAGCCGCAGGTGACTTGCCAGCTCCCTAAGCCTTGTGAACTAGTATAGGGATCTCCCCGACAAACCGATTACAGCTGCTGGGTGATCGTTGAGGGGGGCTGAGGAAGCAAAGGATCACAGCCCCTTGCCCCTCTAACTCTTTCTCTGACGATCACCCGGCACTACTGACGTCATGGATGACGTCATTTTTTGCAGATGTCAGCAGCGGTGGTGGAAGTGGGGGCCTGTTCCTGAAGCCAGAAGAGTTCTTTGGTGGATCAGATGCCCCCCAGGTGCAGAAAAGACCTGGCCGGATCAATGGAGGTGACTAGTTGGGACTATTATGCATAGTTACAGGAACAATGAACACGCAGTATGTTTTTACTGTTAATATTAAACACCCCCAATAAAGAGTGAAAGCTGCCACTGAAGGAAGCTAGCAGAACTTGTGCTTGCCTTAGAAAGTGCCCTTTCTGGAAACATGTTCTATTATAATGAGAAAAAAGGCTGCCCAACATCGTAAGTGGAATGATGCCGCCACATGACATCATCTAAAGCATTTTAAAACAAAAAAAGTTGGGTACATGCAACGGGATACCTCCAAGCTGATAGCAGCCCCTGAAGGAGGATAGCAAAACTTGTATCTGCCTTAGAAAGGGCACCTTCTGGAAACATGTTCCAATTTAATGAGAAACAATGTGTGCAGATTCCATAGGTCAACTGAGGCACCTCTAGAGTGATAGCTGAAAGAAGCCTGCAAAACCTGTACCTGCCTTAGAAAGTGTCCCTTTTGGAAACATGTTCTATCTTGCCAAGACTGGCATCCTTGATTATGTGGGGTGGCTTACTGGATTAATCCATGTGCCATCTGGTGGTGGAAAACAATGTGATATTGCTGATGATCACTGGCAAAACCCTTTTCTGGCAGAGTAACTACTCTGTTTCATCTGTATTGTTTTTTATCTTTATTTTTTTTCTATTTTCATCCCTCGGAGGTGCATTTGGCCGGAAATACCAAGGCTATCAACCATGTTTCCTCACTGGGATAAGGCAGTTACATAGCCAAGTTGCATAGACAGCATCCATCTGTATGACCGACAGGCTGTTTAAACCCTTTACTGTCACATAAAAATTGAAGATGCAATCCAGAAAACGTCTCATTTCTTCATTACAGACTTGGAATCTATGTCTCAAGTTGCCACATAACTTCGGTTTTTGAAATTATTTTTAACCCCTTAATGACCAATCTAATTTTAGTCTTGAAAATCAGTACATTTTTATTCCAGCAGTCAGACAGGCACGTAAGTAGGGGGGAGGGCAAGTAGGTGAACAGGTGAATGAGTAGATGGGTGGATGGATGGTCAGGCAAATAGATAGGTAGGTGGGCGGACAGATGGGTAAGCAGCTGGGCAGTCAGGCAGATAGGTATGTGAGTGGACAGGTGAGCGGTTCAATATTTTCTAAATATATGAGTATATAGACTTACTTGAGAGCATCGATCAGACCTTCTCTGGGACTTCTCTGGGACCTGCTTTTGTGGACTTGAACGTGGCAGCCGTCTTGTGAAGGACTTGGAGTTCGGCTGAGGCCTGCTTACACCAAATAATGTAGTGGGTGGGCGGGTGGTTAGATGGGTGAAGGGGTGAGGGTTGAAGGATAGGTAGCTGGGCGGCTGAGATGTAGGTGGGTTAATGGACAAGTAGGTGGCTGGGTCGGTCAGACAGGTAGGTAGGTAGGTGGGTAAGCAGGCAGACAGGTAGGTGAATGGATGCACAAGTTGCTGGGTAGTTAGGCAAGCAGGTAGAGGGATGGATGAATGGGTGGCTGGCTGGGACAGTGAGGCAGGTAGGTGGGTAGATAGGTTGGTGGGTAGGAACCTTCCTATCCACCAACCTACCTGCCCAACTACCTGCCAGGTGGCTGGGCAGGCGGGAAGGTGGGTGGATAAGTAGGTGGGCATTCAGGTAGGCAGGTGGGTAGGTAAACATGCAGGCAGGTGGGTGGGAAGGTGGGCATGTAGGTAGACAGGTGGGTGGGTAGGTGGGCATGCAGGAAGTTAGGTAAATGGGTAGGAGAGCACACAGGCAGACAGGTGTGTGTAGGTGGGTATGCAGGTAGGCAGGGGGGCATGCAGGCAGGAAGGTGGGTGAGTAGGTGGGCATGCATGCAAGCAGGTGGGTGGATAGGTGTACTTGCAGGCAGGCAGGTGGGTTAGTAGGTGGATATGTAGGTAAGAAGGTGGGTGGGTAGGTGGGCATGCCGGCAGGCAGGTAGGTGTATTCGCAGGCAGGCAGGTGAGTAGGTGGTAGCAGCAGCATCTATGCAGCCATGCTACATACATGTGAACAGGTGGGGTTGGCATCTCAGCAGGGTGATCGGGCCAAACACCGTCACCTTGGCAGGGCTGGGCGGCAACCGGAAATTTGGCAGGGCTGGGCAGTGACTGGCATCTCGGCAGGGCAGGGTGGGGTTGGGCTGGGCGGTGACAACCGGCCAGACACAAACATCTCAATGGGGCAGACTTCCTTCCTTGTTGTCCTGATCCACCACTGTGTCCACTGCTGTGACAGCTCCAGCCACCACACAATTTCTGTATCTTTATAATTTAAAAATATATTATATTAGGGAAGAGCAAATCAATCGAATCAAGTCAGAATTTGCCCCAGCTATGTGCTATCCAGTGCGGAGCAGTGTCCTCCTTGTACCACACTGGTCTCCAGCCTTCTGTCCATGACTTCAGCAGGATGCAGGGGACATCCCCTTTGTCCAACACTGTTCATCCCACCCCCTGTCTTTAGAAAGACCCACCCCTGTGTTGTGAATTATGAGTCTTACAGGGCAGGTAGTCAAAATAGGGTCTAAAAAGGTAGAGGTCACACTTCACATTCTCCATTAATAGTGGAATCACAGTCTCTTAAGTACCCCCCTTTCTTGTCATTCCAACATTAAAAACAGCTTACCTCACCCTGGAGGTGTTGTAAATAAAAATTAACTTTAATTTTGTTTCATTGTTGGTTGACAAATTCCACTGCAAAAACAGGCAACATTATTTAAGAAAGTAGTTAATGACAATTGTGTTACTAATTCTATCTACTTAATAGAGATTATAGATGGAAGTTAGGCGACATACCTGCACTTTACTTTTCTCTTGCCATACGCCATAGCACTTATTACAACACATATTTATGCTTTATATGAACAATAAATAGAACATTACCAACCTTACCATTATGCTGGGAATAAACACTGCCAACCTTTTCTCCTGACAGATGGACTTTAAAAGCTGTATTATGTGTATCATAAAGTAGAACAATTATTTTGTAAATTGCTAATTTTAATTCTCCTTTTACCCATGGCAACATATTTTCTCATTATTATCTTGCAGATGTTGCAGAACATTATATTTCTGAACAGTTATGTTAAGTTGAGTTACACCAAATGCCTTATTAATGTATTTTCAATTATGTTGCAAAGAAACATTGTATATAGACTATAACAACAAAACATTACGTTTGTATACTAACCTTGTTACTAGTTTGCTTTAAAATGCTTTAGCATTAAATTCATATATAGCACATGCCTTTATAAAGGCCAGAGCTTTGTTGGAACATTGTATTTTTCCCTAACGGACCTTGTTATTGATTATGAAAAAAATGTAACTCTATGGCATTCCTTCAACCTCAACAGGCTCTGGGGCAGGAAAAGTGGAGGCAAGTGGCCAAGAGGCTTTCAACAGGAAAGTGTGAAAGTGCAGATGGATTCTGTATGACCAGGATAACTGGTGTTGAAAAGGTCCCATTATTTATTCTTCTCTTGATTTTGAAAGGACCAATGAATTTGGTCCCAAGTTTTTGTGAAGCACATCCCAACCTCAAGTTCACTGAAGATTGTAGGACCCAGTCCCCAATTGAAAAAGACAGTTTAGGGTTTCTGGAGGTGTCGGCAGTTCTCTTGAATCTCCCTTGAGCTTTCTCAATATTTTCCTTAAGCGTTGATGTAACTGTGACAGCTGATTAATAAGAATCTGGACTGCTGGTAGGCTGATATCCAGCAGGGAATCGGGGACTACTGCAGGATGGCAGCTATAATAAGCAAAAATGGAGAGAAGTTTTTCGAATGGCGTGTGGAGTTATTAAATTCAAATTCCACAAGTTGCAGGAGTGATTTCCAGTTATCTTGAAGATATGTAGTGTAACATCGGATATATTTCTCAAAGGTCCGGTTGGTCCTTTCTGCCCATTTGTCTGGTGATGGTATATGATGGGATAAAAACAGTGACATTTTTAGGCTTTTGCATAAAGTTGTCCAAAACTTAGATGTGAACTGGGACCCTCAGCAGGGAGTCCGTGAAGACGAAAAATTTGTTTGATGAAAGATTTTGCTAGAGCAGCTGCAGACAGAAGCCAGGGAAGGGAATAAAGCGTACCATCTTCAAAAATGTATCCAACACTATCAGGATTGTGTTGTTCCCCTCAGACATCGGCAATTCAGCAATAAAATCCATGGCAACATTAGACCAAGGGATGATGATTTGGCACAGGAAGAGATTATAGCAGGCCAGCTGAATGGGATTGCTGGGTCTTGCATCTGACACAGATGTCACAGTTTCTCATATAATCTATACAATCTGAGTTGATGGAGGGCCACCAGAAGATTGTTTAACCAGGTCTCGGGTCTATCTTTGAAAAGAAAAGGCCATCTTTATATGTACATTTGGTGACAAGAGCAGGGTTGATTAGGCCTGGACATTCCTTAAAGAGGATCAAAACCCATGCCCCAAAGGCCCTGAAATCTATAAGATTCCAGGGTCACTTAATTTCCTCACCCTGGGGCATCCAGAATCGGGATGCGTCGCTGTGAGAAACCCCCCAGGTTGCCCGGAAACTCACCTTCTCTCCTGGTTCAACGACACATGCGCGAGTTGCGGTCACATTCCCGCTATCCTTTTAGCAGGGCACAAGCGCGCGTCAGGCAATTGTGAGTAGCTGGCACGGGCTCCCAGTTAAAAGGTAGGGAGCATGCGGCTGCCAACACACTTGGATCCGCTCGCTTAGACGAGCAATTAGACGAAGGGTCGGGAGCGGATCTGTGCTTGCTGGTTGGACTAGAGGGCTGCATGTGCCATAGGACCGGGGAAGGGTGCGTGAGATTAGGTGACTTGGGGGCATTTCACACAGTGGGGTATCCTAGATCGGGGTGCCTCCCTGATCCTAGATCGGGGGCACTTTCATTTCTGAATAACTTGGGGCTAGATTGCCAAAAAGCGGTTGCTTGAAAGAATCGGGGTGGGTTCGGTGGAAGGTTCATCCTCAAGGCCTGAGGGATACTGGATAGAGCATCTGCCTTTCCATTCTTAGAGCCTGAATGATATGTTTTGTGGAATGAAAATCATGAGAAAAAAGTGCCCACTGGGCTTGCCTGGGCCTCAAACTCTTTGCAGAACACAGATACTCAATATTTTTATTGGTGGTCGGTGAATATCAAGTACATTGCGCCATTCTTCCAAGGCCAATTTGATTGCTAGTGACTCCCTGTGCCCCATATCCTTATTCTTTTAAGTTTTTTTGTAAAAGAAGGCCACCCAGTGTAGAGAGTTTTTATCGTCTGTTCTCTGGGGAAACATGGCGCCAAGCGCTGATTTAAAAGCACCCAGAGGGAAGGTGTTTCAAGAGTGGAGTGGAAGTAAAAATATATTTTAACTTATCAAAGGCTTCTTGTGCTGCCTCCGACCACTTATATCTAGATTGCTTCTTGGTTAGATCTGTGGTAGGCTTGATGACTTTGAGAACCCACAGATGAATTTTCTGTAAAAGTGAGCAAATCTTTGCAGGAACTGGGCATAGGCTATTCCAGGATAGCTGAGACCTTACTGGGATCCTGGGATGTTTTAGTGGCAGAAACTTTTTACCACTTAATATAAAATATTATATACCTGAATATACCTGAACCTGGTGGAGCTGAAGGTTGGCAGAGAAAATCAGTATGTCGTCCAGATATACTGCAAAAAAAAGAAAAATAGGAACTCTGCCAGGACATCATTAATAAATCACTGGAAGGTATTGGGGGTATTGCATAGCCAGAAGGGCATCACCAAATATTCCAAATGCTGTAATGAATGCAAAAGTCAGTTTTCCATTCATCCCCTTCCCTGATACGCACCAGGCTATAAGCTCCTCTTAAATCCAGTTTGGTGAAGCTTATGGCAGGATGGAGACCTTGGCAGAGATTTGGGGTTAACGGGAGAGAGTACCTGTTTTAAATGGTAATTTTGCTCAGGTCCTTGTAATCAATACAGGGCCAAAGGGACCTCGACCACAAAGTTACCTGCACCAGCTGGTGAAGAAGATCTACAAATAAAGCATTTCTCTTCGATATATTCTTTTAAGACTTTCAGTTCAGTCTCTGATAGCTGGAAAAGATGGCTAAAGGGAATGGCTGTCCCATGTAACAGATTGATTGGGCAATCATATTCCGCATTAGGCAGCAATGTGTCCACTCCCTTTTTGTTACCACATCTTGGAATTTTGTAGAAATTCCAAGATGTCACAATTTGGGAAGCAATAGTTAGCAATAATAAGGTCAGGATATTGGCTAGAGTTCCTGCAGAACCCTCCAGGCATATTTCTTGTCACTCAGCCACCAAGGGACGGGGAGAAGGGAACTGCTTTTCCGCTGGTCATTTGGGAGCTCCACAACAAAGAAGGTCATAGCAGCCGTTTCCCTGTTTGAACAGGGTCGAGGGTTTTATTCCCACATCTTTTAAGTTAGAAAGCCTTCGGCAGCATTTCAAATGTTCTTGAAATTAAAATGCCTCAATCCATTCTGTGGTACAAGAGGTTCTGCGTGGAATCAATCATTACAATAAGAAATGTCTTAATGCCACAGGATTTGATGGTCACAATAGACCTACAGGATGAATAACTGCACATTCTTGTGTTTTCAGGAAGATCACAAGTCTTTGGGATTTGCAGTAATTCCAGGGAGAAGAGATCCATTTGGTATTTCATCAGGGCCCAGAATTTTTACAAAGGTTCTGGCAGAACCTATGTGCTCTCTGAGGTCAAAGGGAATTTCCATAATCCCTTATATAGATGTCCTCTTACTAACAGGCAGCATAGAATCAAGCCTCCTGCAGGACTTTTCTCACAGGTCGGTGAACAAAGAGAAATCCAAACTGGTGCCATCAATACTTTTTTGGGAAATCTTTTAGACAGTTCCCAACAAAAGTTTTTGTTACTTTCAGACAGGCAGGAGAAATTGATCTTGCAGATTCAGAATCTCTTTTGAGCAGCAGTAATCTACCTGAGACAGATCTTGAGGGTTAATGACTGCAGCCATTCCAGCTGTTCCCTAGGCTTCATGCCACACTGCAGTCCTTCCATCTTTAGTCCTGGGACCATTCTCAGGATTCCCTATAGTATACTATCACACTGCCAGAAGAGGTGAAAAAAAAACACCTTGTGGTGGTTGATGGACCCTGTAGTCCTGCAGCAAGGAAACATGGAAGCAGTCAAATCTCATCGACATTGTGATAGATGCCAGTGGATGGGGCTGGGAGCCCACCTAGACTCCTATCACGTTCAGGGGGCTTGGTCAGCTAGATTGATGAACACTTCTTCAAATTTCAAGGGGCTCAATATGACCATGGTGGCTTATTTAAAACACCATGGCAGCACAAGGTCTGAAAGTCCTCTGAATTTGGCCCTTTCATTGCTCTTCAACTAATGATCAAATCTATCTCAGTGGGTCACCTAAAGGCGACCCTAAATGGGATAGAAGATTTTCTAAGCAGGACCACTCTGTCTCCCTCAGCATGGTCCCTCAATCCTTGCAGGCCATTTCCCACCCATAATTAGTTCCTTGCTCATCCTCATGGCCGCCCTAAAGGACTGTTTCCTCTCCAGGGGAGAAATCACACTCTCTCCTTGGCTGTCATGAAGGACTTGTAGAAATACTGTTACGGTAAGACTAACAGGGATTTTCTTTAATGTGTTGTAATGGGGCTTTCACATACAATATGGTTTTTCTGAATAAAATACATTTTTATTTAAAATCAACAAGACAAATTTTAAAAAACAAAATTTTTGGCAATAGAGGGTGACAACATCTCTATGCAGCGCTTGTGAATGACTTGTAGTAATTTTGGTAGTCTCTCTCTTCTGTTGTTGCTAGGCAACATCTGAAGCTGGCAACAATAAAACATTGTGGCGTGTAAGGGAAAATCTGTTTAACTATGCCCTCTATGACACACACTGCAGGCTTTGCAACATAGATGCTATAGCACATATTCTTCTGCCCATCTCCTCTGGCCCCATTACAATATCTCTCTAGTACCTCTGACATCAATGTGGGCAGGGATGTCCAGAGATGAGGGTTCATTGTGCTCCATCCAAGATGCTAATGATCGGCTGTGTGGAGATTGGATTCTTTCCCTTCTCCTTTGATCAATAATGGCACACCTACGCCTGTCAGGGCGAGAAGACCCGAGTTTCCCTTTTCTGCTGCTCCTTCCTCCTCTCTTAAACCAGGAGGACAGCACAGTCTGCCCCCTTCAACTCCCTTGTGCTCTATGACTTCTTAATGAGTGCCGCCATCTTCTGTCTGGAAGAAACACTGGATCGTTTTTTATCCGGGCTCGGGAGGGGGTAAGTAGGTAGCAGGCAGAAGGGGAGGAACTAGGGCAGAGAAACTAAATAAAGGGGCAGGCTGTTGTCAACTCAATTAGTGGATGATGCCCAGGGAGGTACACCTGCCAAACAGATCCCTGAAATAATTGATTCTTGGGTCATAACTATACAAAAAAACACTATGGTCGGCAGTGCTGCAGGTAGGGGACCTTCATGGTAAAATGTAACCCCTGCTTGTACAATAATGCATGAACATGTTGGTGCTTTATTTTTAAAACTACACACAGACTGCCAGCCTGGCCCTGATTTTGATCATATCAACTGTTGTAAATTTAATTGGAAATGTATTGTTTACTATATCACATTTGCATGCTAATTTCCTTTAACTTTCCTAGCATAATAAATTGTTTTAATACTCTGATATGTTAGGGACAATAGTAGGCAGTGAGTGGTGCCAGTAATGATATTTTTTTTTACTATAACATATTTTTGTTGTGAAAACAAATATGGGATTGCAAAATGTAAGCCAACAATGTTTTTTTACTTTCTTTTGTAAGACGCATGATTGGCATTGCTACTGTTGAACACAATGCATTTGGTCAGCCAAAACATCTGTCTACTGAATTAAATAATTGGAAAGGAGCATGACAAGGACATTTTTTTACCATAAGTCAATAACATAAGAATTTAGCTATTTATACAAGCACAGTGAACAAAACAAAATAGAAAAAATGTCTGCCCGAAGGTGATGAAGAGTAAATAAGAAGCTTGGCTCTGTTATGGGTAAGTGACTATTTTGATTCACTTAGATGAATACTCATTAGAACCTTATCAAAAGACATGTATGAGCTTGAGGACTATAGGCTGTAAATAACATTTATTTGTTGCAGGAACGTAAGTATAATCAGTGAGGTTCTATGAACCAAGTAGATGCATTTTTATACTGCATGATCACCAAAGGATGATTGCCATTCTTTGTTCAGATGTCAACCCCAATTGAACACTACTTACTGTTTACCAATAGGCTCCCAGGCAAAACTGGAACTACAGTAATATAGGACAATAGTAATAGCTGGGGTGTTCAAAACAGAGACAAGTGACAGAGTTTGTGGTCATGAACTTTGTGATATCTAAGGGCTTAGAGTAAGACGTGGAGGCTGATTCATTACTAAGGGCATCTATCGGCAGATGAGCATCTGTATAGCAGCGCTTAGAGCGACCGCTGGTATACGCTGTAAGCGGCTATTGGGCACTGTAACAGAGCTTCTCATACGCTGATGGCATGCTGTACTAATTAGTTTACCAATGATAGATGTGATGTATGTGCGTTGCTATAAAGGCACTGTAGAGGCACTCATTCAATGCAGCACCCGAGCATTCCTATGCTGCTCTAAAACCACCATTATTTAGAATGTTTCTTGGCAATGTTATATTCCCACATTTTTTTTCTTTTATATGTTTTTTTTTCTTTTTTGTTCTTATTTTTTTTCTTTTTTTTGTTCTTATTTTTTTTCTTTTTTTGTTCTTATTTTTTCCTTTTTTGCTCTTATTTTTTTCTTTTTTTGTTCATATATTTTTTTCCTTTTTTTTCTTATTTTTTTTCTTTTTTTTTTATTATTTTCTGATGTGTTTTTTTTTTTGTGTGGAGTCAGACAATACTACTCTAAATAAAAACCAAACACAAATGTATGATAAATAATATAAATATTTTCTATTTGAACAAAAAAGGCCAACATGGCCAATTAAGAAATAAAGAAAACAGCCGCACAGCAGAAAAGTTAATTCCCTCCACCCTGTATTTGATTCTGCATTTCCAGCAACATTCGGTGTGATTCTCTCACATATTGCCACAGTCTGTGATGCTCGTCTGTGCAAGCTGTGGGAAAGAAAAGACACAATTAAGTACCACAGTTCAACAAATACAGTATGATCTTTGGTAAAAGTGTTAGTTTAACAATAATTCATTATGAATATTTTAAATCATACACAACAGGCCAAACAGTCAAAAATTCCAGACAGCTCAGAAACCCCCATCCTTTGAGCTGGCTTTGAAGCAGGGATGGATCTCTGCAAATCCTTAACAAGTAATCTGTATCAGGTGTCCAGCTCACCAAAACCATAAAACATCAACCCCCCGTCTGCGGGGGAGAAAACCCTTCCCGTACTTACCCAGGAGAGGGCGCTTATCTGTGGAGAGAGAAAAAAACACAAAGGATAAACTTTAAGACATCAGCAGATATCAGACATCAGTGTAGATATGTAAGAATAGTGTATGTGTATGTGTGTTAAACTTACCCAAAGCATAGGCATCATAGAGCCTATAGATGCCCTCATTGTCCCAGCGCTTGAAGTCCGACCACCATTGCATTATGGCCTTAATCTTCAATTCAATTTTAAAGCGCCGGGACACGGTGGCCTTCACCACCTCCACAATGCTGGTCTTTTCACTCAAGGCATAGTCGCATTCCTTCATACAGAAGTCCTTGATGCTCAGAAAGTAAACAAAAAAAATAAAAATGTTTAAATATTAAAAATAATATTTAAAATGAACTTAACTTTAGATAAAAATTAAGGATAAATATTTTTTACAATAAAAAATCTTTGTTGGTCTCCTTTAAACTTCCATAAAATCCTTGTGGACTTCACAATATAGAAATTAAATAAGGTTGTAAAATGTTAATAAGAAAAAAATGGCCATGTCTATGGGTATTAATTTAATAATTTAGAAATCAAAAAATAGATGCCAAACATCTGTCCCATGGGTTGAGAAAAAAACATTAGGAAATATTACAATAGTTACATTAACACAACACATAAAAAATATTGAAAATATTTCTATATTGTGAAATATATAACAAAATTAAATATTACAACTATTTTAAAAAATATATTAAGCATAAAACATTTAAAGCAGCAGGAAATAATAACACATTGAAAGAAGGCCACAACAGAGTACATAATGCATTAGTATACATTTCCAATAAAAACTTACCTTAACTATCTGCCCATTGACCTGAGGCTCCACACGCTGCCTCAGATGATGAGGAGGAAGAGAAAGGAGCTGGGAAGGGGCCTGGCTGGTCTCCTGGAGGCCATCATTGCGCATAGGAAAACTGGAAGTGCACAAAACAAAACCGAAAGCAAAACCTTTAACCCCGGCGCAAGGTACGAACGCTATGGAATGCCTCAATACATGATATTTACGCTATAGAACGCACCAAGACCATAATTAAAATTACGCTACATCTTACAAATACAAAAAGACTTTTAGGGTTCAGGGAAATGCAAGATTCCCACTTCCCCCTACTGGCAGGAGCACCATGAAGATCACAAAGACAAATATAAGCGTTTCAATGCCTAAAATCACATAATTTTATTATTGAAAATGATCCTATACAAACAACACTTAACACAACGAAGATAAAAACAATGCGTACCCCCTAAATACTTCCAGTGCTGACCTTAAGCAGACCTAAATTCCTGGGGAGCTCCCTAATATAAAGCTGGTGGAGTGTAAGTAACTATTAAAGTATTGTGCCGGCACAATAAGAGATCCTAACTATCATGGAGGTCCTATCTAAGAGCCCATGCTGAAAGTGACAGTGCTTACTAGCTTAAGATATTCAAAATATTATATCCCTCAATCAAAGGAAATACATCAGTATATACTACAATTAATTTATTTACTTGTGACAGATATTACAATACATTACATTCACTTAAAAGTTCAAACACATCTATTTACATACATAAAAAGTCCTGAATGAATAAGCATGCATACAGCTCGTGAGCTGTATGAAAGTGACAAGTGCCAAAAAGAATTTTAAAAGAACTTTATAAACTGCAAAAAACCTATTAGGTTGTGGATACTCAAAAAGGTGAAAAGAGCAAAATGCAAATACCAACACACATCAAATTAATACAATGTAAAGCATAGTGCAAAAAGAAATGTATATACAAAACCTTGAGCCCGGCAACAAAGAATACCACCGCAGAAAATATATGGAGCAGGGGGATCAGCAAGGGGGACACCTACATTCGCGGCCGCCCGTGCCGCTTCTGAGGGTGTAGTCTTGGTGTCCCCCTTGCTGATCCCCCTGCTCCATATATTTTCTGCGGTGGTATTCTTTGTTGCCGGGCTGTGTTGTTTGTATAGGATCATTTTCAATAATAAAATTATGTGATTTTAGGCATTGAAACGCTTATATTTGTCTTTGTGATCTTCATGGTGCTCCTGCCAGTAGGGGGAAGTGGGAATCTTGCATTTCCCTGAACCCTAAAAGTCTTTTTGTCTTGATTAATTCAGTGCAGTGCAGCACAATAAACCTTAATAAAGCGGTGCACCCCCTTTTTTGTACATCTTACAAATACAAATTCAAAACTGTTATTCATTCAACAGCATTGCTTAGCATTTTATATATATTGTACATTTGTTTCTATTTAACTTTCACATAATGTACTTTTGTTACCGTAATAATAGGCCCCTAACTCTTAAGCATTAATACTGTTTCCCTATTTGCCACAGCGTACTCAAGGCGGTGTTCCGAACAATAGCGGCGAAGCCTACACCACATCTAACAGTACAGCGCTAGAGGTAGCGACTGCTCAGAGCGCCTGGCTCCACACCATATTCAACAAAAAAAAAAGACTCACAGAGCGTCGGCGCTCTAAATTTGGTCACTGGACGCTGTGTGATTAAAGTGTGTTTTTGGACACATATCCACCAGAAACAAAGCAAAAACACATGGAATTACATTGTTGGAACACTGTGACATTAACACTTTAGTGCTAGACCTTTAATGACAATTCTGCCTAAATAAAATTCAAAAATATTTTTTTCCAGGCCAGGAGAGGTGACACAATTATTTGAGAGAAAAAAAAAAACAAAACAAAAAAACAAAAAAAAATGAGAGAGCCCTTGCGCTCTAGAAGCTATAGCGCTGGCGCTATGGGCCTGATGCAGAGCCTCCCCCGGTCTGAGCTTAAAACCTTCCGATTGTCCGGGGCTCCCGTTTGAATCATGGCACAAATGTGATGCAGAGCCTCCGCGGGAAGGCTCCCTAACTGATCCGTCAATTTGTCTTTACTCGGGAAGTTTTTTTTGCTCTCTCGGGTGCCTTTGATCGGGGCTTCCGTTCCCGTTCACACGGGCGGCCCGTTTTTCCCTGCTTTTTCCTTGGTTTTTGAACGTACCTGCTTGGTTTCCGTCGTATTTGACCTTCCATTTTGGTGATTTTTCCAAGTATACTTACATCTCCATGGCTCTTCAGTTGCCAATCTGGCTACACGCAAGCGCACATCACTAAACCTCCATTGGAATATGCATATGGCACCAACTGCCAATTTGACACATATATATATTGTCAAATTTATTTTTGGGTGTTCCTTCTTTCTTGCCATTAATGCATACCTTAATCTCTTTGGTGTTCCTTCTTCCTTGCCTTTAATGTTTACCGTAATTGGTTGTGAGTTTTTCTGATTTTTTGTCCCATATCTAAACCTTTTGTGTCATGTAAATGTGTGATGATGTTGTGTGATTGTACATTTGCAGGAAAGACAACTCACAAAATCTGTTTATGTTTTTTTTAATCAAACTTTTTTTTTTGCTTTTGTGGTTTTGAGATTACTTTTTTTGATAAAACAAAAGTAAAAAACAATTTAAATTTGAATTAAACATGTTAAAAATTAGGCCTCGGGGTCTTGTGGCTGTGTTTTTCTTTGATCTGTGAATGAAAAACAACCTTAGTTTAGCATTGTTTTTATGGTTTGGTTGGGCGTTGTTTTTTTGGGGCCCTTTTTAAACCGGACCTTCAGCGTGCTTTAATGAAAAGCCCAAACTCTAAAAAAACGATTCCGCAGCATCATCTGTAAAAAAAAGATACAAGGACCCACCATTAATCCACAAAATACATTAACAAGTTTCCTGGCCTAACTAAAGTCACTTTATTAACCTTTTGCTGCCTCACATTGCCCTAGTTCTTCTATCTGCATGTAGCCTAGTTTGAAGCTGCGTACATGGGTTAAACTAAGGTGGGCTTGTATTTAACGTGACAAACTAAGTTGTTTCAGACTATTCTTGCGCTTTGTTTTTTTTTTATTATAAGGAATGTGTGCGCACACATAAACGCACGCTCGCATACTCACATCCATGATGATGTCGTCCTGCTCCTGTGTAAAGATGGCATAGCTCCTGGTATAGCTCTGACGTTCCCCCGCAGTGACGTGCAGGACATCCCAAATTGGAATGCCCCAGAGACATGATGCCTGTAACCCAGCCCTGGATTTTAACACACTCAAAAGGGCTGGGTTACATGGGTTTGGGCCTGCTTTAAAACATCATGACCAAATCAGGTTAGGATGGAATAACCCACCTCCTTTACATTATTCTTAAAGTAACACATGTTCCCTCACATAAAGCAGAACAAAACCCAGAGCGGCCACTGGTCTTCCCCCTGGAAATCCCAGATCGGGATGCCCCACTGTGTGAAACCCTTTTTAATGAGACTTTACTCAGAAATGGCAGACTCCCTCTCTTAAAGCGTAACAAGCCATGATTAGTTTAATGACCTTTGCAGGCGTATATTGTAGTGCCCCACCAGTCTGATCCAGACAACGGAACCTCATCTTTAAGAGACCAAAGGCTCGCTCCACCACAGAGCGAGTCCTCCTGGGGGCAGTATTGTAGGGCTCCTCTGCCTGTGAAGATGGGTGCAGGATTGGGGTCAGCAGCCAGGGGAGCAAAGGATAGCCAGAGTCTCCTGCCCAAAAACAAACAAAAAAAATAAAAAAATAAAAAAATAAAAAAAGGTGTGCGTTGCAACAATAGAAAAGAGGGACAAATAGGTGAGCGGGGTAGGGTTGGAGTAAAGGACATTAGTAATGAGCCTACATGCACATCCAACCTGTACACTCATTAAAAAAGTCTGGGGAATACTACTTACATAAGAGGGCAAGAACATGACGCAATAGGGTTCGATCACTTAACCCATTTAATTTAAAGTTAAAAAATTAGGCTAAAAATATACTAACAAAAAAATTACCAAATAGTGTGTTAAGGGAAAAAACAGTCAGACAGGGTAGGCAAACCATAAAAGTTTCATACTCATACCCAGTAAGGCGGGTGAGCTCAAATAGGTGCAGCCTGGTTTCTGCCATACTCAGCAGGACAAGACCGCGGAGCTGGCGCCGCTGATGTGCTCCAACAGAGGACTGCATATTATTGCCCGAGTGCAAATACGGCTGCTCTGACTTGCCGTAAGTGAAGGCTCGAAGGCCCCATTTCATTAGGCTGATTTCAATCGGAAAACAAGGCTCTGCATCACTGAAAAAAACAGAACAATGAACGAGGCGTCCGTTTTGCCGGGAAACAGCCTCGTGCGAGCCGACAATCGGAAAGGCGGCTGAGCGCACACCTGAGCGCATAAACGCACACTAAAATCAACGTAGCACCCTTTCCTGACCCAATCACAGCCCAAAACCAACGGGAAAACGCACGGGATAGCTGAACTGGGAGGCTCTGCATCAAGCCATATATGCTGAGCCATCTGTAATGATGAATCTTACGCTACATGGCGCTGTTAGAGTCGCTCGCCAGAATCACATTCATAAATGTGGTTTTGCGTACAGCGCTCAGCGTTCACCAGACGCTGCCTGCCGCTACGAGGCACTACCTGACGCTAGACCTTCATGAATAAACCCCATAGTCAGAAGCATGAAGGGGTTGATCCAGGTGAATCATATGTCAGGCAGAAAAAGGTAAGCAATAACTTGACAACAAAAGTAACTAGTGTGACAGCATAAGAAATAAATTTACTGAGGGTGCTTAAGAGCAACGTTTTCTCCTTATTAATTCCTTCTGCATTCTGTAGAGTAACAATTCAATAGAAATCTATTGCATTTAAATGCTATACTAAACTTGGCAACAAAGTTTTCCCACCCAAACTAATGCTTTATAATTTACTATATTACTCCTCTCCTACTAGATACTTGCTGCAGCTACAACTGACCCCACTTCAGAAGTTCCTTTAGCGTACACAGCCTGGATGGTTCAGTTATATTTTACTTTTACTCCTTCTACCTTCTACAGCACAGAAACAAGTTACACTACTGACTTGAAAGAAATTTAGAAATGTTAAAAGCTCTAGGGAAATTTCACTGAATTTAGTCTCTCTTTTTTGTTGCTGGCTGCTGCAGGCCAGTTGCTCTTCAGACCAAGGGGTGGTAACGGGGAGGCCGATTCATTAATAGCGCCAGGTAGCGACAGATGAGCGCCAGTAGCGTGATTTTCACAGCGCCAGCTAGTATTCGCTGTGCTTGGCCGGGGTTTGCTTGTTGACAGCGACTCAGTCAGTGTGCGGTAATGTTGAATACGGGGTTAGGGGTCGCTGTTTCACAGGTTCCGCGTTGTATGGGTGCGCCTGACTGCGAATGGCCAGAGCGAATGGCTTGCTGCAGATTCATTAACAAATCACGCTCAAAAATTTCTTGCGCTGTGAATTCCTTGTTTAAACCCCAGAGCGCTGGCGGCGATGTGTGTAAAGTAGTTTTTAACCCCCAAACAACCATTTTTTGTTATGTAAAAATTATACAAGTTTTTCTAAACATTTTGTAATATGAATACATGAATATCAGACCTGTAATATCAATTCTGCACAATTTTTATTTTTTATTTTTTTTTTACTTAAAAAAAAATCCTAACATTGCAGAAGTGGTCACAGAATTTTTGACATTAAAAAAAAAAAAAAAAACATTAATAGCAATTAATTATGATTATTTAAAGATTGCTCCATTGAAATGCATTGGATAACGCCAGGGAGCGCCAGGTCATACCTGTCGCTGTGATGGGATTAGCAGCGGCGCTGTTCGTTGCAGTCGGCTACATGATGAATCCCGCGCTAGCTGACGCTCATTTAGCGTGATAAATGCGTCATTGTGACCGCCGCCGGGCGTACTTGATTCGGTAGCCGCCGTTAGCTGGCGGTACCTGGCGCTCGTCAGACACTACCTGGCGCTAGCCCTTGATAAATAAGGCCGTAAGTCATCCAACTTTTCAGTTTACTACACGCTGTATTGTATTGTATTGTGTTCACTTGTGCCACAGAGACACAGCTTCCCCCAGGTAAAGTCCTCTAGTTTTAGCTACCTCTAAAGCAAGGAGTCTGCAAATCTCTCAAGCCTGTATGAACCTGAACTTTGCTTTTACCAGTTCACAGACTGTTGAATAGAAAAAATAAAAAACAACCTAAAATCAAATATTTTATACCACAGATGAGGAACTTCTGTGGATAAGCCCATGTGACTAATGACATTGCTGGTGGATAGGGACATACAAGTGGATTTTCTGGAAAATCTTCATGACTCTCCCCTACAGTAACATATTATTGCATGCCTCTGTATATAGTTGAATATATATTATTATGTACAGAGTGCACGTATCTGGATTTACATTTGTTTGGGGAGTTAAATCGTATGTGGCCTACCATAAGATTTCAAGTGTCACAAAACATATAGGAAGGCAAAACTACTCAATCCTATGAAATGGATTATACCTGACAGCTTTTTATTATTGCTTTTAAATTCTATATACATTGCCTTGTAACCTGCAGGATAGTAAATGTAAAGAAATGCAAAGAGAGAGTGTAATGTTGCTGTGATTAACAAAATGTTGGAGGTACTGGTATAAAATTAGGAATGAGGGTAATGTAATTGAAAGTTCATTATAGCCAAGAAATGTCTTTTTAATGAATTAAATTAAAGGGCACCTATACTCAGAAAGGAAGTTTATGTCACCTTCTATCCCCAGCCCAGTGCCCAAAAGACCTGTGTTTCTTTATTTTTTGATTACTAAAGCCTTTGCCCAATATTCATAAAAAGACGGGGAGGCCGATTCATTAATAGCGCCAGGTAGCGACAGATGAGCGACTGAAGTATGGCGCTATGAGCGCCGCTAGCGTACGCCGCGGGCGGTAGCGATTCGCTATAGCAGGCCTCCTCAGTCGCTACCTGGCGTTGTTGGGAACAACGCCTACATTGCTGAATATGATGTTGGAGCTCAGCTTTGTAGGCGCTGTCAGTCAGTTTGACCACGCTATTCAACACAGCGCCTGCGCTTTGCTTTGCTGTGGGCTGGGAATCAAGTACCTTCAGAATAAAACACATTGCAACATGTTTCTTTAGTTTTTTTTTTTTTATTTTGTGTTGAAAAGGAAATAAAATTAAAACAGAAATTAGAATGAAAAGGAAAATTAAAACAGAATTAAACACATAGCCACATGTATCTTTAGTTTTTTTTAATTTTGTTTAGAAAAAGGAACTAAAATTAAACCAGAAATGAGAATGAAAATGAAAATTAAACCAGAAATGAGAATGAAAAGGAAAATTAAAACAGAAATTAGAATGAAAAGGAAAATTAAACCAGAAATGAGAATGAAAATTAAAATTAAACCAGAAATGAGAATGAAAAGGAAAATTAAAACAGAAATTAGAATGAAAAGGAAAATTAAACCAGAAATGAGAATGAAAAGGAAAATTAAACCATAAATTAGAATGAAAAGGAAAATTAAAACAGAAATTAGAATGAAAAGGAAAATTAAACCAGAAATTAGAATGAAAAGGAAAATTAAAACAGAATTAAACACATAGCCACATGTATCTTTAGTTTTTTTTATTTTTGGTAGAAAAAGGAACTAAAATTAAAACAGAAATGAGAATGAAAATTAAAACTGAAATTAGAATGGAAAGGAAAATACAGAAATTTGAAAGAAAAGGAAATTTTGATTCAGGGTGCATCTCGGGGTGCCTGAAAAATTAAAAAAAGTGCAGTTAGTATATATCTTTAAATTTGTTTTTTCGCTGTAAAAAAATATTGCATTAATTGTTAACCAACATTTGCGTCAATCTTGCACACCAACCCTAATTGTTATGTTGTTCAGCTTCCACCCCCCCTTAGAGTGGTTTGGGTCATCTTACACCCCCCTTAGAGTGGTTTGGGTCATCTTACACCCCCCTTAGAGTGGTTTGGGTCATCTGACACCCCCCCTTAGAGTGGTTTGGGTCATCTTACACACCCCCTTAGAGTGGTTTGGGTCATCTTACACCCCCCTTAGAGTGGTTTGGGTCATCTTACACCCCCCTTAGAATGGTTTGGGTCATCTTACACCCCCCTTAGAGTGGTTTGGGTTATCTTACACCCCCCTTAGAGTGGTTTGGGTCATCTTACACCCCCCTTAGAGTGGTTTGGGTCATCTTACACCCCCCTTAGAGTGGTTTGGGTCATCTTACACCCCCCTTAGAGTGGTTTGGGTCATCTGACACCCCCCCTTAGAGTGGTTTGGGTCATCTTACACCCCCCCTTAGAGTGGTTTGGGTCATCTGACACCCCCCTTAGAGTGGTTTGGGTCATCTTACACCCCCCTTAGAGTGGTTTGGGTCATCTTACACCCCCCTTAGAGTGGTTTGGGTCATCTTACACCCCCCTTAGAGTGGTTTGGGTCATCTGACACCCCCCTTAGAGTGGTTTGGGTCATCTTACACCCCCCTTAGAGTGGTTTTTGCCAAATTATGATGGGAGGTCAAATACATTTACCCAGTAGTGCAGTACTTGGATTAGTGAAGGGTAGTTAGCTTACCGCAAAAAAGGAAGTGATCATCCTTTCCCTTAGCTCATCGCCAGTCTGGGTGTCCTCACTTCTTCCTGCGGGCAAGTTGGGGATTTCTGGCACCAGTGCTGTCTCCTCGGGGGATTGAATTCGGTGGCATATACAAATATTATGGAGCACACAGCAGGCGAGGATGATCTTGGAGACCTTCTGTGGGCTGTAGAGCATCTCTCCTCCTGGGCGTGCCAAACAGAGAAAGCGTGCTTTCAGCAGGCCGATGGTTCTTTCCACAATGCTTCTGGTCTTGCGGTGTGCTGCATTGTAGTGTTCATGGGCAGAGGTCCGTGGGCTCCTGACCGGAGTCATGACCCACGTTCTCTGCCCATATCCCTTATCCGCTGTAGAAAAAACACAAGGAGAGAGACAGCAATTAGTACTAGTACATGTTTTGTTTTTCTTTTTTTCAAATTTGGCTTACTAGGCCACATATTTCAGTCCAAATACTTTGACATGGTTAATTATTTACCCAGTAGCCAGCCAGCTGGCATTTCGTTGTTCTCAAACTTCCGGCACAGGACTGTCCGCTGCAAGACGTAAGAATCGTGGCATGAGCCGGGGAACCCCGATCTCACCGCCCGCAGCCTCATGTCATGGTCACAGACAAGCATAACGTTGATGGAATGAAATTGCTTTCTGTTTCTGTAATACAGCTCCTGTGCACGGGGAGGGCGGAAAGGGATATGTGTACCATCAACGCACCCTAGCACATTCGGGATCCCTCCCATGAGATAGAAAGCATGTTTTATTTTGGCAACCTCTTCCTCATCCTCAGGAAACTTGATGTAAATTGGGATTAAATCACAAATCGCCAGAACTACCTGGATTAGTATGCGGCTCATAGTAGCCTGGCTTATCCCGCTGAGGAGGGCGGAGGTTGCCTGGAAGGTCCCTCGTGCCAAAATATTCAGAGTGGCACACAGGCGTACTATGCCTGGAATGGATTGAGTGCGTTTGGTGGATGGCTCGATTTTGTGCTTAATCTGATCATATAGGGACTGTAGTGCAGCACGATTCAGACGGAAGCGGCTCCTGATCTGCTCGTCACTTAAGTCCCATACTGAAAGGCGGATTCCAAAGGAGCGGGGTGCCCTAAGCCTCACAACACCCCGCTCCCTGTCCTCCTGCTCTTTCAGCATACACATACATCCATCCACCCAGACACCATACATCACCCTCTTATCCATCACACACACTCAACAGATATACAAAATCAAACAAACAAAAACAAAAACCACAAACACACCACACACACAAACAATCACACTCCTCACACACCCGCTACAATGCAGCTCACCACAAAACCAGAACTATAGTGGTCCAAACCACCAGCCTGCTGAAAAACAGCTTTCTAAGTTAGGCAGAACCAAGAGGGGAGTTGCTGCACAGCCCACAAAAGGCCCCAAAATCAAGCCTCACTTGCTGTATGCTCCACAATATTTGCATATGCCACCAAAAACAGCACTGATGTCAGAAATCACCCAACAAGCCACAGAGAGTGAGGACAGAACCCAGACAGAGACTCAAATGAGCTAAGGGAAACAAGCACCACACCACAGCCTTTGCCACAGTGTAACAATACCAGAAGCTTGCAAATTCCTTCCATTTATATTTCACTTTGAAAAAGGACAGGTCCGCTTTGCCGCCTTTTGCGTTGCTCTGCTATTTCCGGGCGCCAATTAGCCGACCCAGGTGTGCGTAAAACGGAGTGCGCACGCGCACGCTAGTAGCGCTACTAGCGTACGTGAGCCGAAACTTGCGTGCATTAACGGACATGGGCGAAAATTCAGTGGTGGGCCAATGAAAGGTAAGCTGCTGTTTATTTAAATAGCCGTTAGGCTAGCCACATGTCACAAGGGTTTCAGATACATCAGTCCATTGTTGTATTTGGGTGTGTGTTGTTTGGTTAATGAGGTCTGTAATTAGTTAATTGGCTAACACACATGCTTCAGTCAGTGCAGTGGAGGTGTGGCTAGAAGGAACTGGGCTGTATGTGTGAATCAATTAAGTGGGCTGGTTTGTGATTGGCTGTTAGAGCACATAAAACCTGCCCAACCCAAAGAGAGTGCGATGCCATTCTGTAGTCTGCATGCGGGCTTCTTGGGTGTGTATTTGTGTGTGTGTGCAGCTACAGGATGGCGCCAAATTCAGGACATCTGCCGGCCACAGCAGGCCCAAGTAGGAGTTTGGTGGGTGCTGTGCGCAGACCTCCCTTACGGAAAAGGGCCCAGCCTGAAGGTGGGGCAGCACCCCAGGCTAAGCGCCCAGGTGCCAAGAGGGAGCCTGAATTTAATTTGGCGGAGAATAATAATCTTGTGCGCCTTACACTTGCTAAATGGGAGCTACTCTTTGGCTCCCAAAGCAAGTCCATAGGCAAACAAGAAAGAAGCAAACTGTGGGATGCCATTGGTGTGGAGCTTAGTAGCACTGCTCAACACCCACGTAGTGGCCCATCCTGCAGGAAACGCTTCTACACTTTGAGAGGGGCCCTTATGAAAAAGATGAATCACGATCTTGATGTGGACAGTGGGACCATCCAGGCTCCAAAGAGTACCTACAGGCCGTATGAGGAGATGCTGAAGGCCAAAATTCCACTGGCTCGGCTGCAGGGTGTGGATCCTGGGGATGACACCACAGGTTGGACTGAAGGTACATATTTTCTGCCTTTTTATAAAAGCTACTGTTAATGTATGTGATTAGCATTTTCTCTTTCTGCCCAACTAACAGTAGGACCTGTGAAGTAGTACATTAGACCTCATACATTTTTTACTTTCCTGTCTGTTGCTTTCTGCATAGGTGCACATGGTGCTGTCCAGGATGTGCCTCAGGACACACAAACTCCTGCCCTTCAACCAACCTCAAGCCTAACCCAGTCTGCCATTGAAGGTATTTACCACTAATTTAGGTGCTGGTTGTTTGGGGAACAAATGGGTGTGGGAGCAGCTCCAACAATCGAGTGGGGCACTGTTGAGTATTAATAATATGGACCTGCGGCCTAATTTCACGCCCACTTTAACACTCACAGCAACTAACTAACAAGGCCCTAACATGTGTAGCTATGTTGGAAGGCAGAGATGTGTGGCCATATATCTGCATATAAATGTGGAAGCCACACTGGCCTTGATTAGTGAATATTAGTGAATGAGCTGCTCACACACACCTTAATGCATGTTGTATTTTTGCACGCACATTAACAATGGCTCAATGTTTGCTTGATTTTTGCCTAGCTGCCCCGCCATTGGCCCCAGAATCTCCTCAGGAGCCAAGCTACTCTTTGGATGTCGGTAAGTGCATGTGTCAACCTTGCTTTATCCACTTTAACCCAAGTGCATGTGTCTCATTCCTCTTTTTTATTGGTAGGCCAAGTGACTGGTTCATCTTTGGACCCCACTTCCGATGTTGCAGGTCAACAGGACCCTGTTGGTGTGTATAGCAATACATAATGTATCCTTTATGCTGTTTCTGTTACACTGGTTCGATTTGGTTAGTCTAATAATCTACATGTTTGCTCTGTCAACTTGAAGATGCCTCTTGGGAGTGCTTATTCCCTCCCCAGGGTCAGTCTAATAGTTCTTGGAGTGATAGCAATGCATTTTGTTGGACATATTTTTGGACAAACATTCACCGTAGTAGTTTGATGAATATTTAGAGCCATTACTTGTGTTTTTTAGTTGACCAGAATATCGGAAGTGGCTGTCCGGAAAGGGCCCCTCAAGTTCAGGCTGCCAGAGATGAGGGTAAGTTGTTTTGGCTTGCTCTAGTATGTATTTTGGCTCTACTTTTGTGGCACTTGCTTCTGGCAACTTGTGTGTCCACATGTATTTTAAAGGTCCAAGCTCGAGTGAGGGCCCCACTCCAGACATCTGGGAGATTGCGGGTATGTGTAATTTAAGCAATGTGTCTGATCTTATTTGCCCAAATTATTGCCTCTTAGTCCTCTAACATACATGTTAACAATCTGAGTTTAACAGATACCTTTGGTCTAGTGTGTAATTTGGCACTTTGTGGAGGTATGGCCTCGATAGCCTAGCCATGTTACATTTGAGTTTGGTCCACTGACCTACTAACCTGACTTTCCTGTTTAGCATATGCCAACTTGCCGGACATCTCTGATGTTGAATTGCCCCTCTCTGGCAGCGATACCTCGCTCCTACCTGTGGCGGACGACACGGAGGTAACATGGCTGATTTAGAGGACCAATAACCACATTGCCATGTTCGTGGGTAGTGGATGAAGCAACATGTCCCATTTCCTTTCTTTGTCGTTTTGGCAGGAGGCGGAAACAGAACCCCAAGCTGGGACCTCTTCCCAAGTCCCATGTGGCCAAGCTTCCGAGGCTCAGACAAGGGTAAGTTGTATAGTGACTGTTTGGGCAAATGATTTTGAGGGGCATACATGCATTGTTTCGGTTTGTCTAAAATGTTGTTTTCTATTTTGTTAGCCTCAAACCACAGCAAGAGGAGGTGTGGCACCAACCAGTGCCGATTTTTACCAGCTAGGGGTCCGGATGCTGGAGGACTACAGTCGCCAACAGCCGCGTGATGGAACTAATGAGCGCATTGCGGCGTTGGAACAGCAGGTGCTGATGTGTCAGCAACAAAATGAGGCCCAGCAGCGCCAGATCGACCTGTTGATGCATAACCTTCAACAAAACCAGGAACTTGGTCGGCTGGCCAATGCAATGGAACAATCTATCCAGCAGCAGCAAGAAGCTATACAGCGGCAGGACCAAACTTTGTTGTTGATACAACAGCTCATACAACAGCAGTCTATATTTTTTACTGCACTGTTGTCCCCCAACACCGCCCCTAGCAATGACTCCCAACCTCCCCGGCCACCCAGCCAAGAATATTAATTTTGTTTGTGTTTTTTTTTCTGTAAATATATTGGCTTAACCCACCTCTAAATTGTGTTTTTCCTAAGACATAGCTAATAACACAGTCAGGGATGAGTATCTTGATCTAGATATGTCAATGTATTTGTAAATTTAGGCCACACATTTGTGACCATAGCTTACTATGGTTAACACATGAAATGGCTCCAAAGGTATGGCTAAATTTACACAGAAATGGGTTTTGAGACAGTTAAACTATGCTTGGCAAGGCACCACACTGTAATTATGTAAATAGAAAAGTTTAATTTCCTAAGGTGGCCAACAGGGCCAACATTGCCCAACAAAGGGCGTCAACAGGCCAGGCATCCCCCCACCCTAACGCCGCCGCCGCCTCTTCTTGGCCAGCAGCATCAGCTTCAGGCGCCTGATCTCCCGCCTGATCTCCCGCCACAGTCTGCGATGCTGGTTTTCACAAGCTGTAGAGATGTATAAACAAAAATTTTTTAATAAATGGAATGTGACCTCAACAGACACAGATGTAGCAATGTAATGTCAGTGTGTCCAATTAGCTGACACTCACATTAACATTGTTGGCCACTGTGCGCTTATTTGTTAACATTATATGAGTACTATTGACTGGCAGAAATTTGGACAACACATCCCAAGCATACATTTACTCTTAAAGTGTACCAACACCCACCGGTGATCGGCCCTGGAATCTATCAGATTCCCGGCCCGATCACCTCCCTCCCCGCGGGACATCCGAGATCGGGATGTCCCGCGGGGTGAAACCCCCCCAAAACCCCAAACTCCCTACCTCAGTTTCGGCGGGGCACGGCCGCCGGCCCCTCCCTCGCGCCCCTCTAGACGTGCGCGTGCCTGTCTGTGAATGGCCGGTGCGGGCACGCACGCGTAAAAAGGGACGTGCGGGAGGCGGAGGAGGAGGAGCCGCTTTGCCGCGGCTTGTCCGTCGGCTCGAGGAGAGGTGAGTTCAGGGGGTTGTCACACAGCGGTGACGATCGGGGGTGCCCCACCGTAGTGGACCAAGACCCAGGAAAGTCAAAATCCTGGTTGTTGTTCCACTTTAACTCTTGGGAAGCAAAGAAGGTATAAGTCCCAGTGTGTACATTTATGTGTTTAGTCACAGCCAAACATCAGGGCCTAAGTCCTAACGAGTAAACTAGTTTGCCCTATAATGTTAGAGGTCACGACCTAATCAGGCCCATTTGGTTGTGTCTAAGCCACAAATAGTCTCTATGTGGCCAAATCAAGAATGTGAGGCAACAATCAAGCATGCAGACAGGCATGTTGGATTATTGTACAAACTCATGGAATCTAGATGTGTGTGAAATGAACACATAGGTACATTTTAAATGTCTGCAGATGTGACTAGAAGACATAGGTTTCACAAGTCTTTAGGCATATGAAGTGGGATGTACTCACCATCGCAGCTGTGGCGGGGGCCCATGCTGCTGGCCGTCCCTGGAGCTGGGGTGGGGAGGAGGTTTTCTGGCTCTGTCTGCGTAGCAACATCTGTCAACAGAAAGCAAAAGACAAAAACAAAATTAGTGGGCCAATGACACCTGACTATTTGACATCCATCCGGTTATGGAGTCTGAAAAATCAAATGCTTGCATGGTTACATACAGGTTGACCAAAATTAGCATATTTCCTGGTCCATGAGTTAATGTAAATTAGTTATGGTTGCAACATGTATCCCTAAAGATAATGTGCAAATAACATAGACAGTGCAATGTAAAGGACTCATTAGCAGTTGATTGGCTAATGTTACTAGTGTGCAACATGTGTTAGCCGGAACAACTTAACCCAAGAAAAAAATTGATAACACCCATCATGGTGTGGGCAGAAACATAGGGGTGGTTGCCAGTTGGCTAGCACTGTAGTGGGGTTTGTGAGGTTAATGTACATTATCAAACCAGCTGTGACAATGGACCAGGAAACATGTGTCTGTTAAAAGTGGCCCAAGACCCAGGATTGCAACTATTCTGTGTTTTGGTCCGCTTTGGCAGAGCACCACAATTTGAGTGAGACAACGTCCGCCGCCGCCGCTGCCTTCCGCACATCACTCCTCCAGTGTGTGCGCACGCGCAGCCCATTAGGAAACAGAGCGCAGGCGCACACACATCTAGAGTGGCACACAGGAGGCTGGGACGGTGGCTTCTGCCACCCCCAAAGAGGTAAGGAGTTTGTGGGGTTTTTTTGGGGGGGGGTGCCCTGGGTGAGGGATGTGATTTTGCAGGGAAGCTTCGATAATCAAAGCACTATCAACAATGTTTGTTGGTCCACTTTAAGGAATGTCATAACATAGGGAATGTGATGGATAACAACAAACACTTACCACGACTATGCCCGTGGAGAATGCTTCGCCAAAAGGCCATGGAGGTGCCGCCTATATGATGCCCTGCAAATTAGAGAGGAATGGCAAGGGCTAAGTACAAATGGTCAGATGAAACCTGTCACAGACTAACAATGAAAAAAAGTACACTCACCAGGGGATGATCCGCCACTTGAAGCCCAGGGAGGGCTCTGAGGAGGAGGCGGGGAGCCTCGGCTCCTCACACTCTGGTCGGAAGATCCACCAGGCAAAGGGCCACCCTCCTCCCTCTCACTCCCTGCTCCTTCAGGGAGTGTGGGAGAGTCCATTTCTACCACCCCACTTGGACTCCCCACTTGAGAGTGGCCCCTTGGCTGGTGAGACTCCTCAGACTCAGAGTGTGAGGAGCTGAGGCTTGATCCTGCCAGCCCCCCAGCAGCACACTCCTCTGGGGCGTCATCCCCTTCCTCCCCTGGGTCCTCTAAATAGGAACCGCCGGAGGGACCCTCCCCCGATGACTCCCCCGAGTCCGCCTGCCTAGTTCGGGGGAGGAATCCCTTCCCACGTTTCCCCAGGGGAGGACGCTTATCTGTGTTGAGGGGGTGAAAGAAAATAATTAATATAAAGAGCACAAATGGACACAGCTTAGCAGATGATTAGCCAAAAAGTATAAACATTGCATAAGCTTTAACTTACCTGATGCGTAGGCATCATATAGACGGTACACGCCTTCAGGGTCCCGGCGCTTAAAGTCCGACCACTTCTGCTGGATTGCTCTTATGGAGAGCTGGGTGTGGAAGCGCCGGGACACTGTGCCCTTCACCTCCATGGCGATTCTTTTTTTTCCCCCACGGGCATAGTCGTACTGCATTATGCAGAAATCCTATGAGAAATGAAAAAGAAACACTAATCAATACATGACATCAGAACAATGGCATAAACAGTTATACAGAGACCAGATCAAAGTGGACCCACACCCAGGATTATCACTATTCTGGGTTTGTGTGCACTTTGGTGGGCCACACCAATTGTGGGTGGTCCGCTGTCTGAAACCCCCTTGGAAGGCCACAAATACACCACTGACCACGCTCCCACGTGACTGCGCCAGCCTAGCACAGCGCTCTGCGCCGCTGTGGTATGCGCATACAAGGGCGTTTGGACGTGCATACCAGCTCAGCTGGCTCTGCGCGGCAAAGTACGCATGTGGCGTTTGACTCTAACAGGGAGTGCGCCTGCGCACAACATTAACAAATGTCTTGCGCAGGGGTACACGCTGCTAGAGGTAAGCGCAAGAGGCATCCGCAGCTCACGCATGCACAGATGGGACGGGGCTGAGGTAATTTTTATGGGCCTCCAGGGGGGGTCATCCCCGCAGGACATCCAGATTGGGGATGCCCCACGGGGAGTGATCCAATTGGCCCAGAAAAATTAGATATTTCAGGGCCAATCCCCCCTGTGTGTTGTTCCACTTTAAACATAAAATACAAAAAAAAAAAACTCACTTTGACCACCTGGCCATTAATGCGGCTATCCACTCTCAGGCGCTTTTTCTTGGGCTGCCCAGGAGGGGAAGGGGTGGGAGGGGTGCTAGGTGGGGGAGGTGAGGTAGGTGGGGGAGGTGAGGTAGGTGGGGGAGGTGGGGGAGGGGTGGTGGGGTCGGAGGAGGAGCTGGGGAGGCGCATTATCCTTCTTCTGGGAAGCATGGTGGAAACGCTAAGGAGGAAACAGGAACCGGAAATGACCAAAGCGACATGGGAAAAAAAAAAAAACGCTCCGCGCACCAGGAACAAGCTATTATCAGCTATGTGCAAGCTAAGTGGCGGAAAAAGTAAAATGACGCTTTAAAACAAGCTATTGGCATAAGCGCTAGACATTTTTAGCTTTAGGTGGCTTTGAAACGCAAAGGAGGATACCGGAACCGGATATGATGAAAGCAACTGTGATTAAAAATTCAAAAAAATAGATTCGCGCACCAGGGACAAGCTATTATCAGCTATGTGCAAGCTAAGTGGCGGAAAAAGTAAAATGACGCTTTAAAACAAGCTATTGGCATAAGCGCTAGACATTTTTAGCTTTAGGTGGCTTTGAAACGCAAAGGAGGATACCGGAACCGGATATGACGAAAGCAACTGTGATTAAAAATTCAAAAAAAAGATCCGCGCACCAGGGACAAGCTAATATCAGCTATATGCAAGCTAAGTGGCGGAAAAAGTAAAATGACGCTTTATAACAAGCTAGTGCCCAAGGCGCCACTAATTATTAGCTTGATTTAGCAGGGGGTTCTACATACTGTAATGCATAGGTCCTTGAAAAGCAAACAAAGTTGTGCTTAAAAATACAAATCTTATTCCTTCCTAAAATCATCACAAAATAAAACTATACAACTACATGATAATGTGGCACACATGAGAATGCATAACGGGTTGTTATGAGCTTGTACGACTGAATGATAATCCTGCAGTATGTGGCCATGCACGCTCACAACTACAGTGTATTCATTAAGAACGACTGGGGTCGCGGGAAGTGAATTCCTTGCAAATGGCAGAAGGGCACATGTATGAACAGCACAGCGCCGCACAACGCAGCGCAGCGAAGCACAGCGACGCTTGCACCGCCACATAGCGAATCAAAGCAGCGACTGCACAAACTCTGTCCACCACAGATTCATCAAGGACAGGGCTGCCGAATAGCTTGGGCGCTGACAATTTCGAAGAGCGAACGTGACCGCCCCACATGACAGGCTAAAAAATAGCTTTACAAGCCCCGTGTGTGGTGAAAACAAGCGATTTTGATGCCAATGAGTTTTGTTGGAGGAGATGCAATTTAGATGTCACTCACAACATTACATTGTAAAAATTAATAAAAACTTCAAAAACATAAAAATAACCAGCCAGATTAATAAAACATATCACTATAAACATGTGTTGAATTTTGTGCCAAAGAAAAGAACACAAAAACCACTTAAAACAATCATTGCAGCGTCTGCCATTGAAATGTATGGGAGAGCGTCAGGTAGCGCCAGGTCATACCTGTCGCTGTGATGGGATTAGCAGCGGCGCTGTTCGTTGCAGTCGGCTTCATGATGAATGCCGCGCTTGCCGTCGCTCTCGCCGGCGCTAGCCTCATTTAGCTTGATAAATGCGTCATTGTGGCCGACGCCGGGCGTACTTGAGTCGGTAGCAGACGTTAGCTGGCGGGACCTGGCGCTCGTCAGACACTACCTGACGCTATCGCTTGATGAATAAGGGCCTAACAGAAAATAGTATTATGGTGAATGGCCTGTCATATGCTAATTTGTTCAGTTACAACGGGGAGCCTTATTTAAGAAGTGTCAGCACCGCACAGCAACACTTTTTTTCAGGGGCACTCGGCGCCGGATTTAACAACTTAAAACACACCAATGCGATTAGCAACTTGGAGGCTGATTGAAGACCAGCGCCACATATTTCCATTTGCTCATCAATGTAGGGGCGCTTAGAGCCTCCTCAAGAGTACACTGCAAATGGCTGTATGGTGCTATAATGTAGCTTGGTAATGGACAAGTGATACTGTAGTATCCTGTCCACCATTGATAAATGTGATGCCTGGAGGGCGCTGTAGAAGTGCTATTCCTGAATCAATGTAAATATAGCGCACCGAGGGGGTCAACAGGACAGCACTGCAGCAAATGATAGGTAGTGCCAGTTAAGTGAGTCTGGCACGCGGAGCTGAAGCCCACATTTAAGAAAATAACACGACAAGCTCTGGACACTATAAAGCTGATTCATTACTAACACCATGTATCAGCAGATGAGCGTCTGTATAGCAGCGCTTAAGACACTGTAAGCACTGTAAGCAGGTAAGCACTGTAAACACGCTGTTTAAACACAAGCAAATGAACGTCCATTGAAAAGTATGAGAGAGCGACAGTGAGCGAAAGGTAATACCTGGCACTCTGGAAGCTAGAGCGCCAGCGTTATACACTGAGCCGCCTGTAATAATACATCAGACGCTACATGGCGCTGTTACAGTCGCTCACCAGATTCTCTTTCATAAATGTGGTTTTGCCTACAGCGCCCGGCGCTGCCTGGTGCTGCGAAGCACTACCTGGCGCTATCCTTTCTTGAATAACCCCCTATATAAAAAATGTCTGTTTTTGAAAAACAGCAATAGAGCGAAAACACATGGAATGACAGTGTTTATACACTGTAACACTGAAACTGCAATGGCAGGCCTACACATATAGAGGCCGATTCATTAATAGCGCCAGGTAGCGACAGATGAGCGACTGTAGCGTGATTTTTTCAGCGCCAGCCAGTATTCGCTGTGCTTGGCCGGCATTAGCTTGATGACAGCGACTCAGTCGGTGTGCGGTAATGTTGAATACGGGCTGGGGGGTCGCTGTTTCACAGGTCCAGCGTTGTATGTGAGCGCCTGACAACAAATGGCCAGAGCGAACGGCTAGCTTCATATTCATCAACAAATCACGCTCCGAATGTGCTGTCGCTGTCCATTCCTTGTTTAAACCCCAGAGCGCTGGCGACGATGTGTATTAACTAGTTTTTAACCCCTAAACAACCATATTTTTTGAATGTAACATTATACATGTTTTTAGAATCATTTTGTAATATGAATACATTAATCTCAGACCTGTTAGATCAATTCTGCACATATTTTTTTTTATTTTTTTTTTACTTAAAAATAAATCCTAACATTGCAGAAGTGTTCTCCGATTTTTTGACATTAAAAAAAAAAAAAAAAAAAATTAATACCAATTAATTATGAATAATTATAGATTGCTCCATTGAAATGCATTGGACATCGCCAGGGAGCGACAGCTCATACCTGGCGCTGTGAGGGAATTTGCAGCGGCGCTGTTCGGTCCAGGCGGCTTCATGATGAATGCCGCGCTAGCCGTCGCTCTCGCCGGCGCTAGCCTCATTTTGCTTGATAAATGCGTCATTGTGACCGCCGCCGGGCGTACTTGAGTCGTTAGTCGCCGTTAGCTGCCGCTACCTGGCGCTCGTCAGACACTACCTGGCGCTATCGCTTGATGAATAAGGGCCATAATTCTACACATAAAATATATATATAACAATATAAGTCTTTGGTTGCTGTCCAGGAGAGCCAAAGCAATCATCATATGATAAAATAGTGGATTCAAACTCTTTTTATACACAAACAAACTAAAGACCATTGAAATGTATGGGAGAACGCAACTGAGGCCCAGGTGCCAAATGGTGCTGCTGAACATATAGCGCCGGCGCTTTACACTGAGCCACCAGTAGTAATACATGTGACGCTACATGACCCTATTAGAGGAGCTCTTCAGTTTGACTTTCATATATATGGTTTTCACATACTGCGCCCAGCAATTACATGATGCTACCTGGTACAACGTGGTGTAAGGTCCTTATTTAACTATAGTGTCGAAAATGATGACGCGCTGGGGGCTTTGGTTGAACCAGCACCCAACTGGCAGAACTGGATTGAAGTGTTTAATGCTTTTAATTTTATTAAACACTTGTATTTGTTCTGAACTTGCATTGTGACTTGTCAATCAAAACGCAGGACCTAGATGGACCAAAATGTTTTTTTTTTGTGTTATTAAGATTAATTTAATGGTTTCTAATGCTTCACAATGTGTCATTTGGACACCAACAACTAAAACACAACTTAAACGCACTGTAAAGTTTGTCCCCTTTGTCCCCAGCAGTGATTTCTTGTAATGGTAATGACAAAATGCTAACCAGCCCGGAAGTGGACCAAAACCCATGCCCCAACGAATCCATAAGATTCCAGGGCCGCTAGATTCCCTCCCCCATTTCTGTGTGATACCCCCAGATAGCCCGGAAAGTCACCTTTTTACTCAGTCCAATGGCGCATGTACGAGTGGCAGCTGCATCCCCATCCCCACTATCTCTTTAGCAAGGTGTGTGTCTACACCAGGCATTTGTGAATGGCCAGTGTAGGCACGCTCCCTGCTAGTGGGTAGCGGGGATGCAGCTGTCAGCTTTCTAATTGGATGAGAGGCCCCGCATGCACCACTAGACTGGGTAAGCGTGAGACAGATAGGTTGACCTGGGGGGTTTCACACAACGGGGCATCCCTGATCATGGTGTCACGGGCAAGAACCAAAACAAGGATAGTCTAAAATCCTGGGTTTTGGTCCACTTTAAAGGAGTGAAAAAATTCTTATATATGCTTGGGAGCACCGGAAAACCTGTAGTACAAAGTTGTGCTTACTAGCGCTGGGATGATCAGTCGGCAGCTCCAACAGGCACTGACATAGGCCAGCCAATACCTCAGTGCAACAATCAAAGCTAATTTATTAGCGTTCAGCATAACACCCGCTAGCGTCAATGTAGTACCCAGCACAGCGCCAGATTACATGGGAATGCCGGCGCTCCGGAGCTGGAGCTATAGCCACAAAACAATTGCTAACAGACACACATAATACAATAGGCCCTAACCATCACATAAAGCTGATTCAACACCGTGATAATTTTTTTCTCACATTTTTCTGTGAAAAAATCATTTTTTCCCTTAGTGCAATTCAGCTCCATGTTTAGCTGTACGCATTTTGAAATAATTTGCACAGCTAAAAATAATGCTTATAAAAATCACTATACAGATTCTTTATTTTTTTCTCACAAAAAAGGTGATAAAAATGTAATATTCTAAGTATGTCACACACCCCGTTTCAAGAAATTCATAATGTGTGGGTAATACTGACCTGTAGAGGGCAATATGCAGAGATGCCAGGAAAAAAGAGAGCCCCTCCCGGTCCATAAATACCTGGGACCTCCCACTCATTACCCAGTCTTCATCTCTGCAGTCGGCGAGCAAGTCAGAAGATGTGGTCTCCTCCTTGCACAGGGGGATTTCAGGAAGCCGGGATGACTCCCGGCCCTTTAGTTATCAATTTCCGCCTGGATCTTTTTTTTTTTTTCTGTTACCTCATGCCTCCCAGCCTAGGCTGACGGTCCGGGTGAGGGTAGAAAAGCACCCTTGGTGCTTAAGAGCAAATGTTCTCCTGTGAGACCCTATATAAGAGGGTAGGCGGTCATCCTGGACGGTGACCCCGGTTTGGGATGCCCCATCCCTTGGCCTTACACTTTGGGTGGCCCCCCCCCCTTTGGGTAATGCCCCTCTCTCTAGCGGGATAGCGGAGGGTAGGAGCAGGGCCCCTTATTCGGTGTTAGGTCCAAATTTTGTAATCATTAATTCTTAATAATGTTTTAATGTATTAATTTATTAAATGATCCTCCCAATAGTTATTAACTTATTTATTACTTCATAACAGCGTGTATTTCTCTGTCAAAACGGCGCTGTGGCCGCCATTTTTATGCAGGCTTTCTCCCTGAGGTAAAAGGGGTGGGGCCGCGCGTCAGGGTCAAAGCCACGGCCCGCTCCCCTCCTTCTGTCTCTTCTGAGACCAGCGCCGCGGCCGCACATGGCTGCGGTGCCGGCCTTTTTGCATTGTCATGGCGGAGGGGAGCTTCTCCCCTCACGCTTTCACTCTTGGGGGCGGGGACGGGCTTTCCAGCGCTGCGGCCCGCCCCTGTGTCACAGGCACCGCTGAGGTGCTTTTCTCTGTGCCTGTTTCCTCAGAAGGAGCTGGCCACGCCCCCCTTCTCTCCTCAGAGCTGCTCTTTACCTCACGGAGAGAGGAAGCTGTCTTCAGGACCACAGTGAGTGGCCCGGTGGGCCCCCCTTCTGTCCCATCACCTATAATTATATATTTTTATGTCATATATATATATATATTTTATACTCCGCTTTTCTTATTAGCCTTTTTTATTATGTCTTTCAGATATAACCTACAGTGGTGTTAGGGGGTTTCTCCCGGTCCTAGGGTCCCTGGGTTCTTAATTGGCTTATTGCAAATCCTCCCACTTGGGACATTAAAGGGGCATCCCGGGTTGCTTATATGCGTAATTTCCTCGGTCATTGCAACCAACTATAAGTTCACCTTATGGAGGCATCCCCGGATACTGGGCTCGGGCTCCCCTCGGGCAATCCTGGAAGTGTATGGGGTGTGGGGCATCCCTTACTGGCGATGATGTATTTCTGTGTATACCATGCGCACAGCAGACTATTACGCGGCAGTCCGGACTCCAGGCGTCTGGTTCAGCACCGCCGGTCTCTCCTCCCCCCCCTCCCAGTTTGATCCGTGCCCAGTCTGACATTGTCATGGGTGGGCAGTTGCAATCGGAGATCTGTGGCCGATTGGCCAATCTTGAAAAATTATTCTCCAGCACGGTCACCAGAAAGGCTCCGGCTAAGAGAAAGCACTTGGATGATCTTGATAATCTGGACTGGTCTGATTACTCCCAACTTGAGGAAGGGGAGGTATATGAAGAATCAGATAATTCAGACGATCAGCAGTTTGTGGGTGCTGATACCGAGCGGGGCTTGGGGAGGTCTTCGGATACTCCTAATGTTCTGGCTCAGATGTTTGAGGTTTTGACTATTTCTCCTCCTGAGGCGGTTCCACAGCAAAAGCGGGAATTTTTCGAAGAATCCAGGCCGCGCTTGGAATTTCCTAACCAAAAGCATTTTGATGGGAGCTCCCTGCCCGGCTCCCAGGTGTCCCTCAGGGTTGGGACAAAAAATATCCCTTTCCCTTGGATACAGTTAAGCGTTGGGCGTCCCCTCCTGAGGTGGATGCACAGATTCTGGGTTTATCCAACACTACTGTTTTAAATTCTCCTGATTGCTCCACGCTTAAAGATGGTGAGGATAAACGCATTGACAAAATAGCTTGTCATGGTTTTGCCAGTGTTGGGTCAGCCATGAGGCCGGTTTGTGCTTCAGCACTGCTGGTGGTGGCTACCAGGTTGGTGGTCAGGGACCTGTTGACTTCTTCCGGGTTAGATCCGGATAGTGACGAGTTCCTTGGCCTTGAAAGGTGTGAATTGTTTTTGTCATTTGTACTAGCCGCCTTGGATGACACACTGATGATGTGTGGCAGAACGTCGGCTCTATTGGTGACTATTCGGCGTTCGGTTTGGTTGCGCCAGTGGGCGGCTGATTTTGTGTCTAAAAAGTCGCTGACCGCTCTTCCCTTTGTGGGATTACGGCTCTTTGGTGAGAAGTTGGATTCAGTTGTCAAGGGTGGTAAGTTACCTCAACGCAAAAAACAGCGTTGTCCCTTTCGGGGGGTGGGTTCCTTTGCTCCTTCCTTTCGTGGGGCTAAAGCTGGCAGAGGAATTGTTTTCCCCGCAGCCAGAGGAGATTCCTGGAACAGGGTCAGAGGATGTGCCCGCCCAGGATACAGCTGGGGCTCTAAGCCCAAACCCGCTGCCAAGCCAGCTCAGCAATGAGGGGGCGCCCTCACCCATATGGGTGGGGGGATGGCTGCAACACTTCTCCCAGGTCTGGGACCGGGAGGTCTCGGACAGATGGATCCGGGAAGGGGTGACTTCCGGCTACAAGCTGGAGTTCGAGCTCCGCCCCCCTCCCAGATTCCTCAGGTCTCGGGTGCCTTCGGACCTTCTGGCCGTGCAGGAGCTCCAGGCGGCAGTAAAGAGTCTGTTGGATATGGCAGTTATTTGCCCAGTGCCCCCCTCAGACAGGGGTCGGGGCTTTTATTCCAATCTGTTCACGGTGCCCAAGAAGGACGGCTCGGTTCGACCCATTCTGGATCTAAAGATCCTCAACAGGTTCGTCCGTCCGCGGAAATTTCGCATGGAAACGCTGCGTTCAGCTATCCATTCTCTTCGGCAGGGGGACTTTCTGACGTCCGTAGACATCAAGGACGCCTATCTGCATGTGCCGATTTTTCCAGCGCACCAGAGATTTCTCAGGTTCGTGGTGGAGGATCGGCATTTTCAGTTTGTGGCACTTCCTTTCGGTCTTACCTCGGCTCCAAGGGTTTTCACCAAGGTGCTGGCCGGGGTGATGGCTCTCCTCAGAGCCCAGGGTATTCGCATTGTCCCTTATCTGGACGACCTTCTCATTATGGCATCTTCCTTCAGCCAAGCGGTATTGGACACCAGAACTGTGGTGTCCACTCTGGAGAGATTCGGGTGGGTGATCAACTACCCCAAGTCCTCCCTTTCTCCGTCCAGGTTAGTGTCTTTTCTGGGAATGTCCCTGGATACTTCCCAGGCCAGGGTGTTTCTTCCTCAGTCCAAGGTTCTCTTGATTCAGGAGTTGGTTCGACTCCTCCTGTCTATCCCTCGTCCGGCCATCAGACTGGGGATGAGGCTGGTGGGATTGATGGTAGCCTCCTTCGAAGCGGTTCCCTTTGCTCAGTTCCACACAAGGACACTCCAGCTCCATCTGTTGGCGGCCTGGGACGGGTCGCCACTGTCGTTGGATCAGTCCTTCCTGATGACCCCCCGAGTTCGGTGCTCCCTTCAGTGGAGGCTGGATCCAATCAATCTGTCGAGGGGCAGATCCTTTCTTTTTTTTTTACCACTGTGTTCTTTTGAGCACAGCTAAAAAGGAGCATAACCACAATATAAAGGTATGTCCTTTTGTTCACAGCTCTGATATTCTGTGACTGTAATGAAGAAACAATGACCAGTGCCTGTTAAACACATCATCAATATTTTCTACATGTTAAAAGTTAGAAAACATGGCATCTGGCGTCTTTAAGTTGGTGAAACAGAGTAGTGCTCCCTGGAGCTGTGAAAATCTGCACAAGGGTCCATGGGTACACAAACAGGCGCTGACACAGGCTGGCCAATAGTGATAAACCTTGTGCAACAATTCAAGTTGATTTTTTTAACAGACTTGCAGACCCATTCTAGCCATTCTATGCCAAGTATAACAGCACCAAAATATAAAAAGACCACCATGGCAGATTTGTACGCCATGGTGCAATTCATTAATTAGGCTCTATATGAGCAACACTAATTATCACCAACTATAAGGTGAGGGTGTTGTACTAAACCAGACCAACAGCCTGGCACAGTTGGAAAAGAAAGGTAGCGTCCATTTTGGCGCTTCCTCTCCCAGCACCTCGCCATGCTGCTGCCTGGATTCAACTGACATAACTGACGATGCATGAGCCGCCATTTTGTTTTTATAATTTACCACAAAAAGGAGTTTGAAAAAGGTAAGTACATTTTATTGTTTATGGGACATTCAGGGAAGTGGAGGAAGAGCATGCATGATGGAAAATAGTAAATTCTGCACCCCCTACAAGCATCATTTCGATATCACAATCCTGTAACCTAACTTAGAGCTACTGACTATAAAATGTCACCCCCTTCTATCTTCCCCGAGAATTCTCATTTGTCATTGTGTCATTGTGAGTGCTTCATACATTCCACCAGGCGCAAACACAGAAACAGGCGAATTACATGGGGCCTGACCCTTTACCAGGCTCACCATTGAGACACTGCTATTATAGTGGCCAGGGACAATGCCAACCTAAGATGTGTTATGCCGCAGCTTTACCAACACCTTGACAGAAGGTAGTCACAATTTCTCCAGTATGACCCAAAAATTCTATGAAGAGATTGACTACAGTCTCCGAATACAAAGCCCCACCCTCAAAACTGCTCAGAAAATCAGATGCGGCACTAGCCACCAAACTTAACAACTTCTACACCTGGTTTAACTTTTCTCAACAGTTCATCCTGCAAAGTACCACATGTGACAACGCTGACAAAGGGAGGTGCATGATGGAGAAACTGGTGCCATCAACATCTCAGTACACAAAGTAAGAAGAGCATTAAGAAGAGTGAATACTAGGAAAGCAGCAGGTCCAGATGGGATCATAGGGTGTGTCCTCAAGACCTGTGTCCTTGTGTCTACCAACTTGAATCAGTGTTCACTAATTTTTTTCAGCCTCGCCCTGGCACAGTCGGTGATATCAACATGCTTCAAAAAAAGTCATTGTGCCCATTCCGAAAAAAGCAAGGCCTTTAGGTCACAATGATTATTGTCCAGTAGGCCTGACCCCTGTGGTGATGAAGTGAGAGACTGATAAGAAACACCATCACATCCTCACTCCCCAGCATCCTTGGCCCCCTACAGTTTGTGTATCGCCAAAACCGTGCCACAGACGACGCAATCTCCCATATACTGCACATGACTCTGTCGTGCCTTGACAAGGGGAATGGGTGATATGCAAGACAATTATTTGTGGACTATAGTTCGGCATTCAATATGATAGTACCATCAATACTCATCAGCAAACTGGAGAACCTAGGAAATAACTCCTCCCTCTGTAGATGGGTCACAAGCTCTCTAACGGGAACAACACAAGTTGTAAAAATTGAGGATTGTATATTGGATTTCCTCACCCTCAGCATGGGAGCACCTCAGGAATGTGTGCTGAGCCCACTGTTATATTCGCTGTATAAAAACAATTGCATGGCACCTCGAGCAGCACCTCCGTTGTCAAACAATCACTTGTTGGTATGGTAATAGCACCAAGCAGGATAGGTAGTCTCTGCAGAGGGTGGTGTGTACTGCCGAATGTATAGTACACACCCAGCTTCCCAACCTGGAGACAGTATTTACAGTAAGCACTACCAGGACATTGAAACACTTACAGTCTGAGCTAGGATATATCGAGAAACTAGTTGAGGACATAGTTCCTAGGGTCACCATCAAGATTTTCCCAAATCAGAAACCAGGGATGGATAAAAACATTTGGGTGGCTCTAAAGGCACCGAGCACTGCTTTCAATGCAGGCTCATGTTCAAAGTGGCAACCTATGGAGTGGATTTTTGGTAACTGTTTTGGCATTTTTGGTTAGATACAATTTTTAACAAAGAATAGCCTGACTTTTTATTTTTTAATTGTATTTTTTTAGTTTTAAGTGTTTTACTAAATGCTACTTTAAATGGCATCTCATTTAACATTGAAACTGCCTGAGAGTTTATTCTTCTTTCAAATTTGGTAATTTTTGGCATTTTTCTTAATCTAATGAACAAAAGCCTGACTTTACTAAACGTGGCTTTTAAAGGCCATCCCATTTAACATTACAAACTGCCTGTGGGTATATTTTTTTTTTTGCCAATTCGTTTTGCCTTTTTTGTTAGATATAATTTTTATCTACTGATGAATAGTCTGCCTTTTTATTTTTGTAATTGTATTTTTTCAGTTTTGAAGTGTTTTACTAAATGTGGCTTTTAATTTTAATAAATGTCTTATTAGTCAATATGAGAAGATGAAAGTCAAGAGTGCTAATGCAAAATTTACATATCCTGAAGCAGTTTGCCAGAATAGGAAAAGGGCATAAACATGCAAAAAAATGAAAGGGCAAATGCATTTTTGTTCTCAGTAACTATGCCGTACATCTTACCAATATCAATATTTCTTACAGCAGTAGACAAAGTAAACACTATAGAATATAGGGAAATGTATACCTTCATTTACCATTTACCAGCCTCATATAAATAGATCTTGAACATGTCTGTTGTCACGAGCTATAGAATCCATCCACAGTTGCTTTGAACTTTTTCACAGAATTAGCAGTGATAGCCCCCAATTTTTCATAAATCATAATGGTGTTAATCAGGGTATGGATTTTAGAAAAGGGAATTGTTTTTTCCAGACTCGTGCCAAGACTAGTTTTGCTGCAGTGAAAATATGCTGGGCCAGAGTATGCTGTAACTAAGTGCTATTGAAGGGTTTTAGATTTAACATCGTCTCTGGTGCTTGAGTCCAAGTTGTGCCAAGCAGGTCATTTACTAAGCTAAATAATTTGGGAAAATATAAATTGGTAAGGGTCTGTGTTCTAGGTAGATTAGCCTCTCCACAGCCTTCTGTGTTTCCACCAAGTTGATTTAAAATGGCTGGTATATGGCCGGGGATTGTCTAAAGAATTCTATATTGACAGAAGCTTCCAATCACTTCTAATTCCCCTCAGAGACCATGCAACCCTAAAAACTGCTGTAATGCATATTGCAAATTACATTTTATTTTATTTTATCAAAAACATTCATATACAAATATAGTGTATAAAATGACATGTGCTGTTTAAAACACATAAAGGTTTAAAATATTGCTTGATCCTTGCAATTATTATCTAATTCAGATACTTTGCTTGATCATATTAGCAAATAGGAATAAGGGTGGACAAGTTTCGCTGTTATCATTGAGCTTTTTCAACACCACATTATATACTATCTAAAAAAAAGCATGTCATATATTAGAGCCATAATTGTAACTATACTGTTTTACATTCCATAAAGTATATATTCCATAGGCAATATGTTACACTCACTTGCAGATGTCTGAAGTGGTTGAAGTGGCTGCAGAAAGCATAATGTATGTCTTGCTTTCAATATATTACAATGATATAAAGCAATTATTCCCATATATACCCATTTGTCTAAACAGTTATAATTAGAGATGAGCGAACTTTTGAAAAATTCGATTCGACTGATTCGCCGAATTTTCCGACAAAAATCGTTTCGACCCGAATAAATTCGCGACGAATCGCTATTAAAAACGGCTATTTCTGAGCCTCCTACAGCCTCAATAGGGTTGTAAACCATTCAGCCTTGCTGTAACACGCACAGGATGCGTGCTGGGTTAGTTAAATAATACTTTGAAGAAATATCACATGCAGATCAGAGGCATCGCTAATAGAATCGCAGAGCGGCACAATTGCAGAGAGTTGAAGTGGCATCACTATGAGGGGCAGAAGGAGCCCAAATATACACTGGAGTTGGCCTCAGGAGCCCAAAAATTGGATGAATCACACCCTGGAGTTGGCAGAAGTTGGCAGCAGCAGCAGCAGGAGCCCAAATATACACTGGAGTTGGCTTCAGGAGCCCAAAAATTGGATGAATCACACCCTGGAGTTGGCAGGAGTTGACACCAGCAGCAGCAGGAGCCCAAATATACACTGGAGTTGGCTTCAGGAGCCCAAAAATTGGATGAATCACACCCTGGAGTTGGCAGAAGTTGGCAGCAGCAGCAGCAGGAGCCCAAATATACACTGGAGTTGGCCTCAGGAGCCCAAAAATTGGATGAATCACACCCTGGAGTTGGCAGAAGTTGGCAGCAGCAGCAGCAGGAGCCCAAATATACACTGGAGTTGGCCTCAGGAGCCCAAAAATTGGATGAATCACACCCTGGAGTTGGCAGGAGTTGACAGTAGCAGCAGCAGGAGCCCAAATATACACTGGAGTTGGCCTCAGGAGCCCAAAAATTGGATGAATCACACCCTGGAGTTGGCAGAAGTTGGCAGCAGCAGCAGCAGGAGCCCAAATATACACTGGAGTTGGCTTCAGGAGCCCAAAAATTGGATGAATCACACCCTGGAGTTGGCAGGAGTTGACACCAGCAGCAGCAGGAGCCCAAATATACACTGGAGTTGGCTTCAGGAGCCCAAACATTGGATGAATCACACCCTGGAGTTGGCAGAAGTTGGCAGCAGCAGCAGCAGGAGCCCAAATATACACTGGAGTTGGCCTCAGGAGCCCAAAAATTGGATGAATCACACCCTGGAGTTGGCAGAAGTTGGCAGCAGCAGCAGCAGGAGCCCAAATATACACTGGAGTTGGCCTCAGGAGCCCAAAAATTGGATGAATCACACCCTGGAGTTGGCAGAAGTTGGCAGCAGCAGCAGCAGGAGCCCAAATATACACTGGAGTTGGCTTCAGGAGCCCAAAAATTGGATGAATCACACCCTGGAGTTGGCAGGAGTTGACACCAGCAGCAGCAGGAGCCCAAATATACACTGGAGTTGGCTTCAGGAGCCCAAAAATTGGATGAATCACACCCTGGAGTTGGCAGAAGTTGGCAGCAGCAGCAGCAGGAGCCCAAATATACACTGGAGTTGGCCTCAGGAGCCCAAAAATTGGATGAATCACACCCTGGAGTTGGCAGAAGTTGGCAGCAGCAGCAGCAGGAGCCCAAATATACACTGGAGTTGGCCTCAGGAGCCCAAAAATTGGATGAATCACACCCTGGAGTTGGCAGAAGTTGGCAGCAGCAGCAGCAGGAGCCCAAATATACACTGGAGTTGGCCTCAGGAGCCCAAAAATTGGATGAATCACACCCTGGAGTTGGCAGAAGTTGGCAGCAGCAGCAGCAGGAGCCCAAATATACACTGGAGTTGGCCTCAGGAGCCCAAAAATTGGATGAATCACACCCTGGAGTTGGCAGAAGTTGGCAGCAGCAGCAGCAGGAGCCCAAATATACACTGGAGTTGGCCTCAGGAGCCCAAAAATTGGATGAATCACACCCTGGAGTTGGCAGGAGTTGACAGTAGCAGCAGCAGGAGCCCAAATATACACTGGAGTTGGCCTCAGGAGCCCAAAAATTGGATGAATCACACCCTGGAGTTGGCAGAAGTTGGCAGCAGCAGCAGCAGGAGCCCAAATATACACTGGAGTTGGCTTCAGGAGCCCAAAAATTGGATGAATCACACCCTGGAGTTGGCAGGAGTTGACACCAGCAGCAGCAGGAGCCCAAATATACACTGGAGTTGGCTTCAGGAGCCCAAAAATTGGATGAATCACACCCTGGAGTTGGCAGAAGTTGGCAGCAGCAGCAGCAGGAGCCCAAATATACACTGGAGTTGGCCTCAGGAGCCCAAAAATTGGATGAATCACACCCTGGAGTTGGCAGAAGTTGGCAGCAGCAGCAGCAGGAGCCCAAATATACACTGGAGTTGGCCTCAGGAGCCCAAAAATTGGATGAATCACACCCTGGAGTTGGCAGAAGTTGGCAGCAGCAGCAGCAGGAGCCCAAATATACACTGGAGTTGGCCTCAGGAGCCCAAAAATTGGATGAATCACACCCTGGAGTTGGCAGGAGTTGACAGTAGCAGCAGCAGGAGCCCAAATATACACTGGAGTTGGCCTCAGGAGCCCAAAAATTGGATGAATCACACCCTGGAGTTGGCAGAAGTTGGCAGCAGCAGCAGCAGGAGCCCAAATATACACTGGAGTTGGCCTCAGGAGCCCAAAAATTGGATGAATCACACCCTGGAGTTGGCAGGAGTTGACAGTAGCAGCAGCAGGAGCCCAAATATACACTGGAGTTGGCCTCAGGAGCCCAAAAATTGGATGAATCACACCCTGGAGTTGGCAGAAGTTGGCAGCAGCAGCAGCAGGAGCCCAAATATACACTGGAGTTGGCCTCAGGAGCCCAAAATTTGGATGAATCACACCCTGGAGTTGGCAGAAGTTGGCAGCAGCAGCAGCAGGAGCCCAAATATACACTGGAGTTGGCCTCAGGAGCCCAAAAATTGGATGAATCACACCCTGGAGTTGGCAGGAGTTGACAGTAGCAGCAGCAGGAGCCCAAATATACACTGGAGTTGGCCTCAGGAGCCCAAAAATTGGATGAATCACACCCTGGAGTTGGCAGAAGTTGGCAGCAGCAGCAGCAGGAGCCCAAATATACACTGGAGTTGGCCTCAGGAGCCCAAAAATTGGATGAATCACACCCTGGAGTTGGCAGGAGTTGACAGTAGCAGCAGCAGGAGCCCAAATATACACTGGATTTGGCTTCAGGAGCCCAAAAATTGGATGAATCACACCCTGGAGTTGGCAGGAGTTGACACCAGCAGCAGCAGGAGCCCAAATATACACTGGAGTTGGCTTCAGGAGCCCAAAAATTGGATGAATCACACCCTGGAGTTGGCAGAAGTTGGCAGCAGCAGCAGCAGGAGCCCAAATATACACTGGAGTTGGCCTCAGGAGCCCAAAAATTGGATGAATCACACCCTGGAGTTGGCAGAAGTTGGCAGCAGCAGCAGCAGGAGCCCAAATATACACTGGAGTTGGCCTCAGGAGCCCAAAAATTGGATGAATCACACCCTGGAGTTGGCAGGAGTTGACAGTAGCAGCAGCAGGAGCCCAAATATACACTGGAGTTGGCCTCAGGAGCCCAAAAATTGGATGAATCACACCCTGGAGTTGGCAGGAGTTGACAGTAGCAGCAGCAGGAGCCCAAATATACACTGGAGTTGGCTTCAGGAGCCCAAAAATTGGATGAATCACACCCTGGAGTTGGCAGGAGTTGACACCAGCAGCAGCAGGAGCCCAAATATACACTGGAGTTGGCTTCAGGAGCCCAAAAATTGGATGAATCACACCCTGGAGTTGGCAGAAGTTGGCAGCAGCAGCAGCAGGAGCCCAAATATACACTGGAGTTGGCCTCAGGAGCCCAAAAATTGGATGAATCACACCCTGGAGTTGGCAGAAGTTGGCAGCAGCAGCAGCAGGAGCCCAAATATACACTGGAGTTGGCTTCAGGAGCCCAAAAATTGGATGAATCACACCCTGGAGTTGGCAGGAGTTGACACCAGCAGCAGCAGGAGCCCAAATATACACTGGAGTTGGCTTCAGGAGCCCAAAAATTGGATGAATCACACCCTGGAGTTGGCAGAAGTTGGCAGCAGCAGCAGCAGGAGCCCAAATATACACTGGAGTTGGCCTCAGGAGCCCAAAAATTGGATGAATCACACCCTGGAGTTGGCAGGAGTTGACAGTAGCAGCAGCAGGAGCCCAAATATACACTGGATTTGGCTTCAGGAGCCCAAAAATTGGATGAATCACACCCTGGAGTTGGCAGGAGTTGACACCAGCAGCAGCAGGAGCCCAAATATACACTGGAGTTGGCTTCAGGAGCCCAAAAATTGGATGAATCACACCCTGGAGTTGGCAGAAGTTGGCAGCAGCAGCAGCAGGAGCCCAAATATACACTGGAGTTGGCCTCAGGAGCCCAAAAATTGGATGAATCACACCCTGGAGTTGGCAGAAGTTGGCAGCAGCAGCAGCAGGAGCCCAAATATACACTGGAGTTGGCCTCAGGAGCCCAAAAATTGGATGAATCACACCCTGGAGTTGGCAGAAGTTGACACCAGCAGCAGCAGGAGCCCAAATATACACTGGAGTTGGCTTCAGGAGCCCAAAAATTGGATGAATCACACCCTGGAGTTGGCAGAAGTTGGCAGCAGCAGCAGCAGGAGCCCAAATATACACTGGAGTTGGCCTCAGGAGCCCAAAAATTGGATGAATCACACCCTGGAGTTGGCAGAAGTTGGCAGCAGCAGCAGCAGGAGCCCAAATATACACTGGAGTTGGCTTCAGGAGCCCAAAAATTGGATGAATCACACCCTGGAGTTGGCAGGAGTTGACACCAGCAGCAGCAGGAGCCCAAATATACACTGGAGTTGGCTTCAGGAGCCCAAAAATTGGATGAATCACACCCTGGAGTTGGCAGAAGTTGGCAGCAGCAGCAGCAGGAGCCCAAATATACACTGGAGTTGGCCTCAGGAGCCCAAAAATTGGATGAATCACACCCTGGAGTTGGCAGGATTTGACAGTAGCAGCAGCAGGAGCCCAAATATACACTGGATTTGGCTTCAGGAGCCCAAAAATTGGATGAATCACACCCTGGAGTTGGCAGGAGTTGACACCAGCAGCAGCAGGAGCCCAAATATACACTGGAGTTGGCTTCAGGAGCCCAAAAATTGGATGAATCACACCCTGGAGTTGGCAGAAGTTGGCAGCAGCAGCAGCAGGAGCCCAAATATACACTGGAGTTGGCCTCAGGAGCCCAAAAATTGGATGAATCACACCCTGGAGTTGGCAGAAGTTGGCAGCAGCAGCAGCAGGAGCCCAAATATACACTGGAGTTGGCCTCAGGAGCCCAAAAATTGGATGAATCACACCCTGGAGTTGGCAGGAGTTGACAGTAGCAGCAGCAGGAGCCCAAATATACACTGGAGTTGGCCTCAGGTGCCCAAAAATTGGATGAATCACACCCTGGAGTTGGCAGAAGTTGGCAGCAGCAGCAGCAGGAGCCCAAATATACACTGGAGTTGGCCTCAGGAGCCCAAAAATTGGATGAATCACACCCTGGAGTTGGCAGAAGTTGGCAGCAGCAGCAGCAGGAGCCCAAATATACACTGGAGTTGGCCTCAGGAGCCCAAAAATTGGATGAATCACACCCTGGAGTTGGCAGGAGTTGACAGTAGCAGCAGCAGGAGCCCAAATATACACTGGAGTTGGCCTCAGGAGCCCAAAAATTGGATGAATCACACCCTGGAGTTGGCAGGAGTTGGCAGCAGCAGCAGCAGGAGCCCAAAAAATGGCCTAAAGACATAAATATGTTTTGCACCATTTGGAAAGTGTAAAACGTGGCACCATGCTGAATCTAGTCGCATGCATCAGGCATTGGTGGGTGGAAATCCTGGCTGATCCATCCCTGATTCATTTTGACAAAGGTGAGTCTCTCCACATTTTTAGTTGACAGACGAGTTCTCCTCGCCGTAACTATGGCCCCCGCCGCACTAAACACCCGCTCAGATGGCACGCTACTTGCCGGGCAGGACAGCTTTTCCAGGGCAAACTCTGCTAGTTGCGGCCACAAATCAAGTTTGGCTGCCCAGAAGTCCAGCGGATCCTCAAGGTGTGTTGGCATGGTCATGTCAAAGTATGACATGACCTGCTGGTTCAGGTCCTGCTCCAGGTCTTCCTGCTGCTCATGAGTAGCCTCACTATGCGGGTGTAGAAAGCTACTCATTAGCGACTGAAGACTGAGGCTGCTGCTGCTGATGGAGCTTCTGCTGCTGCTGCTGCCAACCCCCCCAGCGGCCATGGCAGTGGAAGGTGAGCGCAGAGGTCCCCTCGAGTCAGACCTGCGAGAGTATGGACCATGGCGCAGATAGGCATCGGCCAACTGCCTACGTAGAATGTCTTTGTAGTAGTTGAGTTTGTCCTCCCTCTCGGTGGGTTTAAAAAATGCCCCCATTTTGTGCCGGAAGCGAGGGTCCAATAAGGTGGACAGCCAGAAGTCATCCCGCCGACAGATGGAAACAATTCTGGGGTCACTACGCAAGCATGTGAGCATGCTTCGTGCCATTTGCGCAAGTGACTCGGATGGACTACCTGTCTCCATCTCCACTGCATACTGCCACGGTGTGCCCGGGTCCTCTGTCTCTCCTTCCTCAAAAACCTCTAGCTCCTCTGGCTGCTCCTGCTCCTCCTCTCCTGTCCGCTGACTAGATAAACCAGCCATTTCGCCAAGCCTAAACTGTGTTTCGCTGGGCAACTCCTCCTCCTCCTCTTCCTCCTCCTCCTCCTCCAGTTCAGCTCCAACGGGGTTCATGTGGCCGTAAGATGTAAACGCCATGTCTCCAGTGCCCTGACCAGCCATGGTTTCCAACATGTGCTGTAGTACATGAAGCAGTGGAATCACGTCGTTCATCCCGTAATCCTGCCGACTGACAAATAAAGTGGCTTCCTCAAAGGGCCTGAGCAAACGGCAGGTGTCACGTATGAGCTGCCACTGGTTGACATTGAAGTTACACAGGGGAGTCCCCCTATCTGCTTGGATCATCAGGAAATCCGTGATGGCTTTTCTCTGTTCATATAATCGGTCCAACATGTGAAGGGTGGAATTCCAACGGGTGGAAACATCGCAAATCAGACTATGTTGGGGGATACCATTCTGACGCTGTAGCTCAAGAAGGGTGTGTTTGGCGGTGTAGGAGTGGCTGAAGTGCATGCAAAGTTTCCGTGAAGTTGTTAGGATGTCCTGCAGATGGGGGGAACACTTCAGAAACCGCTTGACAACCAGATTGAACACGTGAGCCATGCAGGGGGCATGGGTCAGGCTTCCTTGGCGCAGCGCAGACAAAATGTTCTTCCCATTGTCGGTAACCATGATTCCCATTTTAAGTTTTCTCGGAGTAAGCCATGTTTGGATTTCCTGATGAATACATTTAAGCAGTTCCTCCCCTGTGTGACTCCGTTCGCCAAGACAAACCATGTGAAGCACTGCGTGACACCTCCGTGCCCTGCACACATGGTAGACTGGAGGGGCACTGAGACTTGAGCCTACAGTGGAGGGTGAGGAGATGGCGGAGGATGAGGAGGCCGAGTCGCACGGTGTCACAGGCCCAATGGGCAGAGAGCGCGGAGGCCGAAGCGGCGTGACCTGTCCAAGTTGCTGCTGCAAAGGGACCACATTCACCCAGTGGGCCGTAAACGACATGTACTGCCCCTGACCGTAGTTACAGCTCCAGATGTCGGCGCTGCCATGTATTTTGCTACACACCGACAGGCTCAAGGACTGGCCCACCTTCTGTTCAACAAAAGTGTGCAGCGCTGGTACTGCCTTCTTGGCAAAGAAATGACGGCTTGGGACTCTCCACCTCGGCTCGGCACAAGCCATCAGTTCTCTGAAAGGTGCAGATTCCACCACCTGAAAAGGGAGCGACTGCAGCACCAGCAACTTGGACAGGAGCACATTCAGCTTCTGCGCCGTAGGATGAGTGGGCGCATACTGCTGTCTCTTGGACATGGCTTCGCTGATGGATTGCTGGCAGGATGCATGACTTGGAGGAGGAGGAGCAGGAGCGACAGAGGATGGGTATGACGCACAGCTGCCTTCGGCTGAGGTGCTGGAGCCTTGGCTGGCAGAAATTGGGAGCTCACTTGGTGAGGAAGCAGACTGGACCACCCCTTGGGAGCCTCGGTTCTCCCAGGTCGTTTTATGGTGATGCATCATATGTTGACGCAGGGCCGTGGTGCCAACATTTGGACCCTGGCCACGCTTCACCTTTTGCCTACATATCTTGCATGTGGCCATGTTACCCTCCTGCGGATGCCTCAGGAAAAACTGCCACACTGCCGAGTAGCTACTTTTCCCACCCCCTGGCCTCACTGATTCACTGCTGCTGTTGCCAACTCCAGGAACCCCTGCTCCACTACCTCCCGATAAGGTAGACTGCCGCACAGCAGGTGCTCTACCCCGGCCCCGGCCCCGGCCGGCTCCAGCCTTTGGAATTGTGCCCCCATGCTGACTGCTACCACCTTGCTGCCTCAGCTGCTGACTCCGGGGCAACCTGCACCCCTCTTCTCCTGATGATGACGATGAAGCCCCTTCATCACCCGGCTCCCAAGTGCGATCGGCTTCATCGTCATCATCATCATCATCACCGAGTTGTGGCTGTACGTCACTGATGTTCGTGGATTCGTCAACAGTGTCTGGCGCAGGAGCTGGAACGCTCGCAGCACCCACGACACTGTCCACATCACTATTTGTCTGCCTAGCTAAAGAAGCCACCTCCATTTCTTGGCTGGGCAGTAGCTGCTGACTGTCCTCTATCTGATGGTCCTCCTCACTAAAGAGTGGAGCTGAACCCAAAGCATAGGATACGTCGCTGGGGGAGGGAACGGCGTAGGCCAGAGGCAATGGGAGGACAGGGACTGCTCTCGGGGCATGCCAACTCAGGGTTGTGTCAGAGGAACCTACCGACCCTAGACTGGGGGTCTCAGACGTAAGTTGTGATGATGTTGTTGATGAGCGCGTCAACCAATCTACCACGGCAGATGCGTTACTGGTGGAGACCCGACCGCTAGCAGATACTGGCAGATTAGGTCTCTCAGCGTGACTCCTGCTGCTACTGGCCCCCAGTCTGATGCGAGCTCTGCCTGCGGAATCTTGGCCTCTGCCACTCCTCTTTTCACTTCCAGGCACTTGTCTGCCCGACATAGTCTAACTGGCGTGGTAGTAGGTGATATTTAAAAAAACCCCGGGCAGCGGTGGGTCTATATGAAACAGAATATAATGCACACCAAAAGTGAGCAGTAACACTCAGCCTCCAACAGGCCTGCTTAGTGTAAATAAGAGAGCTGCTTAGTGTAAATAAAGAGGGGTATGCTATGTTACAGAATGGGATGCCTCAACAGAAGTGCACCTGGCAGGCAGCAGTAAGCCTATGCCCAGCAAAAGTGTCTTATAATATAAATATAATAAGAGCAAATGCTTATATGGTCTTAAACAGAGGCTGCTGTAGTCACAGAATGGGATGCCCTGGGCAGGAATGGACCTGGCAGGGTCCAGTAGTGCTTTGGCCAGCAAAAGTGTCTTTATCAGGCTAATTTCAAATATGATAAGAGCAAATGCTTATATGGTCTTAAACAGAGGCTGCTGTAGTCACAGAATGGGATGCCCCGGGCAGGAATGGACCTGGCAGGGTCCAGTAGTGCTTTGGCCAGCAAAAGTGTCTTTATCAGGCCTAATTTCAAATATGATAAGAGCAAATGCTTATATGGTCTTAAACAGAGGCTGCTTTAGTCACAGAATGGGATGCCCTGGGCAGGAATGGACCTGGCAGGGTCCAGTAGTGCTTTGGCCAGCAAAAGTGTCTTTATCAGGCTAATTTCAAATATGATAAGAGCAAATGCTTATATGGTCTTAAACAGAGGCTGCTGTAGTCACAGAATGGGATGCCCCAACAGGAATCGACCTGGCAGGGTCCAGTAGTGCTTTGGCCAGCAAAAGTGTCTTTATCAGGCCTAATTTCAAATATGATAAGAGCAAATGCTTATATGGTCTTAAACAGAGGCTGCTGTAGTCACAGAATGGGATGCCCCGGGCAGGAATGGACCTGGCAGGGTCCAGTAGTGTTTTGGTCAGCAAAAGTGTCTTTATCAGGCCTAATTTCAAATATGATAAGAGCAAATGCTTATATGGTCTTAAACAGAGGCTGCTGTAGTCACAGAATGGGATGCCCTGGGCAGGAATGGACCTGGCAGGGTCCAGTAGTGCTTTGGCCAGCAAAAGTGTCTTTATCAGGCCTAATTTCAAATATGATAAGAGCAAATGCTTATATGGTCTTAAACAGAGGCTGCTGTAGTCACAGAATGGGATGCCCCGGGCAGGAATGGACCTGGCAGGGTCCAGTAGTGCTTTGGCCAGCAAAAGTGTCTTTATCAGGCTAATTTCAAATATGATAAGAGCAAATGCTTATATGGTCTTAAACAGAGGCTGCTTTAGTCACAGAATGGGATGCCCTGGGCAGGAATGGACCTGGCAGGGTCCAGTAGTGCTTTGGCCAGCAAAAGTGTCTTTATCAGGCTAATTTCAAATATGATAAGAGCAAATGCTTATATGGTCTTAAACAGAGGCTGCTGTAGTCACAGAATGGGATGCCCTGGGCAGGAATGGACCTGGCAGGGTCCAGTAGTGCTTTGGCCAGCAAAAGTGTCTTTATCAGGCTAATTTCAAATATGATAAGAGCAAATGCTTATATGGTCTTAAACAGAGGCTGCTTTAGTCACAGAATGGGATGCCCTGGGCAGGAATGGGCCTGGCAGGGTCCAGTAGTGCTTTGGCCAGCAAAAGTGTCTTTATCAGGCTAATTTCAAATATGATAAGAGCAAATGCTTATATGGTCTTAAACAGAGGCTGCTGTAGTCACAGAATGGGATGCCCTGGGCAGGAATGGACCTGGCAGGGTCCAGTAGTGCTTTGGCCAGCAAAAGTGTCTTTATCAGGCCTAATTTCAAATATGATAAGAGCAAATGCTTATATGGTCTTAAACAGAGGCTGCTGTAGTCACAGAATGGGATGCCCTGGGCAGGAATGGACCTGGCAGGGTCCAGTAGTGCTTTGGCCAGCAAAAGTGTCTTTATCAGGCCTAATTTCAAATATGATAAGAGCAAATGCTTATATGGTCTTAAACAGAGGCTGCTGTAGTCACAGAATGGGATGCCCCGGGCAGGAATGGACCTGGCAGGGTCCAGTAGTGCTTTGGCCAGCAAAAGTGTCTTTATCAGGCCTAATTTCAAATATGATAAGAGCAAATGCTTATATGGTCTTAAACAGAGGCTGCTGTAGTCACAGAATGGGATGCCCTGGGCAGGAATGGACCTGGCAGGGTCCAGTAGTGCTTTGGCCAGCAAAAGTGTCTTTATCAGGCCTAATTTCAAATATGATAAGAGCAAATGCTTATATGGTCTTAAACAGAGGCTGCTTTAGTCACAGAATGGGATGCCCTGGGCAGGAATGGACCTGGCAGGGTCCAGTAGTGCTTTGGCCAGCAAAAGTGTCTTTATCAGGCTAATTTCAAATATGATAAGAGCAAATGCTTATATGGTCTTAAACAGAGGCTGCTGTAGTCACAGAATGGGATGCCCCGGGCAGGAATGGACCTGGCAGGGTCCAGTAGTGCTTTGGCCAGCAAAAGTGTCTTTATCAGGCCTAATTTCAAATATGATAAGAGCAAATGCTTATATGGTCTTAAACAGAGGCTGCTTTAGTCACAGAATGGGATGCCCTGGGCAGGAATGGACCTGGCAGGGTCCAGTAGTGCTTTGGCCAGCAAAAGTGTCTTTATCAGGCTAATTTCAAATATGATAAGAGCAAATGCTTATATGGTCTTAAACAGAGGCTGCTGTAGTCACAGAATGGGATGCCCTGGGCAGGAATGGACCTGGCAGGGTCCAGTAGTGCTTTGGCCAGCAAAAGTGTCTTTATCAGGCCTAATTTCAAATATGATAAGAGCAAATGCTTATATGGTCTTAAACAGAGGCTGCTTTAGTCACAGAATGGGATGCCCTGGGCAGCAATGGACCTGGCAGGGTCCAGTAGTGCTTTGGCCAGCAAAAGTGTCTTTATCAGGCTAATTTCAAATATGATAAGAGCAAATGCTTATATGGTCTTAAACAGAGGCTGCTGTAGTCACAGAATGGGATGCCCCGGGCAGGAATGGACCTGGCAGGGTCCAGTAGTGCTTTGGCCAGCAAAAGTGTCTTTATCAGGCCTAATTTCAAATATGATAAGAGCAAATGCTTATATGGTCTTAAACAGAGGCTGCTTTAGTCACAGAATGGGATGCCCTGGGCAGGAATGGACCTGGCAGGGTCCAGTAGTGCTTTGGCCAGCAAAAGTGTCTTTATCAGGCTAATTTCAAATATGATAAGAGCAAATGCTTATATGGTCTTAAACAGAGGCTGCTGTAGTCACAGAATGGGATGCCCCAACAGGAATCGACCTGGCAGGGTCCAGTAGTGCTTTGGCCAGCAAAAGTGTCTTTATCAGGCCTAATTTCAAATATGATAAGAGCAAATGCTTATATGGTCTTAAACAGAGGCTGCTTTAGTCACAGAATGGGATGCCCCAACAGGAATCGACCTGGCAGGGTCCAGTAGTGCTTTGGCCAGCAAAAGTGTCTTTATCAGGCCTAATTTCAAATATGATAAGAGCAAATGCTTATATGGTCTTAAACAGAGGCTGCTGTAGTCACAGAATGGGATGCCCCGGGCAGGAATGGACCTGGCAGGGTCCAGTAGTGCTTTGGCCAGCAAAAGTGTCTTTATCAGGCCTAATTTCAAATATGATAAGAGCAAATGCTTATATGGTCTTAAACAGAGGCTGCTTTAGTCACAGAATGGGATGCCCTGGGCAGGAATGGACCTGGCAGGGTCCAGTAGTGCTTTGGCCAGCAAAAGTGTCTTTATCAGGCTAATTTCAAATATGATAAGAGCAAATGCTTATATGGTCTTAAACAGAGGCTGCTGTAGTCACAGAATGGGATGCCCCAACAGGAATCGACCTGGCAGGGTCCAGTAGTGCTTTGGCCAGCAAAAGTGTCTTTATCAGGCCTAATTTCAAATATGATAAGAGCAAATGCTTATATGGTCTTAAACAGAGGCTGCTTTAGTCACAGAATGGGATGCCCCAACAGGAATCGACCTGGCAGGGTCCAGTAGTGCTTTGGCCAGCAAAAGTGTCTTTATCAGGCCTAATTTCAAATATGATAAGAGCAAATGCTTATATGGTCTTAAACAGAGGCTGCTGTAGTCACAGAATGGGATGCCCTGGGCAGGAATGGACCTGGCAGGGTCCAGTAGTGCTTTGGCCAGCAAAAGTGTCTTTATCAGGCCTAATTTCAAATATGATAAGAGCAAATGCTTATATGGTCTTAAACAGAGGCTGCTGTAGTCACAGAATGGGATGCCCCGGGCAGGAATGGACCTGGCAGGGTCCAGTAGTGCTTTGGCCAGCAAAAGTGTCTTTATCAGGCCTAATTTCAAATATGATAAGAGCAAATGCTTATATGGTCTTAAACAGAGGCTGCTGTAGTCACAGAATGGGATGCCCTGGGCAGGAATGGACCTGGCAGGGTCCAGTAGTGCTTTGGCCAGCAAAAGTGTCTTTATCAGGCCTAATTTCAAATATGATAAGAGCAAATGCTTATATGGTCTTAAACAGAGGCTGCTTTAGTCACAGAATGGGATGCCCTGGGCAGGAATGGACCTGGCAGGGTCCAGTAGTGCTTTGGCCAGCAAAAGTGTCTTTATCAGGCTAATTTCAAATATGATAAGAGCAAATGCTTATATGGTCTTAAACAGAGGCTGCTTTAGTCACAGAATGGGATGCCCTGGGCAGGAATGGACCTGGCAGGGTCCAGTAGTGCTTTGGCCAGCAAAAGTGTCTTTACCAGGCTAATTTCAAATATGATAAGAGCAAATGCTTATATGGTCTTAAACAGAGGCTGCTGTAGTCACAGAATGGGATGCCCCGGGCAGGAATGGACCTGGCAGGGTCCAGTAGTGCTTTGGCCAGCAAAAGTGTCTTTATCAGGCCTAATTTCAAATATGATAAGAGCAAATGCTTATATGGTCTTAAACAGAGGCTGCTTTAGTCACAGAATGGGATGCCCTGGGCAGGAATGGACCTGGCAGGGTCCAGTAGTGCTTTGGCCAGCAAAAGTGTCTTTATCAGGCTAATTTCAAATATGATAAGAGCAAATGCTTATATGGTCTTAAACAGAGGCTGCTGTAGTCACAGAATGGGATGCCCTGGGCAGGAATGGACCTGGCAGGGTCCAGTAGTGCTTTGGCCAGCAAAAGTGTCTTTATCAGGCCTAATTTCAAATATGATAAGAGCAAATGCTTATATGGTCTTAAACAGAGGCTGCTTTAGTCACAGAATGGGATGCCCTGGGCAGGAATGGACCTGGCAGGGTCCAGTAGTGCTTTGGCCAGCAAAAGTGTCTTTATCAGGCTAATTTCAAATATGATAAGAGCAAATGCTTATATGGTCTTAAACAGAGGCTGCTTTAGTCACAGAATGGGATGCCCTGGGCAGGAATGGACCTGGCAGGGTCCAGTAGTGCTTTGGCCAGCAAAAGTGTCTTTATCAGGCTAATTTCAAATATGATAAGAGCAAATGCTTATATGGTCTTAAACAGAGGCTGCTGTAGTCACAGAATGGGATGCCCCGGGCAGGAATGGACCTGGCAGGGTCCAGTAGTGCTTTGGCCAGCAAAAGTGTCTTTATCAGGCCTAATTTCAAATATGATAAGAGCAAATGCTTATATGGTCTTAAACAGAGGCTGCTTTAGTCACAGAATGGGATGCCCTGGGCAGGAATGGACCTGGCAGGGTCCAGTAGTGCTTTGGCCAGCAAAAGTGTCTTTATCAGGCTAATTTCAAATATGATAAGAGCAAATGCTTATATGGTCTTAAACAGAGGCTGCTGTAGTCACAGAATGGGATGCCCCAACAGGAATCGACCTGGCAGGGTCCAGTAGTGCTTTGGCCAGCAAAAGTGTCTTTATCAGGCCTAATTTCAAATATGATAAGAGCAAATGCTTATATGGTCTTAAACAGAGGCTGCTGTAGTCACAGAATGGGATGCCCCGGGCAGGAATGGACCTGGCAGGGTCCAGTAGTGTTTTGGTCAGCAAAAGTGTCTTTATCAGGCCTAATTTCAAATATGATAAGAGCAAATGCTTATATGGTCTTAAACAGAGGCTGCTGTAGTCACAGAATGGGATGCCCTGGGCAGGAATGGACCTGGCAGGGTCCAGTAGTGCTTTGGCCAGCAAAAGTGTCTTTATCAGGCCTAATTTCAAATATGATAAGAGCAAATGCTTATATGGTCTTAAACAGAGGCTGCTGTAGTCACAGAATGGGATGCCCCGGGCAGGAATGGACCTGGCAGGGTCCAGTAGTGCTTTGGCCAGCAAAAGTGTCTTTATCAGGCTAATTTCAAATATGATAAGAGCAAATGCTTATATGGTCTTAAACAGAGGCTGCTTTAGTCACAGAATGGGATGCCCTGGGCAGGAATGGACCTGGCAGGGTCCAGTAGTGCTTTGGCCAGCAAAAGTGTCTTTATCAGGCTAATTTCAAATATGATAAGAGCAAATGCTTATATGGTCTTAAACAGAGGCTGCTGTAGTCACAGAATGGGATGCCCCGGGCAGGAATGGACCTGGCAGGGTCCAGTAGTGCTTTGGCCAGCAAAAGTGTCTTTATCAGGCCTAATTTCAAATATGATAAGAGCAAATGCTTATATGGTCTTAAACAGAGGCTGCTTTAGTCACAGAATGGGATGCCCTGGGCAGGAATGGACCTGGCAGGGTCCAGTAGTGCTTTGGCCAGCAAAAGTGTCTTTATCAGGCTAATTTCAAATATGATAAGAGCAAATGCTTATATGGTCTTAAACAGAGGCTGCTGTAGTCACAGAATGGGATGCCCTGGGCAGGAATGGACCTGGCAGGGTCCAGTAGTGCTTTGGCCAGCAAAAGTGTCTTTATCAGGCTAATTTCAAATATGATAAGAGCAAATGCTTATATGGTCTTAAACAGAGGCTGCTTTAGTCACAGAATGGGATGCCCTGGGCAGGAATGGGCCTGGCAGGGTCCAGTAGTGCTTTGGCCAGCAAAAGTGTCTTTATCAGGCTAATTTCAAATATGATAAGAGCAAATGCTTATATGGTCTTAAACAGAGGCTGCTGTAGTCACAGAATGGGATGCCCTGGGCAGGAATGGACCTGGCAGGGTCCAGTAGTGCTTTGGCCAGCAAAAGTGTCTTTATCAGGCCTAATTTCAAATATGATAAGAGCAAATGCTTATATGGTCTTAAACAGAGGCTGCTGTAGTCACAGAATGGGATGCCCTGGGCAGGAATGGACCTGGCAGGGTCCAGTAGTGCTTTGGCCAGCAAAAGTGTCTTTATCAGGCCTAATTTCAAATATGATAAGAGCAAATGCTTATATGGTCTTAAACAGAGGCTGCTGTAGTCACAGAATGGGATGCCCCGGGCAGGAATGGACCTGGCAGGGTCCAGTAGTGCTTTGGCCAGCAAAAGTGTCTTTATCAGGCCTAATTTCAAATATGATAAGAGCAAATGCTTATATGGTCTTAAACAGAGGCTGCTGTAGTCACAGAATGGGATGCCCTGGGCAGGAATGGACCTGGCAGGGTCCAGTAGTGCTTTGGCCAGCAAAAGTGTCTTTATCAGGCCTAATTTCAAATATGATAAGAGCAAATGCTTATATGGTCTTAAACAGAGGCTGCTTTAGTCACAGAATGGGATGCCCTGGGCAGGAATGGACCTGGCAGGGTCCAGTAGTGCTTTGGCCAGCAAAAGTGTCTTTATCAGGCTAATTTCAAATATGATAAGAGCAAATGCTTATATGGTCTTAAACAGAGGCTGCTGTAGTCACAGAATGGGATGCCCCGGGCAGGAATGGACCTGGCAGGGTCCAGTAGTGCTTTGGCCAGCAAAAGTGTCTTTATCAGGCCTAATTTCAAATATGATAAGAGCAAATGCTTATATGGTCTTAAACAGAGGCTGCTTTAGTCACAGAATGGGATGCCCTGGGCAGGAATGGACCTGGCAGGGTCCAGTAGTGCTTTGGCCAGCAAAAGTGTCTTTATCAGGCTAATTTCAAATATGATAAGAGCAAATGCTTATATGGTCTTAAACAGAGGCTGCTGTAGTCACAGAATGGGATGCCCTGGGCAGGAATGGACCTGGCAGGGTCCAGTAGTGCTTTGGCCAGCAAAAGTGTCTTTATCAGGCCTAATTTCAAATATGATAAGAGCAAATGCTTATATGGTCTTAAACAGAGGCTGCTTTAGTCACAGAATGGGATGCCCTGGGCAGCAATGGACCTGGCAGGGTCCAGTAGTGCTTTGGCCAGCAAAAGTGTCTTTATCAGGCTAATTTCAAATATGATAAGAGCAAATGCTTATATGGTCTTAAACAGAGGCTGCTGTAGTCACAGAATGGGATGCCCCGGGCAGGAATGGACCTGGCAGGGTCCAGTAGTGCTTTGGCCAGCAAAAGTGTCTTTATCAGGCCTAATTTCAAATATGATAAGAGCAAATGCTTATATGGTCTTAAACAGAGGCTGCTTTAGTCACAGAATGGGATGCCCTGGGCAGGAATGGACCTGGCAGGGTCCAGTAGTGCTTTGGCCAGCAAAAGTGTCTTTATCAGGCTAATTTCAAATATGATAAGAGCAAATGCTTATATGGTCTTAAACAGAGGCTGCTGTAGTCACAGAATGGGATGCCCCAACAGGAATCGACCTGGCAGGGTCCAGTAGTGCTTTGGCCAGCAAAAGTGTCTTTATCAGGCCTAATTTCAAATATGATAAGAGCAAATGCTTATATGGTCTTAAACAGAGGCTGCTTTAGTCACAGAATGGGATGCCCCAACAGGAATCGACCTGGCAGGGTCCAGTAGTGCTTTGGCCAGCAAAAGTGTCTTTATCAGGCCTAATTTCAAATATGATAAGAGCAAATGCTTATATGGTCTTAAACAGAGGCTGCTGTAGTCACAGAATGGGATGCCCCGGGCAGGAATGGACCTGGCAGGGTCCAGTAGTGCTTTGGCCAGCAAAAGTGTCTTTATCAGGCCTAATTTCAAATATGATAAGAGCAAATGCTTATATGGTCTTAAACAGAGGCTGCTTTAGTCACAGAATGGGATGCCCTGGGCAGGAATGGACCTGGCAGGGTCCAGTAGTGCTTTGGCCAGCAAAAGTGTCTTTATCAGGCTAATTTCAAATATGATAAGAGCAAATGCTTATATGGTCTTAAACAGAGGCTGCTGTAGTCACAGAATGGGATGCCCCAACAGGAATCGACCTGGCAGGGTCCAGTAGTGCTTTGGCCAGCAAAAGTGTCTTTATCAGGCCTAATTTCAAATATGATAAGAGCAAATGCTTATATGGTCTTAAACAGAGGCTGCTTTAGTCACAGAATGGGATGCCCCAACAGGAATCGACCTGGCAGGGTCCAGTAGTGCTTTGGCCAGCAAAAGTGTCTTTATCAGGCCTAATTTCAAATATGATAAGAGCAAATGCTTATATGGTCTTAAACAGAGGCTGCTGTAGTCACAGAATGGGATGCCCTGGGCAGGAATGGACCTGGCAGGGTCCAGTAGTGCTTTGGCCAGCAAAAGTGTCTTTATCAGGCCTAATTTCAAATATGATAAGAGCAAATGCTTATATGGTCTTAAACAGAGGCTGCTGTAGTCACAGAATGGGATGCCCCGGGCAGGAATGGACCTGGCAGGGTCCAGTAGTGCTTTGGCCAGCAAAAGTGTCTTTATCAGGCCTAATTTCAAATATGATAAGAGCAAATGCTTATATGGTCTTAAACAGAGGCTGCTGTAGTCACAGAATGGGATGCCCTGGGCAGGAATGGACCTGGCAGGGTCCAGTAGTGCTTTGGCCAGCAAAAGTGTCTTTATCAGGCCTAATTTCAAATATGATAAGAGCAAATGCTTATATGGTCTTAAACAGAGGCTGCTTTAGTCACAGAATGGGATGCCCTGGGCAGGAATGGACCTGGCAGGGTCCAGTAGTGCTTTGGCCAGCAAAAGTGTCTTTATCAGGCTAATTTCAAATATGATAAGAGCAAATGCTTATATGGTCTTAAACAGAGGCTGCTTTAGTCACAGAATGGGATGCCCTGGGCAGGAATGGACCTGGCAGGGTCCAGTAGTGCTTTGGCCAGCAAAAGTGTCTTTACCAGGCTAATTTCAAATATGATAAGAGCAAATGCTTATATGGTCTTAAACAGAGGCTGCTGTAGTCACAGAATGGGATGCCCCGGGCAGGAATGGACCTGGCAGGGTCCAGTAGTGCTTTGGCCAGCAAAAGTGTCTTTATCAGGCCTAATTTCAAATATGATAAGAGCAAATGCTTATATGGTCTTAAACAGAGGCTGCTTTAGTCACAGAATGGGATGCCCTGGGCAGGAATGGACCTGGCAGGGTCCAGTAGTGCTTTGGCCAGCAAAAGTGTCTTTATCAGGCTAATTTCAAATATGATAAGAGCAAATGCTTATATGGTCTTAAACAGAGGCTGCTGTAGTCACAGAATGGGATGCCCTGGGCAGGAATGGACCTGGCAGGGTCCAGTAGTGCTTTGGCCAGCAAAAGTGTCTTTATCAGGCCTAATTTCAAATATGATAAGAGCAAATGCTTATATGGTCTTAAACAGAGGCTGCTTTAGTCACAGAATGGGATGCCCTGGGCAGGAATGGACCTGGCAGGGTCCAGTAGTGCTTTGGCCAGCAAAAGTGTCTTTATCAGGCTAATTTCAAATATGATAAGAGCAAATGCTTATATGGTCTTAAACAGAGGCTGCTTTAGTCACAGAATGGGATGCCCTGGGCAGGAATGGACCTGGCAGGGTCCAGTAGTGCTTTGGCCAGCAAAAGTGTCTTTATCAGGCTAATTTCAAATATGATATGAGCAAATGCTTATATGGTCTTAAACAGAGGCTGCTGTAGTCACAGAATGGGATGCCCCGGGCAGGAATGGACCTGGCAGGGTCCAGTAGTGCTTTGGCCAGCAAAAGTGTCTTTATCAGGCCTAATTTCAAATATGATAAGAGCAAATGCTTATATGGTCTTAAACAGAGGCTGCTTTAGTCACAGAATGGGATGCCCTGGGCAGGAATGGACCTGGCAGGGTCCAGTAGTGCTTTGGCCAGCAAAAGTGTCTTTATCAGGCTAATTTCAAATATGATAAGAGCAAATGCTTATATGGTCTTAAACAGAGGCTGCTGTAGTCACAGAATGGGATGCCCTGGGCAGGAATGGACCTGGCAGGGTCCAGTAGTGCTTTGGCCAGCAAAAGTGTCTTTATCAGGCCTAATTTCAAATATGATAAGAGCAAATGCTTATATGGTCTTAAACAGAGGCTGCTTTAGTCACAGAATGGGATGCCTCACAGCAGACTTAAGATCAGTTCAGTATATATGCACAGTTAGTTACTATAAGCAGCCTGAAAACGCTAACAAAGGCTGGATGAAAAAAAAAAAATCTCCCTGTCAGCCAGCTCCGTTTTTCCTACCTTTCCCTGGCTTTCTGTCTGTCTCCTGTCTGTCTCCTGCCTGTCTCCTGCCTGTCCCTGTCTGTCCCTGTCTCCAGCCTGTCTAACTGCCTCAGCTACACAGCGTTCTGTCTGTCTGTCACGAATGCAATAGAGAAATGAGGAAAAGCAAGATGGCCGCCGTTAAATACCGCTGTGTGACGTCACCGGGCTTGCTGGCTGCTGATAGGCTGCATGTGACTGCCCCAGCTTGCACTGGCGCGGGATACATGTCCAGACATGTCCCGTCCGCCATCTTAGAATGCCTGTAAATGTAAATGAATGGATGTTAAAGGAAAACTTCGAGTGATCGAATCGCGGGGAAATTCGGATTCGATCCGAATCGAATTTTTCCTGAAATTCGGATCGAATCCGGGTTCGTCCGGATCGATTCGCTCATCCCTAGTTATAATTAAGGAATCGTTCCTCTGCTTACTCTTCTCGCCTTGCCACTGGTGAGCTGCGATCTGTATGAAGCACAGTGGAGGGTCTGAGAACAAGGGTCGGCCGTGAATATCCTCCATCACTTGCCTGGAGCAGATTGGCTGCATGTGCAGTATCCGCCAGCTTCTGCCTTTTCTACCCATCCAGGTGCTCTTCCATGCTCCGCCCTGGATCGTGCAAAGGCTGAGAGTGTGTTGGTGAACTGAGGTTTGATGTAGATAGGGTATACAGAGGTACCTGTATAGCGATGGCGGCTGTATTATGCTCCTGGGGTCGGCCCCATCAAGTGGTAAGTCCTGGGGGTCCCTTTTCAAAAGGCTGTGTCTGCAGGACTTGCTGAGTAGCAGGAGATGTGTCAGGAGATGTGTTTTTCAATGGGTACAAAAGAGCCCCTATTTGTGGGGTTAGGGGGTAACCTGCTGGGCTCGTGGTGGCATGGGATGCACTCCATCAGACTCCTGAGGAGCATCCCACCAGCACAGCATGTGTAGGTCCGAGAGGTTTAATGCCAGTGTAAAAGTGCCTCCACCCATGGATTTGTGGGTAGTGTAACATGCTGGATATGTCTAATATACATAGACCCTGGGCGAAGAGTAATATAAGTTTAGGGCAATATTATGCTTGAGGTGGAAAGAGTATTAACTAGAGGAACCCAGGGTCTACTCGGCCGCATCCTCAAATCCCTTTTGATAGGGTAGGCGAGAGCGCCTGGTCAATCCTGAGATATGCCCTATTAATCAATTGGCGAGCGGAGTGTTGAAGCACAGTCCATAGTGGCACCTGAAATTAGCCCAGGTCAAAAGCAGGGTGGTGACCTCCTTGGGAAGATTTGAATACTAATTTACAAGAAACAGACAAAGACAGTTTTATCATTGAGACCTGGGAGTCGGGTTACCTTGAGTGTGGTTATCCATCTCATTTCAGTTTGAAGTAAGGCTTTGTCCATGTCCCCGCCCCTGACATGTGTATGTGGGCCAGTGCATAAAATCGAAAGAGGCTAGTACAGTTGTTATGAATTAACCAAGCATGAGTCTGAGTGTCTTTCCAACATAGAAGGGCTTGCCATTTGGTAAGAATTGTATTGGAGCAGTTGAAAAGCTGTGCATGTTCCTCATGGATAGGTCCCAAGTAAGCGAAAATGTAGTTTGTGGATGGAAGTGGCTAGGGACCAGTTTATCTCTAAGGGAGGGTGCCCATCTAAATGTATCTGACAAAAATGGATTCATATTGTGCCTAAGGGTATCATCTTGTAGTAGGATATGGCAGTGTTTTTTAAGGACATTGTGGATTAAGTTGTGCTGGGTTGTGTATGTTAAGATAAGATGAATGTTGTTATTGCTGGGTCTCTGGGACCAGTCTTGTCTCTAAACCCACGGACAACAGGTTCGCCGGGCTGGAAGCCATATAGGTAATGATGAGTACTATTTGTCCGGCACCAGGTCCCTCTTTCCTCTTATGCAGCCAAGGCATCAGCGTCCCGCTACATGTAATGCCATGACACATAACAAACACCCCTGGCCTCGGCCCCACCCCTCCTGTATTGCTATACAAGTACCTCTGTATAAAACCTTCTCCACAGAAGCCCCGTCCTCCTCTGCTGACACTTCTAAATCATCCAAATATTCTCTTGTGAATATAATAAATAATCCAACAGCACCTTGAAAACCATGAGGACCACTCAAACCTGATGATCAAAGTAATCAGCTGAGACTCTTACCTCCAGTTCCATTTTGTAACTTCTGTATTGCCGCCTATCCAAATTGTCCCCATCCATAGGCAGGATATAAGCAGGATATCAGTATGTTCACCTACCCAGCCCACTGAGGATAAACTCAACTGTTAGCAACTATGTGGGTTATTTAAGAACTGCTAGCGCCAGGTAGTGCTTCGTAGCGGCAGGTAGCGTCTGGTGAATGCTGGGCGCTGTACACAAAACCACATTTAAGAAAGTGAATCTGGTGAGCGCCTCCAACAGCGCCATGTAGCGTCACATGTATTACCAGAGGCGGCTCAGCGTATATCGTCGGCGCTCTGCGTTCAAGAGCGGCACGTATTACCTTTCGCTCAGTGTCGCTCTCCCATACATTTCAATGGGCTTTCATTTGTTTGTGTTTAAATAGCATGTTTAGCAATTAAAATTATTATTTTTTTTTGCTGAAATCATTGTGTGACCTCTCCTGGCTGCAAAAAACACTTTTATACATCTTTTTTTTACTTTTTATATTTTTATGCAGAATTCTATTCACAGATCTGCCACTATAGTGTTATTGTCCCAGTGTTAAAACAATGTCATTCTATATGTTTTCGCTTTGTTACTGGTGTATATGTGTTCAAAGACAGACTTTAATCACACAGCATCTGGTGCTCTATGCTAGAGCACCCAGCTTTAGAGCGCCAACGCTGTGTGTGTAGTTTTTTGTTAAATATGGTGTGGAGCGCCGAGTGCCTGACACACTGAGCTAGCGCTACCTCTCGTTTGCTGCAGGTTTATACTTTTGTTATAGCGCCTAACACACATCATATTCATCAATGCTGGCCAGGTTACTACAGCGACCGCAAGGCTAGTTAGCAGCGCCCGATGCCCGCTTACTGCGCCTACTAGCGGTCACTCTAAGCGCCACTATACAGACGCTCATCTGGCAATACGCGGCGCTAGTAGTGAATCAGCCTCTATATGTCCAACTGAGTGGACTATCAGGTTCTTTCCTTATTTCTCCCATTACTATAATGATGTTGAAGTTTGATGACAAAGTCACTCTGAGGAAGCCACTGCTGTGGTGGAACGCAGAAGGGCACAAGTCTGAATATGCTCCAAGGTTCAAGGAGCATGGTTACCAGTTTACCTAGCTTATACAGTTTGTATGAACTTGAAATGCTACTGTATCCCTCACTGTAAAGTTTTGGACTAACGGAGACTAACAGAGACACCATGCCTGTCTGAAATAAAGGCTTTCCTACAAGAGTCATAAGTGGTTAATGGGGCAAGGCCAAAAATCCCTATTAGCTTTGTCCCACATGTGCCTGGAATGTGCAAGGATTGGGTTTCCAGAATATTTCATAGGCTTTAGAAAATTATCACTGGAGATGGGCCTCAATGCTTCATCCTAGATTTCTATCCAAAGGGGCTTCTCTACCTTTGCATGGTAAGCTGTGAGGTGTCCGATCTGGCTTGCTTGATAATAAAGGAAGAGATGAGGGAGACCTATCCCTCCACTTCATTTAGGTCTATAAAAGGTAGCTCTGGCAATACTCAGGCAGATGGGACCCTAAATAAATGTATTAACCCTAAGCTGCAACAGTTGTAGGATGTGTGCTGGAATCTGCACTGGCAGCACCCTAAACAGGTACAACATTTGGGCAAACACAACATCTTTATTGCAGCCAGTCTCCCTGTCCATGAAAGGTTCAACTTGGACCATCTGGTAAGTAGATAGGGTTGCTATCATGAATGAATAGTTGACCGCATAGAGTCCCAAGAAATTAAGTGATATTGTGGGATTAGTAACCACTAGCAAGATGTCATCCGCAAAGAGGCTCATTTTTGGGGGCCTGTCCACCATCTCCAGTCCCTTAACATCTGGCCATTGCTGGATTCACTGGGATAGTGCTTTGATCCGAACTTGCCCTTGGAATCATACTCACAGTGGCTCTCATTGTAGCAGCTCCCCATTTTCTCTTTTGAGTAATACATTAAAGACCTCTGTGAGAGATGGAAGCATTTAAGGGTCACATTCCCTTAAAGTAGGGAGCTGAAAGGTCATCAGGGCCAAGTTTCTTATCTATTTTAAAGGATTTAATAGCTATCTGGACAATGCATCTGCCTCAAGGCAGACCATCTTTTACCTTCTTTTGAGGGGCATTGAGGTCCTGCACATTATGCAACACATTTGAAATGAACATATTTTGCAATACAATGGATTAGTAGGATGCTAGAAAGAAGTAGGAAAGACAAGAGTTACTTGAGTCAGAAAGATGAATCAGAAAGAATGAATAGTACACCAGAAAAATTGCCTGGTGAGGAGGAGAAAATCATAGAGAAATAGGAAATTAGAGGCTTGAAAAAAAGAGGCAAATAAAAGGTGGAAGAAAGCAAGAGAGAGAGGAGGACTACTGCTCTCCTATGTGCAGGGACAAACAGTTACCTGTTGCCTAAATGTGGCTTTTAAAGGCATCACATTTAATATTAAAAATGGCTGCAGTTTTTTTTTACACTTTTTGGCATTTATTGTTACATTTTTATCTATCAAAGAATAGCCTGATATTTTATTTTTAATTGTATTTCTTCCATTTTAAGTGTTTTTCCTAAATGTTTCACTAAAGGCATCCCATTTAACATTTTTTGTCACTTTTCCTTATCTTCCGCTCAAGCCTCATTCATTAAAGCAGGGAAAGTGACAGCAGGGTCCTTTTACATTTTTTCGTAGCTGTTTTTTTAAAAAAATGCCCCCAAAGCCTACCAGCCCAAGCACCGCGCACAAGGGCTTGTTACCCAGGACTCAGAAGCCGTGTCCCTGCAAGTTACAAGCCTTTTTGCCCTTTGGTATGGGCTTGGGGCTCTTCCAGGGGTGCCTTGGGCCCTTTATAAAAAGCATAACAGTCTCAAACAGTAACAAACTCAATAGATTTGTGAGGTATTTGCCCCAGTACCCATTTCTAACCTTGTCATCTAAAATTTATTTAAAATAACACAAATATACCTGTATATTTCAACTTGGGTCTGCTTGTACTAATACACTCCATCTAGGCATAATTTAATAAGAGGGGAAGTAAGTAACAACAGAGGAGAAAGTAAACATGGCAAAAGGAAATGAGGATGCTAAGTGGCCCATCCTCAATCACATCATTTGGGTCCTTAAACCAATAACTAGAGATAGCTACTAGATAACAACACTATGGGATTCTCATTACAAGTAAAGGATTATGCTTTTTTTTGCTTCGACATTTGAAGTTCATTTGAACCATTTTGAACTGCAGACTAAAGAGCATTCACGAGACACGGCTGTTGAACAGAAGACCACAGACTGGCAGAACTGTCATGTAAAGTGAGACACAAAAAATCTACTTTCTCAGAGATATGCAGAGTCCTGAGAGCTGGGCTGGTCCAGTTTCCATGTTATCAGCTTTGGTGTTGATAGCGCGCTCCCCAGCCAGGCTGGATGCAGTCACCCCTGCCAGACATGACAGAGCAGGCTCCTACATTGATTGCCCACAGGAGGCGGATGTAGTAAGCGTTCACTGTAGATATTGATTCTACGGTGGATGCTCATATGCACAATAAGGACACCCATATACCTGTTGCCCAGTTTTTTTAACAGTTCTATTCTTCTGTATCCTTTTACATTTCACTATGTTTTTTTCATTCTTTACCTATACATACTTAATTTTAATTAAATGATAATAACATTTTTAATGATTATTATTAGATTGTTTGGTATAGAGAGCCACACATGTTGGGCTAGAGATACTGAGTTGGAGCCCTATGTTGACAACAAAGTGCAATTATACAGTAACTTTAACTTCAGGCACTGATAAACACAAATCCAAGATACAGGAAGGGAATACTGAACAAATATTGAAACAGAAACCTTAACTGAACTACTAAAATTATTTAGCAAAAATTAGCCAGCAAGCAACTGACTTGGTGCCTGTCTCAAATGCCTCACCTCCATTTCCTGCAGTTTAGGTTAGAAGACGTAACATGGCTCAAACGTTTACACTTTTTTAAATTTCATTTCTCTAGGACCACACAAAAATAGGGGTTCTACAGTCACTCTCTTGAAGCTCTCAGCTTGAGCAAGCACAGCAAGTCACAGTGGTCCCAAGACTTTCTTTGACCACAGTAGAGCAAACACATGACTCTGAATATTATAAACTATTTATAACTAATTATAAACTATTTGTATATCCTTAAACATTTTTTTATCAATACAATAAACATACTATTCTCTAATCATGTGTGACTACTTACATTTCTTTCTTACAGCTATAGAAATGATAGCAAAGCAAACAAATAATAGCATTAGTGTGACAATAATATAAAATGTCAATTAAGTGAATTCAGTAAAAGAGTGCTTTCCTAAAACAGTAAGTATTTACATCTTGCATATGGAGAGTTAATGGATTGAAAGTGAATTTTTTTGATAGCCTCTGGAGTGAACAAGCAGTGAGAACTTTTTAAAATCGAAAACCCTTTGCCTGTGATGGGGTAATACTACAGGCTAGGAGCAAATTTTTTTAATAAGAGGTTTTATTTTAGCAGTTTGGTTATAACATATATAAATTAAACCACATATTACATTATATTTACTTTAAACTATCTTTTAAGTGCTCAGCTTAAAATACCTATTTTTTGCATTCAAAAGTGATTGTACACTTAAAGCCATTAGTGACGCATTGCTGACAGACAAAGTTAAAGACAAGTTACAGTTTTTCTGCTCTGCTTTGCTTTTGCATATAGTAGCTGCAACAAAAAGCAGCCACTTTTTCTATAATTAAATTAAAACAATTAACTTGAAATACGATAGTCTCAAAGACTAATTGAAAAACAAGGACAATAAAACACATTTGCTAAACAAAGAGGGCTGATTTCATTAAATGAGGAACAGTGGAACTTAAGATTTTTAATCATACTAGATTGATAGTAGTGATTTTGGCCAGAACATAATTACATTTCTTAAAGAAACAGTGTGGTTTACAAAATACAAAGGCCCTCATTGCAAGGTTTTCCTGAAAAACTCTAGTTGTCTACCTACCAATTCTCTAGATGCAGTACTTATGAAATGTGGCATATTGTATGTGTTAGGCATCTGTTTATATTTTGCCAGCATCTATTTATATATTAACACTGCTATTTCTACAGAATAGTCCCATTGTTAAATAATCAGCTTGGATTGGTGCACTAGGCATTGGGCAGCTTGTGTCAGTGCCTGTTGGACCCTAATGTTGGTTATAACAGCACCAGTCAATGCCACTCTGTACCGCCATTGGGCTTTTACACGCTGCAAATCGTATTTTTTTATTTTTTGGAAGCTGAAAATATTTCCGCTGTATTTAACTGGCACTGATCAGTGTTTCCTCATCACAGTTACAGAATATCATTGCTGAGAACAAAGGAGACAAGCTACAGTGAGTTTAAGTTGCTGTTGTTGAGTTCCGAATTACACATTAGTACAGTAAGAAAGCAGAGATACATTAATATATTTTACAGGCAACGTAATCCAGGGGGTACGTGCCACAGCTTGTACGAATACGCAGAGATGTTCAGAGGTGCACCAACATGGAGGGTCTGATGGTTTTGTATATCATTTAACAGTAATCCTATTAGTATTATAATATTAGTATTAGTAGTATTCCTTCTTAAGATGCCTGTGACCTACTTATTTTGCTAACATTTATCAAAGTTTAACATTCATTTATCATTAACAAGTTATCCCCTCCTTGGGAGTGCTTGGTTTGAAATTTTTGTTGCTAGAGGGTACTTGGTTGGAATTTCTTGTCGCTAGGGGGTACTTGGCATAAAACATTTTTGAACAACTGCTCTATGGGATCTAAACCTACAGCACCTTCCTAAACTGTGCCAGCTTAAACAAGAATGCCTGTCACCGCAAATGTTATGTCGCTAGTAATAATTTCAACACAGGCTGGTGGACGCACCAACACTGCCTGTTTTTGTTTGTTATATCACACAATGAGTGCTGCTGAGGCTAAAATATTTGTGCTGAGTGGCATTGATTGATGCTGATACTTGATAAATCTGTCTCCCTGTTTCTGTGCAGGCAGGGTCATTGTCTTATAACCCGCTATATAAATAAAAAGATATTGGCCATTTACAAAAGCAAACTCAGAACATTCATGTTAGCTTAAGTGGGTTTTGGAGGTTGTTTAAATTTTTTGCAGGTAGGACTATTGTCTAGGAAAAGACTAGTTACATAAAGATAAGTTTTAGACCATTTAAAGAAAAAAGCCTAATAATTAATATTGGTTCAATAAGTAATGCATTTAGATGTTATTTTTAGAGATGAGCGAACTTTTGAAAAATTCGATTCGACTGATTCGCCGAATTTTCCGACAAAAATCGTTTCGACCCGAATAAATTTGCGACGAATCGCTATTAAAAACGGCTATTTCTGAGCCTCCTACAGCCTCAATAGGGTTGTAAACCATTCAGCCTTGCTGTAACACGCACAGGATGAGTGCTGGGTTAGTTAAATAATACTTTGAAGAAATATCACATGCAGATCAGAGGCATCGCTAATAGAATCGCAGAGCGGCACAATTGCAGAGAGTTGAAGTGGCATCACTATGAGGGGCAGAAGGAGCCCAAATATACACTGGAGTTGGCCTCAGGAGCCCAAAAATTGGATGAATCACACCCTGGAGTTGGCAGAAGTTGGCAGCAGCAGCAGCAGGAGCCCAAATATACACTGGAGTTGGCTTCAGGAGCCCAAAAATTGGATGAATCACACCCTGGAGTTGGCAGGAGTTGACACCAGCAGCAGCAGGAGCCCAAATATACACTGGAGTTGGCTTCAGGAGCCCAAAAATTGGATGAATCACACCCTGGAGTTGGCAGAAGTTGGCAGCAGCAGCAGCAGGAGCCCAAATATACACTGGAGTTGGCCTCAGGAGCCCAAAAATTGGATGAATCACACCCTGGAGTTGGCAGAAGTTGGCAGCAGCAGCAGCAGGAGCCCAAATATACACTGGAGTTGGCCTCAGGAGCCCAAAAATTGGATGAATCACACCCTGGAGTTGGCAGGAGTTGACAGTAGCAGCAGCAGGAGCCCAAATATACACTGGAGTTGGCCTCAGGAGCCCAAAAATTGGATGAATCACACCCTGGAGTTGGCAGAAGTTGGCAGCAGCAGCAGCAGGAGCCCAAATATACACTGGAGTTGGCTTCAGGAGCCCAAAAATTGGATGAATCACACCCTGGAGTTGGCAGGAGTTGACACCAGCAGCAGCAGGAGCCCAAATATACACTGGAGTTGGCTTCAGGAGCCCAAAAATTGGATGAATCACACCCTGGAGTTGGCAGAAGTTGGCAGCAGCAGCAGCAGGAGCCCAAATATACACTGGAGTTGGCCTCAGGAGCCCAAAAATTGGATGAATCACACCCTGGAGTTGGCAGAAGTTGGCAGCAGCAGCAGCAGGAGCCCAAATATACACTGGAGTTGGCCTCAGGAGCCCAAAAATTGGATGAATCACACCCTGGAGTTGGCAGAAGTTGGCAGCAGCAGCAGCAGGAGCCCAAATATACACTGGAGTTGGCTTCAGGAGCCCAAAAATTGGATGAATCACACCCTGGAGTTGGCAGGAGTTGACACCAGCAGCAGCAGGAGCCCAAATATACACTGGAGTTGGCTTCAGGAGCCCAAAAATTGGATGAATCACACCCTGGAGTTGGCAGAAGTTGGCAGCAGCAGCAGCAGGAGCCCAAATATACACTGGAGTTGGCCTCAGGAGCCCAAAAATTGGATGAATCACACCCTGGAGTTGGCAGAAGTTGGCAGCAGCAGCAGCAGGAGCCCAAATATACACTGGAGTTGGCCTCAGGAGCCCAAAAATTGGATGAATCACACCCTGGAGTTGGCAGAAGTTGGCAGCAGCAGCAGCAGGAGCCCAAATATACACTGGAGTTGGCCTCAGGAGCCCAAAAATTGGATGAATCACACCCTGGAGTTGGCAGAAGTTGGCAGCAGCAGCAGCAGGAGCCCAAATATACACTGGAGTTGGCCTCAGGAGCCCAAAAATTGGATGAATCACACCCTGGAGTTGGCAGAAGTTGGCAGCAGCAGCAGCAGGAGCCCAAATATACACTGGAGTTGGCCTCAGGAGCCCAAAAATTGGATGAATCACACCCTGGAGTTGGCAGGAGTTGACAGTAGCAGCAGCAGGAGCCCAAATATACACTGGAGTTGGCCTCAGGAGCCCAAAAATTGGATGAATCACACCCTGGAGTTGGCAGGAGTTGGCAGCAGCAGCAGCAGGAGCCCAAATATACACTGGAGTTGGCCTCAGGAGCCCAAAAATTGGATGAATCACACCCTGGAGTTGGCAGAAGTTGGCAGCAGCAGCAGCAGGAGCCCAAATATACACTGGAGTTGGCTTCAGGAGCCCAAAAATTGGATGAATCACACCCTGGAGTTGGCAGAAGTTGGCAGCAGCAGCAGCAGGAGCCCAAATATACACTGGAGTTGGCCTCAGGAGCCCAAAAATTGGATGAATCACACCCTGGAGTTGGCAGGAGTTGACAGTAGCAGCAGCAGGAGCCCAAATATACACTGGAGTTGGCTTCAGGAGCCCAAAAATTGGATGAATCACACCCTGGAGTTGGCAGAAGTTGGCAGCAGCAGCAGCAGGAGCCCAAATATACACTGGAGTTGGCTTCAGGAGCCCAAAAATTGGATGAATCACACCCTGGAGTTGGCAGAAGTTGGCAGCAGCAGCAGCAGGAGCCCAAATATACACTGGAGTTGGCCTCAGGAGCCCAAAAATTGGATGAATCACACCCTGGAGTTGGCAGGAGTTGACAGTAGCAGCAGCAGGAGCCCAAATATACACTGGAGTTGGCCTCAGGAGCCCAAAAATTGGATGAATCACACCCTGGAGTTGGCAGGAGTTGACAGTAGCAGCAGCAGGAGCCCAAATATACACTGGAGTTGGCCTCAGGAGCCCAAAAATTGGATGAATCACACCCTGGAGTTGGCAGAAGTTGGCAGCAGCAGCAGCAGGAGCCCAAATATACACTGGAGTTGGCTTCAGGAGCCCAAAAATTGGATGAATCACACCCTGGAGTTGGCAGAAGTTGGCAGCAGCAGCAGCAGGAGCCCAAATATACACTGGAGTTGGCCTCAGGAGCCCAAAAATTGGATGAATCACACCCTGGAGTTGGCAGAAGTTGGCAGCAGCAGCAGCAGGAGCCCAAATATACACTGGAGTTGGCTTCAGGAGCCCAAAAATTGGATGAATCACACCCTGGAGTTGGCAGGAGTTGACACCAGCAGCAGCAGGAGCCCAAATATACACTGGAGTTGGCTTCAGGAGCCCAAAAATTGGATGAATCACACCCTGGAGTTGGCAGAAGTTGGCAGCAGCAGCAGCAGGAGCCCAAATATACACTGGAGTTGGCCTCAGGAGCCCAAAAATTGGATGAATCACACCCTGGAGTTGGCAGGAGTTGACAGTAGCAGCAGCAGGAGCCCAAATATACACTGGATTTGGCTTCAGGAGCCCAAAAATTGGATGAATCACACCCTGGAGTTGGCAGGAGTTGACACCAGCAGCAGCAGGAGCCCAAATATACACTGGAGTTGGCTTCAGGAGCCCAAAAATTGGATGAATCACACCCTGGAGTTGGCAGAAGTTGGCAGCAGCAGCAGCAGGAGCCCAAATATACACTGGAGTTGGCCTCAGGAGCCCAAAAATTGGATGAATCACACCCTGGAGTTGGCAGAAGTTGGCAGCAGCAGCAGCAGGAGCCCAAATATACACTGGAGTTGGCCTCAGGAGCCCAAAAATTGGATGAATCACACCCTGGAGTTGGCAGGAGTTGACAGTAGCAGCAGCAGGAGCCCAAATATACACTGGAGTTGGCCTCAGGAGCCCAAAAATTGGATGAATCACACCCTGGAGTTGGCAGAAGTTGGCAGCAGCAGCAGCAGGAGCCCAAATATACACTGGAGTTGGCCTCAGGAGCCCAAAAATTGGATGAATCACACCCTGGAGTTGGCAGAAGTTGGCAGCAGCAGCAGCAGGAGCCCAAATATACACTGGAGTTGGCCTCAGGAGCCCAAAAATTGGATGAATCACACCCTGGAGTTGGCAGGAGTTGACAGTAGCAGCAGCAGGAGCCCAAATATACACTGGAGTTGGCCTCAGGAGCCCAAAAATTGGATGAATCACACCCTGGAGTTGGCAGGAGTTGGCAGCAGCAGCAGCAGGAGCCCCAAAAATGGCCTAAAGACATAAATATGTTTTGCACCATTTGGAAAGTGTAAAACGTGGCACCATGCTGAATCTAGTCGCATGCATCAGGCATTGGTGGGTGGAAATCCTGGCTGATCCATCCCTGATTCATTTTGACAAAGGTGAGTCTCTCCACATTTTTAGTTGACAGACGAGTTCTCCTCGTCGTAACTATGGCCCCCGCCGCACTAAACACCCGCTCAGATGGCACGCTACTTGCCGGGCAGGACAGCTTTTCCAGGGCAAACTCTGCTAGTTGCGGCCACAAATCAAGTTTGGCTGCCCAGAAGTCCAGCGGATCCTCAAGGTGTGTTGGCATGGTCATGTCAAAGTATGACATGACCTGCTGGTTCAGGTCCTGCTCCAGGTCTTCCTGCTGCTCATGAGTAGCCTCACTATGCGGGTGTAGAAAGCTACTCATTAGCGACTGAAGACTGAGGCTGCTGCTGCTGATGGAGCTTCTGCTGCTGCTGCTGCCAACCCCCCCAGCGGCCATGGCAGTGGAAGGTGAGCGCAGAGGTCCCCTCGAGTCAGACCTGCGAGAGTATGGACCATGGCGCAGATAGGCATCGGCCAACTGCCTACGTAGAATGTCTTTGTAGTAGTTGAGTTTGTCCTCCCTCTCGGTGGGTTTAAAAAATGCCCCCATTTTGTGCCGGAAGCGAGGGTCCAATAAGGTGGACAGCCAGAAGTCATCCCGCCGACAGATGGAAACAATTCTGGGGTCACTACGCAAGCATGTGAGCATGCTTCGTGCCATTTGCGCAAGTGACTCGGATGGACTACCTGTCTCCATCTCCACTGCATACTGCCACGGTGTGCCCGGGTCCTCTGTCTCTCCTTCCTCAAAAACCTCTAGCTCCTCTGGCTGCTCCTGCTCCTCCTCTCCTGTCCGCTGACTAGATAAACCAGCCATTTTGCCAAGCCTAAACTGTGTTTCGCTGGGCAACTCCTCCTCCTCCTCTTCCTCCTCCTCCTCCTCCAGTTCAGCTCCAACGGGGTTCATGTGGCCGTAAGATGTAAACGCCATGTCTCCAGTGCCCTGACCAGCCATGGTTTCCAACATGTGCTGTAGTACATGAAGCAGTGGAATCACGTCGTTCATCCCGTAATCCTGCCGACTGACAAATAAAGTGGCTTCCTCAAAGGGCCTGAGCAAACGGCAGGTGTCACGTATGAGCTGCCACTGGTTGACATTGAAGTTACACAGGGGAGTCCCCCTATCTGCTTGGATCATCAGGAAATCCGTGATGGCTTTTCTCTGTTCATATAATCGGTCCAACATGTGAAGGGTGGAATTCCAACGGGTGGAAACATCGCAAATCAGACTATGTTGGGGGATACCATTCTGACGCTGTAGCTCAAGAAGGGTGTGTTTGGCGGTGTAGGAGTGGCTGAAGTGCATGCAAAGTTTCCGTGAAGTTGTTAGGATGTCCTGCAGATGGGGGGAACACTTCAGAAACCGCTTGACAACCAGATTGAAGACGTGAGCCATGCAGGGGGCATGGGTCAGGCTTCCTTGGCGCAGCGCAGACAAAATGTTCTTCCCATTGTCGGTAACCATGATTCCCATTTTAAGTTTTCTCGGAGTAAGCCATGTTTGGATTTCCTGATGAATACATTTAAGCAGTTCCTCCCCTGTGTGACTCCGTTCGCCAAGACAAACCATGTGAAGCACTGCGTGACACCTCCGTGCCCTGCACACATGGTAGACTGGAGGGGCACTGAGACTTGAGCCTACAGTGGAGGGTGAGGAGATGGCGGAGGATGAGGAGGCCGAGTCGCACGGTGTCACAGGCCCAATGGGCAGAGAGCGCGGAGGCCGAAGCGGCGTGACCTGTCCAAGTTGCTGCTGCAAAGGGACCACATTCACCCAGTGGGCCGTAAACGACATGTACTGCCCCTGACCGTAGTTACAGCTCCAGATGTCGGCGCTGCCATGTATTTTGCTACACACCGACAGGCTCAAGGACTGGCCCACCTTCTGTTCAACAAAAGTGTGCAGCGCTGGTACTGCCTTCTTGGCAAAGAAATGACGGCTTGGGACTCTCCACCTCGGCTCGCCACAAGCCATCAGTTCTCTGAAAGGTGCAGATTCCACCACCTGAAAAGGGAGCGACTGCAGCACCAGCAACTTGGACAGGAGCACATTCAGCTTCTGCGCCGTAGGATGAGTGGGCGCATACTGCTGTCTCTTGGACATGGCTTCGCTGATGGATTGCTGGCGGGATGCATGACTTGGAGGAGGAGGAGCAGGAGCGACAGAGGATGGGTATGACGCACAGCTGCCTTCGGCTGAGGTGCTGGAGCCTTGGCTGGCAGAAATTGGGAGCTCACTTGGTGAGGAAGCAGACTGGACCACCCCTTGGGAGCCTCGGTTCTCCCAGGTCGTTTTATGGTGACGCATCATATGTTGACGCAGGGCCGTGGTGCCAACATTTGGACCCTGGCCACGCTTCACCTTTTGCCTACATATCTTGCATGTGGCCATGTTACCCTCCTGCGGATGCCTCAGGAAAAACTGCCACACTGCCGAGTAGCTACTTTTCCCACCCCCTGGCCTCACTGATTCACTGCTGCTGTTGCCAACTCCAGGAACCCCTGCTCCACTACCTCCCGATAAGGTAGACTGCCGCACAGCAGGTGCTCTACCCCGGCCCCGGCCCCGGCCGGCTCCAGCCTTTGGAATTGTGCCCCCATGCTGACTGCTACCACCTTGCTGCCTCAGCTGCTGACTCCGGGGCAACCTGCACCCCTCTTCTCCTGATGATGACGATGAAGCCCCTTCATCACCCGGCTCCCAAGTGCGATCGGCTTCATCGTCATCATCATCATCATCACCGAGTTGTGGCTGTACGTCACTGATGTTCGTGGATTCGTCAACAGTGTCTGGCGCAGGAGCTGGAACGCTCGCAGCACCCACGACACTGTCCACATCACTATTTGTCTGCCTAGCTAAAGAAGCCACCTCCATTTCTTGGCTGGGCAGTAGCTGCTGACTGTCCTCTATCTGATGGTCCTCCTCACTAAAGAGTGGAGCTGAACCCAAAGCATAGGATACGTCGCTGGGGGAGGGAACGGCGTAGGCCAGAGGCAATGGGAGGACAGGGACTGCTCTCGGGGCATGCCAACTCAGGGTTGTGTCAGAGGAACCTACCGACCCTAGACTGGGGGTCTCAGACGTAAGTTGTGATGATGTTGTTGATGAGCGCGTCAACCAATCTACCACGGCAGATGCGTTACTGGTGGAGACCCGACCGCTAGCAGATACTGGCAGATTAGGTCTCTCAGCGTGACTCCTGCTGCTACTGGCCCCCAGTCTGATGCGAGCTCTGCCTGCGGAATCTTGGCCTCTGCCACTCCTCTTTTCACTTCCAGGCACTTGTCTGCCCGACATAGTCTAACTGGCGTGGTAGTAGGTGATATTTAAAAAAACCCCGGGCAGCGGTGGGTCTATATGAAACAGAATATAATGCACACCAAAAGTGAGCAGTAACACTCAGCCTCCAACAGGCCTGCTTAGTGTAAATAAGAGAGCTGCTTAGTGTAAATAAAGAGGGGTATGCTATGTTACAGAATGGGATGCCTCAACAGAAGTGCACCTGGCAGGCAGCAGTAAGCCTATGCCCAGCAAAAGTGTCTTATAATATAAATATAATAAGAGCAAATGCTTATATGGTCTTAAACAGAGGCTGCTTTAGTCACAGAATGGGATGCCCTGGGCAGGAATGGACCTGGCAGGGTCCAGTAGTGCTTTGGCCAGCAAAAGTGTCTTTATCAGGCTAATTTCAAATATGATAAGAGCAAATGCTTATATGGTCTTAAACAGAGGCTGCTGTAGTCACAGAATGGGATGCCCCGGGCAGGAATCGACCTGGCAGGGTCCAGTAGTGCTTTGGCCAGCAAAAGTGTCTTTATCAGGCCTAATTTCAAATATGATAAGAGCAAATGCTTATATGGTCTTAAACAGAGGCTGCTTTAGTCACAGAATGGGATGCCCTGGGCAGGAATGGACCTGGCAGGGTCCAGTAGTGCTTTGGCCAGCAAAAGTGTCTTTATCAGGCTAATTTCAAATATGATAAGAGCAAATGCTTATATGGTCTTAAACAGAGGCTGCTGTAGTCACAGAATGGGATGCCCCGGGCAGGAATGGACCTGGCAGGGTCCAGTAGTGCTTTGGCCAGCAAAAGTGTCTTTATCAGGCCTAATTTCAAATATGATAAGAGCAAATGCTTATATGGTCTTAAACAGAGGCTGCTTTAGTCACAGAATGGGATGCCCTGGGCAGGAATGGACCTGGCAGGGTCCAGTAGTGCTTTGGCCAGCAAAAGTGTCTTTATCAGGCCTAATTTCAAATATGATAAGAGCAAATGCTTATATGGTCTTAAACAGAGGCTGCTTTAGTCACAGAATGGGATGCCCCAACAGGAATCGACCTGGCAGGGTCCAGTAGTGCTTTGGCCAGCAAAAGTGTCTTTATCAGGCCTAATTTCAAATATGATAAGAGCAAATGCTTATATGGTCTTAAACAGAGGCTGCGGTAGTCACAGAATGGGATGCCCTGGGCAGGAATGGACCTGGCAGGGTCCAGTAGTGCTTTGGCCAGCAAAAGTGTCTTTATCAGGCCTAATTTCAAATATGATAAGAGCAAATGCTTATATGGTCTTAAACAGAGGCTGCTTTAGTCACAGAATGGGATGCCCCAACAGGAATCGACCTGGCAGGGTCCAGTAGTGCTTTGGCCAGCAAAAGTGTCTTTATCAGGCCTAATTTCAAATATGATAAGAGCAAATGCTTATATGGTCTTAAACAGAGGCTGCTGTAGTCACAGAATGGGATGCCCTGGGCAGGAATGGACCTGGCAGGGTCCAGTAGTGCTTTGGCCAGCAAAAGTGTCTTTATCAGGCCTAATTTCAAATATGATAAGAGCAAATGCTTATATGGTCTTAAACAGAGGCTGCTGTAGTCACAGAATGGGATGCCCCGGGCAGGAATGGACCTGGCAGGGTCCAGTAGTGCTTTGGCCAGCAAAAGTGTCTTTATCAGGCCTAATTTCAAATATGATAAGAGCAAATGCTTATATGGTCTTAAACAGAGGCTGCTGTAGTCACAGAATGGGATGCCCTGGGCAGGAATGGACCTGGCAGGGTCCAGTAGTGCTTTGGCCAGCAAAAGTGTCTTTATCAGGCCTAATTTCAAATATGATAAGAGCAAATGCTTATATGGTCTTAAACAGAGGCTGCTTTAGTCACAGAATGGGATGCCCTGGGCAGGAATGGACCTGGCAGGGTCCAGTAGTGCTTTGGCCAGCAAAAGTGTCTTTATCAGGCTAATTTCAAATATGATAAGAGCAAATGCTTATATGGTCTTAAACAGAGGCTGCTGTAGTCACAGAATGGGATGCCCCGGGCAGGAATGGACCTGGCAGGGTCCAGTAGTGCTTTGGCCAGCAAAAGTGTCTTTATCAGGCCTAATTTCAAATATGATAAGAGCAAATGCTTATATGGTCTTAAACAGAGGCTGCTGTAGTCACAGAATGGGATGCCCTGGGCAGGAATGGACCTGGCAGGGTCCAGTAGTGCTTTGGCCAGCAAAAGTGTCTTTATCAGGCCTAATTTCAAATATGATAAGAGCAAATGCTTATATGGTCTTAAACAGAGGCTGCTTTAGTCACAGAATGGGATGCCCTGGGCAGGAATGGACCTGGCAGGGTCCAGTAGTGCTTTGGCCAGCAAAAGTGTCTTTATCAGGCTAATTTCAAATATGATAAGAGCAAATGCTTATATGGTCTTAAACAGAGGCTGCTGTAGTCACAGAATGGGATGCCCCGGGCAGGAATGGACCTGGCAGGGTCCAGTAGTGCTTTGGCCAGCAAAAGTGTCTTTATCAGGCCTAATTTCAAATATGATAAGAGCAAATGCTTATATGGTCTTAAACAGAGGCTGCTTTAGTCACAGAATGGGATGCCCTGGGCAGGAATGGACCTGGCAGGGTCCAGTAGTGCTTTGGCCAGCAAAAGTGTCTTTATCAGGCTAATTTCAAATATGATAAGAGCAAATGCTTATATGGTCTTAAACAGAGGCTGCTGTAGTCACAGAATGGGATGCCCCAACAGGAATCGACCTGGCAGGGTCCAGTAGTGCTTTGGCCAGCAAAAGTGTCTTTATCAGGCCTAATTTCAAATATGATAAGAGCAAATGCTTATATGGTCTTAAACAGAGGCTGCTTTAGTCACAGAATGGGATGCCCCAACAGGAATCGACCTGGCAGGGTCCAGTAGTGCTTTGGCCAGCAAAAGTGTCTTTATCAGGCCTAATTTCAAATATGATAAGAGCAAATGCTTATATGGTCTTAAACAGAGGCTGCTGTAGTCACAGAATGGGATGCCCCGGGCAGGAATGGACCTGGCAGGGTCCAGTAGTGCTTTGGCCAGCAAAAGTGTCTTTATCAGGCCTAATTTCAAATATGATAAGAGCAAATGCTTATATGGTCTTAAACAGAGGCTGCTTTAGTCACAGAATGGGATGCCCTGGGCAGGAATGGACCTGGCAGGGTCCAGTAGTGCTTTGGCCAGCAAAAGTGTCTTTATCAGGCTAATTTCAAATATGATAAGAGCAAATGCTTATATGGTCTTAAACAGAGGCTGCTGTAGTCACAGAATGGGATGCCCCAACAGGAATCGACCTGGCAGGGTCCAGTAGTGCTTTGGCCAGCAAAAGTGTCTTTATCAGGCCTAATTTCAAATATGATAAGAGCAAATGCTTATATGGTCTTAAACAGAGGCTGCTGTAGTCACAGAATGGGATGCCCCGGGCAGGAATGGACCTGGCAGGGTCCAGTAGTGCTTTGGCCAGCAAAAGTGTCTTTATCAGGCCTAATTTCAAATATGATAAGAGCAAATGCTTATATGGTCTTAAACAGAGGCTGCTTTAGTCACAGAATGGGATGCCCTGGGCAGGAATGGACCTGGCAGGGTCCAGTAGTGCTTTGGCCAGCAAAAGTGTCTTTATCAGGCTAATTTCAAATATGATAAGAGCAAATGCTTATATGGTCTTAAACAGAGGCTGCTGTAGTCACAGAATGGGATGCCCCAACAGGAATCGACCTGGCAGGGTCCAGTAGTGCTTTGGCCAGCAAAAGTGTCTTTATCAGGCCTAATTTCAAATATGATAAGAGCAAATGCTTATATGGTCTTAAACAGAGGCTGCTTTAGTCACAGAATGGGATGCCCCAACAGGAATCGACCTGGCAGGGTCCAGTAGTGCTTTGGCCAGCAAAAGTGTCTTTATCAGGCCTAATTTCAAATATGATAAGAGCAAATGCTTATATGGTCTTAAACAGAGGCTGCTGTAGTCACAGAATGGGATGCCCTGGGCAGGAATGGACCTGGCAGGGTCCAGTAGTGCTTTGGCCAGCAAAAGTGTCTTTATCAGGCCTAATTTCAAATATGATAAGAGCAAATGCTTATATGGTCTTAAACAGAGGCTGCTGTAGTCACAGAATGGGATGCCCCGGGCAGGAATGGACCTGGCAGGGTCCAGTAGTGCTTTGGCCAGCAAAAGTGTCTTTATCAGGCCTAATTTCAAATATGATAAGAGCAAATGCTTATATGGTCTTAAACAGAGGCTGCTGTAGTCACAGAATGGGATGCCCTGGGCAGGAATGGACCTGGCAGGGTCCAGTAGTGCTTTGGCCAGCAAAAGTGTCTTTATCAGGCCTAATTTCAAATATGATAAGAGCAAATGCTTATATGGTCTTAAACAGAGGCTGCTTTAGTCACAGAATGGGATGCCCTGGGCAGGAATGGACCTGGCAGGGTCCAGTAGTGCTTTGGCCAGCAATAGTGTCTTTATCAGGCTAATTTCAAATATGATAAGAGCAAATGCTTATATGGTCTTAAACAGAGGCTGCTGTAGTCACAGAATGGGATGCCCCGGGCAGGAATGGACCTGGCAGGGTCCAGTAGTGCTTTGGCCAGCAAAAGTGTCTTTATCAGGCCTAATTTCAAATATGATAAGAGCAAATGCTTATATGGTCTTAAACAGAGGCTGCTTTAGTCACAGAATGGGATGCCCTGGGCAGGAATGGACCTGGCAGGGTCCAGTAGTGCTTTGGCCAGCAAAAGTGTCTTTATCAGGCTAATTTCAAATATGATAAGAGCAAATGCTTATATGGTCTTAAACAGAGGCTGCTGTAGTCACAGAATGGGATGCCCCGGGCAGGAATGGACCTGGCAGGGTCCAGTAGTGCTTTGGCCAGCAAAAGTGTCTTTATCAGGCCTAATTTCAAATATGATAAGAGCAAATGCTTATATGGTCTTAAACAGAGGCTGCTTTAGTCACAGAATGGGATGCCCTGGGCAGGAATGGACCTGGCAGGGTCCAGTAGTGCTTTGGCCAGCAAAAGTGTCTTTATCAGGCTAATTTCAAATATGATAAGAGCAAATGCTTATATGGTCTTAAACAGAGGCTGCTGTAGTCACAGAATGGGATGCCCCAACAGGAATCGACCTGGCAGGGTCCAGTAGTGCTTTGGCCAGCAAAAGTGTCTTTATCAGGCCTAATTTCAAATATGATAAGAGCAAATGCTTATATGGTCTTAAACAGAGGCTGCTTTAGTCACAGAATGGGATGCCCCAACAGGAATCGACCTGGCAGGGTCCAGTAGTGCTTTGGCCAGCAAAAGTGTCTTTATCAGGCCTAATTTCAAATATGATAAGAGCAAATGCTTATATGGTCTTAAACAGAGGCTGCTGTAGTCACAGAATGGGATGCCCTGGGCAGGAATGGACCTGGCAGGGTCCAGTAGTGCTTTGGCCAGCAAAAGTGTCTTTATCAGGCCTAATTTCAAATATGATAAGAGCAAATGCTTATATGGTCTTAAACAGAGGCTGCTGTAGTCACAGAATGGGATGCCCCGGGCAGGAATGGACCTGGCAGGGTCCAGTAGTGCTTTGGCCAGCAAAAGTGTCTTTATCAGGCCTAATTTCAAATATGATAAGAGCAAATGCTTATATGGTCTTAAACAGAGGCTGCTGTAGTCACAGAATGGGATGCCCTGGGCAGGAATGGACCTGGCAGGGTCCAGTAGTGCTTTGGCCAGCAAAAGTGTCTTTATCAGGCCTAATTTCAAATATGATAAGAGCAAATGCTTATATGGTCTTAAACAGAGGCTGCTTTAGTCACAGAATGGGATGCCCTGGGCAGGAATGGACCTGGCAGGGTCCAGTAGTGCTTTGGCCAGCAAAAGTGTCTTTATCAGGCTAATTTCAAATATGATAAGAGCAAATGCTTATATGGTCTTAAACAGAGGCTGCTGTAGTCACAGAATGGGATGCCCCGGGCAGGAATGGACCTGGCAGGGTCCAGTAGTGCTTTGGCCAGCAAAAGTGTCTTTATCAGGCCTAATTTCAAATATGATAAGAGCAAATGCTTATATGTCTTAAACAGAGGCTGCTTTAGTCACAGAATGGGATGCCCTGGGCAGGAATGGACCTGGCAGGGTCCAGTAGTGCTTTGGCCAGCAAAAGTGTCTTTATCAGGCTAATTTCAAATATGATAAGAGCAAATGCTTATATGGTCTTAAACAGAGGCTGCTGTAGTCACAGAATGGGATGCCCTGGGCAGGAATGGACCTGGCAGGGTCCAGTAGTGCTTTGGCCAGCAAAAGTGTCTTTATCAGGCCTAATTTCAAATATGATAAGAGCAAATGCTTATATGGTCTTAAACAGAGGCTGCTTTAGTCACAGAATGGGATGCCTCACAGCAGACTTAAGATCAGTTCAGTATATATGCACAGTTAGTTACTATAAGCAGCCTGAAAACGCTAACAAAGGCTGGATGAAAAAAAAAAAATCTCCCTGTCAGCCAGCTCCGTTTTTCCTACCTTTCCCTGGCTTTCTGTCTGTCTCCTGTCTGTCTCCTGCCTGTCTCCTGCCTGTCCCTGTCTGTCCCTGTCTCCAGCCTGTCTAACTGCCTCAGCTACACAGCGTTCTGTCTGTCTGTCACGAATGCAATAGAGAAATGAGGAAAAGCAAGATGGCCGCCGTTAAATACCGCTGTGTGACGTCACCGGGCTTGCTGGCTGCTGATAGGCTGCATGTGACTGCCCCAGCTTGCACTGGCGCGGGATACATGTCCAGACATGTCCCGTCCGCCATCTTAGAATGCCTGTAAATGTAAATGAATGGATGTTAAAGGAAAACTTCGAGTGATCGAATCGCGGGGAAATTCGGATTCGATCCAAATCGAATTTTTCCTGAAATTCGGATCGAATCCGGGTTCGTCCGGATCGATTCGCTCATCCCTAGTTATTTTACATTCTTTGTAGACAGAGCCATTGTCTTGGGACCTATTAGTTTAAAACAAAAAATGATGATCTTTCCAAAAATAAATCAGAACATTAGTGTTGTTGCTAAGTTGATGTTATTTTAGATTCTTTGCAGGTGTGAACGTTGTCTGGGAACCCACTAGTTACATGAAAAGTCATTCTTGGCAATTAAAAAAAAAAACATTTATAATGCCCCAAAAAGGCTCTACACATTTTAAATATTTCTTTCAGACAGGACCAATGTCTTGGACCCTAACATAAACCTTACATAAAACATTTTTCTTGGACCAGCTGCTGCAAAATGCAAAAAACAAACAAACCAATAAATATATATAGATTGAAAAGAAAAAGAAAGAGAAATAGGCATAAATGGTGGTAGGAATGGTGAGTGACACAGGAAATTAGCTTTTAAAACATCTCTTGCAAAACCAAGGGGGTTACTTAAGAACGGCGGGTGCCAGGTAGCGCTTGATAGCGGCAGGTAGTGTCTGTTGAACCCCAGGGCGCTGTACGCAAAACCACAATTAAGAAAGCGAATCTGGTGAGCACCTCTAACAGCGACATGTAGTGCCACATGTATTACCAGAGGCGGCTCAGCTTATAGTGCCGGAGCTCTAGGTTTAGGAGCGCTGCGTATTACCTTTCGCTCAGTGTCGCTCTGCCATACATTTCAATGGGGTTTCATTTGCTGGTGTTTAAATAGCGTTTTAAGCATTAAAAATGTTTTCTTTTTGCTCACATCATTGTATGTCCTCTCCTAGCTGCAAACAAATACTTTCATAATTTATTAATTTTTTAATATTTTTATGCAGAATTGTATGTACAGGTCTGGCACTAAAGTGTCATTGTCACAGCGCTAAAACAATGAGGCTGATTCACTACTAGTGCCACTTATTGCCAGATGAGCAACAACATCACAACGCTGCAGCGAGCGAGAGGTATCGCCAGCTCAGTGCGTTCCGGCACTCGGCGCTCCACACCATATCTAACAAAAACCGACACACACACAGCGCCGATGCTCTAAATCTGTGTTTTCGCTTTGTTACTGGTGTATATGTGTTCAAAACTTTGATCACACAGCATCTGGCGCTCTATGGTAGAGCGCCCAGCTTTAGAGCGCCGGTGTGGAGCGCCGCGTGCCGGGCGCACTGAGCTGGCGCTACCTCTCACTCGCTGCAGCGTTGTGGTGTTGTTAGAGCACCAACACACATCATATTCATCAATGCCAGCCAGGTTACTACAGTGACCGCAATGCTAGGTTTCAGCGCCCCATACCCGCTTACAGCGTCTACTAGTGGTTGCTCAAACGTCACTATACAAACGCTCACATGCTGATACGTGGTGCTAGTAGTAAATCAGCCTCCAAGCTATAATATGGCTACATCGTTTTTCAAAAGGCAAGTGAAGCCTGACTTTTCTTAAATTTGGTGTTCGAGGGCTGAAATGCTTTGGGGCCAACTGGGCTGTTAAGTACAATGGGGGTGGTGCTTAGCTGCTCATGGGCTGGCCAGGACCAACAAAATCCTGGGCTGATTATTGGCACCAAGACATTGTGAAGTAGTTGACATGGATTTATCTATATATCCAGGTTGTTTATGTATATTTAAGGACAAAACTCCAGTCAAAATATAACACAGGGACATAGTAGTTAAGCCTCTGTCCCTGTGCCATTTTGTTCCATCCAACCTAGGAAGCAGGCTTAACATGGCTGGCAGCAGCTGCTCTGTTGTAGTCCATTGTAATTCTTTGAGTCTTGTCTCTGCACATTTCGGCTCTGTTCACATTCTGCCGTAATCTTGCTTATCACAAGATTTTTGCTGGTGTCAGGATCTCAGTCATTTTTCCGCTCACCCTCTCTCCTGCTGTCAGCGTGAGTCTCAAAAGAGATAATAAGGTCGTTTCACAGCCATTCTTAAACGCACTTCCATATGAAAAAGTGTGCAAATGCATACAGCCCTGGCATAATTGACCTTTTGGGGCGGGCCTATAAAACATGTTATTTCACGCTCCACATACAGGCTCTATTTCCTGGTGGGAATGTAGTGGTGCGTTGTGCGGTAAAGCGTGATGGAGCACTCCGAAGACTAACTCACAGATTACCTGCAGCATTGCAGCTTGCTTTGCATGTATATTTCAGACTTACGATTGCATCAGTGGTGCCTGGATGTTATTCCCTAGGGAAACTTTATTGTGAGTTGCGCCCATGGTTGGCCCCCGCCACAAGCAAGGAGCATGCAATTGCGGTATGACCAAGTTGGCTACCTTCAAACAGCTCATTTCAGAGGCCCTCTGTGTGGGCATGTCCAAGCCTACGCTTAGCTGCACCCTCAAAAAATTCTTGAATGGTATAGCTACCTTGGTGGATAAGTATATCTGTTTTCCTGACACCATGGTAGCTTGGAATGCGGTTTAATCAGGCTTTTACAAGCTGCCCAATATGCCCAACGTCATGAATGAGATTGACTGCATGCACATTGCCCTGGTGCCTCTGGTTACTGATGAGTATCTCTACAGGTATGTCTTTGTTTTCACTTTTGCCTCCTTCATTCCCTGTTATGTAGTCACATCTTTTAGTCTAGCTTCCCCGTATTTATTGTGTGTTGTCTCTTGCATTGTATTTCCTCCTGTAAAGTGGACTCCAATCTTCCCTTTCAACTAGTTGCTCGTTGTTCCATGTAGCTGCTTCAGTCTAAATTAAGTCAATGTTCATTTTCCTTTTGTCCACACAAGTTATGGCCTCCCACCTAACACTCTCTATCTGCCAAGTCTATATTTCTTACTCCTCCAAAGAAGGCAATATTACCAGTGGTTGTCTTGTTCTGCTTAGCATCAGTTTTGCCAGTGTAGGTGTACTTGAATGCTGCTTAGCTATTGACCTTTTTGTCTTTTGTGCAGGAACTGTAACCTGGACCATTCGATGAATGTCCAGTGTGTTGTGGGTCCAGATCTTAGGTTCCTTAGTGTTCTGGCAGGATTTCCAGGCCCCACGCATAATGCATTTATTCTGCGGCATTACAGCCTATTTTGCCTCTTTGAGTCTGTGGGGTCGCTACTTGGTAAGTGTTTTCATTATTCCTACTTAATTGCTGATGTATTATTTTCATGTTGAAATGTTTGCGGATGCATCCCCTGTCTCCCCCATCCCATTTTTAACTATTTCATGAAATACATTTTGTTTACAGATGATGTGTTAATGCTATATGTTGGTCATAATTTTTTTTTTGTTTTTTTTTTGTAGGTGACTCTGACTACCCCCTGCTATCGTGACTGATGACCCACATTTTGCACCCTCAGAGCCTAGCACAGGCATCATATAACTGGGCTCGTTCCAAGACCAGAGCAGTGGTCGAGTGAGCCTTTGGTTGGCTGAATACCCGATTTAGGTGCCTGGAACATACTGGGGGTGCCCTCCAGTACAAGCCCCAGAAGGTCATCAAAATTATAGCTGCATGTATGGTGCTCCTTAACTTTGCCATCCCGGAGCACATTCCGCATTACGTTGAAGTGTCCCCCTCCGCATCTTTAATGGGTTTGCCTCCTGAACTGTGTCAGGGCACACAGAGTGCTTCAGGGCAGTCTGAGTGGAACCACCTTGTCTTGTCTCATTTTAGTTAATTTCTGTCCTTTATTTGGTTTCCCAGTGTCATTTTTGTGGTGTGTCTTTGTATATATGTCTATATGTTGATTTTGGATTTGGAGAGGCATCTGCTGCAGTGGGATTGGGGGAGGCATCTGCTGCAGAGGAACTGGGGAGGCATCTGTTGCTGCAGTGTCAGCTGTTGAGGCAGATGTTGTGTCTGAGGGTGTTGGAGAGGCAACTGATGTAGCAGAGGGTTGTGATGCTGCAGTTGCTGTATAGGCAGATGCAGTGCATCCTCCAGCTCCAGATCCTGTATGGCAGCAAGTAGCAGGGGTGTCTGTAGGGCCAGAGAAATTAGTTAGCTGTTGTTTCATACACAGGCATTACACAAAAATAGGACTGCATGGGGATGCAGTGTTCCCCACTTTGGGCACATGACACTTACCAACTCCCGGTCTTCCACTGGTGCTTTCCTTGAAGACACAGTCCTTGATGAAGTAGCCCCTGCACTTGTTTGTTGATGTGCTTGGGTGGCCATGTTGTTGCTTTTTTTTTCTGTAATGTGAATAGGGCATAAGCTTAGTCCAGCCCCATTCACCTATCTGCTTCCGAGTCTTAAAAGTAAGGTGTGGCACATACACATGCATTAAAAGGTCATTAATTGGCTTTAATGTGGCATGTGGCAACATTCCAAGTATTGATTTCATGTTCCAGCAACAAAATTTAGGCCCTGCTGCCATTCTGAATTTGCCCATTTAAATGAGCCAGGCATCCAAATTAACAAAACTATGCCTAAACTTACCTATTCCAGCAGCAGCACGCATGTCTGAGTCGATGGTCCCTGGCAATCCCTGGAGTGTCGTGTCAGCAGGCCAAATACCAGTTCTTCTGCTGCATTCAAATTCAGATTGTGTGCTATTCTGCCTCCGGTTAGCAAACTGGAAAACATACAGAAAAGATGCAGCCATGCAAAGATCATGAACATCACCAATTGCACACAGCCCCTTACCCTTGTTGCCTTCTTTTGTTGATTTTTTACCTCACTGCATATTTCGGGTGTTGATTTTTTGCCTCACAGCATATTTAGGGTCTGAAAACTACTTTTGCACTTGATCGTCATCCTTTCTTTTGCTCTGGTCCAGCACTATTAACCTGCCTAGTGATGGCCTTCCACAGGTCGGACTTGACAGGTTTTGGTGTTGCTTTAGAACTGCATCCACAGAGCTGATCATAATGGTCTAACACCCCTAAAGCACTAAAGCAATACATTGCTCTTGAAGCAGTGCTGTGGCGACATGGTCCTTCGTGATCTTCCAGCAGGGTATGGCTTGGTCTAGATGTTCTGCTTTTGTGTGTGTGCTTTTTTCCTTCCATTCTGACCTATTTCACACTGGAAACTACAGTGGTGGAGTGTTACCGTCTCCACATGTGAGTGTGTGTTTTGTACAATTTATGCTTCCTTGATATGTAATTGCATATTCCTGTGCAGGCGTTCACTCCGTCGCAAAGTTGAGGCCTATGCCAACTTCCGATCATCTGTCAGATGACTCTGAGATGAATTGGAAAATAGCACCCTTGCCATTTACCTTCAGCCAGCAGGACACCATTATGCTTGTGAGTACATGCCTGCATTTGCATGCTAATAGCAATATATATAGCTATTCAGGGTCACAAGTGTATAGCCAGTCAGGCCGTTTGTGGAGCCCTAGTGGATAGAAAAGCAGAGTGGAAAGAACGCTGCCATTTTCAGCCTAACACAGGTGAAAGCTAATGTGCACATGGGCAGCATGCAGGGACAGGTTGGGCCAAGGGGGATATATTGGTGCATATATGAGTGAGGCAGCCAGATACAAGGGGTCAGGTCAGGTGGTACCAGCACAGGCCCCTAAGATCTCTAAAACAAGCCTGCATAGATACATTCATGCAGAGCTAAAGTGTTGGGTGGCTGTTAACAACTGTTTAGCTTGATTTTTAAATGCCTTTTCTCTACATTTTAGATGATGATGACCTACCGACATCTATGCCAAGAAGACATTGACACTCTATATAGTAGCAATGCTGGAGGAGGTTAGCGACACCACCTACACGTTCACACAGATCACCCAGCTTTGGTCAGACCTAAAAAAGAGAAAGAAGCCCCAGGTGAGGCATTTTTTTGACAACCCCTACCAAGTAAGTGACATTTTTTGCTATCACAATTACATTGACATTAGGCAGGGCTGTGTGCAAAAGAAGGCTATTCTCTTTTAGTGTCTCAGTTCAGAATGAGAGTGCGGCCCACCCGGAGGTGACAGATACTGTCAAGACATGGTGAACGAGTAGGTGGAAGTGCACGGGTGCCAACATCCTCACCCTCCTCTGCAGGTGAGCCCCAAGCTCACCTGAACCAACCTGCAGAGGAGGAGGCCCAGATGTCAGGCATAGAGTCTGAGGATGGTGGCCATGATATTTTAGGTATGAGCATCACAGACTAAACAAATGTTGAATTTTGTGATATCTTCTAGATGTCCCAAATGTCCACAACGATGAGCAGCGAGGAGATGGAGGTTGAAGAAGGTGGGTGATGTTCCACACACACAATGCAAGCCAATTGACCCCTCAACAGATTGACTTACATATTTTGTTTGGTTTCTTCTATAGACTCCAAGCAAGAGCTGTGGCAGGTCCCATTGCAAAGGGTGGCCCCCCAACCACGACTACCCCACCAGCCTAGTAAATTTGTAGACGTGACTATTTACTAACATGCCTTCTTCAACAGGTCCTAGGCAGCAGAGGCAAGACAAAATTGTTTGTTTGCTGTCATTGACAGTATACAGAGAAGAAGCCCAGCAGAACCTGCAGGAGGACTCGCACCTTAAGGCACTCCCAGTGCCTGCTGCATTTTTGGAACGACTGCCCCCATTGTAAATAGTTTTATTCCCTATTTTATATTTTAATTTTTTTTTAAACAAATTTACAAAACTTTAATAATATAGAAATACATATTTTATATCTTCAGACTTCTAAAACGTTGTGTGTTTCTTTACTGTAATTGACTGTAGGTGGTAAAGCATTTTGGAGAAGAAAGAACACTGCATCCCAATACTGTGAGTGGTAAAAGTAAGCATTTGGAAGAATAAAAGGCACTGCATCCCAACACTGTGAGTGGTAAAGGTAAGCATTTTAAAGAATAAATGGCACTGCATCACAATACTGTAAGTGGTACAGGTAAGCATTTTGAAGAAGAAAAGGCACTGGATGGGGCATCCTAAACTAAGACCAAGAAAGGAAAAGAAGCAATACTGGAGAGAAGGATGGGTAGAGATAAGCACTTAGGGATAGGGATGTAATTTTGCCTCTTTACAAAGCACTGGTGCGCCCTTACCTGGAATATACTGTCCAGTTCTGGGCACCAGTTCATAGAAAGGACGCTCTGACTATGGAAAGGGTGCAGAGGAGAACCACCAAACTATTTAGAGTAATGAAGAATCTTAGTTATGAGGAAAGATTATGAGAATTAAATCTGTTTTGTCTTGAGAGCATACGAGGGGGGAAGTGATTAACTTGTATAAATATATATATGGGCAATAAAAAAAATATGTGTAAACATTATTTCAGGTAAAATCCTCTCTAAAGAAAAGGGGGCACTCCCTTTGACTGGAAACAATAAATTCAATCTCCGGAGGTGACAATCACTTTTTACCAAAAGAAAATAAATCTGTGGAATAGCCTTCCACAGAAGCTTGCTACGGCATCAACCGCTGACAGCCTCAAAATAAAATGCTTATTTAAAAAAAATAACTAACAGTTACAATTAGCTGTTATAAAAAAAACAAAACAAAATATAAAATAAAAAATAACTTTCCCTACCCCAACATCCTTGGTTGAACTTAATGGACATATTTCTTTTTTCAACTGTATTAACTATGTAACTGTGACAATAGCGTGTTTAAACACTTATCTAGCCCGACTTCCCTATTAAAAAATTCTGAAAAAAAGGACAGTTTAAGTAAAAAAAATAAAGCCCTAATTGTCTAATGCATGGTGAGCAGCAGCATGAGTGACATGACGCGGGCCTCGCCTGCTTTAAATGTCGGCTTTTCTGCAGCTGTCACCTAAGGTTTGAGGGAAATTTACGGGCAAACCAAGAAAGATCTCCCTGTGGAGTATCCCAAAATTGGGATGCCCTTAGTGAAATCTCTTAATGTACCTTTATATGGTCTTTGTTTGTTGTTGCTTATAGACAAACTGGCAGACAGATGGATCTATGTGCTTGTTTATATGTGTGAACTCCTAGTTTGCTTTGAGAAAGATAGGGGATGAGACAGAAAGATCTTTCAGACTTACTTTAGTATGTGACCTGCATCGATATTGCTGAGTTAATGCAGTTTACATTTATGTCAGTATATGGCGCTGTTACATATATCTATGTGTAGTCTCAATTGTGCATTCTCTACTCTACTGCATGTTGTGTTCCCTGTACATTGAGGTGATCTCTATGACTTTTTTTCCTATGGGGGAACCTTCTCTTACTATGCTCATGTTCCAATAAAGCAAGCTCCTGTTACACCACAAATGTCTATCTGGATTTGACTCCACTGCATCCAACACTCACATATAGAATGCAATTATCCTGTACATAATAGGATTTAGATATCCAATACAAGAAAATGTCCTACCTTGTTCCTTCTGTTACATGGTAATTATTGTACGTAATTCATTCACACTTATGGGCCGGAACCAGCACCCAAGGAATTTATCTGTGTGGAGGTGGCAGGCAGCAGGCGGCAGTGGATGCAGATAATGTATGTTTGTGTGTGTGCCTGTGTCTATGTCGGCAAGAGATGGCTGCTGGGGCATAGGAGCTCCGAGAAGGTAAGTTTTTTTCTGGGAGGGGGGCATGCTGCACACTGCTTGTAATTGGGATGCCACACACACTGCCTGAAATTGGGATGCCATGCACACTACCTGTATTGGGATGCCTCACAATGCCTGTAATTAGGATGCCACACAAGCTGCCTATAATTGGGATGCCTCGTGCACCTCCTATGATTGTGATGCCTTACACATTGCCTGTAATTGGAATGCCTCACATTGCCTGTAATTGGGATGCCACACACAGTTCCGGGGGCTCTGGTTCTGGCCCACAGGTGGATGTGGCCTGTGATTTGTTTATGCGTCCATTGTTTTCAATGGAAGCTGGCCGTATACACCTGTGGGCTGGAACCAGTGCCCGAGGAACTTGTTTGTGTGAAGATGGCGGGCAGCTGAGGCAGTGGGCGGCAGCGGATGCAGATAATGTGAGGTTTGTGAGAATGTAGGTTTTCTTTTGGGGGGGGCATGCTGCACACTGCCTGTAATTGGGATCCCACGCACACTGCCTGTAATTGAGATGCCATGCACAATGCCTGTAATTGGGATGCCATGCACACTGCCTGTAATTGGGGTGCTTCACCTTGCCTGTAATTTGTATGCCACATGTTGCCTGTAATTGAAATGCCACATGTTGCTTGTAATTGGAATGCCACATGCTGCCTGTAATTGGAATGATACATATACTACCTGTAATGTGGGATGTTGCTCACTGCCTTAAATGCGGGGTCTGTAATGGGGAGATTGGGGGGATTCCGCACACTCTCTTTAAGTGATTGAAAGAGGGTACTATAGCACAACATATGGTACAGAATATCTTTTTTTTCTTATTTTCCTCCTCCAAATCCTGGGTGCGTACAGCACCAATCTTTTCAGCGTGCCAAAAATTAACACTGGCGCTGTTGGGTCGGCACTCAGAAACTGGCACTTTAGCCACCAGATACTAAACTGCCCACTTCATAAAGACTCCAAAGGGCCTGAAAGGCACACCACATCGAATATTGCTGACAGGACTACAAACATTTATTTGCTTCCTATTGATGTACATTATTATTTATAAGGTGGCCCATATTTAATTTATGATAGATCAAGTATTCTTCTGTTCAACAAGTCCTTACATTTTTCTGAAAATTTTGAACAAGTGTATTTTCTGTTGATTTTTATCTGCAGATGCAATGCTATTTTCTAAAGTCAAATATTTGCAGATCTTAAAGAGACCATCCAGGGAAAAATAAAAGCAATGCTCCCTTCTTCTCCCCCCACAGCTTCTTCACCTCACACATTCTAGAGTGTGAGCCCCGTGGTATGCACATGCCTGGTGATTCCTTGGGCTTATGACCACTATTTGTAAATGTAGCTACAGAAGAGGAGTAAGTATGCATTGTTTTGTTTTTCAATATTGGCAGGACTGTCCCTTTAGGAGAAAACCAGAACTAAGATAAAGTGGTATTTTAAAGATTAATCAGTGTCGGTGTCCCATTGCTGTGCCCTTAGATTCTGTGACCTGTCAGGTAAGAGGTCTCGGAATCTGAAGGCAGAAGACCATGTTATTAAAGGTAGCATTAGATGTTATAACCTCTTACAAACCCTGTGAAAGGATTAAAGTATATTTCTGCAAGGAAAATGGCACACATCTCATAGTAACACTAATGCATATCTAAACTGTACAAAGGCACAGCAACACCACTTTTTTCTTTGAAATGTATACTTTTCAAAATTGCTAAAAATGAATGAAAGTGTGTCTATATTTTCTTTGGTGCCTAGTACCTTTTGGAAGTGTTAATGTTTGTCACATAACATTGAATCACAGTGGATATAGTTTTGTTTACACTGATCATCAGAAAAACTCAATCAGTCAATTAATCCATTATTCAGACTATTTATTTTCAATAATTTTTATTAGGATTCAAAAAAGTATCCATAGTCACCACAAGGTAGGATGTGAAAATCTTGCAGTTTAAGGCAACCAAAGTAAAAGTTGCCAGTGACATCACTCTTCTTCTGCTGACACCATTGGTCCACCTGCTCCTGCCAACACTCTTGGCTTTTCTTTGCTGGTCACAATGTTACTCGGATTTTTGTGGTTGTTCTCATGTAACTACTAACAGAACATGCGGCCAGCAATTCACTGTACTCGTATAAGCATCCCATTTTAATATTTGTTACAGCTGAGTCTTCTCAGCCTTTTTTATAAGCCCTGTGTTAATATAATTGCGCTCAATAGACAAACAACTATTTCATGGCACTTGGCACAAATGTACCATTTTATCATGAACTACCAGTTCTTCTCAGCATTTTCACAAGTCCCACATTTCGATGCACTCAGGGGGCAAAAAAAAGTGTATTTACATTACTTTGCTAAAGTTGCAAGCATCCTATTTTAGTATGTGTATGTGTTTCGACTGAAAGCCACAAAGTATAATTGTAGCATACACGTACCTGAGGGGTTTAGCTTCTCAGGCGTGTGGGGAGGGGGTTCTTTGTTACAGGCTAGGGGGACCTCTCAATGTGGGTTTGCATCCAATAACTTCAATGAGATAACTTTATAAAAAGGGCACTTATTTTTTTAGCAGGACTTCAGGTACACTTGAGTGTTCACAGGAGTTCATGCAGTCTTAATGCAACATTTGTTCCATTAGCAATTTCCACAGCACAGCACTACATCCAGGTGGATTCTGACAGGTGGTGGGCACACATTTTGGTCCCATAGCAGGATACTGAGGCCTTAGCTTCCACTGTCGGCATTGGCTGAATGGTTAACCTTTCCTGTGGTCACTTATTAGGTAGAAATGCGGCTCCTCTGCTCTCTGCTGCTTCAGTGACTGCTACCAATTGACCCTTCTGGAACCTTCCTCACTCCCGGGTACTACAATACTAATCAGAGGAGAGCCTCTCTTCCCTATATACCCTCTGGCCACCTTCTAGAACCTTCTATCCAGTCTTACCTCAAATGGCAGCACAGCTCTATCTTCTAATTTTAGGTTCTAAGCCAAACGGTTTGGTAGACCTGCAATATCACAATTCATTCCCTTTCCAACAGTCCATCTTGTAGTGATGTAATTCAATTGCAGGACAGATATGAACCACCACACTGTGGACCCCCCCCCCAAATAATTGTTGACCACTTTTACGCCGGTCACATATTTACTACATTTAAAAGTCAAACAATTCACCATAATTAGTTATAGGTAAAAGCACCTAATTGTATTAGTTGTTAAAGCTGGGTTTTATATAAAATGGATGCAATGCCAATGTCATTAATATGCAGCAACATGGGGAGGCTGATTTAAGACTAGCACCACATATTGCCATTTTTTCGCGTCTATGTAGCTGCGCTCAGGGCATCTGGAAGAGGATGCTGCAAACAGGGCTCTGGCGCTGTGACCTAGCTTCACTGCTAGACAAGTGGCGCTGTAGTATCCTGTCCAGCATTGATAAATGTGATGTCCGGAGGGGGCTGTAGAAGCGTTCTCCCTGATTCACTGCAGTGCCTGAGCGTACCAATGCTACTATTGTTTCATTTAGCTCCCCGAAGGAAAGCAGACCAAGACGACGCCACATAACAACAGAACAACGCTGCAGCGAACGATAGGTAGTGCCAGTAAAGAGCGGCCAATGCTCGGTGCTGAAGCCCATATTTAAGAACACAAAACACAACGCCAGAGTCGGCGCTCTAAAACTTGACGCTCTAGCACCGAAAAGCTGGGCACTTTTAAAAAAGACATTGTTAATACACTGGAGCACTGACACTGCTGTGGCGGAACTCAAAATACAATTTTGCAGCCTAAACCTAAAGTGCGAGGAACAACTCTAAAGTCATTTGTTGTTGCCCAGGAGAGCCAAGACACTCATTTTATGTGAAAAAATAATGTAATAATGTAATAATAATAATGTAATAATGTAATCCAAATGTGATTTCTACACAACCAAAATATACACAAAAAAGTGTATGGGAGAGAGCAACTGAGCGACAGGTGCTACATGGTGCTGCAGAACATACATTGCCGATGCTTTACACTGAGCTGCCGCTATTGATACAAGCGGCGCAACATGACACTACGTAGCGCTTCTTAAATAAGGCCCCTAGTCACTGTCTTTTGTCAACAGAGGTTACTAGAACTATTTGAATCTCACCCCTAGGTCTGTTCAGGACTTCTGCCTTCTTGGTGTTTGTTAGGGATTTTTTCTGATGACAAAACAACAGAAAGTTGTTAAACAGAAAGTATTTAGAGAGGCACATAGATAGAGCAAAGTGCAAATGGATTCCCCATCATTCTTACTGAGTGGGTGAAGCCATTTAGATTATCTTTGTATGCCTTCCATTGCATTCTCAAGTGCTTATAACCTTTGAAGGGGGCCCAAGGTTAAGGCCCAAGTTGGTTTTTAATGAATAGAAAGCCACCAATGACATGTTTCGATCGCTTGGCGATCTTAACGAACACTATCCAGGAACACTGTTGTATGTCTCTATTCATGGTACACAGACAGATGAAAAAGAGTAGAAGGCAAGGATTTTTTTTTCCAGGAGATGGAAATTAGGTTGCATAAGGAATATTCCATCCATCACAAACATAAGTGGTAGACACCATGAGGTACATGATGACTTTATGTTGCTGTGCTACCTGCACAGTTTAATTTAGTTTCTGACATTTCCTTGGAATGTCAGAGGCATATATTTGGGGCAGGTATTATGCTTATGATTGACTAGTCACTTATGCTCATTTTGTAATATCAATGTTTACCTATATTATGCTATGTTTACCAGCTTTAGATAAATAAAATGGCCTGACATGTGCAACAACAGTGGCACCTCCAGCAGTGGGGAAATCTGACAAAAGCTATTGCTACATATTTTTTTCTGCCTGTAATGGCTAGGCTTAGTCCCAGGAATCACTCACATGCTGCTTTTGTCTATGATGGTCATCAACTATTTTAGCTGTAGTTTGCTAACCTACAGCCTCTGAAATAAAGACTCTGAACCCTTGTATTTCCAACTGTCTGTGGCTGTATCTTGCACAACATGCACTAGAAGCATTGGCTCCCCTATTTTTCCTTGAAAGGGTGTTTCTAGCAGCGTGGGCATGGTAACTAACAACCAGACACAAATCACTATCAGCAGAATGCAGACATACATTTTAAACCACGTCCATAGCCACCTGGTGGCTTAATTCCTAGTCTCTTTATGTACAACACTGCATCTCAGCCCCCCAAACAAAAAGCTACAGCTTTATTTTTTATTAGGAAGATCCCTTTAAGCGCGTACTACCTTTACTGAAAGACTCAATGTGCACAAAAGTGGGGGCTGCCAGCACAAGCCCCAGGGCCTCCAAAAACAGCCGCTCAACAGATATACCAATCTATTAATATTTCAAAACTTTTATTAATAATAGCCAAAACACATACATTTAAAATCAATTAAAAACATGTGCATGGGCGGGAATGCATGACAGACTAATATGAGTATTCATCAATTCATAATAAATTTATCAAATCAATAATGTGCAAAACCTGCAAAGTCTGTAAAAATGCCCCGGAGTCTGACTCTCGAGCTGTGCTGGTGATATGTGCAATAGAGAGTGAGAATATATACAGTGATAAAAGAATAATAATTAAATACAGCAATTTAGAGGCTAAGTGAAAAAGAACTAATATCACTATACCATATATACATGTGTAAAGTGAAAGTGCTTAGTGCAAGAAAATGCTAAGAGACAAAGAAGAGTTGAGAGACTCCCAGGCATAAGTAACAGAAATACTACCACAATAATAATTAGTTAAACATGATTCTAAGTAATATCCAGAAGCAATCTACATTACCGCATAACAAAGTCCTAATCCACCACAATGCCCAGCATACCAGCACCACTGACGCGTTGCGTGGCAACCTCCTACTGCCACTTTATCAGAGTGTTTGCTGAAAGACTCCTTTCAAGAGACTTGGTCCTTTAGTGTAAGGCCGGATGATGTTCAAGTATCACCCATCTGCACCCAGTTTAGTAGCCTTCCTATGCAATTTGGATGTATCTAGCTGCTTCTCACGCCAATTTAAAGTCTTTACATTTAAAAAATTATATGAATAGCATAAAACAAAAATTAAATCATAGGTATTCACCACTCTCAGTACGTCGGTATGTGAATGTTAGCAATTACAGCCTTAGGAGCTCTGTAAACCTGAAAACTTAAAGAAAAAGAATATATTTTCAATGGATCTCCCCATACAGGCTGACTTCTCTTGACACTCTTGAGCATGACTTCTCTTTGTCCACAGAGCCATTAGTATTTGCATGCCTGTTTGACAAATCGTTTGTGGCTGGGGTGTTGGAATTGTGCCTGTGTTGTTGCTTATGAAATGGGTTAGTATTGTGGTACGTCATGTAGCATTCTTTGGAAAGGGGGGGGGGGGGGAAGCTGCACCAGACATTTTGGCTGTAGGTCCACAGTAAATGTTAACTAAACTCAAAAGATAGAATGGGAACATACCTTCCTTACCATCTGCTTGATTGATCCCCTGAAGCCCAGTATTATGACTCACCTTGGAGTTTCAGCTGACAGCCTGCTACTGATTAAACATCCATCCAATGATTTAAACATCCATCAATCATAACCATATCAGCAGTAGACAATAACATAGGCCCTTATACATGAAGGGATAGCGTCAGGTAGTGCCTTGTTAATGAGAGGTAGCGTCAGGTAGCGGCAGGTGAAGGCCTGACACGGCACGCAATTACACATTTATCAAGCAGATTGTGTTAAGCGACTGGGATAACACCATGTAGCATCCGATTCATCATTATCTCAGCCTCAGCGTACAGCGCCTACGTTCAGCCTTGCAGCGCGCCACGTATTACCTCTCGCTACCCGTCGCTCTCCCATACATTTCAATGGACAGTCTTTTAGTTCTCTTTAAACAGGGGGTTTTTATTATTATTTTTTTATTATTCTCAAATAATGTTGTGACCTCTCCTGGCCTAGAAAAAGCCATTTTTGAAAATATTTTTCATTTTTTATATATTTATGCAGATTTGACATTACAGGTCTGGCATTAATGTGTTCATGTCACAATGTTACAACAATGTAATTCCATATGTTTTCACTTTGTTACTGGTGGATACATGTTAAAAAACAGCCTTTAAACACACAGGCTCCTACAGCGAAGCATTTTTGAGCGCCGGCGGTGTTTGAGGCTGTTTTTTTGATGAATATGGTGTGAGTCGGTCGCACTGACCAGTTGCTACCATTCGCTCCAACACAGCGCTGTACTGATCATATAGCGACTCCCCACAAGGTATTCAGCAATTCTGCACAGCGACTGAGATGCTCTGAACTAGTGAACCAGTCCAAGTCTTGAACTGAGTCCAAGCACAGCGACTACTAGCGGTCGCTCTGAAATCCGCTCTACAGACTGTCGCTACCTGTCGCTATTAATGAATCAGCCTGCCAGTCAATGAAGAAGTCTGTTTTCTCGTGACTGGAAGCATGAGATGAGGGAGCAGGCCACATTGTCAGCACCAGAGCTGACAGCAGAAGAACAAAGAAGAAGTTCTCCCAGACTGCATAGGGAGATCTATTGAAAGTATATAAATATATTTTTTTCAGGTTTAGAGCCCCTAAGGCTATAATTGCTAACATTAACTAAATACTGACTAGAGGGTGGTGAATACTTATGCAATCTTATTTGTTTGAAGCTATTAATATAAAGTCTTTACATTGTATATGTTTTAAAAACATTACGTTCACACAAAAGTCTGTTTCCGTTGATATATGTCAGAAATTGTAATTTTTTTTTCTGTTATATAAGCATACAACTGTACGTAACTTTGTTCACTCATTTCCTGAATAAACAATTGTCAAAATTTTAATACAAAGAAACTAAATATCTTGTTTGATATTAAAATTGTACACCCAGTTTGTGCCTCAGTAAATTTGTGCTGGAGATCATATATCCTGAAATAATCCTCCACAAATTAGAAACATAGCAGACTGTAAGATAAGAATATGATTATTGTCATAGCTTAGGAAATTGAGTTCACTTTATTTATGTACATAGATTTTTCCACAGTGATTAAATATTGTTTTATCGTGTCACATGACATTATTAACAACAGGCAACTTTTGAACATTTAGGGAAGATAAAAGGATTTAAAAACTGTATATAAATGATAAAAATAAAAGTAAATGTCAGCTAACATATTTTTGTTCTCATACTTATGTTGTGAAGAATATATTTTTCTTAGTCTTGCTTCAGTAGATTAAATGGCTTCTTCATGGCAGGTCTCAGTTTGTTGCAGGCTTAGGGATGAAGTTAGTAGTCATGAACTTGAATACCGTATATATATGTGGAGGCCAATTAATCACTAGCGCTTGAGCATCTGGGGAGACGCTATAAGTGCCTCAGCTGCCACAGCCGCCACAGGCAGACGGCGCTGTTAGTGTTCGGCGCTGTAGGCTACCCGTGGTGCTGTGTCTTGTTTGTTTTTTTCTAATGGCGCTAGTGACAGGGAGCACCAGTGGGGAGGGACAGAAGTTATTTGTATTCAACATGTAAATTAACAGCGTCAGCATGGGTGTTTAGCTAGCCTTAGCATTTCTTTAAAAAAACCCGTAATATTTTTTTCACACACGCAGATATATATAATATACTGTATATAACAGTGGGTGTTAAAATACGAGACCTGGCTTTGTCTATAGTCATTGTGCTAAAGGGGCCCTTAAAGGAAAACTGAAAGCAGAAAATATAATATTTATGCATACTTAAATGCCTCCCTGACCATTATAAGTAAAAAACAAAATTCGGTGTGACTGCCGTTCTACACCCAAGAATGACATTCAGGGACATTCAGGAACAAAATGGCTCCTGAAAATCCCACATTCCTTGGGAAAATCAGCATGGAGTTCAGACTGGGGGGCATACAGAGACTGAAAGGTAGTGACTGCCCAAAGAGTTTTTTGTCTGTTTCCTACCTTGTGGCTGATCTAAAGTAGCAGTTTGTTATGAGACGTTGTCCTGTACCTGTTTTCCAGCTGAAGAAATCTGTCTCATTCCTGTATCTCCACCTTTTTTTCATTTGCATATCTACCGGATGGTGAGCTGTGTCAGAGACTGACAGTTGTCTTGCTGCCTTTTCAGCCATCTGAGCTAGTCGGGGCCAGGCATAACCTTAGATGGAACTACTATTTTAAAGAAAGAAGGCGGGCCGAGGAACCCTTTGCTGTGCAGCCAATGGTATAAGTTGCATGATTGCAGTAGGCATGCTGGTACTAGCTTCTCTCGCACCTGAAAGCTCATGTACTGCTTTAAAAAGAGCATAACATAGCCTAGGTCCCACAAGAAGCCAGTCTCTTCTTACTGGGCTTCTGTGACCTTTGACAGCTGTAGGAGGAGGGCATCCTGCCTCAAATCGGCCACGTCATCCATGCCTTTACAGGTAAGTGACTCAGAAGCTGAATCTGGCAGTCCCCATGCCGGGGGCTATGCTTGAGAGCTGCAAACCAGTCCCATTTCATTAGATGATTTTGTTTGTTGCCACCCATGTGCCCTCTGCCCAGATCTTTGTACCCTGCTCCTTGTTCCATCTAGTGATCCTACCTCTTTTCTCTCATACTTCCATTTCATTTTCTCGTCCTTCCTCCCTTTTTTCTTTTTTTCTCTATTTTTTTTTCTTTATCCCTTTTCTATCCTCCTCGCTTTCTTTTTTTCCCTACCTTCTTATGTCATTTCTTCTACCACTTTCCTAGGTATCTCAAAAAAGAGGAAAATTGAACACCCAGAAGGCGCAACTGTATGCCAGAAGAATGCAATTTTTAATGCCAAAAAATAAACAAGATTACAAGTACAAGTTATATATACAAATAAATCATATGAACCGCTTGGTATGCTTACATCTGGTATCTTACAGGGCATGTTGAGGTGATCATGGCTAATTTGATAAGTCAATTTACATGGGAGAGATTATACAATACACAGATATGTTCAAGCAGAGCCATGGTAAACCTCATAACACTCCTAAGGAATTACAATGCAGATACAGATTGTAAAAGTAGGATCAGAACAGGCTTAGAGGTTCTAGACACCGGGTGGATGTAAAAGTCACAGGAACCTCAACGTTTCGGCTAACTCGGATCCTTCGTCAGGAGGAGTGGTAACCCTTTGCATGGTGAGTGTGTGCTTATATAGAGAGGGTTTACAGCAAGTGCAAAAATGGTGCCAATCACGGGTGCACGTGTTGGCGCCGTGTGATGACATCATTTCCGGTCTTCGTGTCTCATCCCGACCGTCCGGGGTCCGAATGACAAACAGCTGTCATCCTTATTCGGGGACAGCGCGCGGGGGGGTAGGGCACAACACCAGTGTAATGAGAAGGGATGGATCCTGTTATTGTGCTGCATGAGCACTGCAGAGTAGATTTAGGCGCAAGGACGTTTTGGGAATATGTAAAAGAGTCCACTAAGGAGACAAAAAGCACCAGGAAAATGGCGTCAAGTCCATTAATTGCTGCTAGACGGCAGCATACAGGAAAATGGCAGCGTCCGAATCTGATGCAGAGGTCACTGCCAAGATGGCGTACGGTCTGAAATATCTTGTTTCCTAACCAGGAACATGGCGATTTACATATCGGCGACTCGCGAAAAACCGGAAATGACGTGGCGGGGGGATCAGGCGAAGTGGCCAGGAACATTAAGGTTGTCATGCACAGCTGGAGTTATTGCTGGAATTATTATGCACATTGCTGGAGTGAGCCACAAGGGGCTCATGTTAAGCACTACAATAAAACACAAAACAATTAAAAACATTGTAGTGTCGTGAATTAAAAACATAGTTACCAGGGTATATGTAAATCATATACCCGAAAGAGACCATATAATGCTCAAAATCCAAGGAATGTAAGAGACAGATCAATGTAAGCTGGGTAGTATATAGCTAATGGGATGAAGACAACACGGATATAGATATAAATGTGGGAGTCTAATAGAATACATTGAAATCCATTTCCTCATTAAGACCCCATGAATGTTTAATATGTAATTGGTGGATCCAGAAAAGTTCGCGCTGCAGGAGTTTCTTTTCTATATTCCCCCCATGTTTTGGAGGTTTAATGACTTCGATGACTATAAAGCTGAGTTGGCAGATAGAGTGGCCGGCTTCCAAGAAATGCCTAGCTAAAGGGCATTCATTTTAATTTTTTAATTACATTTACGTAAGATGGTTCTGTCAAGATCACAGGCTTTCTTTTGTGCTACTCGTAGGGCAGTGGGATTATACCCTCTCACAGTCAGTTTGTCAATGAGTTCATCAGATCTGGTGTCGGTCGGTAAGTTTCTGGTAGATGTCTGTGATCAATGTACCATGGTCATTGGATATGTGGACATCAAGAAAGTGAATCTGGTCAGTACTATATTCAATGGAAAAGGATATTGTAGGCAAACATTTATTGAGGTAAGTGTGAAAAGTTTGGAAGTGTTGGAGATCGCCTTGTCATATCAGAAAGACGTCGTCAATGTAGTGAAGCCAGGTGAGGATATGTGATTTGTAGGTGTCAGTGGAGTATACATATTTAGATTCAAACCCTTTAATGTTGTGATCCCCCTGCCACGTCATTTCCGGTTTTGCAAGTCACCGATATGTAAATCGCCATCTTCCTGGTTAGGAAACAAGATATTTCAGACCGTACGCCAACTTGGCGGCGACCTCTGCATCAGATTCGGACACTGCCATTTTCCTGTATGCTGCTGTCTAGCAGCAATTAATGAACTTCCATTTTGACACCATTTTCCTGGTGCTTTTTGTCTCCTTAGTGGACGCCGCCATTTTTCATATGCCCAAAGCGTCCTTACACTTAAGTCTACGCTGCAATGCTCATGCAGCACAATAACAGGATCCATCCCTTCTCATTACCCTGGTGTTGTGCCCTACCCCCCCGCGTCGTTCCCGAGTAAGGATGACAGCTGTTTGTCATTCGGACCCCGGACGGTCGGGATGAGACACGAAGACCGGAAATGACGTCATCACGTGGCGCCAACACGTGCGCCCGTGATTGCCCCCATTTTTGCACTTGCTGTAAACCCTCTCTGTATAAGTACACACTCACCATGCATAGGTTACCGCTCCTCCTGACGAAGGCTCCGAGTTAGCCGAAACATTGAGGTTCCTGTGACTTTTACATCCACCCGGTGTCTAGAACCAGTAAGCCTGTTCTGATCCTACTTTTACAATCTTTAGCTGCATTGTAATTCCTTAAGAATGTTATGAGGTTTACCATGGCTCTGCTTGAACATATCTGTGTATTGTATAATCTCTCCCATGTAAATTGACTTATCAAATTAGCCATGATCACCTCAACATGCCCTGTAAGATACCAGATGTAAACATACCAAGCGGTCCATATGATTTTTTTGTATATACACCTTGAATCTTGTTTATTTTTTAGCATTAAAAATTGCATTATTTTGGCATACAGTTGCACCATCTGGGTGTTCAATTTTCCTCTTTTTTGAGATACCTAAGCAAATATAGGTGTGGTAGGAGTTGACCGTGGAATTTTTGAACCCCATACGATACTGAACCTTGTTCTTTACTCTTAGCTCTATATACTTTAAAGTGGACCAACACCCAGGATTTTGACTATCCTGGGTATTGGTCCACTTCCCCGGGGCTGATTGACAGCAACGTACAAGCAGCTTGCCCGTCGGCGCCTCCCGCGCATCACTCTTGACGTGTGCGTGCCCACGCCGGCCATTCAGAGACGGCCGGCGCGGGCACGCGCACGCCTAGAGGAAGACCAGGTAGGTGGATTTGGGGTGTTCAGGGGGGGTTCACCCCGCGGGACATCCCGATCTCGGATGTCCCGCGGTGTGTGAGGTGATCGGCCCGGGAATCTTATAGATTCCCGGGCCGATCACCTCAGGGTGTTGGTCCACTTTAAGTGTGCTTCAACCAATAATTAACACTTTTAACAACTTTCCTCCCTTTCACTTTTCCTTCTCTCTCCTACCTTTCTTCCTACTTTATTTTTCTCTCTTCTTCCCATTAAAAAAATGTGTAGTAAAAAAACACAGACATGCGATTGATCTTAATTAACTTATACTTACCTTCCCCCTCCGAGCTCCCGTGCAGGCTCATCTGAATGTATGCTGCTGGGGTGCCAAAGGACACTCCTCCAGCATTTAGCAAGGGGGAGAACACAGGTTTCCCTTCGTTCATCCCAGCTCCTGACCAGGAGAACTCCATGATGAGCCACTCTCTGGAATTTCCCCTACCTAACTTATGATGCCACAAACGGGAGGGTGGTGAAACAGGAAAATCCCCTCTAGGCCCCCCTCTGTGATGTCAGCAATGACATCAGGGATATTCCATGGAGGCCATGCCTCCAAGTATAAAAGCTGGCTCCCCCAGCCCTCACTTTAGTCCTTCACAGGGTAGTAAAAATGAAAGAAGGGGGAACCTATGTTCCTTCCTTCATCCAAATGGTGGCGCAGCCATGAGCTTCTGACAGCACATGCTACCACATCAAAATGCTGGAGAGGGCCCCCGAAGATCCCTGAAGAAGGAAGAGGAGACGACGCAGGACAAAGAAGACCCGCCAGATCTGAGGAAGACAGCACCTGGTGGGGGATAGAACAAGGGAAGACGGGGATGGGTGAGTATAAAAACAATTGCGTGGTGTCTTATTTCTTTTTCAATTGGGGTGAACTGGTAAGGGGTTCAGGGTACCCCTATACCAGTTAACTATGGTAAGGAGCCAGCAGGTGCCATGGTAGTAAAATGATACAGTACCTGCACCCCCATTTGGTGCATCAGGGGTTGTGGGCACGGGGTTGCCTTGGGCATACCTGGAAGAGCCCTCAAGCCCATACCAAAGGGCATAAGGGCTTGTAACTTGAATGAACAGGGGCCGCAATAGAGCAGCCTCTGAGGTCTTGGTTACAAGCTCTTATGCTTCATGTTACAAACATTAAAAAAAAAGTAAGTTTCCCCAATGTCACTTTCCCGGCTTTAATGAATGAAGTGGCATTCAACAAAACAAGGGAAAGTGACAAAAAAAAAATCAAACAAATATATTTTCATTAGAAACAAATTGCATTTAACAACAAATGCCCCAAAATTGCCAAAATATAAAAAAATAAACCCACTGGCAACTTCAATGGTATATGGGATGCTTTTAAAAATCATTTAGAAAAACTGTTAAAACTGAAAAAATACAATTTAAAGAATAAAAAGTCGGGCTACTTTTTGTGGGATAAAAATTGTATATAACTAGTGATGAGCGGGTTGGTTGAAATTCGGGTTCAGCGAATTCGTCTGAACATGCCGCCACAATCGGGTCCCGAACCCATACTTGAAACCCATTGAAGTCAATAGGGCCCTGAACTTGGGGGCCCAAAAATAAAGGGAGCAAGGGCTAGATGGCTGAAAATTGAGGGGAACAACAGGACGATTGCACTGAATAAAATGGGCTAGGGAAAGTAATCAAAACAATAACCGAATCCTCCAAAAATAAAGAAATGCACCAATAATGAAAACTATTAAAATATTTTTTTACCGTGTTGGAGACCTAATTGGGGGGGGGGGGATAAAATAACACCTGGGCAATTGCCCTGCACAAAATGCGCTGGGGAAAGTACTTGAAACAATAAAAGAAAACTAAAAAAAATTAAGTAAATACACAAATAAAGAAAAAAAAATAAATTCATCAATCAATAAACACATATGTAGAAAAATATTGACATGTATACATCAATATATATATACACAAATATATATATATATCTCAATCTATACATATATATAAATTAAAATACACAAAAAGGGGGGAGAGGACCACACTCTCCACTAAGTGCTATGGAATAAGTGGCACCACCTTACAAGGATATATAAAAAATATATCAATTTATTACATAATAGCTACAGGTTAAAACCACATATAAACAGACACATTCACATATACAAACATAACACCATCAGAGGGCGCCAGAGGTCTCATATATTATACATAATACTAGTGAATAAATTCATTCCAAAAAGGTATTCCTTCAAAAACATCTATATTAAATTGAATTAATCTCTCTATACCATCAATCATGTGCAAATTAGTGCAAAATATGTGCAAAATACAAACAAAATATGACTCAATAATAGACCTATCATAAGGTAAGTAGAAGCCTAACCGGGTACAAGACAACGCACCAGGGTGGGCCAAAGGAAAGAGAGCAAAGAACGTGCATACAAACCGACCACAGGCGCCCCCATGATGGGGCTGGATCGGCCCTCCTGGAAGCAGCGCAGTGGCAGTTCCAACAATCCGGTGAGTTACAGTTAGCTGGACTTGATAGCACGAGACTAAAATTAAGTACCTTTTTTTTTCTTAGCTGCCCGCTGAATGATTTAAAATTGGAAAAACAGCCTTGCACAGTTGAGAAAAAACCCACTTGCACCATCTGCATGCATGATACTGAATCATTGGTCACAGCCATCATGAAGCGCCATCATTTTCCTTAACCTTGCTGCTATTTGGACTTAACCAACATAACCCACACTGCAATGGGCAGGAAGTCCAGCAGTGCTTCCTCTTTGGAAGCTACTGGCAGATCATAGGATGCTAATGCGAAGGGGAAATCGACCACAGCAAGAGTTACAAAAAGATAAATACATGTATATGTGCATCAATCTAAATTTTCCTGGGGGCGGTTGCAGAAATTTTTTCTTGTAAGGGTGTTGGTCTGGTTTAACATTTTAATGAATTTCCTCTTAATCCTTTAACTGCCAGACTACCTAGAGATTGTGTCACCCTCTGTTGCCATCTTCACAGGAACTATGGCCAGCCCCTCTTCCATTCACTGCAGTGGAGGGGGGATGGGCTATATATCCTGTGACAATAGCGCATCCTGCCCTCGTCTACAACGGAGCCATGTCCATGCGACAGAGGAGGAGGGATTGGCGCCCGGAGTGGAACTGGCATCCTGTAAGTGTCTGCAGACCGTACCAGCAGGGATACCCTGCACTGGATGAAAAGTGTAGTATAGTGTCTATTTATTTTTTGACTAAAGTATGACTTTAACTGTGATTTCTGCAGGAATTTCCATAAAACATTATATATTGTTTGGGCTTTAACATGAAATGTCTTGTTTTGAAAAATTTCCAATGACTTCTCAATATATTTGGGTGAAACGTGGATTTTTTTTTAAATTTAGAAAAGCATATTACATTTAAAACCCCCCATTCCTCTCGACTACAGCAGTACCACATATGTATTAGTAGATACCTGTTCCTGCTGAGGAGGCTCAGCAAACTGAAAAGGGCGCTTTTCAAATAAAATACAACTACTATGTGCACTGTCAAGGGTTAAATCCTTAAAAATAAAAATGAACTTCTCCAGAGGTTTCCCCATGCTTCCCCATGCTAAAATTAAAAAAAAAATGTGTGGGGTCCCCCTCTCTGGCAAAACCAGCCCATGCACCACTATGGTGGCTGGTAGAACAGGGCGCAGAGGCTGTGTGTCTTTCTGAAAGCTAACAGCCGCATAGCCAATTAGGGCACTGGGCTCTTCTGCACCCCCCTGGCCTTTGCAGATGCAGCTAATTGGGTAAGGGGGGTTTGGCAAGTCACCCCTTGCTGGAAGATAACTTGCCTTCCCTCCCTGCCCTTTGAACTGGTTTAGGGGTCTCAAGGACCCCTAACCAGTTCACTGTCCTTTTGCCATTCTGACAGCTGGAAGAGAGCGGCGTAAGTCATGAGCAGTTCAGAGGGATTCCATCGCTAATTCTTGCTACAGGGAGGGGCCTTTTATATGGGTGGAGTTAGCTGATGTCATCCCACATTCTGGTATAAAAGACCCCCCTCCCATGTCGGAAGGAAGCTGTCAGAAGCCACCTGAGTACACTGGACCCAATCCCCCCCCAGGGAAAGACCAAACTTCCGACACTGGATCCTGGATGAAGATAAGCTTTCTTTTTATTTATTTGAACTGCAAACTAGGGAAACATCAAATTTATGTGGCTGGCAGTTAACGGACAGACATGCAACCAGGTTAATTTCACATGCTTGGTGTTTAAAGAGTATAACGTAAATTATTAAAAAGTTGCACTAAGGGGCACTGAAACGCATGGGATACTGCTCACTACTTCACTATAGTATTCATCCTTATGGGCAGTGTTGATTAGAGATGAGCGAACTTCTTGAAAGTTCGATTCGGGTGATTCGCCGAATTCCCCCAAGAAATTCGGGTTCGCCCGAATCGAACTTTCACGAATTGCTCATCTGAAAAAAAAAATGCCGGCATGGTGGGAGCGGGCAGGCCGGCTACGCTGTCAGCGGGCCGCTGCCGGCCTGCCCGCTCCCACCATGCCGGCATTTTTTTTTTAAGCAAAAATGCCGGCATGGTGGGAGCGCGGAAGCCGGCCCGCTGACAGCGCAGCCGGCCTGCCCGCTCCCACCATGCCGGCATTTGTTTAAAAAGCAAACACTTACCTGCATGGTCGGAGCTTGGAGGCCGGCGCCGCTCTCAGGCGCCCGCTGATGACGCGTCCTCTGATGACAGCTGAGAACGGCGCCGGCCTCCACGCTCCGACCATGCAGGTAGGTGTTTGCTTTTTAAACAAATACTGGCATGGTGGGAGCGGGCAGGCCGGCTGCGCTGTCAGCGGGCCGGCTTCCGCAGCCCGCTGACAGCGTAGCCGGCCTGCCCGCTCCCACCATGCCGGCATATTTTTTTTTTTATTTCAGGGAAAATTCGATCGGCACGAACCAGAAAAAATTCGGGTTCGTGCCGAATCGAATTTTCCCTGAAATTCGGAGCGAATTCCGGTTCGTCCGAACCGGTTCGCTCATCCCTAGTGTTGATCTTTACTTGCGTCAGAACAATTTTGTGTTGATTTCCCTATAGGCCTCCACCCACTCTGCTTTAATTTTAGGTGGATGTAGTTTCAGCATACACACCCAAAACACAATTTACAACACTTTTTTAAATACATGTGTGATCTGTATTATTGTATATTTAAATAACATTATTGAAACGGTATGAGCAAGGCCTTAAAGGCTTCTTACCTGTCATCCACTGCCACCGTACATCACCTATATGAGAAGCCGACAGGGCAGATGGGCATGGCCTCAATACCATATGCTGAGGGCAACCCGTGTAGAGGACGTGATTTGAGGCAGTGTCTGTCACCCCCTCCCATTGAAAAAATGGATGGATAAACTCTATTCGGGGAAGGGGGGAGATCCCTAAACACTGCCAATTTTTGGTCAGCCAAACCACAAGGAAGGGTGTGGAAGACAAAAGGTGATAAAAATATTTTATGTAGTTTGGCCCTAATTCAAAATTTTCATTCATATGACATCTATTTTACAAGCTGGAAGTCAGAAATTGAAACAGGCACACAAGCAGTGTTCTGTGCAACTATCTACAATCTGTTGCTATTGGCAACGTACACCAAGGGGGTTATTCATCAAGCCATAGCGCCAGGTAGGGACTGGAAGTGACAGGTAGTGAACGGTGAACGCCGGGCTCTGTACGCAATGCCACATTTATCAAAGCGATTCCTGTGAGTGACCTTAACAGCGCCGTGTAGCATCCGATTCATCATCACAGACAGCTCAGCGTATACCGCCGGCACTCTGGACAGCTACTGGTCGCTCTCCCATACATTTCAATGGATGTTACTTCTCTTTAAACAGGGTTTTTATTTATTTATCTATTTTTTTTATCAAATCATTGTGTGACCTCTCCTGGCCTATTAAAAGTCATTTTTGAAAACTTTTTAGATTTTTTATATTTTTTTATATTTTTATGCAGAATTGTCATTACAGGTCTGGTATTAAAGTGTTAATGTCACAATGTAATAACAATGTAATTCCATATGTTTTCGCTTTGTTAATAGTGGATATGTGTTCAAAAATGGACTTTAATCACACAGCTTCTGGCGCTCTGGGCTACAGCGACCCAATTTTGAGCGCCGGTGCTGTGTAAGGCTGTTTTTTTGATGAATATGGTTTGAGTCGCTCACACTGACCAGTTGCTACCGTTCGCTCCCATATAGCTCTGTACTGGTGTTATAGCAACTCACATCAAATTCATCAATGCCGGCCAGTGACTGAGGTGCTCGACCAACGAACCATAGCCGATCAGAGTGACTACTAGCGGCCGCTCTGAGCGACTCCCTACAGACATTCATCTGACGGTACCTCATTCAGTAATGAATCAGCGTCCACGTCTGCACTTGGTGTACATTGCCAATAGCAGCAGATCAAAACTGCTTAAATGAAACATATTTGCTCTCAAAAAAAAAAAATGCTAGATCAGCTCAGCACCATTAAAACATCATTTTGGCACAAAAAAAATATACACTTTCAAAAATTCAATTGAAAGTGGACTTACTCTTTAAATTAAAATGCAGCAATTTAGTTATTGCAATGACATACGTCATTGTACTAAATACGATAATTATTCAATCCTATATTTATATTACAGTACAATAGCTATACTTTACCATAAAAGAATCTACAGGAAATGTGATATTACTATAGTGTTATTCCTGAGTAATGTGTGTGTTTATCCCATTATTCACTCAAGTGAATGACAAATGTCGACAAATGTAATATACTTATTAAAATAGATCAGAATGCAAGTATTTCTCCTGGCATTTTCACTAAAATACAAAGTGAATTATGAAATCATTTATGGCTACTGTATGTGAGTCATTAAAACTGCATTTCATCATTTTTTTTCAAAAAAACACGGAAACCTATTAAATTTTTTAGCAATCTACACTTCTAAGAAAAAAAAATCTAGGGTGATGAGCTTATATACAAAATCGATACAACTAGATTTTTTTTATACAATACCAAAACTAAAAAAAATGTATGGATCTGTGAAGTGTATCTGCCAGGTGGGAATTGCTTCAGTAAGAACACTAAGCAGTCAAGCCAACCAAAATGTTTTAACCAATATGCAAATTAGGAAACTATTTGCTAATACACTGGAACATGGGTTTCAACTTTTTTTAAGCTCTTACGTTACATCTATCATTAAGAAAATATCCTCTAAAGATTGGAAAAATTATCTAGATCCAAGGTTAAAAGATCGTAACCCTCAGAAGGGAGCCATAACCCCAAATTACAATGCTCTTATAGAGCCTCTCGTATGTAAAAAGTGGATATCTTTCTTTACCCAATTAAAGGAGGAAGATTCATTACATTTTTTTCCAATCCTTGAAAACTATTAAAGCATCCTGTTATATGGAACTGATTTTGAAATTATTTCAAGATGCTTATATTTCCCCTCATAGAGCATTCTTGGTTAAAAAAAAATCTTGAACAGCAACTACCAACACCTGTATGTTAATTTATTTTTGTATTACTTCCCTCATGTGTTTCAACATTTACCAGTACACAATAACTAAAAAAATATATGTCCCCATATCCATGGAATGGGCAATTTATCACGGTGTGTGGGGGAGGGGCTAGGAACTTTGCATCATCCTTAATGACTGGATCTCTCCAGATCCCTCTCCCATTTGAGGCTCTTCAAAACACTTCAAAACTTCAGTTTGTGTTCAAAATGGATTGGGCAGAGGCCACATTGGACTAGAAAGAATATACAGAAAAATGTTTTTGCTACCAGGGAATTTTTACATTGACATTGCAATTAAAACAATCTTTAAGATGATACTTTAAGAATAATTGCTATTATCTATTGGAACTTTGACATACTCTCTAAGCGCCAAATGGAAAGTTAAAACATGACAATGTTTTGGTACTATATATGTTTGCCTATGTTTACCTACAACTTTTGGAAAATACATGTATGTGAAATCTAATTTAGTTCAGTCAATAATGGCTTGTGTGTAATATTGCAGCGTCAAAAAAAAAATAAGTGTAAGAAAATAGTATCCATGACATCCAGCAGCAAGAACAGGAGCACAGTAGGGCTGTGTATTGTCACTGTATAGAAATGATTAAATCTCCAGAGGAGTGGGTAAAATTCCTGAAGATTGCTGATGACACCATCAATATCAGAAACGTGGGGTTTGGGTGTGCACAGCTAGTGTAGTATCTAATCTATATACTCGGTGCTGGAAACCATCAATATCAGTCTCAACAGTAATGAAAGCAACTTGGGATACCACAAGGAGGTCAGTAATCTTGGTCAGTAGGGCAAAAACAACAACTCGATCTACAATACATAAAAGTCCATGGCTATGTAAATAAGTTTTACGAAATCTCCTCCAAAACCACCTTTTTATGTTGAGGGTGTGGAGGTGAGGAGACAACTCAAAATCACCCAGGACTTTAAATGGGGAAGATATATTGTCTCATAGCCAGAAAGGCACAGCTAACTGGTGTGTATGGCACATAAACATAACTCTTCTTATTTCATTCTCCTGTGAAGCTGTGTTAAGTGCTTCTTAGCTGTTAAAACCCTAATTGTATGTATCTATGATATAGTTGGCAAAATGAAACTGAAACCCCATCTTAGTTCTTGCAATGCATCCGCAAACTGGGTTCACCTTTCTGCTGGTATATATTTACAAAATTTCTTCGCAACATATTTATGGAAGTGGTTTCCCAATATATGTCATCCAGGATTCTAAAAATTGCATAATATGATATTGCACTAGTATTAATAATAGTATTATAGTAATAGTATATCTGATTGTTGTCAATAGTCCCAGCTCCTCCTCCCGCCCAAGATGGCAGGGGAAGTTGACTGGGACAAAACGACTCAGATTTAACAAAATGTAAATTATCTAAAAAAACACTATAGAAAAGGAAACATTTAAATCAAGTACATTTATTGAAGTATATAAATTGGTAAAATTATTATAAAATATTTCGAAGATATTGTGGGACGTACAATATAGTACCTAAAGGCTCATGTTTAAGATTGTTCCCTCAGGTGGAGGGTAGAGGAGGAGTTTATGCAAAAGTGGAAGGGGCCTTACACGATTGCTCAATTAAATTGATAGAATTGCTGATATCACACTACAAAAAACTGGAAGAATTAAATATCAAATTAAAAATGACAGTAGAAATCCTAGAGAGACAATCTAAAGATGAGAATTTCCTAAAGACAAGAATATAAAATACAATATAGAGAAACTAAACTAAACTTAATTGAACTGAGTTTGTGCCCACTCTTTGTTAGAAAGATTATCTGCAAATACTAGTTAATGGATAAAAGTAGGAAGACTGAGTCTCCTGTCATCACTGATATTCAAATTATGAATTAATTAGAAAATCTAGATAGGGAACCGCTAGGTGCAAAGATTATGACCCCATTACAGAGGGAATTTTGAAAAGCCTCAACATATTTCCCTATCCTTAATGTAAACTCGCATGTAAATACATTTGTAAATGTAGTGACATTAGAGAAGCCACTCAAGCAATTTCAAAAGGGCTCAGATATATCTCTAAACCTAAAAAACACTATCAAACTGTCTGAACAGAATGATGATTTAATTGTGAAACCAGCCGATAAAGGTGGAAATATCATAATTATGAACAAATTCGATTATGAAAGAAATGTGTCTAAAAATTCTTATGAACAGATGGCCCCCATTTCCAGGCTCACCAGAGATGCCCAGTAATATCATTATCAAATTAAATTACTTTTTATGAGCTTCCAGAAGTGCAGAAACCAATGGTGTCACCTCCAGGCAGACCCATTGTTTTGGGTATAGGGTCTCCAATGGACAATGACAGTAAGTATGTTGATCACTTTCTTCAACCCCTTGTCCAGCAATGAGGGTGCCCCCTGGGACTTTCCTGGTGACCCTGAATGTGGATGCCCTCTACTCTAGTATAATACACAAAATAGGAATCAGAACTTTTATTTTATTTAATTTAAGTTGGATATTGAATCTCACAATCATAATCTGTTCCTTTTGAGATCATTACATTTCGTCCACACCCACAGTCTCTTTCTCTTTAAAGACCAACCACTCCACCAGATTTAGGGGGCGGCAATGGAGTCAACTTGTTCAAACCCATATCTGGATAGGTGAAAGAGAGATCTGTGGAGTAAGGATGAGATAATATTAACGTGGCACGGGTACATCAATTGTATTGTATTGGTCTGGACAGGAAATGAGGATTGTTTTATAGAATTGTCACCAAATTGAACCAGAATACTAGGAATTTAAAATTTACTTTATAATATCATCAGAAAAGGATCCCCCTTCTAGACTTAGAAATCAGTAAAGATGAATATGGAGCAATAAGCTCAAGGTTGTTTCACAAAGCTTCTGCAGCGAATACAATCTTGGGTTCTTCAAGAACCTCCTGAATAGCATCTCATTTGGGGAGTATGGCCTTGATTCACAGCCTCTTTTACCTGAACTTTCACATAAAACCGTTGGGTTTGAGCCATTTGTGAGTTTCTTGTTAGCTATTTCCATCGTATTAGTGTTTTCGTTGTGTGTGAAAGTCCTTTCCGTTGTGTGTAATTGCGTTGTATTTTTTCACATGCATGTGTAAAACTCGTGATAAGTGAGACTTCCACATGATTCAGAGCCCAGATTTAGCATGTGAGAGAGGGCTTTACAAAGGGAAATTTCCGACGGCACTTCCGGGTACTATTTGGTGGTGAGATTGTGCTTTTGTGGTGTGTGAGAAAACAGAATTGAGTTCTTAAGGCACTGGGAGGCTGTCACCTTCTTTTAAACACCCCCCAAAATAAACATTTTTAAATATTTTTGAATAAAATGTGACCTATTTTTTGATAAGGTATATTTTTTTTTACTTTTATATTTTCTAAAATTACATTTTCAAAAACATTAACCACCCCTCAAAAAATATTAGAAATATTAAAAATAAAAATACATTAAGAAGTTTATATATATGTATGTTTTTATACAACTCTTAAGGTCTGCTTGAATGTTAGGTGCAAGAAAAAATACCTAATCCTGTGTTTGATTGCAGCAAGGAGAGGTCACACATTGATTTGAGCAAAAAAAAATCATTTTAACTGCCTAACACAGTATTTAAACAATAACAAATGAAACCCCATTGAAATGTATGGGAGAGCAACACTGAGCGAAAGGTAATATGTGGTGCTCCTGAACCTAGAGCGCCGGCGCTATATGCTGAGCTGCCTGTAATAATACATGTGACGCTACATGGCGCTCACCAGATTCGCTTTATTAAATGTGGTTTTACGTACAGCGCACCAGCGTTCACCAGATGTTACGTGCCGCTAGGTAGCATTACCTCTTTTTTTTACATTATATCCATGTGGGCATCCCAAATATTCAACTAGAAAGAAGTAGAGAAGAATACATGACAAGCATTAAAGTGGTTAAGGTATGCTTTATGAATTCAAAAGAAGAATGCGTTAAAGTGGTTAGGGTATGCTTTATGAATTAAAAACAAGAATGCATTAAAATGGTTAAGGTATGCTTTATGAATTAAAAAGAAGAATGCATTAAAGTGGTTAAGGTATACTTTATGAATTAAACATAAGAATGCATTAAAGTGGTTAAGGTATGCTTTAGGAGAAGAAGAATGCATGGCAAGCATGGCATGTTAAGTAGTTTGGAACAGAAGAGAGGTGGCACAGCAATAAGTAAGTAGTAGGCTAGCAGGACCAGGGTATGTGAAACAGTTAAAAAAATAGGCTTGCATATGTGTAGAATCCACCAAAAAAGCCAGTGTCTGTGTAATCTCACAAAAACAAAAAGTTCACGGAATTTAGGGGCTAAATAAGGGTAAAAACAGGAATTTTTCGATGGAAACTAGAAGAATCTCACCTGACATTCACACATCTCACCTGACATTCACACAAAATACGTTAAAAGCGCTCTAAAAATGCTACGAGTGAGAATTTCACATCAACATACACAAGAGCGTTGTCTGTGAAATTGGCATTGAGAGAGATTCTCACAGCGTTCTCAATGGCTCTCACATCATCGGGAACAATACCAGATGCTCCAGATGGAGGCTCTGAATCATATGAACGCTCCGATACTGAAGAAAGCCATGTGTAATGTTCACACGAAGAGATAAAAACGGCAAAGAATGTAGAAGGCTGTGAATCGACCCTTATATCCGGAATTGTTCATAAATGGAAGATTTTATATCTGGGGTCAAAGGGGATCAGATTGTGGCCCTTATTCATCAAGCGATAGCGTCAGGTAGTGTATGACGAGCGCCATGTCCCGCCAGCTAACGTCTGCTACCGACTCAAGTACGCCCGGCGTCGGCCACAATGACGCATTTATCAAGCTAAATGAGGCTAGCGCCGGCGAGAGCGACGGCAAGCGCGGCATTCATCATGAAGCCGACTGCAACGAACAGCGCCGCTGCTAATCCCATCACAGCGACAGGTATGACCTGGCGCTACCTGCCGCTCTCCCATACATTTCAATGGCAGACGTTGCAATGATTGTTTTAAGTGGTTTTTGTGTTCTTTTCTTTGGCACAAAATTCAACACATGTTTATAGTGATATGTTTTATTAATCTGGCTGGTTATTTTTATGTTTTTGAAGTTTTTATTAATTTTTACAATGTAATGTTGTGAGTGACATCTAAATTGCATCTCCTCCAACCAAACTCATTGGCATCAAAATCGCTTGTTTTCACCACACACGGGGCTTTGAAAGCTATTTTTTAGCCTGTCATGTTGGGCGGTCACGTTCGCTCTTCGAAATTGTCAGCGCCCAAGCTATTCGGCAGCCCTGTCCTTGATGAATCTGTGGTGGTCAGAGTTTGTGCAGTCGCTGTTTCAATTCGCTATGTGGCGGCGCTAGCGTCGCTGTGCTTCGCTGCGCTGCGTTGTGCGGCGCTGTGCTGTTCATACATGTGCCCTTCTGCCATTTGCAAGGAATTCACTTCCCGCGACCCCAGTCGTTCTTAATGAATACACTGTAGTTGTGAGCGTGCATGGCCACATATTGCAGGATTAACATTCAGTCGTACCAGCTCATAACAACCCGTTATGCATTCTCATGTGTGCCACATTATCATGTAGTTGTATAGTTTGATTTTGTGATGATTTTAGGAAGGAATAAGATTTGTATATTTAAGCACAACTTGGTTTGCTTTTCAAGGACCTATGCATTACAGTATGTAGAACCCCCTGCTAAATCGTTGCGCCTTGGGCCCTAGCTTGTTTTAAAGCGTCATTTTTTTTTTCGCCACTTAGCTTGCACATAGCTGATATTAGCTTGTCCCTGTTGTGCGCATCTTTGTTTTTGAATTTTTAATCACAGTTGCTTTCGTCATATCCGGTTCCGGTATCCTCCTTTGCGTTTCAAAGCCACCTAAAGCTAAAAATGTCTAGCGCTTAGGCCAATAGCTTGTTTTCAAGCGTCATTTTATTTTTTACGCCACTTAGCTTGCACATAGCTGATATTAGCTTGTCCCTGTTGCGCGCATCTTTGTTTTTGAATTTTTAATCACAGTTGCTTTCGTCATATCCGGTTCCGGTATCCTCCTTTGCGTTTCAAAGCCACCTAAAGCTAAAAATGTCTAGCGCTTATGCCAATAGCTTGTTTTCAAGCGTCATTTTACTTTTTCCGCCACTTAGCTTGCACATAGCTGATAATAGCTTGTTCCTGGTGCGCGGAGCGTTTTTTTTTTTTTCCCATGTCGCTTTGGTCATTTCCGGTTCCTGTTTCCTCCTTAGCGTTTCCACAATGCTTCCAAGACGCCGAGTCATGCGCCTCCCCAGCTCCGACTCCGACCCCACCACCCCTCCCCCACCTCCCCCACCTACCTCACCTCCCCCACCTAGCACCCCTCCCACCCCTTCCCCTCCTGGGCAGGCCAAGAAAAGGCGCTTACGAGTGGATAGCCGCGTTAATGGCCAGGTGGTCAAAGTGAGTATTTGGTTTTGGTATTTTAGGTTTAAAGTTGAACAACACACAGGGGGGATTGGCCCTGAAATATCTAATTTTTCTGGGCCAATTGGATCACTCCCCGTGGGGCATCCCCATTCTGGATGTCCTGCGGGGATGCCCCCCCCTGGAGGGCCCTAAAAATTACCTCAGCCCCGTCCCATCTGTGCATGCGTGAGCCGCGGATGCCTCTTGCGCTTACCTCTAGCAGGGTGTACCCCTGCGCAAGACATTTGTTAATGTTGTGTGCAGGCGCACTCCCTGTTAGAGTCAAACGCCACATGCGTACTTTGCCGCGCAGACCCAGCTGAGCTGGTATGCACGTCCAAACGGCCTTGTATGCGCATACCACAGCGGCGCAGAGCGCTGTGCTCGGCTGGCGCAGTCACGTGGGAGCGTCGTCAGTGGTGTATTTGTGGCCTTTCAAGGGGGTTTCAGACTGCGGACCACCCACAATTGGTGTGGCCCACCAAAGTGCACACAAACCCAGAATAGTGATAATCCTGGGTGTGGGTCCACTTTGATCTGGTCTCTGTATAACTGTTTATGCCATTGTTCTGATGTCATGTATTGATTTGTGTTTGTTTTTCATTTCTCATAGGATTTCTGCTTGAACCAGTACGACTATGCCCGTGGGGGAAAAAAAAGAATTGCCATGGAGGTGAAGGCCACAGTGTCCCGGCGCTTCCACACCGAGCTCTCCATCCGAGCAATACAACAAAAGTGGTCCGACTTTAAGCGCCGGGACCCTGAAGGCGTGTACCGCCTATATGATGCCTACGCATCAGGTAAGTTAAAGCTTATGCTATGTTTATACTTTTTGCCTAATCATCTGCTAAGCTGTGTCCATTTGTGCTCTTTATATTAATTATTTTCTTTCACCCCCTCAACACAGATAAGCGTCCTCCCCTGGGGAAACGTGGGAAGGGATTCCTCCCCCGAACCAGGCAGGCGGACTCGGGGGAGTCATCGGGGGAGGGTCCCTCCCGCGGGTCCTATTTAGAGGACCCAGGGGAGGAAGGGGATGATGCCCCAGAGGAGTGTGCTGCTGGGGGGCTGGCAGGATCAAGCCTCAGCTCCTCACACTCTGAGGAGTCTCACCAGGCAAGGGGCCACTCTCAAGTGGGGAGTCCAAGTGGGGTGGTAGAAATGGACTCTCCCACACTCCCTGAAGGAGCAGGGAGTGAGAGGGAGGAGGGTGGCCCTTTGCCTGGTGGATCTTCCGACCAGAGTGTGAGGAGCCGAGGCTCCTCGCCTCCTCCTCAGAGCCCTCCCTGGGCTTCAAGTGGCGGATCATCCCCTGGTGAGTGTCCTTTTTTCATTGTTAGTCTGTGACAGGTTTCATCTGGCCATTTGTACTTAGCCCTTGCCATTCCTCTCTAATTTGCAGGGCATCATATAGGCGGCACCTCCATGGCCTTTTGGAGAAGCATTCTCCACTGGCATAGTCGTGGTAAGTGTTTTTTGTTATCCATCACATTCCCTATGTTATGACATTCCTTAAAGTAGACCAACAAACATTGTTGATAGTGCTTTGATTCTCGAAGCTTCCCTGAAAAATCATATCCCTCACCCAGGGCACCCCCCCAAAAAAAACCCCACAAACTCCTTACCTCTTTGGGGGTTGCAGAAGCCACCGTCCCAGCCTCCTGTGTGCCACTCTAGATGTGTGTGCGCCTGCGCTCTGTTTCCTAATGGGCTGCGCGTGCGCACACACTGGAGGAGTGATGTGCGGAAGGCAGCGGCGGCGGCGGACATTGTCTCACTAAAATTGTGGTGCTCTGCCAAAGCGGACCAAAACACAGAATAGTTGCAATCCTGTGTCTTTGCCCACTTTTAACAGACACATGTTTCCTGGTCCATTGTCACAGCTGGTTTGATAATGTACCTTAACCTCACAAACCCCACTACAGTGCTAGCCAACTGGCAACCACCCCTATGTTTCTGCCCACACCATGATGGTTGTTATCATTTTTTTTCTTGGGTTAAGTTGTTCCCGCTAACACATGTTGCACACTAGTAACATTAGCCAATCAACTGCTAATGAGTCCTTTACATTGCACTGTCTATGTTATTTGCACATTATCTTTAGGGATACATGTTGCAACCCTAACTAATGTACATTAACTCATGGACCAGGAAATATGCAAATTTTGGTCAACCTGTATGTAACCATGCAAGCCTTTGATTTTTCAGACTCCATAACCAGATGGATGTCAAATAGTCAGGTGTCATTGGCCCACTAATTGTGTTTTTGTCTTTTGCTTTCTGTTGACAGATGTTGCTACACAGACGGAGCCAGAAAACCTCCTCCCCACCCCAGCTCCAGGGACGGCCAGCAGCATGGGCCCCCGCCACAACTGCGATGGTGAGTACATCCCACTTCATATGCCTAAAGACTTGTAAAACCTATGTCTTCTAGTCACATCTGCAGACATTTAAAATGTACCTATGTGTTAATTTCACACACTAAAAAATGGGGGTAAGCCCCAGCTACCCTATGAAATCTCCAACCAAAGAATTTACTATTGCACTCACGGTAAATGTTAAAATAATGTTTTAATGATTTAATCCTAATTAACAATTTCTACAAACCAGACATATACATTCTTAAAAAACATATAACACGACTGTAATATCCTATTCTGCCACCGGGGGGCATAGGTGTACCAAAATATTAAAAACATCCAATGATACTACCATATGTGCACAAAAATATATACATCACAATACTAACTATATTTATACACCCCAATCTACAATAAAGTGCTATAGTGCCAAAGTGCATCAATCTCATAAACAATGCAATAATATCAATCATCAAAAACGTAACGTAATACCCAACCTCAGGAGACATGAATCAGTAACAAAAACAATCAAAAAACTTATCTGTGACAGGATGATGGTACCGCCTAGGCCCCCCCGTATGGCTCGATATACGGGGGGGCCTAGGCGGTACCATCATCCTGTCACAGATAAGTTTTTTGATTGTTTTTGTTACTGATTCATGTCTCCTGAGGTTGGGTATTACGTTTTTGATGATTGATATTATTGCATTGTTTATGAGATTGATGCACTTTGGCACTATAGCACTTTATTGTAGATTGGGGTGTATAAATATAGTTAGTATTGTGATGTATATATTTTTGTGCACATATGGTAGTATCATTGGATGTTTTTAATATTTTGGTACACCTATGCCCCCCGGTGGCAGAATAGGATATTACAGTCGTGTTATATGTTTTTTAAGAATGTATATGTCTGGTTTGTAGAAATTGTTAATTAGGATTAAATCATTAAAACATTATTTTAACATTTACCGTGAGTGCAATAGTAAATTCTTTGGTTGGAGATTTCATAGGGTAGCTGGGGCTTACCCCCATTTTTTAGTTTTGTTTAGATATATGGAACACCAAAGTAGTGCACCACATTATCAGTAGTTGGGTGCCACCTCTTATCACCTCCCTCCCCCTGTGGGTGGTTGGTTTTTGCTATTAATTTCACACACATCTAGATTCCATGTGTTTGTACAATAATCCAACATGCCTGTCTGCATGCTTGATTGTTGCCTCACATTCTTCATTTGGCCACATAGAGACTATTTGTGCCTTAGACACAACCAAATGGGCCGTATTAGGTCTTGACCTCTAACATTATAGGGCAAACTAGTTTACTCGTTAAGACTTAGGCCCTGATGTTTGGCTGTGACTAAACACATAAATGGACACACTGGGACTTATACCTTCTTTGCTTCCCAAGAGTTAAAGTGGAACAACAACCAGGATTTTGACTTTCCTGGGTCTTGGTCCACTACGGTGGGGCACCCCTGATCGTCACCGCTGTGTGACAACCCCCTGAACTCACTTTTCCTCCAGCCGACGTACAAGCCGCGGCAAAGCGGCTCCTCCTCCTCCGCCTCCCGCGCGTCCCTTTTTACGTGCGCGTGCCCGCGCCGGCCATTCACAGACGGCCGGCGCAGGCACGCACACGTCTAGAGGGGCGCGAGGGAGGGGCCGGCGGCCGTGCCCCACCGAAACTGAGGTAGGGAGTTTGGGGTGTTGGGGGGGTTTCACCCCACGGGACATCCCAATTTCGGATGTCCCGCGGGGAGGGAGGTGATTGGGCCGGGAATCTGATAGATTCCAGGGCCGATCACCGGTGGGTGTTGGTACACTTTAAGAGTAAATGTATGCTTGGGATGTGTTGTCCAAATTCCTGCAAGTCAATAGTACTCATATAATGTTAACAAATAAGCGCACAGTGGCCAACAATGTTAATGTGAGTGTCAGCTAATTGGACACACTGACATTACATTGCTACATCTGTGTCTGTTGAGGTCACATTCAATTTATTAATAAATTGTTGTTTATACATCTCTACAGCTTGTGAAAACCAGCATCGCAGACTGTGGCGGGAGATCAGGCTCCTGAAGCTGATGCTGCTGGCCAAGAAGAGGCGCCGGCGGCGTCGTTAGGGTGGGGGGGATGGCCGGCCTGTTGACGCACTTTGTTGGGCAATGTTGGCCCTGTTGGCCACCTTTGCCAATTAAACTTTTGTATTTACATCATTACAGTGTGGTGCCTTGCAAAGCATAGTTTAACTGTCTCTAAAACCATTTGTGTGTAAATTTAGCCATACCTTTGGAGCCATTTCATGTGTTAACCATAGTAAGCTATGGTCTCAAATGTGTGGCCTAAATTTACAAATACATTGACATATCTAGATCAAGATACTCATCCCTGACTGTGTTATTAGCTATGTCTTAGGAAAAACACAATTTAGAGGTGGGTTAAGCAAATATATTTACAGAAACAAAAACAAACAAAATTAATATTCTTGGCTGGGTGGCCGGGGAGGTTGGGAGTCATTGCTAGGGGCGGTGTTGGGGGACAACAGTGCAGTAAAAAATATAGACTGCTGTTGTATGAGCTGTTGTATCAACAACAAAGTTTGGTCCTGCCGCTGTATCGCTTCTTGCTGCTGCTGGATAGATTGTTCCATTGCAATGGCCAGCCGACCAAGTTCCTGGTTTTGTTGAAGGTTATGCATCAACAGGTCGATCTGGCGCTGCTGGGCCTCATGTTGTTGCTGACACATCAGCACCTGCTGTTCCAACGCCGCAATGCGCTCATTAGTTCCATCACGCGGCTGTTGGCGACTGTAGTCCTCCAGCATCCGGAGCCCTAGCTGGTAAAAATCGGCACTGGTTGGTGCAACACCTCCTCTTGCTGGGGTTTGAGGCTAACAAAATAGAAAACAACATTTTAGACAAACAGAAACAATGCATGTATGCCCCTCAAAATCATTTGCCAAAACAGTCACTATACAACTTACCCTTGTCTGAGCCTCGGAAGCTTGGCCACATGGGACTTGGGAAGAGGTCCCAGGTTGGGGTTCTGGTTCCGCCTCCTGCCAAAACGACAAAGAAAGGAAATGTGACATGTTGCTTCATCCACTACCCACGAACATGGCAATGTGGTTATAGGTCCTCTAAATCAGCCATGTTACCTCCGTGTCGTCGGCCACAGGTAGGAGCGAGGTATCGCTGCCAGAGAGGGGCAATTCAACATCAGAGATGTCCGGCAAGTTGGCATATGCTAAACAGGAAAGTCAGGTTAGTAGGTCAGTGGACCAAACTCAAATGTAACATGGCTAGGCTATCGAGGCCATACCTCCACAAAGTGCAAAATTACACACTAGACCAAAGGTATCTGTTAAACTCAGATTGTTAACATGTATGTTAGAGGACTAAGAGGCAATAATTTTGGCAAATAAGATCAGACACATTGCTTAAATTACACATACCCGCAATCTCCCAGATGTCTGGAGTGGGGCCCTCACTCGAGCTTGGACCTTTAAAATACATGTGGACACACAAGTTGCCAGAAGCAAGTGCCACAAAAGTAGAGCCAAAATACAGACTAGAGCAAGGCAAAACAACTTACCCTCATCTCTGGCAGCCTGAACTTGAGGGGCCCTTTCTGGACAGCCACTTCCGATATTCTGGTCAACTAAAAAACACAAGTAATGGCTCTAAATATTCATCAAACTACTACGGTGAATGTTTGTCCAAAAATATGTCCTCCAAAATACATTGCTATCACTCCAAGAACTATTAGACTGACCCTGGGGAGGGAATAAGCACTCCCAAGAGGCATCTTCAAGTTGACAGAGCAAACATGTAGATTATTAGACTAACCAAATCGAACCAGTGTAACAGAAACAGCATAAAGGATACATTATGTATTGCTATACACACCAACAGGGTCCTGTTGACCTGCAACATCGGAAGTGGGGTCCAAAGATGAACCAGTCACTTGGCCTACCAATAAAAAAGAGGAATGAGACACATGCACTTGGGTTAAAGTGGATAAAGCAAGGTTGACACATGCACTTACCGACATCCAAAGAGTAGCTTGGCTCCTGAGGAGATGCTGGGGCCAATGGCGGGGGAGCTAGGCAAAAATCAAGCAAACATTGAGCCATTGTTAATGTGCGTGCCAAAATACAACATGCATTAAGGTGTGTGTGAGCAGCTCATTCACTAATATTCACTAATCAAGGCCAGTGTGGCTTCCACATTTATATGCAGATATATGGCCACACATCTCTGCCTTCCAACATAGCTACACATGTTAGGGCCTTGTTAGTTAGTTGCTGTGAGTGTTAAAGTGGGCGTGAAATTAGGCCGCAGGTCCATATTATTAATACTCCACAGTGCCCCACTCGATTGTTGGAGCTGCTCCCACACCCATTTGTTCCCCAAACAACCAGCACCGAAATTAGTGGTAAATACCTTCAATGGCAGACTGGGTTAGGCTTGAGGTTGGTTGAAGGGCAGGAGTTTGTGTGTCCTGAGGCACATCCTGGACAGCAGCATGTGCACCTATGCAGAAAGCAACAGACAGGAAAGTAAAAAATGTATGAGGTCTAATGTACTACTTCACAGGTCCTACTGTTAGTTGGTCAGAAAGATAAAATGCTAATCACATACATTAACAGTAGCTTTTATAAAAAGGCAGAAAATATGTACCTTCAGTCCAACCTGTGGTGTCATCCCCAGGATCCACACCCTGCAGCCGAGCCAGTGGAATTTTGGCCTTCAGCATCTCCTCATACGGCCTGTAGGTACTCTTTGGAGCCTGGATGGTCCCACTGTCCACATCAAGATCGTGATTCATCTTTTTCATAAGGGCACCTCTCAAAGTATAGAAGCGTTTCCTGCAGGATGGGCCACTGCGTGGGTGTTGAGCAGTGCTACTAAGCTCCACACCAATGGCATCCCACAGTTTGCTTCTTTCTTGTTTGCCTATGGACTTGCTTTGGGAGCCAAAGAGTAGCTCCCATTTAGCAAGTGTAAGGCGCACAAGATGATTATTCTCCGCCAAATTAAATTCAGGCTCCCTCTTGGCACCTTGGCGCTTCGCCTGGGGTGCTGCCCCACCTTCAGGCTGGGCCCTTTTCCGTAAGGGAGGTCTGCGCACAGCACCCACCAAACTCCTACTTGGGCCTGCTGTGGCCGGCAGATGTCCTGAATTTGGCTCCATCCTGTAGCGGCACACACACACAAATACACACCCAACAAGCACGCATGCAGACTACAGAATGGCATCGCACTCTCTTTGGGTTGGGCAGGTTTTATGTGCTCTAACAGCCAATCACAAACCAGCCCACTTAATTGATTCACACATACAGCCCAGTTCCTTCTAGCCACACCTCCACTGCACTGACTGAAGCATGTGTGTTAGCCAATTAACTAATTACAGACCTCATTAACCAAAAAATACACACCCAAATACAACAATGGACTGATGTATCTGAAACCCTTGTGACATGTGGCTAGCCTAACGGCTATTTAAATAAACAGCAGCTTACCTTTCATTGGCCCACCACTGAATTTTCGCCCATGTCCGTTAATGCACGCAAGTTTCGGCTCACGTACGCTAGTAGCGCTACTAGCGTGCGCGTGCGCACTCCGTTTTATGCACACCTGGGTCGGCTAATTGGCGCCCGGAAATAGCAGAGCAACGCAAAAGGCGGCAAAGCGGACCTGTCCTTTTTCAAAGTGAAGTATAAATGGAAGGAATTTGCAAGCTTCTGGTATTCTTACACTGTGGCAAAGGCTGTGGTGTGGTGTGGTGCTTGCTTCCCTTAGCTCATTTGAGTCTCTGTCTGGGTTCTGTCCTCACTCTCTGTGGCTTGTTGGGTGATTTCTGACATCAGTGCTGTTTCTTTAGGAGATTGTTTTTGGTGGCATATGCAAATATTGTGGAGCATACAGCAAGTGAGGCTTGATTTTGGGGCCCTTTGTGGGCTGTGCAGCAACTCCCCTCTTGGTTGTGCCTAACTTAGAAAGCTGTTTTTCAGCAGGCTGGTGGTTTGGACCACTATAGTTCTGGTTTTGTGGTGAGCTGCATTGTAGCGGGTGTGTGTGGAGTGTGATTGTTTGTGTGTGTGTGGTGTGTTTGTGGTTTTTGTTTTTGTTTTTTTGATTTTGTATTTCTGTTGAGTGTGTGTGATGGATAAAAGGGTGATGTATGGTGTCTGGGTGGATGGATGTATGTGTATGCTGAAAGAGCAGGAGGAAAGGGAGCGGGGTGTTGTGAGGCTTAGGGCACCCCGCTCCTTTGCAATCCGCCTTTCAGTATGGGACTTAAGTGACGAGCAGATCAGGAGCCGCTTCCGTCTGAATCGTGCTGCACTACAGTCCCTATATGATCAGATTAAGCACAAAATCGAGCCATCCACCAAACGCACTCAATCCATTCCAGGCATAGTACGCCTGTGTGCCACGCTGAATATTTTGGCACGAGGGACCTTCCAGGCAACCTCCGCCCTCCTCAGCGGGATAAGCCAGGCTACTATGAGCCGCATACTAATCCAGGTAGTTCTGGCGATTTGTGATTTAATCCCAATTTACATCAAGTTTCCTGAGGATGAGGAAGAGGTTGCCAAAATAAAAATGCTTTCTATCTCATGGGAGGGATCCCGAATGTGCTAGGGTGCGTTGATGGTACACATATCCCTTTCCGCCCTCCCCGTGCACAGGAGCTGTATTACAGAAACAGAAAGCAATTCCATTCGCTAAACATCATGCTTGTCTGTGATGATCGGTGAGATCGGGGTTCCCCGGCTCATGCCACGATTCTTACGTCTTGCAGCGGACAGTCCTGTGCCGGAAGTTTGAGAACAACGAAATGCCAGCTGGCTGGCTACTGGGTAAATAATTAACCATGTCAAAGTATTTTGACTCAAATATGTGGCCTAGTAAGCCAAATTAGAAAAAAAGATAAACAAAACATGTACTAGTACTAATTGCTGTCTCTCTCCTTGTGTTTTTTCTACAGCGGACAAGGGATATGGGCAGAGAACGTGGGTCATGACTCCGGTCAGGAGCCCACGGACCTCTGCCCATGAACGCTACAATGCAGCACATCGCAAGACCAGAAGCATTGTGGAAAGAACCATCGGCCTGCTGAAAGCACGCTTTCTCTGTTTGGCACGGCCAGGAGGAGAGATGCTCTACAGCCCACAGAAGGTCTCCAAGATCATCCTCGCCTGCTGCGTGCTCCATAATATTTGTATATGCCACCGAATTCAATCCCCCGAGGAGACAGCACTGGTCCCAGAAATCCCCAACTTGCCCGCAGGAAGAAGTGAGGACACCCAGACTGGCGATGAGCTAAGGGAAAGGATGATCACTTCCTTTTTTGCGGTAAGCTAACTACCCTTCACTCTAATCCAAGTACTGCACTACTGGGTAAATGTATTTGACCTCCCATCCAAATTAGAAAAAAAACACTCTAAGGGGGGGTGTAAGATGACCCAAACCACTCTAAGGGGGGTGTAAGATGACCCAAACCACTCTAAGGGGGGTGTAAGATGACCCAAACCACTCTAAGGGGGGGTGTAAGATGACCCAAACCACTCTAAGGGGGGGTGTAAGATGACCCAAACCACTCTAAGGGGGGTGTAAGATGACCCAAACCACTCTAAGGGGGGTGTAAGATGACCCAAACCACTCTAAGGGGGGGTGTAAGATGACCCAAACCACTCTAAGGGGGGTGTAAGATGACCCAAACCACTCTAAGGGGGGGTGTAAGATGACCCAAACCACTCTAAGGGGGGGTGTAAGATGACCCAAACCACTCTAAGGGGGGTGTAAGATGACCCAAACCACTCTAAGGGGGGTGTAAGATGACCCAAACCACTCTAAGGGGGGTGTAAGACGCAAATGTTGGTTAACAATGAATGCAATATTTTTTTACAGCGAAAACACAAATTTAAAGATATATACTAACTGCACTTTTTTTTAATTTTTCAGGCACCCCGAGATGCACCGTGATCCCAATTTTCATTTTCTAGAACATTTCTGAACTTTCCTTTCAATTCTAATTTCTGTTTGATTTTTCATTTTCATTTCTGTTTTAATTTTAGTTCATTTTTAGTCAAAAAAATAAATAAATAAATAAATATACATGTGGCTATGTGTTTAATTCTGTTGTAATTTTCCTTTTCATTCTAATTCCTGTTTTAATTTGCCTTTTCATTCTCATTTCTGGTTAAATTTTCCTTTTCATTCTCATTTCTGGTTTAATTTTCATTTTCATTCTCATTTCTGGTTTAATTTTCATTTTCATTCTCATTTCTGTTTTAATTTTCCTTTTCATTCTCATTTCTGGTTTAATTTTCCTTTTCTTTCTCATTTCTGTTTTTATTTTCCTTTTCATTCTAATTTATGGTTTAATTTTCCTTTTCATTCTCATTTCTGTTTTAATTTTCCTTTTCTTTCTCATTTCTGGTTTAATTTTCCTTTTCTTTCTCATTTCTGGTTTAATTTTCCTTTTCTTTCTCATTTCTGGTTTAATTTTCCTTTTCATTCTAATTTATGGTTTAATTTTCCTTTTCATTCTCATTGGTGGTTTAATTGTCGTTCCTTTTTCTTAAAAAAATAAAAAACAAATAAAATACATGTGGCTATGTGTTTAATTCTGTTTTAATTTTCCTTTTCATTCTAATATCTGTTTTAATTTTATTTCCTTTTCAACACAAAATAAAAACAAAAAAAATTAAAGAAACATGTTGCAATGTGTTTTATTCTGAAGGTACTTGATTCCCAGCCCACAGCAAAGCAAAGCGCAGGCGCTGTGTTGAATAGCGTCGTCAAACTGACTGACAGCGCCTACAAAGCTGAGGTCCAACATCATATTCAGCAATGTAGGCGTTGTTCCCAACAACGCCAGGTAGCGACTGAGGAGGCCTGCTATAGCGAATCGCTACCGCCCGCGGCGTACGCTAGCGGCGCTCATAGAGCCATACTTCAGTCGCTCATCTGTCGCTACCTGGCGCTAGTGATGAATCGGCCTCCCCGACTCACAGAAAGGGCATACAGCAAAGGAGTTTTTTTTTTAAAAAAGCCTTCAAAAAGGCAAAGAGTGATAATAGAGAGTGATTATTATTTAAACCTAAAATGAAAGACAAACACAAAGGTCCCTCGATAATTCTGACTTATTACCAACAGAGTGGTAGAACTAAAAATCTTGAATAAGCATATACTGTTAAGCAACAGACACTTGAGAACGCTCTTATCAGATAGACCACAAGTGATTTATCAGAGGTATAATAACTTGATAGCCATGTCAATTCCCCTATCGGTGTGAGGGATGCTGGATGCATGTTTGTAAAACCCAGCAATAACATATTGATGCTTAACCATCCATCTATAGCACCGAAACATTTTATAAACTGCAAATGCACAGACATAATTTGCATCATGTCTGTGCAATGGATTTTATATTGGTAAAATAGATCGCCAGTTTAAAAAAACATATATATGAACATATTTACAATATCCACACAGGAAATCTGAAAAAAACTGATAGCCAGACACTTTGCTCTGCATCATAAGAAGGACCCTATGGGTCTATTTGTTCAACGATTAGCAAAAATACACAAAAACCCATCAGGGAGAAAACCACCTTGAGACGGGATCAAAACAGATTTACCGGCTCAAGGCTGCTATACATCCAGATTTGAATGAAAACATCAGCTATGCCCCATATTTGTTAATATTTTAAATAAAACAGAAGAATCCCCTCCTCTCCCTCCTCCCCCTTTTTTCTTTCCCCTGTCCCCCTACCAGCAGAAAACAATATGGTAATCACACAGCATCATCATTAGTATAATGCACTACACTACAAATAGAGATGCAGGACAGAGGATCAGCAAAGGAAAGGGATGCAGAGGTAAGTAAATAGAAAAAAATGTATTGAGTTTAATCTTTTAGGAACTCATTAGGGGTCCGAGAGACCCCTATACCAGTTCACAAGGCTTGAGGGGCTGCCAAGTCACCTGTGCACCCCAGCCTGTCTTATTGTTGCAGGACCAACACCCGCACTCGCATGAATGCTGGTCTGCTTTAATACTTTACATAGGCCACTAAGACATTGAAACATGCATGCAAGAGTCATCATCTGCTGAAGAGGAGGCCCTGCAAAGGGAATAGAAGTCACTGGGAGTTATAAAAAATATAAAGCAGGCTGAATAAAAGCTACAGAAGATGTAATAATGTTCTTTTTTTATTCTTTATCACACGCCTAAAGGCACAGTCCAAAGCAAAGCTGAAATTACTATATGAGGTTTAAATATTGCTATGATTAGTTTTGCCCTATTGTCAACTAGAATATTAGTTTAAACCTACAGTAATGTTCCCAATTCAGTTTTCCCATAAATGGCCAATAAATTACTTTCATTATTCAACAATCTAGTACATATGTGTTAAACTTAAGGCCCCAGGACCGAATCTAGCCTTCCCAGCCTTTTAATGTGGCCAATTGACTGGACTGGTTACTCCAAGGCCGCTGAAACCGGCAGCATGGCAGTGTGCCTGTGTGTGGCACCAGTGAGTGCAGTACTGCCTTGAATCCTGCCTCCAGATTGACCAGTGACTATAAAAGCAGCTGGTGTGTACCTTTTTAACATTCTCTAGGAGAAGAAAGTAGAGCCTGCTCTGTGTCTCTGTGAAACCAGCTCTCACCACAGAAGGGAGGCCTAACCCAGCCAACAAACTGCAAATGCAAGAGGGTGCTACAGCTGCTGCAGGGGATATTGCTAGCTATTGCTAGGTGGGGGTGGGAAAAATGATTTGTGTGGCCATCCTGAGCAAATGATTTAGGTCTATCGCATCTATCCTGGGCAAAATAATTATGTAGCTGTTTTGGCCAAAATAATTCTTCTGAATCTATCTGGGGCAAAATAATTTTGTAGCTCTCTGCAAAGTAAAAAAAATTGTGTGGAACTTTAGTGAAGGAGGTTGCTCACGCAGTGATCAGTTGATGGTGCCAGAGGAGGATATTTCATGCTTCCATAATGATAAATAGCAAAAGCCATGTCTATATGCGGTTCAATAAAACAGCACCCATAGTTCAGCACACAGGATGCCACATGGCTGTCTGTGGAAAAAATAATTCTGTGGCTGCCCTGGGAAAAATATTTCTGTGGCTGCCCGGGCCAAAAATCCTGGATAAATTACACTTTAAACATACATTTGAATGATCATGCTTACATTTTTGTTTGTAATTAAACGGTCCAGGCAACCAGTGATGTGGCCCTCCATAAAAATTAGTTTGACATTGTTGCTTTAGCAGTACACTCTCTTTTTTCTAGTTTACCATTTAGTAATCATTTAAAAATATTATTAATTTAATGACCACACTTGTCTCATATTTGAAAAAGTATTACACAAATGTATGTTTCTGCAAGGACAGTGTCTTCCACCCACAGTTACAATTTTAAGGAACCAATACTGCATATCTTGTAGCAGATGTGATAAAACACAGTATAATCATAAATCCTCTAGGCTTAAACTAATCACAATTTCTTATTCTCACTTGTCAGAGAATCTGGCAACCATAAACAGATATGGGATGGTTAAAAATTTATTCAAGACGTGTGTTTCCAGATGCTCAAGCATGATAACATGCATCAAGCTAAATTAATATTGGAATTGTAAAGTGAAGTTTATCTTCAGCAAACTCTAAGACTAAACATGAAATCACATAGAGTTAAGTAAGAAAAATATCCAATATGCCAAGTTAACATTTCAAAGATAAATAAAATGAATGATGTTTCTACTATAATATCTATCTACAAAAGCTAGGATTTTGCATGCTTGCTGTGTCAAAATGTGTTATGATCATGCCATTGTGCCATAATGCGAGTGACAAATGCTGAAACAAATCAGTTATAGAGCCAGTCTACGTCCGATTATTAACATGTTCTTTAACAAATATCCTGAAAGAATAGTGAAGAATGGCATTAATATTTCATATCTTAAAATGCTGTTTTGTTGGCCACATGCTGCTCCCCTGTCATTAGCTAATAAGTCACATCCCTGAAATAATAAATCAATGACTGGAACCATACCCCTGCACTTCAGATCTAAATCTGGCGCAGGTTACCAGTTTGCATAGCATCAGGTGCACACTAGAATAAACTAATGTGACAAAGCAGGTGTTGGACCATCACATTGCCATTGTGGATTGCTGTAAGCAGGCTCCAATGAGCCAACTCCAACAGCTGGTTAAAATAGAACAGTCACTTTACTCCTTCAGATCCACTGGGTCTTATGGTGTCCCTCGCTGATCTCCGCTGATCTTCAGGGTTCTTTTCTGCCGCTTTTGTCTTCTTCTCGTGGTAGTGAGGGGCGTCTTATGATGCTCCACCATCCTTTGGGAGGGAGGGGAACATGGATTTCCCTTTGCTTCTGGCCGGGGACTCCATACTGAGCTGCCAGGGAATGCATTTTATACTAATACATCACAGGGGGAGCAGAGCAGAGAATAGCCCAGAAGATCAGCAGAGATTGCCAAGGGACACCAGAAGACCCGGCCTGAGCCGGAGGAGGATGCCGCGTGGCACTGGAAAGAGTGGTGAGTAGTGAAATTTTGAACAATAAGCATTTTTGTGTAGCCTTTTATGCTACATTACACTAGGGGTGAATTGGTAAGGGGTCAAGGGACCCCATATTAGTTCACTGGGGTAGAGAGCCACCCTAAAACCAGCCTCTTTTGGAGAAACGGATGTGCGGAAGAGCCCAGTGCCCATATGTATGGGCAGAGAGTTCTTCAAGGGATTCAATGGTATGGGCATGGGGTTCTTTCAGCATACCTCTGAGAAAGGGTCCGTATAGTACCTGAAACAGCCATAAGGTGTTTACTACATTGTATGCCTGCTTAAATGTCACCATTGTAAGGCTGATTATGTGATTGTGCCGTGATATTTTTGTATTGAAGGTTGGGAAGCCCTGGTTTGGCATTCTAGAATTATTGTTCAATTTCTCATCACCCAAACAAAATTTAACTACCCTCAAGTCATGGGGCAGTCTTGAATAGCCAAACTTATGCACAATATCACTTTATATTAGTGATGCAGGTTTTTGCTAGTTTGCTCTACCTTTAGTGCGCCGTGCATGCTACAACCTGGAGAAACAGCAGTGAACTGAGCTATAATTCTAGCAAACAGAGCAATAATTGTAGCGGTAAACATAGGGAGAACCGTCTATTTGCTGCCATTAGACTCGGTTTCCCTACACTTCGTTTCAGCAGAAGACTGGCAAACTGTTGCGGCCTGGCTGGGAGGGGAGCATGCGCATTGTCCGAGGATGCTGTGATGTGGCCCCTTTCTCTACCCATTCACAACAGAGCTGCCTCGCTGCCTTGGATAAGATCCTGCGCATGCACCATTGGACTGGGGTAAGGTGAGTGATTACCAGCACCCTGTATTACATTGCATTACATTACATTGCTGCATTAGTGAGTGACAAAAAGTATGACATTTTGTATATCTGTATTTTTTAAATACATTGTATTACCATAAAAAATGTGCATTTATTAATATGCTATGTTTACTACTAGATGCTTAGAACTTAGCTCTTTAATTTTATATACAGATGTATAGTGAAAAATATTACAGTTAAAAACATTTAGGCGTAATAAAGATTTAACAGCTAGTTTTTCATTAAAGTAAACATTTTATTGCTATTACAATTGTAATCAGAGAGATAAATCGTATCTAAATATTGTTTTCCTTCCAATATTTTTTATGTGAATTTTGGTCTATCACAGAACAAAAAGGGATTGTGTATGAAATATTTTCTTTAAACTGCATAGATTGGTCTCTTTTTGTTACAGACAACCCCACGCAATTTTGAATCTGTTATAGAACAATATGCAAGCTAAAAGAGCGTAGAATATAGGGAAAACAAAAGTAAAAGTGGGAGCATATAACAAGGGGGAGGGATAGGGGAAATCAAGATGCATAGATAAAAACAAGAGACACAAGATACTTAGGCCCTTATTTATGAAGGAATAGCGACAGGTAGCGACGGGTGAGCGACCGGTAATGACGGGCACCGCCACGAGAACGCCGGCTCCCCACCACAATCACACATTTATCAAGCCGATCCTGCTTAGCGACTGAGATAGCGCCAGATAGCCACTCATTTATCATTATTCCAGCCTCAGCCCACAGCGCCAGCGTCCGACCTTGAACAGCGACAGGTATGACCTCTCACTACCTGGCGCTCTCCAATGCATTTCAATGGAACAATCTTTAAATATTCATAATTAATTGTTATTAATGTTTTTGTTTTTTTTTTTTTTTTAAATGTGAAAAATTCTGTGACCACTTCTGCCATGTTAGATAATTTTTTTAAGGTAAAAATATTCATATTACTAAGTTCTTTAAAAAAAATTTTTTTTTTTTGGTTTCCAAAAATATGGTGGTTTGGGGGTTAAAAAACTACTTTTAACACATCGCTGCCAGCGCTCTGGGGTTTAAACATGCATTTCACAGCGCGAGAATTTTTTGAGCGTGATTTTTTGATGAATATGGTGGGAGCCGGTTGCTCTGACCAGTCGCTATCATGCGCACCCATACATCGCGGAACCTGTCAAATAGCCCCTCGTCACCCCGTATTCAACATTTCTGCACACCGACTCAGTCGCTATCAACAACCAAACAATGTCCAAGCACAGCGACTACTAGTGGGCACTGTGAAAATACTGCCACAGTCGCTCAACTGTTGCTACATGTCATTATTAATCGGCCTCATAGTGCAAAATCCAAAGCAAGTTAGCATTTGGCACTGCTAATTCTAGCACCATTGTAGTCTACAGTGCAGCGCCAGAAAAGACAAAAAACTTGATTTTCAGGTTGAGAGGTAGTGAGGGCGTTTTCCCTCTGCATTTCCCACTGCATAGAATAAAGTAGAACAAAAAGTTATTTTATTCAATAGCCATAATTTTAGCCATCCTGACAGGTGGAGAGTAGTTCAACCCTTAGTTTGGGCCAAAGGACATAAATTAAAAATAAGATAGACTATTGCTACCATTAATATTACTTCCTTATCTTATTCATCATTTATATTTGGTACACAAAAGATCAAGAATTACATTAAAAATACTATGTATCAATGGAGCAATTCTATAGTCGAGGTGCAGATAGTTTTGAATACCTTACTTTGGAAGTTTGGAAATAGCAACCTCCTATAGCTATGCAAATACTATGTTGCTGAATTACCATAGGGTGCTGTTATTTGCAAACTTTTTTAAATAAAATAGCTTCTTCATTAAAATAATAACAGTATTTGGGGATGTATCTCTAGCAATTTGTTTTTTTTTTGCATTTATCTTTGCTGCCTAGTTTTCCATGTTAAGAGGTTCAGAGTCGCTCACCACTAGGGAAAGGTAAGTATGCCACAGTATGGAGCAGCAGAAGGACGGTTGCCATCCATCCAAACAAAACAGTAATGCAAACAAAGGGTTAATCCCCATGCTTTACAGGCTATAATATATTAAACGGGCAGGCTGATTCATCACTAACGCCAGGTAGCGACAGATGAGCGTCTGTAGCAGGCATTTTCAGAGCGCCCGCTAGTAGTCACTGTGCTCAGCCGTGGGTCGCTAGTTTATAGCGACCGATTCACAACATATTCAGGAAAAAACGCCTCACACAACTCTGGTGCAGAAAAATGCTTCTCTGAAGCCCAGAGCACCGGAGGCGGTGTGTTTAAAGTCTGTTTTACAGCATCTATCCACTAGTAACAAAGCGAAAACATATGGAATTACATTGTAACAACATTGTAACATGAACACTTTAAAGTGGACCAACACCCAGGATTTTGACTATCCTGGGTTTTGGTCCACTTCAGGGGGGCACCCCGATTAGGGGTGTCCCGCTGTGTAAAACCCCCCAGAAACCCCCAAACTCACCTCACCACGCTCCCACGGACAAGCGGCGGACAAGGCAGCGCGTCCGCCGCCGCCTCCCGCGCGCCCCTCTGACAGTGCGCGCGCCTGCGCCGGCCATTCACAAACGGCGGGCGCGCGCACGGCTAGAGGAGTGCGCGGGAGGCGGCGGAATCTTATAGATTCCCGGGCCGATCACCCATGGGTGACGGTCCACTTTAATGCCAGACCTGTAATGTGGTTTCTGCAGAAATATATAAAAAATGAAAAATTTGTGGAAAAACAGCTTTTTTAATGCCAGAAGAGGTCACAGAATTATTTGAGATTTTTTGAAAAAAAAAAAAAAACCCTTTTAAAGAGAAGAAAAGTATCATCCATTGAAATGTATGGGAGAGCGACATGTAGCAAGAGGTAATACCTGGCGCTGTGCAAGGCTGAACGCCGGCGCTGTTCGCTGAGGCTGTGAAAATGATGAATCGGACGCTACATGACGTTATCCCAGTCGCTAAACAGATTCTGCTTGATAAATGTGTAATTGCTCGCCGTATCCGGCGTTCACCAGTCGCTACCTATCTCTACCTCTCATTAATCAGCCACTACCTGACGCTATCCCTTCTTAAATAAGGGCCTTAGCTTTTAATGTTGGTCCATTAAAATCCAATGATACAGCTCACATGGAGGAAGAAGAGAGGGAGAGGCAATGCCGGCAATGCGTTTCGGGAAAAAGTCCCTATCTCAAGCAGATAGTTTTCCATATTGCATGGCATTCACTGCTTCGCTTTTACCTAGAAAGTGTATGTAATATATATTCACCTTCTCAGGTCATGTACTGCTCTAAGAGCCTAATTTATTAAGTGCACCTTTCTATGCCATGTCACATCATTTTGCTGGCATTTGCATCCACCCTGGTGCATCTACTTTTTTTTTGTTTCTTTCCAAAATTGAGTAGCAAATGAAAAAGGTCTGTTCTTAAATAATCAGCTTGAAGTGCTGCACTAGGTTTCTTCCTATAGGTTTGTGTACCTATTGGCCATTTTGCTGGAATTAACTGTGCCAATGAGAGCTACATATTTACTATCTTTACACAATGAAAACCAATAACCTCCACTACACAGTGGAGGTTAGCAGTGTATCTTATAGATGCTAGTTGCCATGATATCATTAAAATCTGAAAACACTATTACTATAAAAATGTGGCAAATTTTGTAATGGGTTTAATTCTATTTTTAGTTATTGAGGTTAGATGAATGCATTGGTGTGACAATCAGGAGGAAAAGGTGATTTTTGACAATTCAAAAAGAACAGTAGTTAGCGACATGCATTTGCATTTTTCACAGTTTACAATGGGCCTAATTTATGATGTGCGCCTTTTAGCATCATTTTTCCGGCTATCGCACAAGCTTTGGTGTGCCAACATTCCCGTCTTATCTTGCGCTGTGCTGTGTACTACATTGGCACTAGCAGTCGCTGCTTGAAATGCTACTAATTAGCTTTGATTGTTGCACTTAGGTATTGGCCAGCCTATGTCAGTGCCTGTTAGATCCTCTAGCCGATTATCCCAGTGCCAGTGAGAGCCACTTTGTGCTGCCATTATTCTGCCGCTCCCCAGCATATTTATGAATTTGTTTCTTCCTTGAAATCTTTGGTGCTGTATTTTTCAGGTACCGGTCAGTGATTTTTCATCAAGGTTACAAAAAATCAAAAAGCAAAAGAAGCCATTTAAATCAATTTTAATAACTCTCAAGAAAACATTTTGGCTCATCTAGGTCCTGTGTTTCAATTATTGACAAGTCCCAATTTAAGTTCTGTACAAGAAATGTGTTTAATATTGATTATAAACACGTAACACTACAATACAGCTGTGCCAATTGTGCTCTATGGGATCCTTAGCTACAGTGTCAGGTTTCATCTGGCGCTGCTTCAACCATAGTGCCTGGCGCTGCATCATTTTCAGTGCTAATGTTAACCCTTTCGCTGCCAGCCTACCTGAAGTTTTCGTCACCCTTGGTGCCAGACCATTTTGCACTATTTTGCGCTCCCCATGTTCATATGTGATTTTTGAAGGGATTTCCAGGGATTTCCCAGGAAAATGATATATTGTTTTTTTCAGCAGAGTCTGGGCTTTAACATGAAATGTCTTGTTTGTCATTTTTTAGGTGTATTCTCAATATTCTTGGGTGAAATATGTGCAAAAAAATAAAAAAAATCTATTTTTTACAATTTGTAGTGTTTTTTTGTAATAAAAAATGTAAGTTTGTCAAAAAAATCTTATTGCGTGTGAAACCCCAATTTCTCCCGGTTACAGCGATACCACATATATATAGGTAGACACCCTTTCCTGCCCAGGAGACTCCCCCAAACTGAAACAGCGCTTTAGGGGATTTTCAGAAAAAATACAACTGTGATATGCGCTATGCGCACCTTGCAGTTTTTCCAGAAAAACAACCCTTTACATTTGAAATACCCCCAACAAACTATATCTTCTCTGGAAGTACACACCTCAGGTTTTCTATTTCTACCAGGCTTGTTGATGTGGTCACAGTTTTCTGGAAGTAATCCCTCAATGTATTCTTTGGTTGCAAAGAGTTTCCCTAAAAAAGGATAAAAAAAGCAGAATCAAAGCCACATTTTCCTAAAAAAACTATTTACAAACAAGAAAAAACAAGTATAATCTGAAAAAACAACATCCCCCGAACAGAACAATATCCAACATGCATAGCTACTGTCAAGGGAAGAGTTGCCAAACACCCCAAAGTAAAGCGTGCGCATAACGGTAATTTTTCTTGAAAATTTCAGCTCTGCAGACAAAGTGCGCACCTTGCGATTTTTCAACCAAAACAACCCTTTACATTTGGAATATCCCCCATAAACCATATATTCCCTAAAAGTACACATGTTAAGCTTTCTAAGCGTACCCAGCTTGTTGTAGTGGGCTCATCTTTCTGGAATTAATCCCTCAAAGAATTCTTTGGTTGCACAGGGTTTCCCTAAAAAAATTATAAAAAAGCTGAATAAAAAACACCTTTTCCTAAAATATAAATATGCAAACCAGAAAAAACAAGCTAAGTCTGAAAGCGTAAGGTCCCCCGAACAGAACAATACCCAACATGCATAGGTACTATTAACCCTTTTAATTGCCAGCCTACTTGAGATTTTGTCACCCTCTGTTGACAGGTCATTTTTTCCCCATTTTGCGCCATGTTTTGCGACATTTTTGCTGGAACTTTCAGGAAAATTATATAAATATATTTTTTGGAGCAGAGTTTAGGCTTTAACATGAAATGTCTTGTTTGTAAATTTTATTCAGTTTTTTACAATATTATTAAGTAAAAAACCAAAAAAAAAAAAAAAATTTTTTTAGAAAATTGCCTCCTTTATTTTACATAAAAAAATGTATTTTATTAAAGAAAACCATATTGCATGTGAAAGCCCCATTTCTACCGATTAGAACGGTACCACATATTTATCGGTAGCCCCCCCACCATTCTTGCCCAGGAGACCCCCCTAACTGAAACAAGTAATTTTTAACATTTACAAATAAAATACAACTACCATCCACACTACAAAGGGTTAAATCGGGAAAAAAAATGACATAGGGTCCCCCCTCCCAGGGGAGGGGGACCCCATTTTTTTTTGGATTTTTAAGGGTTAAAAAAAAACGACATGGGGTCCCCCTTACCTGAAGTAACCAGCCCGGGACCAGCTATGCAGGGCTTGTAGAAACAGGGCGCAGGGGCCAGCTTTTGTGGCCCCTGGCCCTGCAGGCTACAAAGCCCGCATAGCCCGTGGGCCCAGGCTCTTCTGCCCCCCCCCCCTGGCCTTTGGGGAGGCAGGTAATGGGGGTGCCAAGGGTTAATGGCAAGTCACCAGCTAGTGCAGGTGACTTGCCATCCCCCCAGCCTTGTGAACTGATATAGGGGTCTCATGGACCCCTTACCAGTTCACAAGGGGTTAAATGTAAAAAAAAAAACACAGACACACAAAGAGAAAAAATATTTTATTATTATTTTTTTTTACTTACTTACCTCCCATCCATACTGGATCACTCTGTCCCTCGCAATCACTGGCTTCTGCTCACTTGCTAGAAGCCTTTTATAGCTGCTGGATGACAGAAAACAAAGGGTTAATTAAAAAAAAAAAACTACATAGGGTCCCCCCTCCCAGGGGAGGGGGACCCCATTTTTTTTGGATTTTTAAGGGTTAAAAACCCTTAAAAATCCCAAAAAAAAATGACATGGGGTCCCCCTTACCCGAAGTAACCAGCCCGCGACCAGCTATGCAGGGCTTGTAGGAACAGGGCGCAGGGGCCAGCTTTTGTGGCCCCTGGCCCTGCAGGCTACAAAGCCCGCATAGCCCGTGGGCCCGGGCTCTTCTGCCCCCCCCGGCCTTTGGGGAGGCAGGTAATGGGGGTGCCGGGGGTTAATGGCAAGCCACCCGCTAGCGCAGGTGACTTGCCATCCCCCCAGCCTTGTGAACTGGTATAGGGGTCATGGACCCCTTACCAGTTCACAAGGGGTTAAAAGTAAAAAATAAAAACACAGACACATATTTAAAAAAATGACATTTATTATTTTTTTTTACACTATACTCACCTCCAATCCTGGGTCCCACGTCGCTGTCCCGTGCCGCTCTCTCAGCACCGGCATCTGTCAGATGCCGATAGTGATCGGCGCAGGGCGGATGAGAGGAGAGGAGGCTCCTCTCCTCTCACCCGCTCTGCACCGATCACCACCGGCATCTGACAGATGCCGGTGCTCGGTGAGGGTATAGGAGGAGCGGGATGACGTCATCCCGCTCCTCCCACAAAAGGCGGTGCCGCCGCCTCCCATTAGAGGCGGCGGCCATCGCCGCCATTACGAGCGGTGAGGACCCGGAAGAGGATCGGACCCCCCCCCCCCCTGGGGAAGAGAAGACGGCGGGCCGGGGATCGGGCGAGGAGGTGAGTCAGTGGCGCTTTTTTTTTTTTTTTACTTATGCTGAGCGCGGGGAAAACGGGGGGGGCGGTTTCGGGCCCCCCCCCCTGAAGACGGAGGACGTCGGGGGGGGGCGATCGGATGCCCCCCCCAGGAAGAGGAGACCAGCAGCTTCCCGGGGATACCAAAGGTAAGCGTTTTATTTTTATTTATTATTAACTGCTTGGGGTAAATGCCAAGCCCGTAGTTTCTACGGGCTTGGCACTTAAGTGGAGTGGAAGCAAGCACGTAGAAACTACGGGCTTGGCACTGAAAGGGTTAAATAAGACACTAGCCAGAAGCCGCAACAGTGCTGCTGTTTTTTTCTTTCTTAAATCCTACGCTAAGTGCCTCTGAGCCCAGAAAGTGGTGCTGTGTGGCAAGGGGGGCTTATCATTTTTGGGGCCCCATGCAATTTCATGTATATTTTTATATAACAAAATAAAATATAAAAAAAGAACAATTGACAGAGAGAAGCAGCTTTCTTTCTCATGTATCCTTGGCACTGACAGCATCACCAGTTCTAGGTGGCCCCTGAGAGGTGGCGGGCCCTTGCAATTGCATGGGTTGCGTGGTGGCAAAGCCCACCACTATGTGTGGCCCTGATGTTTCTTAAATAAAGCTCAAAGACTATTTCAAATGTTATAAAAGTGTTATAAAACACTTCAATACTTTTTCTTGCAATTGTGCTTTATGGTCCTTTATGTGTTGGTGCTACTTTTAACTGCCACAGCTTGTACAACAGCAACTGTGTTGTGAAGTAGGTGGAAAGTGGTAAGTGGAAAACCCACATTGTATGCTGGCGCAAAATGGCACACTCCATTCATAAAGCTTTAGCTTTTGATAAATTTTAATTTCCAGTTCATATGTGTTCCTAAAATGTTTACTTTAAGTAGCCTTTTGTAATATGTGTAGTTGAAACTGAAAAGTTTTTTTGCTTTTTTATTTGTTGACATAATTATCAACAAGCTTCATTACTTACTATGGGCCTGATGCAGAGCCTCCCCGTTCAGTTCTCCCGTGCGTTTCCCCGTTGGTTTTGGGCTTTGATCGGGTCAGGAAAGGGTGCTACGTTGATTTTAGTGTGTGTTTATGCGCTCAGGTGTGCGCTCAGCCGCCTTTCCGATTGTTGGCTCGCAAGAGGCTGTTTGCCGGCAAAACGGACGCCTCGTTCATTGGCCCGTTTTTTTCAGTGATGCAGAGCCTTGATTTCCGATTGGATTCAGCCTAATAAAACGGGGCCGCCGAGCCTTCACTTACGGCCAGTCTGACCAGCCGTATTGGAGCTCCGTGCTTTTTGGGAATGCATTCCTCTGTGGGCCAACATCAAAGGCGCCAGCTTTGGTACTTCTGAGTATGGCAGAAAACAGGCTGCAGCGCACTCCTTTGGACATCGATGGCATGAGTGACGTTGACCTATTCGAGCTCACCCGCCTTAACCGTGTATCTCTCCATGCCTTGTATAGCGAGCTGCGGCCATGGTTAGCCCCCACCACAAGAAAGGGGCATGCAATTGCAGGTATGACCAAATTGGTTGGCTGCCTGCAATTTTTGGCGAACGGCTCGTTCCAGAGACTGGGTGCCTTCTCCCTGGGGATGTCCCAGTCTACGCTGAGCCGCAGCCTAACCAAGTTTTTGGATGGCATGGCTACCCTGGCACAGAATTACATTTTTTTCCCTCAAACAAGGGAAGCCTGGAATGCGGTTAAGTTGGGCTTTTATAACATAGCCGACATGCCCAACGTCCTTGGTGCAATCGATTGCACACATGTCTCGCTCACCCCCCCTGCGGACCAGGAATATCTGTTCAGGTATGTGGTTTGGGTCTGCTTTTTTTCTGGTTATCACACATTTTTTAAGGCTCACACTAATTACACTTGTGTTTTGCTTGGTGCAGGAACAGGAAGATGGGCCATTCCATCAATGTTCAGGCAGTGGCGGGCCCTGATCTTCAATTTTTCAGTCTGTTTGCTGGCTTTCCTGGGTCCACGCATGATGCGCACATTTTGAGGAACTCCAGCCTCTATCAACGGTTTCATTCTGGAGATATTTCTGGAGGATGGTTACTGGGTCTGTGTATTAAAGTTGTATTTCTTGGCCCCCAGGTTTGAATGTGGATTTGCCACTACCCCACTAATCTGTGAGACCTTTCCTGGAAACTTGAAAAGGATTTGGTTTAATTAATGGGTGAAAGTATTCTCCACTATTGGCTTATGTTCTGGTCCTCTTATCTCAGTAGCATTACGCAGACATTTTTAAGGAGTGTACAGGTTGCATGTGTTTGTAGGCTCAGTAAAAATGTCAATTCCTCCCACCATACCTAGCTCACCTATTTGTCCCTGTGTACTAATGTTTATATGCACACCTAAACCTTTTTTTAGGCATCCACCTTATGTTTGTCTTTTGTATTTTTGCAGGTGACTCAGGCTATCCCTTGTTACCATGGCTGCTCACACCCATCCTGCACCCATCTTCCCAGGCACAGGAGCGCTACAACACAGCCCATAGGAGGTCTCGCTCTGTGGTGGAACGTGCCTTTGGGTTGTGGAAGATGCGTTTCCGATGTCTGGATCACAGTGGGGGTTCTCTTCAGTATCAGCCTGGCAAGGTTATCAAAATAATTATTGCTTGTGGGGTCCTGCACAACCTTGCCATTAGAAGCAGGATTGCTCGATATACTGACCTGGGTGCAGAACCTTTCCCTATTTCTGACGAGCAGACCCCTCCTTACACTGGTACACAAAGTGGCCCAGCACACACAATCCGTGCTGACCTTGTGGCCAATGTATTTTCTTTAAACCACCCCCTGTCTGCAGGCTGGGGAAGATTAAATCACACCTAATAAGTGTTACATGCTGGTCACAAAGCGACTCTAAATGTGTAGCGATAACCCTTATCGCCGGAGGGCTTCACCGCCCGAGACGTCCTTTTCCCAATCGTAAGAGGTGCTGCTGGAATTCCAGAGTCGTCCGTGAGGAAACAGGAACAGCCCTTACAAGGGCTAGTGAATTGTAATATAGCGTTTCCCCCAATAAGAGACAGAACTCAGTATTGAGGGTGAAGGTGAAGTGTTTTTATTAGTGCCACTCTAGGCCTTATATACACAAGTCTCCATGCAATGGGACCTCCCCCGTGGACCTCATGACAAATACACAGACCAACTCTGCCGGTGACGCAATCAGCAAAACAATAGGCGTCTGTAATACACTCAATCAGAACAATGCCATTGCCTGTGACGTAATCAATTAACACAAAGGCAGTTTATAATACAATCCAAACTACAATGACCTAATTAAGAAAAGGCCAGTGAATGACCCGGTGGGCAACTGAATAGTGATGACATCCAAAAGACAGAGCGTCTGTCACAATGCCCCCTTTTTGTGGAACACCCGGCAGACCCGGATTGACCCTGTTCGGGTTAACGTGGGGCTGTCCGGACTCTTGTTATGGGCAGAGTTCTGTGTAAGGACAAGTCTGCACATAGTGAGTAACCAGACTAAACATTGACGTGGGCTGTACATAGGAATCGGTCATGGGTGGGGTCCAAACACTGGGATATTGTGGCGTTGGTGAGTTCAGCACCAAAGTCCTTGGTTGGATGTGTGCACAGGTGCTTTGCTTTCTTATAGCTGGTCCAAGTTTCAATCTCTTTCCATGGTAGCTGATCGGAGAATCCACAATCTTCTGCACATCTACATCATCGTAAAAGTAGACAAAACCATAACCCTTAGAAAAGCCAGAGGCATCCCTAATCATTTTGACACTCTTTACAGCGCCATACTTTGAAAAAACATCCTTAATTTCAGGCTGATTAATCCGACGGCCAATGCCCCCAACAAAAATAGTGTTTGGCATACGTTTCCCTTCTGGAAGGACGTAACCTGATGGCTGATCCTCTTCTTGGCTTCTTGTAACAGACATGACGTGATGCAGACGAAACCCCTGGGTCTCCCCGACCAGTGGGCTGGAGTCGGCAGCTCGGGCTGGAGACCGGGTTGTAACAGGGTTGACGCTGGCTGGTCCAGAGGTAGCGTAGGCAGAAGTCATTGGTCCTAGATCATTTCCCAATAGTACTTCTGCTGGTAAGTTGTCCATAAGTCCCACCTGTACCCTGCCGGATCCAGCGCCCCAGTCAAGATGAACTCGGGCGGTGGGGAGTCGAAACACAGCTCCTCCCGCCACCCTTACTGCAACGGTGTGTCCAGTGCGGTCTTTGTTCTTGACCAAATGAGGTTGAAGCAAGGTAAGTGTGGCTCCGGTGTCGCGTAATCCTTGCGCGGTGCGCCCATTGACTCGTACCTCCTGGCAATGGTGCTGTCGGTTGTCTTGGATGGCCGCTTGTACGGGATCAGCTTCATACAGTACCCCCAGATACTCTTCCGAACTGCTCTCAGCTTCCAAACAGTGTGCCACAGGAGTACGGGAGGTGGAAGGTTGCTTTTGCCCCCACGTGTTTCGGAGAGGCTCTAGGGCGCAATCACTGCGATAATGTCCCCATTGTTTGCAACGATGGCACTGAACTGTGGAGAGGTTCGGTTGCTGCGCTGGCCTATGTGGCCCAGAGTCACGAGTTGGCGCTGAAGCCACAGGTGCTTGAAATTTGATGGGAGGTTGTGGTTTTGGAGCGGACTGTTCTGTCCGGCGAGCATCAGTGTACTCGTCGGCTAGACGAGCAGCCTCAGGTAGCGTTAGAGGCCTCCGGTCACGTACCCACTCTCTTAGCTCTGGTTGCAGGGCATTGAGAAAATGTTCTAGTAAAAACAACTGTAGTACATCCTCAGCGGTCGTGGCTTTGCATCCAGTGACCCAGTGTGATGCTGTACGATGGAGGCGACATGCCCACTCCGTGTAAGAATCCCCTCCCTTCTTTTGGGATTCCCGAAATCGTCGCCTGTAGGCTTCCGGGGTGACAGCGTACCGGGCTAACAAAGCCTCCTTTACCAGATGGTAGTGTGGTAAGTCCGCATCAGGGATGGCCCGGAAAGCATCGGAAGCTTTCCCAGATAGTTTCCCTGATAATATGGTGACCCATTCCTCCGTGGGTACCCGGTGTAAAGCGCACTGCCGTTCAAAATCGGCCAAAAATCCGTCAATCTCGTCGTCACTTTCCTGGAAGGACTTAAATGCTGCAAATGGAATCTTTCTCCCCCCAGTGTAACTGAGGCTGAGAGGCTGCTGGGTTGAAAGTCGCCGATCTTCCCTTCGCTTACTGGCCTCTGCCTCCGCTGCGGCGAAGACTCGGTCGATCAGTTCCTGTGATGGATTCGGGCCATAGACCGACAATCTGTTCCGAACCGCTTGAACAAGAGCAGCGTCTTCATCGATCTCTATATTGGTTTCGGTCCTCACTGCTGCACGATCCATTTCGATCAGCTCGGCTATCAGTTCCTGACGTGGGCGGTTGCTAGCTGACCTTCCCCGGCTCTCGAGTAGATCCTTCAGGGTCAGCCTTTTCAACTTGTCATACTGACTCTCCATCAGGGTAGCACTCTCTCTGGGTACAAAGGACCATCCCACCGCTGCCACCAATTGTAGCGATAACCCTTATCGCCGGAGGGCTTCACCGCCCGAGACGTCCTTTTCCCAATCGTAAGAGGTGCTGCTGGAATTCCAGAGTCGTCCGTGAGGAAACAGGAACAGCCCTTACAAGGGCTAGTGAATTGTAATATAGCGTTTCCCCCAATAAGAGACAGAACTCAGTATTGAGGGTGAAGGTGAAGTGTTTTTATTAGTGCCACTCTAGGCCTTATATACACAAGTCTCCATGCAATGGGACCTCCCTGCATTTGGGCTTTACCTCTGCTGCCGGCGCATGTCCATTTTTGGGCAACTATATGATTTCAGGTCCACAACTGTCCGCTTGATTTGTTCAGTATCTCGATGGACAGAACACCATAATGTACCCAAACAGCATTGGCAACAGCCATGCTTTGTGCTTAGCAAAAACGGGCTGTTAGGGACCCACGGCGTGGTTAGCGCCCACATGGGTGTGTGTTGTCCCCTGCATCACTTGAAATAGATGGTTGGCTATCTGGGGAGTCATGTGTGGTTTTTGGGCCGGTGGTTGAGAATGGGTTAATGTCTCCTTGCTCCTGCGTTTTTGGGAATGTGCCTGTGTCTGGGGAGTCCCCACCATTTTAGTTGGTGCATGTTCTGCATGTGTCTTGTGCCTGCTTTTCTGTTTTATTTAGGATGAGGCATGTGTGCGGCTGCTATGTGGCTTTGGCCTTGGTTGGCTCTTTGTGCTCCCTTTAGGTCTGATATGGTATCCCACACCAAGCAGAGTGCCTTGAGCTTTAAATATGTTTCCAACTGCGGTTGCGCGCCTGCGCGCATGCACGTCACCGTGGGGGAACATCAGAGCTAGAATTTGAAAAACAAGCCAAGATGTCCCCCGCCATCTTTACAACGGAGCAGGACGAGCTCATCATGGATGTGAGTATGCGAGCGAGCGTGCGTTTATGTGCGCGCACACATTCCTTGTAATAAAAAAAGAAAAAACGCAAGAATAGTCTGAAACAACTTAGTTTGTCACGTTACAGACCAGCCCACCTTAGTTTAACCCATGTACGCAGCTACAAACTAGCCTACATGCAGATAGCAGAACTAGGGCAATGTGAGGCAGCAAGAGGTTAATAAAGTGACTTGATTTAGGCCAGGAAACTTGTTAATGTATTTTGTGGATTAATGGTGTGTCCTTGTCTCTTTTTCTAACAGATGATGCTGAGGCATTCCTTCCTGCCGTCAGATTATGACAAGCGGACTTTGACCCTGGCGGTGGTGGACGCGATTGAAAGAAGATCCCAAACCACCTATACCTTCACTCAGATCGCCCAACACTGGTCTGATTTAAAAAGAAGACATAAGCCCCGGGTGAGGCGGTACTTCGCAACACATTTCCCATGTAAGTGTAGAAAATGTCAATGCACCTCTAACCCTGGCATCACCTGGGCGTGGTTTAATGATTGTGTTTGTATTTCAGCCCATGAATGGAATTTGCGGTTCCGCCCCACCCGGACCAGGACATGCAGCCCAGTGTTGGGCGAAACAGGTGAAGGTGTAGGTGGCCCACCGCCAGGGTCAACGGCCACCCCCTCCTCTGTAAGTGACTCGGAGGAGCCGCTGGACCTCAGCATGCAGGGGAGGGGGCAATCTGACGGCAGGGAGTCGAGCAGAACAGAGCCTCAACCTGACTCCGGTAAGGGAAATATAGTTAGATATGTGGTAAGACATGCATTAAATACAGATACTCATGTGCACTATTGTTGTAGATTCAGACGTCGCTGGAACATCCCAAGGGATGAGTGAGGAGGGGGGCGAGGAGGAAGAGGTTGCTGGGGAAGGTGAGTAGATTGATACCTAGAAGCCTAACATAATATTATATTAATGAAAGAACAACAGTCTCTAATATCAGTGTGTTTGTCATTCATACAGATTCCCAAGTGCCACAGAGGGAGTATGAAGGGAGACTCCGCCCCCGACGCAATGTGCGGCCTAAACCTTGTAAGTGGTGTTTATTTAAACTAAAGTAAATGAGCAAACAATTCCATTTAAAAAAAAAAAAACTTTAACAGTTCCATCAAAATGTATCCAAAAAAGCCCTTAAAGCGGACCTTAACTATGAATAAGAGGCTAGCTTAGATAGTTCCCACATCCTGTACATACAGATTGTCCACCTTACAAATCATGTTACCAACCTTTTCCATAGCACATCTCGGCTCTGTGTGAGCAAAGCACAGCTAAAACCCACCCCCTGTACCTTATCCCACTCTCCTCTCCTCAGTAAGTGTGATGCTTCAGAGTCAACATGGCGTTGCACGTATCCTAAATTCCTGAACTGAGTTGCAGCCCAGTGGGGGAAAGAATAATAATTTATTGACTACAAAATTAATATATATTAGTTTAAGATGCTGTGGCAACGTTTCTGAAGAGTTTGGCCTTGTCATTAAAACACGCAGAAGGTCCCATTTAATAAGTGCACAAACAATCAAAAAACCAAAAAAAAAAAAACAATGCTAAAGTAATGTTGTTTTTCATTCACAGATCAAAGAACACAGGCTACAGACCCCGAGGCCTAATTTTTTTATTTTTGTAACAAAATGTAAATATGTTTTTCTCATTTAAAAAAAAAAAAAGGTTTTAATACAAAAACACAAAAAAAAAAAATTAATAAATAATTAATAATATTTCGAGAGTTGTGTTTCCTGCAAAAGTACCATCACACAACATCAGCACACATTTACATTACACACCAAAGGTTTAGATATGGGACAATAAAAAGAAAAAAAAAAACAAACAATAAAGGTATGCATTAAGGACAAGGGAGAAGGAACTACTAGATGATTTAGGTATGCATTATGGACAAGGAAACCCCCACCAAAAAAAGCAAAAAAAAAAAAATATGTGTTTCAAATTTGCATTTGTGGCCATATGCATATTCCAATGGAGTTTGCGGGATGTGCGCTTGCGTGTAGCCAGATTGGCAACTGAAGAGCCATGGAGATGTAAGTATACTTGCTAAAACCACCAAAATGCAAGGTCAAATATGACGGAAACCAAGCAGGTACGTTCAAAAATGCAGGAAAAATCAGGGAAAAACGGGCCGCCCGTGTGAACGTGAACGGGAGCCCCGATCAAATTGAAGGCACCCGAGAGAGCAAAAAAAGCTTTCCGAGTAAAGTGAAATTGACGGATCAGTTAGGGAGCCATTCCGACGGAGGCTCTGCATCACATTTGAGCCACGATTCAAACGGGAGCCCCGGACAAACGGAAGGTTTTAAGGGCAGTTCAGAGGAGGCTCTGCATCAGGCCCAATGTCTTTTAACATCCATCATTTATTTAGCAGTTAAAGTGATTCGGCAGGGGGAAAAAAACAAAAGGGTACTTACCTTTTGTCCTGCACCGCAGGTTACTGCAGGCCTGGCACTTCAAAATTCACCTGAACAGGAACGGGATTGCTGGTGAGATGGAATTGCAAATCACCATTAATCACCAGGGTGTGGTCACGTCCTCTATTCATTGCAATGGAGGTAGTGGATTGTAGTGAATGGAGGGGTCATGACCTCCCCCCTGTGACTGATGAGGGTGCATCCACTGGTGCTATTGTTATTTACATTAATGTTGCTTGTTTTTCAGTATATTTTTGGCTTTTTTTTTTACATTTTTTTTCTTATCATCAACAAAAGCATTACATGTAAATTAAAGATGTATGGCCAAGTCTAATTTCCTAAACTACTTAGTAAAAGCCAGGTGGGATTTGTACCATCTTGGCAGGCACCAGACAATACCTATAGATTGATACATTGAATTGATTTAGAAGGAAGATACCTGGCTTTCTATTATCTTCAGATATTCAGAATTTTTTGATATGCTCTCCTGGGACTACCTCTTCTACATTCTTAAGAAATGGGGCTTTGGAGCTAACTTTTTACGATGGGAGGGGACCTTATATCAGTCTCTGTTTGAGCAATATGCTGGGTACACATCTGACTTGCGTCAGGGATCTCTAGTCCTATTTGTCATTCAGCAGAACCCCAATATTGGAGGTTTAGACCTAGTGGGATTTCGCCATAAAGTAGAAAACATTCTATTGACCATAACTGAGCTTTATACCTCCCTCCCATCTATTTTTAAAAAAGCCAAAGAGTTCTCTGAGGTATCCAGTTTAACAAACAACCAAGAGAAATCTGAGCAGCCCATCAACCAGTTTTTAGCCCTCCCCTCAGCCAATCAGGCCGGCCAGCAGGTCAGCAATCTTGCTGCCCTCGCCTCTTACCAGACTCGCCGATGCCCCGGCAAGGCACACAGTCTGATATGGTATAATGGGGCTCTGTCACACAGTCAGCAACGGGGAGATGGGGGGGTTCTGTCACACAGTCTGCTTTGGTATGAAGAGGGGTTCTGTGACACAGTTTGCTATGGGGTGTCCTGTCACACAGTCTGCTATGGGGTGGTGGGGGTGTTCTGTGACAGAGCCTGCTGTGGAGGTGATGGTGGTTTTCTGTCACACAGTCTGCTATGGGGGTGATGGGGGTGTTCTGGCACACAGTCTACCAGGGGTGATGGGGGTTCTTTCACAGTCTTCTATGGGGTGATGTTTTTTTTTTGTCACACAGTCTTCCATGGGGGTAATGGGGGGGGGGGGGTTGTTATACAGTCTGATATGGGGTGATGTAGGGGTTCTGCTGCACAGTATGCTATGGGGTAATGGAGGTGTCTTTCACACAATCTGTTTTGAAGGCGATGGGGTGCTCTGTAACAGTCTGGAATGGGATAAGGGGGTGTTTTGTGACACAGTATGCTATGGGCTGATGCAGGATTCTGTCACACTTTCTGTTAGGGGGTGATGGTGTTCTGTCACACAGCCCGCTGCGGGGGGTAATGGGGAGTTTCTGTTACACAGTCTTCTATGGAGTGATGGGGGTGTTCTGTCACACAGTCTATGGGGTGATGAAAGTGTTCTGTCACACAGTAGGTTATGGGGTTGATAGAAATTTTCTGGTACACAGAAGTTTGCTATGGGGTGATGGGAGTCCTTTCACACAGTCTGCTATCTGGGTAATGGTGGAATTATGTCGTACAGTCTGCTGTGGGGGTCATGGGGGTGTTCTGTCACACAGTCTGATATGGGGTGATGTAGGGGTTCTGCTGCACAGTATGCTATGGGGTAATGGAGGTGTCTTTCACACACTGTTTTGAAGGCGATGGGGTGTTCTGTAACAGTCTGAAATGGGATAAGGGGGTGTTTTGTGACACAGTATGCTATGGGCTGATGCGGGATTCTGTCACACTTTCTGTTAGGGGGTGATGGTGTTCTGTCACACAGCCCGCTGCGGGGGGTAATGGGGAGTTTCTGTTACATAGTCTTCTATGGAGTGATGGGGGTGTTCTGTCACACAATCTGCAAAGGGGTGGTGGGGGCTCTGTTACACAGTCTGATATGGGGTGATGTGAGGGCTTTGTTACGCAGTCAGCAATGGGGTGATGGGGGGTTCTGTCACACAGTCTGCTTTGGTATGAAGAGGGGTTCTGTGACACAGTTTGCTATGGGGTGTCCTGTCACACAGTCTGCTATGGGGGTGACGGGGGTGTTCTGTCACACAGTCTGCTATGGGGTGATATGGAGATTCTGTCACATAGTCTGCTATAGGGTGATGGGGTGTTCTGTTACACAGTCTGCTATGGGTGATGGTAGGTTCTGTCACACAGTCTTCTATGTGGTCATGAGGGGCTCTGTCACACAGTCCGCTATGATGGGATGTTCTGTTACACAGTCTGCTATGGGTGATGGTAGGTTCTATCACACAGTCTTCTATGGGATGATGGGGGGTTCTGGCACACAGTCTGCTGGAGGTGATGGGGGTTCTATAACAGTCTGATATGGGGTGATGTGGGGGTTCTGTCACACAGTCGGCAATGGGGTGATGGGGTGTTTCTGTCACACAGTCTTCTATGTGGTCATGAGGGGCTCTGTCACACATTCCGCTATGATGGGATGTTCTGTTACACAGTCTGCTATGGGTGATGGTAGGTTCTGTCACACAGTCTTCTATGGGATGATGGGGGGTTCTGGCACACAGTCTGCCGGAGGTGATGGGGGTTCTATAACAGTCTGATATGGGGTAATGTGGGGGTTCTGTCACACAGTCTGCAATGGAGTGATGGGGGATTCTGTCACACAGTCTGCAATGGGGTGATGGGGGATTCTGTCACACAGTCTTCTTTGTTATGAAGGGGTGTTCTGTGACACAGTTTGCTATAGGGTGTTTAGTCACACAGTCTGCTATAGGGTGATAGGGGGGTTCTTTCACACAGCCTGCTGTGGAGGTGATGGGGGGTTTCTGGCACACAGTCTGCAATGTTTTTTGTCACACAGTCTGCTATGGGGTGATGGTGGGATTCTGTCACACAGTCTGATGTGTGGTGATGTGGGAATTATGCTGCACAGTCTTCTATGTGGCAATGGAGGTGTTCTTTCACACAGTCTGTTTTGAATGTGATGGGGGTGTTCTGTAACAGTCTGAAATGGGGTGAGGGGGTGTTTTGTCACACAGTATGCTATGGGGGTAATGGGGGATTCTGTCACACTTTCTGTTATGGGGTGATGGGGGTGTTCTGTCACACAGCCTGCTGTGGGAGTAAGGGGGAGTTTCTGTCACACAGTCTTCTATGGAGTGATGGGGTTTTTTTGTCATGCAGTCTTCAATGAGGTGATATGGGGATTTTGAAAGACAGTTCGCTATGGTGTGATGAGATGCTCTGTCTGATCGACAAAATCACCCTTCCTATCACCCCATAGCAGACTTTGTGACAGAGCATCCCATCACACCATAGCAGGCTGTATGGCAGAATCCCCCATCACACCAATAGCAGAATGTGGGACAAAACACTGTCATCACCCCCATTGCAGTCATTGTGCCAACCCCCCCTCTTATTACCCCATAGCTGGGTCTGCAAATGGGGGTTGATTGGGGTGTTTTGTCACACAGTCTGCTATGGGGGTGGTGGGGGTGTTCTGTCACACATTTTACTATCAGGGTGATGGGGGGATTCTGCCACACAGTCTGCTATGGGGTAATAGGGGGCTCTGTCACACAGTCTGTTATGGGTGATAGGGGGATTCTGTCACACAGTATGCCATGGGGGTGTTGGGTCACACAGTCTGTTTTGGGGGTGATGGGGGTGTTCTGTCGCACAGTCTGCTATGGGGTGATGAAGGGATTCTGTCACACAGTCTGCAATGGGATGATGGGGGGTTCTGGCACACAGTCTGCTATGGTATGATTCGTGTTCTGGCTCACAGTCTACCATGGGGTGATGGGGTGTTTTGTCACACAGTCTTCTATAGAGGTGATGGGGTGTTTTTCTGCTATGGGCTGATGGGGGATTCTGTCACAGTTTGTTATGGGGTTGATGAAGGCTTTCTGTCACACAGTCTGCTATGGGATGATGGTGGCTCTGTAACATAGTTTGCTATAAAGTGATGGGGGGTTGTCACACAGTCTGCTATGAGGTGATGGTGGGTTCTGTCACACAGTCTTCTCTCGGGTGGATGGGAGGGATTCTGCCACCGTCTGCTATGGGGTGATGGTGAGTTCTGTCACACAGTATGCCATGGGGGTGTTTTGTCACACAGTCTGCAGCTGGGTGATGGGGGATGTAATTTTAACACAAACCCGAACAGCAACTTTAAAGATTATCATAGCAAAAATAGTTGCTTTTATGAGTGCCAAGGGAAATAGGTATGAGATTAAATTGCCAACTGAGATAAATATCAGTTTACTAGAAAAATTTAAAACAAAAATATTTAAATGTAAACATTTATGTGCGGTAAAATATTTGTAGTAATTTACTTAGGTACATGTTTTTTTTTTTCTACAGAAATCCGCTCTACTGTATGGTTGCTTTACCCAAGACAGAAAGACAGCTTGAGACTATGCATTTATCTACTATTATCTACAGATACATTACTGGCATTAGAGTAGACCAAAATCATTGCTGGTCTGCCTTAGCGTCTAAAATACTCCATGGCTGTCTGACTCCCCTTCCCCTGGATTATCACCAGGACCTGGCCTTAGAGGCGTGGATGGAGCAGTCACATAGGGTGCCATTGCACTAGGAGTGCCATGGCGCCCATAGAGTCAACCTTACAAGTTTTTTTAATTTTAAAATCGACCAGCACTTTGCCAGTGGTTGCCCCTTCACGGTGTGTCGTGTGCCCTGCTCCCCTGCCACAGACTCCTGCATCCTGTTCGTCTGTGCGGGAGTAGCCATCGGGGTGTCATTATGCACTCACCTTCTGTCCGGTCTCATGGCATCCTCGATCAACCACTCGGGTGGTGCAGGCTCGGGGATCCCCATCACCCGGCAGCCATGTAAGCATTGGGCCACCCCCTGCTCCTGTGACCGTGCTCACTGCAGACAATGCCCCGCCGGAAGCATGTTTAAAGGGCCAATTACTAGTGGACGAAACGCCCTAGATGTTAGCGGGGCTATCAGCCCTTTGGTTGTTCAGGGGCCAATGAGCCCAAAGCACTCTAGCCAATTTCCCAGCACCATAGCCCTATATAAGTTATTCCCTGCAATTCCATTCTCACCCATGATAGCGTGTTGCTGGGTGCTATAGTTCTTGTGACTTCGTGATTGCTTATCGTTGCCGACCTAGTTTGCCTGACCACTCTGTGACTAATGCCTGGGCCAATGACTGCCTGAACTCCGACTACGAACCTGTCTCATCCCTTGTACTAACAACCCTCTGACCTCCCGGCTTGACCTTTGACCCTTCTCTTGCTTCTCCCTTGGTGCTGCATTTCATGAATATTGCTAACCCATCACCCAGTCTTGCCACTGGTTCATCCATCTTCACCCTTGTCCACAACCTTTGTGCTACTAAGTCCTGAGGGCAACCGTGTCCAGTGAGGTGTTTAAAGTGTCCCGGCAAATGGGGTTTGGCTTTAGGTGAAGCTAGTAGCGGAGATTGGAGGGTGTGGGCTCACCAAAAAGGCGTGCCTCCCAAGGGGATTGAAACGATCCATTGGTGATGTAGCCCAGTAGCGGTCTGGGAGCGGCGAAGGTCTAAATTTACTTAGAGCAGATTGTGCAGCAAAGAAAGCGGCTGGATATGCTATGTTCGCATTGTGAGAGAGCGGCATCATGGCATCAGTATTGCTTTTACTCTCCCCCCTCCAGTGGCATCAGAGAGCATGGAGCTGCTGAACACTGGCTGTCCCCTGCTTTCCCCAGACTCCCCAGAAACTCCATTTGTCTCTGTCAGAAGTCACACAAGTTAACAAGCTCATCTGCCGGTCTTATGGGGGCTGTTGGGGATTGTATGCCATATAGGGCTGTGTACAACAAAAACTTTTCTTTTCAGGTGAGGAAAAAGTCATGTAAACCCAAAATACTCCAGGGCCAGGACACAGCTTGCACTTAGGGCATCCCAAATCAGGCTTAGCTTTTGCTTTACTGTGTGTGTGTATGCCCCCCTCCAGTTTGCCATATACTTACCTTGATCCGTCATCCCACAGCTCATTTGTGGACCACAACCACAATCCCAAAATCTGCACACTCCCTGCACCAGGTAGACTTGAATGACTGCCAGCAGGTGCACGCATCTGAATAAGGTGTCATGCTCAGGGAGTGCAGAGTACAGGGGATGCAGAGAGCAAGCTGACAGATCAGGGATTCCTGGGGGTTTCTCACACAGAGGCATCCAAAATTGGGATGTTTCTGTAAAGCGGGCAGGAAACTTGGGGGGGGGGGGATTCTGGTTTTGGTTTGCTTTCAATCAGATGAGAAAAGATGCTATAACAACGCAGCCCTTCTGTGCCTCCCTCTGTACCCCAACCTGTCTCCACCTCCCTCTGACCCACCTGACATAGTCCTTCCCTTTTTTCTGATCCATGGCCTTTTAAGTTGACCCAAAAATTTGGAATGCTTAAACTGTGCTTAACAAATCACTTTAACAAGTTAATTTTCTATAGTATCAACATTGTGTGATGTGTGACTAATGTTTTCACTATTTTGCTAAGCTGTCACAATTTAAGCATCGCAGATTTGTCCCTCTGAAAAAAATTTGCACCTACCTCTGGCCTGTGGTGCACCTACTGTACAACCTAAATGTGCCACTTTCTGACTTGTGCCTCTCTTTGACTCACAGGCTTATGTGCCCCCTCTATGCCACAACCTACCTGACCCACAGTCCATTTATGCTTTATATCTAATCTGCAGTGCACCTACCTCCATCTTAGCTCCCTCCTGTCCCTCCCTTTGACCTGTGCCTGCCCTCCTGCCCCTTTCTGTGCCCTGCAGCCCTTCATTGTCTATACCTCCTCCTCCTTGGTGAGTGTATTTGCCGTGGGATTTGTTTTATTGCTTGAGGGAAGGTTGATTGGCAGCATAACATTGGAGGTGTTCTGGGGTCAGTCTTGCTCTACGTGTGCACCATCTGCTTTGGCAGATTGCTTTTTGGGGGTGAGAGGGGGGTCCATTGAAGGGTATGTGTTTTGTCCAGGGGAAAGGGGGCACCTCCTTTTTACCTTGCGTTCATAGGAGGATGGACAGTGTGTTTTGCAAAGTGCAGCCTACAATTGACCCCCCTTCACCCCCAAAAAGCTATCTGGAAGAGGTGAGCAGACAGCACCCACAGGGACTATAATACTGCACTGCACTTAAGGGAAGGTAGAAGGCCTGCTCACCATCAATTCTGCCACATTAATTGAAGGGGTAAGGAGTAGATTGGAGTGTGAGTAAATCTCGCCCTGTAGAGCCTCTGTGGTGCAGGTCTTATCACACTCATATAATTGTGGGTCCTAAAAGGGGATATGTTCACATATTGTACTGCTAAATAGTAAGCCCTGAAGGGGATGCTCTTACCCAGTACCCATTCAGTGAACCCCAGTGGCATATGTGCACTTGAAGTGTTAGACTGGGGGTGCCATCCAGTTGTCTGTCACAGAATGCTTTTCAAGGCTTTGTCATGTTTGGTGCTGTTCCCATACCATGTTGTGATGTTCCCTGTTAGAATGCTGTCGATGCTGTAAACATTTTTCCAGTACTACAAGACAGAAGTTTCTTAGTCACCTTAGATGGAAAAGGCTTTGCTCACCACCTTGGTAATGTGCTCAGACCATGTCAAATATTGGGTACATCCAGGAAACAGAAGCCAGATACTCTTTACATAGGTATTCTGTTTATCTTGAGGGGGGTGACGTTCTGCCTACTGCGTTTTTTGTTGTAGTCAACTATTAGTTCCTTGGGCTACAGGGAGATATTTTTTTTTGGCATGATGGATGGGAGTTCTTTGGGATAGGCACTATAGTAATGAGATGGAACAGGGAAAGGTTGGATATATGTGTAAATACTGGAGCTAATTAATTAGCGCAGATTTTCAGAACATATGCCGTCTGGTCCTGTTGCTTTCCTAGTACTTACACTTCTGAAATCCTTTCTCACCTAGTCCTCTTGAAAAAGGATAGCATTGTCACTTTTGATGCATTCCTTATACACACAATTGTTGCTCTCGTTCACTCTATTTGCACTCCTGTTGCTGCTTTCTGTGGGGTCAAAGCGGATTTGCCAGGGATATGTCCTCACATGCCAGCCTTGATACTGGTGCCCTGAAGTCTGTGATACTGCACAGGCTCTGCCAGTGGCCCTTAGCATCCTGTAAAAACTGTTGTTTTAATTCCCTTTAATAGTTATAGTTTGCTTCCCTAATTTTCTTTCATACTTTATCTGAAGCAGCATTGTACTCAGTTATATCTCCTGTGGTGATTGTATGCAGCTGTGCGTGACCTCAGGACATCCCCAATAGGTCTGTCTACCCAGGATTGGGGAATACAGTGATGGTTAACAGTATTGTCGACCAATTTGTTGATATAACCTAACGTGACTTCTGTACATTTTTTTAAGTTTGCAGAGTTGTGCCATAGCATATCCCAGTCTGTGATCTCCAGTGCAAGCCAAAAGTCATTAGTTGATTGCTCATTCCAACCTAGGACTTTCTTTCTTGATGGTGGCTCCTGTTTTAGTTTTTGTTTGTATCCAGGGATGAGGAAGATGGTGGACATGACTGGGCCTTGTAGGCAATTTTGAAAGGAATGTAACAATGGTCAAGGATGGTCTCAGGTTGGGTTTATTAAAATCACCACAATGATATCTACATCCTATTGTTGGTTCTAGAACTTCATGTAGCTCCCACTGTGCAGTGTCCATGTTTACTTGAGGCAAAATATATATGGCACCTACAATGACTAAGGTAAATTTGTGGCGGAGGTAAAGGGGCGGCATTTGATGGTTAGGAGCTCCATGTTTTGCAAGCAGGAGTGTTTCAAAGGGAAAATGTTTTGTTGTCACACCATTTTTTGTTTGTAATCAAGCACACTTCTCCTCCTCTCAATTTTTCTGAATCAGTAGACCTGTCTGTGTGGTGAACCATGGAGGAATCTCTCCAGCTCTGGTTGGATGATGTGATCAAGTATCATGAGGTTCATCCAATTCTCAGCTAGACATTCTCTGATGTCTCTTTGTTACACGATTCTGGTTATCTAGCTTGTTTTACAGGTACATTGGCCAGTAGGATGCTAGGTAATAGTAAACAGAGAGCTCTGGTCCTCATCCTGCTTCTGATTCCCAGGTGTTTACCCCTGGGTCACCTGGTCCCTCTATTGTCCTCTTTCAGGATCTCTTTTGGCCAGCATGGAAGCAGAGATAGCATGAGCTTATGGTAGTTGTTCCTGACAGTTTCTCGGCCATTGGTCACAAGGGTGTCTCTGTCAAAAGAACTTAGAATACCTATCAGTTCAAGTAGGAATGAAGGTGAGGTTGCTGGCAATAGTAGACTAACATAGCTTGGTGAACGAATAGGATCATAGCATATGTGACATAGGCTAAGTGGGAGGTGTTTGGATCTTAGGATAACTAGATTGTGAAGGTATGTATGTTTTGTGTCTTGTGAGAAAAATTGCCTGTTTGATTGAGAGGTGTGAAGTGAGGAAGTTAATTTGTTAATTTGGAGTGTTGGGGTAAAGGATGCGTGGCTGAGGTTTGTGTTAAGGTAGGTTAAGGATGGGATTAGGTAGGTTGAAGGGGGTGGATAGATAGGGTGGCTGGATTTAGGGTGGTGATGAATAGGCTGGTGGATTGGGTATTGAGTGGAAGTGGGGTTCTGAGAAGTCAGGGTTAGGGAGGGGACAAAGTAGTTTCTTCTGTATTTTTTACCATTAAAAAAGACATTAGTTGGCTAAGGTAGATTTCATATTGACATTGAATTATTGCCATTGGAGGGTTATTTAATTTGAAAACATAGCCATTTGAGCCAAATCCAAACAGAAACACTGGTAGTTATCACAGCAACTTGCAATTTTGTGATATTGAAAAATGTGTTGGATGATTGTAAACCCAGCTGAATAAAGCATCTGGACTTGTTTTTACCAGACATATTGCCATATATTTTTTGTCAACCCAGACAAATGTAAGCATAATTATATAATGAATGTGAATTAAAAATGTTGTAAGAATTTTGGTCCCTTTTAATTTAATAGTTAAATCCAATGCAAAGCATGAGAATACATAGAAGTGATATGGACACTGAAATATATGCATGTGATCCTGATAATTAGTTTCTTGATTTTTTTTAGGTGTCACCTGATGCTTGGTTTGAGCCACTTTGTCTCCTTGCTGTTGGTAGTTCAAATGTTGCAAACTTTAATTTCTGTGGATATGTTCTAAAGCTTTGAAACAGATCTCACGATGTGCCATTAATTGGATAATCATTGGGCCAAATGTACACATAGCACTTGATTCAGCAAGCTTGCCTTAAAGAATCTCCTGATAATAAGAACATTTTCATGCAAAAGTCTATACTCACATTTTGTCCCCCGCAGCTACTCTGTGCAGTGCCAAGTCATACTTACTAAAGGTGGGAAGCAAACATTTCCATCCTACAGCACCAGTGGTCTCATATCGCAAGAAGTTACTGAAGGGAGTGAAGATTGATGTGAGAATAAACATTGTGTGGTCTATTGTAAAAAGTGTAGTTTTTTTGATTAATATGTGTAAGCCGCAAGATGTCGTTCAGGGATTGTGCCCTGAATTTGGACCATAACTTGATTGAACCCAGACATAACGATTCTGCTTTTGTTGATTTTTAGTTGGGACATATACATTGGCCAAGGTGCACATAATTCTATATATCTCTCCAATAAGAATTAGATATCGGCTTTGAATTCTGCTATGATTTTGACATTCATGCTTTTTTTGAGTAAAATAGCAGCCCCGCTAATATTTTTCTTCATGCGTACTGAAGTGAGCCAGACCAAACTCAAGGAAAGGAAATCCAGTTGTACAGCCTTCCATAAAATGGGTTTCCTGTAGGAAAGCTATTGAGATTTTATTTCTATTTAGTTCCTTCATCACATGGTGACGCTTAGTGAGGGAGTTGGCCCTGCAAATATTATAAGTACAGCATTCTAAATTTAGCATTTAGATGTGGTAAAGTTTGCTTCACATGGCTTACCTTGTGAAAATTATTGTGGAAACCTAGCCAGTGACGAACCATGTTTAGATATAAAGAAAAACAAGAGTGCAAGACCCACCACCCTACCCCCATGATTTCCCCCTCCCTTGTCATCGCCCCCCAAACAGCCACACTCAATTAGCCCACCAAGCTGGGACATTGTATCTGGAATATCATTGGGCTATCCCCAAAAGAGAGCCCTGGTCGGATCCCACCATGCGAGTCCCCCCAAAAGGGCAACTAAGTGTCTCTGATTTGATTACAGATGAATTTTCGGGAAAGAGTTTTATCTCCCTTTCCTCCTCCCACCTTTCTTCCCTTTTTTCTCTTCTTCTCATGCTCTCTCATCTTTTTATCATCCTTCCCCCCACTTTCCTGGCCTTTGCTTTTGTCTGTTAATCGTGCTTATTGTGTTTTTTTAATTTTCTGCCTCTTCTCTCATTTTCCTTCTTCTCTTTCTTTCTTGCTTTGTCTTTTCACCCTATTGAGTAAGTTTGGCCCAGCCTTCTATAGATATTGGTGACAATTTTGCTGTAAATGCTTCAATATCACCACCGTCTTCTAAACAAAAGGTTTTGTCTTCCTTGTTAATGATCAGAGCAAGAGGGAACAGCCAGTGATAGGTTAAATTATGTAGCTATAGAATATGGAGCAACAGTTTCAATAGTCTCTTGGTATAGAAAAAAATCTTTCTTGTTGTGTTTTTCTGATCCATAAATTCCATAAATTCATTGGCCATCTTATCAAAATGTTTGATAAATGCTGATTCATGTGATTTGTTAAGGGTGATCACAGTGGTCGTTTGTTTGGGGTGGTAGCAGAGGACATATTTGGTGAATCATTAGAACCCTGAGTTGATTTTGGTCTGAAGCTCATCTCATCATCAGCTGAAAAAAATTCAGATGCAGTTGCCTCCTCCGCAGTCAGGTATCCCTCAGCCAATGCAGGCCAGGGTTGACGTGCAGATTTTGGTGTGGCTGACCCCCCCATGGGAGATTTCTTTGTTTAGCTGTAATATCTCCAGGGATTAGGGAGCCATGTCTAGAAGCATTTGCTTTAGTGCCTGGTATTAATGAACCTTCTTGAGGGTCCCTGTCATGTAAACTGGATGATTGTTGATCAGTCTTTTTGGATCCCCTTGTTCCATAAGGAAACTGCGGTTAATAGTCTCCAATCACTACTTCAACCACAATGATTTGAGATTGAAGAATGGGATTCTGGTTGGTCAGTTCCTCTGGGCCTGCAGAAACTGTTCAAGTGAAGAAGAACGTAGATGTAGAAGTAGATGTGGGGCACAGTGTGTAACTCATGTTGAGGATAGAAAGGAGGCCAGATACGGAATGTTTTATACTTACATTGTTTTGCCCTTGCTTTTACAGCAACCATCCAGCCAGCAGGCATAACTATTCCTGCACCCACCCCTGCTCTTACAGCTGCACCATCTGGCGTGCCTTCCCTGGACCCACTATCCAGACCTGGTCTATCCACCAGCCACCAGTTGAGGCAAATGAAATGAAGACATTTATTTGCTGTGTGGGACCATTCACCCAAGCAAACATTAATGTTTCCCCTTCTCCACACAGACAACACCTCCACATGATGAAATTCAAAAGATGGAGGAAACCATGCTGGATTTTATGCCTCCACCACCTGCTGCCACACCTGCCACTGGGCCAAACCCCACCTCCCAGAGCCTGGAACAGCAACTGCAGTCTGCGAGCAAGAGCCCCACCACCTCCCCTGAGCACCCTAGAGGAAGCCAGCTCCACTCTACAGCCAGACGCCACCTATCTATAGTTAGGCAGGGCCAAATCATGGAGGCAAACTGGCTGGCCACTAGCACAATTTTTAGGTGCACTTCCACCCACTATTTTAAAGTGGTACATCGGGCCACCAGTTTGATCCATGAGGACCTGGCTGCATGGGTGGTGGAGCAACAGCACCACAACAGAACTTTGGAGGCACTGCTGGGACAAATGGTGGAGGACAACCAGCAAAATACCAGAATGCTGGCACTGCTTGAGGGACTTCAGGCACCAAACACCGTGTACCAGGCCACCTTCCCCTAATCATGCCTGCAGCACTTTGGGGGGAAATCAGTTAGTGCAAATAAAAGGTTTGCTCTTTTCATAACAGCCTAACTGCATAGAGCAACTAGTAAGTGGAAACAGGAGGAGATAGAACAGAGGAGATAGAGGCACACAGTTGTAAGGAGGTACTAATTTACTGGGGCATTAGACAGACCACTGGGAAATAAAGCAACAGGGAGAATGGGGTATTAAAGTAGGGACATGAGCACAGTAGTACTGCGGGAGGCCAGGGAGACAAGTAGGCATCCAAGCTGCCATATTGTCAGGAAAAGAGATATATTTCTTCAGCAGGACAGTCAAGCCATCAGACGTTTAGGATGCCAACTGACTGACAGTGACCCTAGCCGTTCACTAAAAATTGAAGGCAGCCAACCAATTTGGTCATACCTCAAATTGCATGCCCCTTTCTTGTGGCAGGGGCCCACCATGGCTGCAGCTCTGAGTAAAGCTTCTAAGAGAAAGGCTCAATTGCAACTGCTGATCAGACATCTAATCGATATCCAAGGGATGGCAGGTATGCCTAAGCTCTGGAAGGTATATGGTTAACAGCTTCTGCTGCTGCCGCCACTCGTACTCTTCAGAAAACTCGTCAAGGGGCTCCATCATAAGCGCCTATGCTGGTTCCTGCTAGCAAAAAGAGGGTGCAATTTTGAACTGGAAATTTTTGATTTTTATTGGCCCAAAAATGCCCAAATCAGGGCTTGTACGCACACAAGTTAAAACTTGGCTTAACACGAATTAATACTCGGTTTGGCGTATAAAGTCCCGCAAAAGGCAACTCGGACAAAAAAACACTGCCCAGAATCACACGACACGGAAAAATTGCCAAATACTGGTCTTTGCCATCATTCGTGCATGTTGGAACGCGTATGAGAGAGGCTCTGAATCAGGGTTTATGAGTATATAAAATTAAAGTGCCCCAATTACCAATTAGCAGGCCTTGGAGTCTATTAATTGGTCAGCGTTTCATCATTTTCATCATTACACTTAAAAAATATCACTGCTAGGGACAAAGGGGACAAACTTTACTGTGCTTTTAGGCTGTGTTTTAGCTGTTTTTGTCTAAATTATACATGGTAAGCAAAAGAAGACATGAAAAATGATTTTACAAGGAAAAAATGAAATTTGGCAACATCTAGGTCCTGTGTTTACATTGACAAGTTACAATGCAAGCTCTGTACCAAACACAGCGCCATAAAATAGATGCAGACTGGTGGCTGCATCGGTTCCACCAGTTTTTTGTTTGATAACTTGGACACGGAGTATAGTATCATATCACCTCCAGATCATCTCCAACCTGCACAAACCCATATATACCCAAAAATTTTAATCTAATTTAACAAAAATGAGGCGAAGGGGTGAATCACTCCTATAAATAATCAATGCAATTAATTAAATAAATATATCTACAATTAATATGCAATATTCCCTGAACAATTATCAAAATCATAGTCAATAATATAAAAATAAACCAATACTAATAAATACAGCAACCAAATAATAACAAAAAAAATGCAAAAAGGGTTATACCAATCTACAACTCCAATGCTATTAATGAAAAACATAATATGCTGACCATCTACATATCACCATCACAATGCCCAAATGTAAAGTGCTAATGCAAACAAAATTATAAGAAATCCCAAAAATATATAAATGCTGAGGAACAAAATGGATGAGGCTCAATGTGCTTTCTGTATGACTGGGAACAGCATGGTTGGAACTATCCCCAGGCACCATGAGCAATACACAAGGGCCAACCACAACATGAGGACAGTAGCATGTACAATGTGTTTGTTACTGCATTGCATGCCACTGCACAACATGCACTGGATCAGCAGAGACAAATGTAAATTATGTAGACAATGCACAATCCCATGACAACATAAATTGACAGAAAAACAACTATCACAATATAATTAAAAAAGATGTTCAATTATAGTGGACCAAAACCTGAGATTTTAGTTTTCACCCCCCTGGGGCATCCTGTTTTGGTATGCCTCGCTGTGTGAATCTCCCTATGTAATCCAGGGGATTTTAGTAAATGCATGCATTACATAGACAATGCTATGTGGTTAAACCCAAAATACAGACACATTTATTCTCAGATCTAAACTTCAGCCTCATGTGTAACTCTTCAAATCTAAACCTGCACTGTTGCATAAATATGTAAATTATGTTCAGCAAAGGCGCAGCACAGAGACCAGTTCAGCTAAGCAACAGAAATACACACACACACACACACACACACACACACACACACACACACACACTCTTTGGAGAATTCAAGACATTTTTTAAAACTTGTAATACCGTTTTTGCTTGCACATTCAAGCGTATTCAACTACACAAATTTAGTTAAACAGCCATTCTGAATCACTCAGTTTTAAAAATGTTTGCATGCAATGCAATTAAATGGACATAATTTAACAATGCATTGTTTTTGGGTAAACCTTCATACTAATACTCACATGATCAATGTATATTCACCTATATTAATTATATTATAAGTGGTCAGGTTTGGTGTGGAGAAAACAACTAATGTTTTGGAGATAAAGTAAGAAAGTATCGTCAGAAAAGTCCATCAACAAATATCACATGATGCACTGCAGCTGTGCTTTAGTCATATATCAGAATAATGTTGGTTATCCATTAGGAATATGATTGTTTGTCTCGTTTGTTTTGGCTAATTTTAGGCTTGCCCAAATGTTTCTGCTGTGAGCCACCTGCAGATCTTCAGAAATGCAGAGTAGCCAAGTGCAAATCGCAATATAGAACATCGGTTCCAATGTCCTTATACTTTTATAGCCAGAAAATACTTATAGATTGCCAATCCCCTTAACTATGTTCTTGTTTTCATTTTCAATAATTCACAACATTGCAGAGAAGCCTATCTGCATAAGATCCATGGCCAAGCTTCCAGTCCACAGCAGATGGCATGTTAATGGATTGTCCATCTGTAATGACTTTTAAGGTGGTATGCAGGATTGGTTTTGTGGTTTGTTGTCATCTTATCTGATCACATCTATCACACCCAATCACATGTATAGGCTGCTCTGATATTGGATGAGCAACAATCATGGGAAATGCAAACATAAACCCAGTACAACCTTCTGTGGTTGTTTAGCTGAAAGTTGATGTCCAATCTGCTTTGTGCTGCCCCCAGCCCTTTCTTTCAGTAAACCAGCTTGGAGAATCTGGATCTGAATTACCTGCATGGTGCCTAAACCCACGGTGGGAGCCCAGTCTGTGCAGCTCTGCTTCAGCTGGCAAAGATGCTGCACAGACTATTACTAATGAAAATATATATATGATGTCGCTCTGGGTAGAGATCTAAATCAGTTATACAATATTGTAAATATACAATTAACAGCAAGCTCTACGACCTACTGTATAACATATTTCGCATTGTCATAAAATGTATATAAAATTAGATAATGCCAGAAAAGCAATATAAAAGGTGAGAAAACACCAATATGCGTTTTTTAATTCTGAGACTTTTCCTCTGCTGTTTTTTTATGCATAAAAAAGAGCTTTCTAAAGAATAATAATAAACTTCTATTATTAGGGTTAGCAAAAAGGCCTCCACAAATTGTGAAACCATTTATTAACTGAAGGACGACATCTTGTCCTTTCATCTATCCTGTGGCTTCTCTAGATCACTAAGGCAGCCAAATTTCAGGTGGTGGGTGTCAGGTCTGGAGTTCCTCCACAGCTTCGGAGCATGCCTCTGTTTAGTACTGCTTTCGGCTGACTCCTTTTCTGGAACTTTCCCCTGCTATATGCAGCTCCACAAGCAGATGGCTCTGTCCTGCAGAGGTGCAGCACCTGTGACTTCTTGGCCTATATAAATTGATCCACTCATTCAGGCAGTGGATCAGCATTGAATTGTCATCCAGAACTCTGAACCCAGATCCCAGAACTCTGAACCCAGATCTCTGTACCCAGGACTCTGGTCACAGCCACAGCCAAAGCCAGCTGTGATCACCTGTATTCTTGTTTAGTCATTGCAGAATATGTAGTGTGTATATACATGTATAGCAGCTTGGTTGGTGTGCACTTTGTTTACTGTTTGTTACTATACAACACGGTTTGCCGCCTATCCACCTCTGTCTCTCAGTCGCAATTTCTGACCAATACCGATTACTACAATCGGGATATCTCCGTTGAGAAATTTGTGACAGTGGGTTCCACCTGACCCAGGTGACACAGAGACCAGAAGTGATGTTATTGGAGATTCACACAGTGGCAATGGATGATATGGATGAAGAGGCTTTACCTACAATACATATGGTATTTATGTAAAATAGATATTGTTATGTCATTATTCATCATTAACAATCAAGCACATACCTGCTCAGAAGCCCTTTAAAGTGGATGTCCAGCTGCCAGCAGCCAGGGCACCACAATAAAACACTCGGGTGATTCACAATCACTGAAACTCACAATGACAGCCCCAGAAGTGATGCTGAGGGAAAGGGCTTTATTTTTACTACCCATAACCATATATACTTTATTTTTACTACCATAACCATATATACCCATACCCATAAAAAATGGTTGTAGATAAAAAGTAAATGTCTAATTCTGCTTTGTTTTTCTGGAGTCTTTTCTACGGACTTTGTCTTAAATTACAGTTACTAATCTCTGTTCTAAAGCTTTATGATTTAATTAATTGTCCAAGTATACACCTAACCATATGCTTTATACCGAACTGTAGTGAAAGATTAATGAAATGCTTAAGGCCCCAAAGTGCTGTAGGCTAATCACATTACACATTCTGTGAACTGCGTGTTGCTTGATTTTATGCTGTAGGCATTTAAATAAAAAGAAAAAAAACAACTTGCGTACTATGCTTTCACACCTGATCTCACAGGTTGTATTAACTAAAATTGATAGTTTGAGAATTAAAAGCCTCAAGCCTGAATTATGTTGTAGGCTCTGCTGCATACTACATATACCTGTATAGATGGGTCGTACTTAATGCTGCTTGGTTTAGTTGAACTAGTTTCAGACCACGTTTCACTATTTTGCGCTCCACATGTTCAACCTTGATTTTTGAAGGGATTTCCAGGGATTTTCCAGGAAAATGATATATTGTTTTTTTCAGCTGGGCTTCAACATGAAATGTCTTGTTTGGCCTTTTTTTAGTGTATTCTCAATACTTTAGGGTGAAATATGTGCAAAAAAATAAAAAAAATTTTTTTTTTTGCAATTTGCACTTTTTTTTGTAATAAAAAATGTAAGTTTGTCAATAAAATCCTATTGTGTGTGAAACCCCAATTTCTCCCGGTTACAGCGGTACCACATATGTGTTGTTAGACACCCTTTCCTGCCCAGGAGACTCCCCCAAACTGAAACAGAGCTTTAGGAGATTTTCAGATAAAATACAACTATGCTATGCGCTATGCGCACCTTGCAGTTTTTCCAGAAAAACAACCCTTTACATTTGAAATACAAATATACAAACTATAACTTCTCTGGAAGTACACACCTCAAGCATACCAGGTTTGTTTATGTGGGTGTAGTTTTGTGGAAGTAATCCCTCAATCCATTCTTTGGTTGCACAGAGTTTACCTAAAAAAGAATAAAAAAAGTAGAATCAAAGGCAAATTTTCCTGAAAAAACTATATGCAAACAAGAAAAAACAAGTAAAATCTGAAAAAGCAACATTCCTCGAACAGAACGGTACCCAACATGCATAGCTACTGTCAAGGGAAGAGTTGCCAAACACCCCAAAGTAAAGCATGTGCGTAACGGTAATTTTGCTTGAAAATGTCAGCTCTGCAGACAAAGTGCACACTTTTTCAATTTTTCAACTAAAACAACCCTTTACATTTGGAATATCCCCCATAAACCATATATTTCCTGAAAGTATGTTAACCTTTCTAAGCGTACCCAGATTGTTGTAGTGGGCTCATCTTTCTGGAAGTAATCCCTTAAAGAATTCTTAGGTTGCACAGGGTTTCCCTAAAAAAATTATAAAAAAGCAGAACGTGTTTTCCCAAAATATCAATATGTAAACAAGAAAAAACAAGCTAAATCTGAAAGAGCAAGGTCCCCCGAGCAGAACAATACCCAACATGCATAGGTACTATTAACCCTTTTAATTGCCAACCTACTTGAATTTTCAACTCTGTTGACAGGTCATTTTTCCCCATGTTGCGCCATGTTTAACCATGATTTTTGCAGGAATTTCCAGAAAAATTATATATATATATATATTGCAGCAGAGTTTAGGCTTTAACATGAAATGTCTTGTTTGTAATTTTTCTACTGTTTTTTAAATATTTTTGAGTAAAAAAACAAAAAAATGAATAAAATAATATTTTTTAGACAATTGTCTCCTTTATTTTAAATAAAACATTTAATTTGAGAAAACCATATTGCATGTGAAAGACCCATTTCTTCCGATTACAACTGTACCACTTATGTATTGGTAGTCCCCCATAGTTTATAACATTTACAAATAAAATACAACTACTATCCACACTATAAACATAAGGTGTTAATTAAAAAAAAATGACATAGGGCCCCCTTACCCAGCATAGCCAGCCCGGGACCAGCTATGGGGGCTTGTAGGAACAGGGCGAAGGGGCCAGTTTTGGTGGCCCCCGCCCTGCCGGCTACAAGCTCCGTGGGTCGGGCCTTTCTGCCCCCCCTTGGCTTTGGGGAGGAAGGTAATTGGGGGTGCCAGGGGTTAATTGCAAGTCACCCGCTAGCCGCAGGTGACTTGCCAGCCCCCAGCCTTGTCTCATGGAACCCTTACCAGTTCACAAAGGGTTAAGTGTAAAAAAAACACAGAGACAAGGAGAAAAAAAATGTATTTATTTTTATTTTTTTTTTTTTTTAATACTTACCTCCCATCCATCCCTGTGCCACTGTGTCTCACGCTGATCAATCTGGCTTCTGCTCTCCTGCTGCTGCTGGAAGCCTTTTATAGCTGCTGGGCGACAGAGCATAAGGGGTTAATTAAAAAAAAAAAAAAAAAACGACATAGGGTCCCCCCTCCTAATTTTTGGGGGAATTTTAAGGGTTATATGCCGGGTGACAGGTGCTGGGTCACTGATGACATCACCCGGCCCCGCCCCCAAGGGGCAGGGCTAGCAGCAGCGAACTAGGAAGTGTGGGAGAGGGCGATTTCTCACCCTCTCCTCACCACAGAAGAGCCCGGGCGATCGGAGGCCCCTCCGGGTGGAGAGGAGACCCTGCGGGAGGGATCGTGGCCATAGGTGAGTAAATGTCATTTTTTTTTACAGTTTATTGTGAGCGGCCGAATTGGGGGGCGCTATTTTGGGCACTCTCCTGAAAAGAGAGAAGACCCGGGCTAATCTAACGAGGGGTCAGGTGAGTTTTCAACTATTTTTTTTTTCTATGGGGGTTTAAAGTGACTGATATGACCAGCCCTCTGGCTGCATCCCTGGCTTCCCTCTATTCTGGTAAGTGTTCCAGTCCCAATCTGCATGGTGGTGATCATAGGCAGCAACATGGGGAGTTTTACACAATAGGGCATCCTGATGGATGCCCTGGAGCAGAGGTGTCAAACTCATTTTCAGCATGGGCCACATCAGTATTCTGGTAGCCTTCAAAGGGCTGGTTAATAAGAGACAAAAAACCCAAAATGCAAGCATGAACATTTAAATGTATAGTTACAGATGTAGAATTTTTTTGCCCAGGACAGGTGCAGACAGGCACAGAATTATTTTGCCATGGACAGATGTAGAATTAATTTGCCCAGGATTAACTGTGTATAGAGCCATGGAATATGATGTAGCTAAACAAACAAAAATCAAAATAATAATAATAACAGAAACAGATGTGGAATTATTTTACCCAGGACAGATGCAGAATAATTTTGCCCAGGGTGAACACTGGACAGTGCCACAGTATAATAATGATAGGCACAATGTTGTGCAGATGTAGATTCTGAAATATTGTGCCCAGGACACATGCAGATGCTGAATTATTTTGCCCAGAACAGATGCTGAAATATTTTGCCCAGGACAGCTGTAGAATGATGTTTTCCCAGAAAAGATATTTATATGCAGAAATATTTTTTCCAGGACATCACAAAAATATTTTTTTTGCAACCCACCTGCCAACGGCTAGCAAGATCCCCTGCAGCAGATGTAGTACCCTCTTGCTGTGATAGTTAGTTAGGTTAGGGGGCCACATGTTACTGAGAAACCTTGGAGTAACCAGCCAGGCTAGAAGTGTCATTTCCCAGCAAGGACTGTCAGGCATCTGTCAGAGGGTCACATACAAAGACTTAAAGATCAGCATCCTGCGCCTAGGCCTTGAGTTTGACACATGTGTCCTAGAGGAAGGCTAGGGCTGTCCCACATCACACAGGTTTTGGTCCACTTTAGGCAGTGACTTTTTTTGGACACCAAGGCCTGAAGACGTGGGTCTTTAGCACACGCTGTACAGATGGCTGATGGGTGAGATTGGTAGTCCCTTTGATTCTGGACTGCTGATTTTTGGTGATACAATATATTCACTTAGTATTGTGTAGAGTTGCTCCTGTGTGTTTGCTCATTTTGGCACAGATTTCTAGCACATATTAAACACAATAAAACTGCTAAAATTTAACTGACAAAACCTAATCATTCGACTGGTTCCGGGTTTAGGCTACTCCCGGTAAATTAATCAGCTTTTGACCATGACCACACCTTATATGTACCAAATTATTTTATTTATATACATCTAAAATTAACATACACATTAAAATTCATCTCTCAATTTCATATATCGCATTATCTTGTAGATTATTGTACATCAATTCATATCATATTGCATACAGCAAATGCCAATTATTATAAATATCATTACTGCTTCCTTGAAGTCTGAGTAATCAATTTTCTTTCCCATAAGGATTTCACTATTGGGCAAACATGTTTCACCAGTCTGTTTGGCTTTATCAATGCCCTTCATTAGAACAAAGGAAGCAACAAAGTACATATTCATTAGTTGTTATCCATTACATTTATCCATTTACTGTATATCATGATTCAATGAGAGGAAAATCCATAGCTATACAGTATAAATGCTGTTTATATATCAATCATCATTCATTCTTATTGTTGCCCTGAGAAACATGGTTCGAGTATCATAGGAGTAAGAACATCACATTAATAGCCCTTTGAAAAAAAGGAAAGTTCTAATGTATTATTTCGTCCAGACTTTTATCATAGCTTTTATATAGCTATTACATTACTATTTGCTAATTGTACCTTTCTTGGTTTCTATGGAGATTCCAATAGCTGTCTGGTACCGTGTCAGTTTTTTAAAGATTACCTTACAGTGGATGCTAGGATAAATCAGTAAGAAATGTATAAGGAATATTGTCTGCCATCCCTTCAATGGTATGAAGGGAGCAAGGGTTTTTTTTTGGGCAGTTAAATCACAAAGGTGGCATTACTGTACCTTTAAAAGCGCGTTCAAAGCATCTTTTGTGCAGCTGTGGCATCACAAGAAAGCCTCCCCGGGGGAATGAGCATCCAGATTCTCCTGTGGGCGCCGTCCTTTTCTATATGATGTGCTCGTCAGTCTAGGGGTGATACAACGCCACTCCGGCGGCGTTTTAAATGCGGTCCAGGGGCCAGAGTGCACGGCTCCGCCGGCATCCGCCGGAAGTGACGTTGTGCGCTCCGGACCCTGGAACGCAAACACACGTCCACCCGACTTACGCCGGATATGACGTTGAACGCCGCCGGATCCTCTGCGAAGCGGTGTGGAGCTCAAGGCTCCAACCGACTCCATTTTGTTGGAGCCTCACTTACGCAGTTGGGCTGAGTCCCCACTCCTGGCTCCATTTTTTTGTAGCCCGTCTGTTATCGTTTGTTATATTTAAACTACGTAAATGTACAATACAGAATATATTATGTGTGGTTATTCAATTATTTGATTATTAATCTATATACATATGCTTCATCCCTTGTATATATTAATCCTCATTTATATTAATGACTCATTTATAATTACATTTGTATGCCGGGCACTCCTCTTTTGCAGGGTGGGGACACTAGCTTATTGGAAACTGCACATATGTTGTTTGGATAAAGCCCTATTTATTTTCAGATGATGGCATAATATACATTCTATGATTTACCTGGTTGCAGCCCTATTTTTACACTAATAATGACAGTGTGGTGTTTTCTGTATTGTATATTTAAGGGGTATCTTAGTGATTCTCCTTAGGTATTCGTCCAGATTTCTCAGGGTTTACAATTTACAACATCAATTTTAGGAACATTTATATAACATAATTTTTCTTGTTCTTATCCCAAGTTAGCCTTTATCGTTCTCATATGGTTATCCCACATCACTTGGGTTATGGACATCCATTGCCATAGTTTGTTGGCTATTGGTGGTAGTGGGTCTACAGAAATGGGGCAAAACTGAGGGTGTCATTGAGTCCCGGAAAGCGGGATGCCCCAAATCTGTAGATCCAACGTGTCTCTGCCTGCAAGGTCATTTTTTGAATGTTTCCTCCTCTTTGGGGGTTATGTATTCGATATATATAAACAGCATTTATACTGTATAGCTATGGATTTCCCTCAAGGTATAAATATCTCATTGAATCATGATATAAATGGATAAATGTAATGGATAACAATGAATATATACTTTGTTGCTTCCTTTGTTCTAATGAAGGGCATTGATAAAGCCAAACAGACTGGGGAAACATGTTTGCCCAAAAGTGAAATCCTTATGGGAAAGAAAATTGATTACTCAGACTTCAAGGAAGCAGTAATGATATTTATAATAATTGGCATTTGCTGTATGCAATATGATATGAATTGATGTACAATACTCTACAAGATAATGCGATATATGAAATTGAGAGATGAATTTTAATGTGTATGCTAATTTTAGATGTATATAAATAAAATAATTTGGTACATATAAGGTGTAGACCAGCCTAGTTACAGTTGCCTTGCGGCGACGAAACGCGTCGGCGGTGGCGAGCGGTAGATTCTTCAGAGCTTTTTGGAGTTTTTAAAGAAATCCTTTGGACATTTTATTCACTTTTATGGGATCGCCCTTTTATTGGACCGAATGGGGATTGTCTGATTCCAGGATCGGTGAGATTACAACTGTATCTCAATGCTGATTATTTTACCTGTCTTGTGAGTGGATTTGGATCTTTTTTATTAAAGTTATAGTTTTTGCAATATTACACTATTTTGGGCTTTCTGCTTCTCCATGTATGTCACCCCCTGAGATTTGCCTGGAAAAGAGAGATTGCACAGCGGAGGGCTGTATGGAAATAGTACCTTTGTGACATCTGTAAATGCTGGAGGGTTGAAGTGTGGAAGCATTGCTGGATAAGCGTTTATTTAAAAGTGGATTACATCAGAATTGGCAACAACGCCGTGTAAAATCAATTTTAAGCGCATTGCCTACTTAAAGTTGGTAAGAGTTTGCACGATTGGTGGAGGATTCCTTTGCACAATTTTGCATGGAGTGCATGCACCGTGGGACATAGTTATATCGAGCACTATAGCACCTTTGAAGGATTAAAAATTGGGACTTTTGTTTTGTTTTATTCAATCTAGCTTGCTCTGTGTTTATATTAACACATATAAGTTGTGGTCATGGTCAAAAGCTGATTAATTTACCGGGAGTAGCCTAAACCCGGAACCAGTCGAATGTGTATTAGGCTTGACCATGTACCAACGTATAGAACATTGAAATAATATGGTAGGGTCACACTACTGGTGTAACAGAAAATTGGTTACTCCATATTGTAAAGTTTTCCATTAGGCATAGGGTTTTAACTCTAAGTGTGAACCCCCTATCTGAAGGGAATATTCAATTACTATAGTCGTCTCCTTAATTAAACCCCTTGAAAGAGACAGAATTGTACCTGAACCTTTTGAATAAGACCTCAAAAACTAACCATGGCTCAGTTGGGAATAAAGATTGGGATGATATGGTTTCCAGGCTAACACAATGTAAACTTACAAAGATCTTATTGAACAGCAAGAACTGACCCAATTTACGTTAACAAACTATATAAACTTTTGGCTAAAAAATCAAAACTATGGTGGGATATACACTACCTGCAAGAGTATCTTGAAAACGGATTAGTCCCAAAAAGACTGAGAATCCGTTTATTTCCACAAGTGGCCTCACCTGATGAAACCTTTAAACAATGTTGGGAGGCAACATTACAGGATTGCTCCCTCCAATTAATCAGACTTCTAATAACTCATCACACTAAACAATTAAATGTCCTAACTGATCAGATAAAAGCTGTAATCAGCACTTTTGAAGAAAAACATAAAGATGATAAATTCCATCAACGAGATTTAAACATCCAAGAGTCAATAGAAAAACTCAATAAAGACATAATACAAATAAAGGAGAAGAAATTATTCAGGGACAAATTAGCTTACAAACAAAAAGAAGCATATATCTGGCCAGAGTCACAAATGCAGAACAGGGGAAGGAGAGATCGTCCAGGACGTTTCTCAAACTCCTCAGATACCTCCTCCTCCAGGGAAAGAACAACACCCTATAATATGGATAACTGGGGCTCATAGCGCAGATTTAAATCATTCGCTGAAAGAGATAGGAAACCTAGGAGGGGACCTCCCCTCAGGGAGATCTTGCTGCAAAGCAAGGAGGAAGGTCAAAAGTATGTAGTGAAACGAAAAATAGAAGACAGAAACACGCCTAGAGAGGAACTAAATGACCAATCAAATCCTAGACGGGATTTTTTAGGAAATGGCGGAACTCGTGCAGAAACGCACGGAGGAACGCCGCTCGTAGACGAACATCTAGGTCCAACACAAAGATCCAAAAAACTCACTCTATTCCCCGAGCCCCAACCCAGATAACAGGTGGAAACATAACTGATACGGAAATAAAGAGAGATGTAATTAATCTATCTCATAAATTAACTGAGGACCAATATGAATTACTTAAACTAGGACTGAACTACTGTCCCTCAAAAAACTTGGATATATTTGAGACAATGAAGGATCTCCATCTTTTCTCACGCAAAGTATTGTGCAAATTTCAATTTATGCCTAAAGAAGGGGAGCTTGCAAAGCAGGATATTCCCCCCTCAGAGCAATAACTTGAAAGAGACATTGAGGAATTAGCAATGGAGGTGGCGGGCCAATGTGTGGGAGCCACCAAAATGAAGAAATTCAAAAAAACGTCTACTTATTACCCATCTATGGGGATTAACCATCAAGTGGCCACTTTCACGGACTTAGTTACCGCAGAGGTGGAACAACTATCAAAAAAACCCAAACACCAATCTAATCTAAATATCAGATTACAGAATGCCCTAGGAGAATTGGAATCCAACCCCCTGCTGGTTATAATAAAACCAGCAGACAAGGGGGGTAATATCGTGGTTATGTCGGTCGATCAATATGAGGCGATGTGCATGCGCATCCTTAGAAACAAAGATTGGTATGCAAGGGCCTCCATGTCCAGACTCGCCAGGGACGCACAGGAGTACCATCAAATCATCCAGCAGGCCCGTGACCAGGGAGTGGTGGATGTCCACACGGCTGGCTTTTTGGAGTCCCCGTGCCCAAAGATCCCAACGTTTTACGCACTACCTAAAGTGCACAAATCGATGATGTCGCCCCCCAGGACGACCCATCGTATCGGGCATGGGGGATCTCAAGGAGAATGCCAGTCGGTATGTGGATCAGCATCTGCAGCCCCTGGTGACGGGCCTACCTTCCTACGTCAAGGATAAGGGCCATATTGTCCGTATCCTTGACGACTTATGGGTTGGTCCTGATGCCTTTCTGGTGACTCTGGACGTGGAGGCCCTGTATTCCAGAATTCCACACAGTAAGGGGCTTAGGGCGGTAGAAACCTTCTTAAACGAACTGGACATCAAAGAGCATAATCATAACCTCTTCCTGCTTCGCCTCCTCAACTTTGTCCTCTCCCACAACCTCTTTCTCTTTAAGAACGAACTCTACCATCAGATACAGGGAACGGCGATGGGGACCACTTGTGCCCCATCCTTCGCGAACCTGTATCTGGGATGGTGGGAAAGGGGGCTGTGGGCAGAGGACCAAATGGCCAAGTACCTGTGCCATGTCTCTGCATGGCACAGGTACATTGATGACATCTTGGTCATTTGGGAGGGGCCGAAGCTGGAACTGGATGATTTTATTGCTCGCTTAAAACACAATGATTTGAACCTCAAACTTACGTGTGAATATAACCAACATAAGGTAACATTCTTAGATATAACAATTATAAAAGAAAAAGATGGACATATCACTACCACGTTATATCAAAAAGAGACAGCAGCCAACACAATGTTAAGAGCATCGAGCACTCACCCCACGCATCTACTAAAGAGCAGCCCATATGGGGAATATATTAGGGCACGCCGCAATTGCAGTACTCTAGAGTCATTCCAAATAGAGGCAAATTTAATTAGCGGAGACTAGCAGAGAGAGGATACGAACAATCAATCTTAAAACAAGCATTTCACAAAGCCAAGAAACTAGATAAGCAGACCCTACTATATAGACCAAAACGTGATAAAAACCTACAAGGTCCAGCCCTCATCCTGACCTATACAGAATCACACAGACATATACGTCAAATAGTAAAGAAACATTGGCCGATCCTCTTAAATGACAGAGATCTGAGAACCTTCTTACCGAAGGAACCCAGGATAATTATTAGGAGATCCCCCAACCTTAAGGATTGGCTAATACACAGTCACTACAACACAAACAGAAAAGAACAATGTTGTAAACAAAAGGGTACCTATCGCTGTGGTGGCTGCAATATGTGTCGTTACATAAAAACAGGCACCACAGTCACAGTACAGGGCAAGGGAAGCATAATATATTCTGTACTGTACATTTACGTAGTTTAAATATAACAAACGATAACAGACGGGCTACAAAAAAAGGAGGATCCGGTGCCGTTCAACGTCATATCCGGCGTAAGCCGGGTGGCCGTGTGTTTGCGTTCCAGGGTGACGCACAACGTCACTTCTGGCGGATGCTGGCGGAGCCGTGCGCTCCGGCCCCTGGACCGCATTTAAAACGCCGAGTGGCGTTGTATCACCCCTAGACTGATGAGCACATCATATAGAGAAGGATGGCGCCCACAGGAGAATCTGGATGCTCATTTCCCCGGGGAGGATTTCTTGTGACGCCACAGCTGCACAAAAGATGCTTTGAACGCGCTTTTAAAGGTACAGTAATGCCACCTTTGTGATTTAACTGCCCCCAAAAAAACCCTTGCTCCCTTCATACCATTGAAGGGATGGCAGACAATATTCCTTATACATTTCTTACTGATTTATCCTAGCATCCACTGCAAGATAATCTTTAAAAAACTGACACGGTACCAGACAGCTATTGGAATCTCCATAGAAACCAAGAAAGGTACAATTAGCAAATAGTAATGTAATAGCTATATAAAAGCTATGATAAAAGTCTGGACGAAATAATACATTGGAACTTTCCTTTTTTTCAAAGGGCTATTAATGTGATGTTCTTACTCCTATGATACTCGAACCATGTTTCTCAGGGCAACAATAAGAATGATGATTGATATATAAACAGCATTTATACTGTATAGCTATGGATTTTCCTCAAGGTATAAATATCTAATTGAATCATGATATAAATGGATAAATGTAATGGATAACAACTAGTGAATATGTACTTTGTTGCTTCCTTTGTTCTAATGAAGGGCATTGATAAAGCCAAACAGACTGGTGAAACATGTTTGTCCAAAAGTGAAATCCTTATGGGAAAGAAAATTGATTACTCAGACTTCAAGGAAGCAGTAATGATATTTATAATAATTAGCATTTGCTGTATGCAATATGATATGAATTGATGTACAATAATCTACAAGATAATGCGATATATGAAATTGAGAGATGAATTTTAATGTGTATGTTAATTTTAGATGTATATAAATAAAATAATTTGGTACATATAAGGTGTGGTCATGGTCAAAAGCTGATTAATTTACTGGGAGTAGCCTAAACCCGGAACCAGTCGAATGTGTATTAGGCTTGACCATGTACCAACGTATAGAACATTGAAATAATATGGTAGGGTCACACTACTGGAGTAACGGAAAATAGGTTACTCCATATTGTAAAACCTAATCATGTTACAAATGATCACGTTACATACATTTTGCTGATTTTTGTGTTAGTTTATTAGGACAACATTAATACATGGTATTAATTGATATTTATCAGCAGAAGGCTACCTCATCCCTGTAATTTTTTTATTGTTTGTTTATGTGTTTTGCATTTATTTAAGATAAAATATTAAGATAAATTGTATGAGTATTTTACAATAGAGTTTGTGTGGTCTGTCCAGGTCAGTTTATCTGTCCTGAATTTGTTGGAGTTTGTTTGGCAATTTGACCTTGCACATCGGCTGTAGTTGATTGAATTTTTGTAGTAGTGCAACTATTTCGTTTTTTTGTTTTAACTTTCAGATTAGTCTCATTCTCAAGGCTCTCCCCCAGGTCCGCCTTCCATTTTTGTGTATAAAAACACCTACCAGAGTCAAAAGTGAGGGAAAGTTTTGAGTGTATCAAGAATATCAATCCTCTGCCACAAGTTCTGATGTAGGAATCTGCTTTTCAGAAACTAATGTCTAGAAGGGAAGTACGACATAAGTGTCCAAAAGATGAATGAAGTGATTAATCCCAGCTCCCATCCAGCTCCCAGATGAAGCAGTGGAATGACACTCAGGATATAACATTGGGTTATGGAACATTTTTGCTAGGGGTATATGGGGGGATACTCTACTAAGAGGATATTTAAGCATGGGGCTGATGAATTTAGGCCTAAAAGTGGGTATTGTCCATAAAAGGCCGTCACAAGCTGCCGTCTCTGAACTGAAGCATAGTGGTGGCTCGATACTGAATTAACTGTGCCAGCTGCAATCCTCCCATTAGCCTCGAGACACATTCGTCTGGACTTTCGTAACTGTCTGTGTATGTTTTTGTGTGTTTGCAATTTTTTTTGGTTTTTCTGTTCCATTTGACATTCGTACGTTCGTTTGTGCTAATGCGTATATGCGCTTTCAGTGAACGAAACTAAATCGGATCATTTGCGTTAGTTCGGATCATTTTCCCATCAAAATCTGATATTTTGTGTTCGTTCAGATAACTTACATTATTGGTATGGGCTTGCATATCATTCAGAGAGCTGATTGCCGAGGGACCACCACCCTATAAAACCGTTTCATTTGCGATCCACTTACGGGACCATTTTGACCTCGGATACCTTGCTTATACCATGTTTTTTGCGGCTTTGTGGAGGAATATGAGCGCCTTCAGCTAATAGGCATTGCATGTGTCAGCAGGGCCAAGGCCAGATTGCACCGGCGACGCATGCATATCGATGGCATGCATGACCTTGAGCTGTTCGAGCTCACCAGACTTAATCACGCTTCCCTCCATAAGTTGTATAGTGAGCTGCGGCCATGGTTAGCCCACACCACAAGCAAGGAGCAAGCAATTTCAGGTATGACCAAGATGCTTGGGTGCCTGCAATTTTTGGTGAACGGCTCGTTCCAGAGGCTGGGTGCCCTCTCCGTGGGGATGTCCCAGCCTACGCTGAGCCGTGCGCTATCCAAGTTTTTGGAAGGCATGGCTACCATTAGTCAGAAATATATTTAATTTCCGGATGACATGGTAGCCTGGAAAGTTGGCTTTTTATAATATCGCCGACATGCCCAAGGTCATGGGTGCTATTGATTGCACCCACGTTGCATTGGTCCCTCCGTCAGCCGACGAGTACATCTATAGGTAAATTCAATCTTAATCCCTCCTTGTAAATTGTCCCTGTGAAACAGCTTACAGTGTATATCTTAATCCCTCCTTGTAAATTGTCCCTGTGAAACAGCTTACAGTGTATAGCTTAATCCCTCCTTTTAAATTGTCCTCGTGAAACAGTTTACAGTTTATAGCTTCATCCCTCCTTGTAAATTGTCCCTGTGAAACAGCTTACAGTGTATATCTTAATCCCTCCTTGTAAATTGTCCCTGTGAAATATCTTACATTGTATATCTTAATCCCTCCTTGTAAATTGTCCCTGTGAAACATCTTACAGTGTATATCTTAATCCCTTCTTGTAAATTGTCCCTGTGAAATATCTTACATTGCATATCTTAATCCCTCCTTGTAAATTGTCCCTGTGAAACAGCTTACAGTGTATAGCTTAATCCCTCCTTTTAAATTGTCCCCGTGAAACAGTTTACAGTGTATATCTTAATTCCTCCTTGTAAATTGTCCCTGTGAAATATCTTACATTGTATATCTTAATCCCTCCTTGTAAATTGTCCCTGTGAAACAGCTTACAGTGTATAGCTTAATCCCTCCTTGTAAATTGTCCCTGTGAAACAGCTTACAGTGTATATCTCAATCCCTCCTTGTAAATTGTCCCTGTGAAACAGCTTACAGTGTATAGCTTAATCCCTCCTTGCAAATTGTCCCTGTGCAACAGTTTACAGTGTATAGCTTAATCCCTCCTTGTAAATTTTCCCTGTGAAACAACTTACAGTGTATAGCTTAATCCCTCCTTGTAAATTGTCCCTGTGATCCATTTGACCGTCTATAGCTTCATCAATGTTTTTAATGTGGGCCAAAGCCAAACATTTTCATGTGGACCATAATTAGTTAATTAGTTAATTAATTTGAATGTTAATCTTTATTTGATCCAACATACATAACCTTTTTTTGCTAAAAGCTACTTATGTACTTAGTTAGTGTTATTTGTATTGGCCAACATGTTATTGGGAGGGTGTTAGGAGTTAGTGTTTGAGTAGTTTACCTTGCCTTGCTATTTTTTTTTATTTTTCTTTTTTCCCAGGAACCGCAAGATGGGCCACTCACTGAATGTCCAAGCAGTGGTGGCTCCGGACATGTGGTTCCTTAGTGTTCTCGCTGGGTTTCCAGGCTCATCCCATGATGCGTACATCTTGCGAAGATCTGGATTATACCGTCGGTTTGAGTCTGGAGAATTCTCAGGTGGATGGCTCCTTGGTAAGTTGACGCAAATTACGTCATTCACTTTTCAATGTATGCCTATGAATATAGTTTATGACCCATGTCTGAACCTATGGCTGTTTTTAGCCCTTGATGACATACTAAACCATACCAGGATGATCTTGTGGGATATTGCCGGCACGTGCTGGGCTGGTTTCGTTATATTGATGTGTAGGGATCTTCCCGGGGGATGGTGTGTTTGGACACAGTTCACGACAGACTTAGGTGTTATAAAAGCAGGTCTTGGCGTTTATTCATGGCATAAACAGTCCAGTAAACAAAACATACAGCAGCAGCGTGCTTCTTTAGTGTACAAAACAAAATAAAGACCTAGCCCGTCTGGGCGCTTACTTAGCAGGTTCTTCTCACCTAGCTGACACTTTCAAAATACAGCGTTCGCCTGGACATCGCAGGGTGAGTTTTTAGCTCCAGCAGTGGCTGCGTTCGCAGCTTCCTTCAAACACACACACACAGGCTGGTCATTTCAGGCTGAGAGCAATAGTCTGCAGCTCTGCAGAGCTTTTACCTCCCAGGCTAATTAGGATCAGAGCTCACCTGATTCAAAACCCAAACCGGATCGGGGAGGTGTGGAATGACAGGTCCCTCTACCAAACCTACCTGCCATTCCATATAAATCCAGGCCCGGCAAAATTAGCAACACCTCAGCAGCATATCACTGCTGGGAAACAAATCAATCCTGGACTTACCATCTCACCCAGCGTAGTAACCTAGGTGAAATGTACACCCCCTCGATCACTTCTCCAGTGACATGTCTACATATCCCCCCCCTCTTCTTCAGACCGGAGGGCTGAGCATTTTGTCCCCACAGACAATGTACCCTTGACAATGCGTCAGCATTTGCCTGTAATTTCCCTGGCCTGTGTTCCACAGTGAAATTAAAGTTTTGTAGGGACAGAAACCATCTAGTCACTCTTGCGTTTCTCTCCTTGTTTAACTTCATCCATGTTAGGGGGGCATGGTCTGTCACTAACTTGAATTTCCTGCCTAGCAAGTAATATTTTAGGGATTCGAGGGCCCACTTCACCGCCAAACATTCTCGCTCCACAATGGCATAATTTTTCTCGGCCGGGGTTAGCTTCCTACTCAAGTACATCACCGGATGCTCCTCACCATTTACTACTTGTGAGAGTACTGCACCTAAGCCTGTGTTAGAAGCATCTGTCTGAACCAGAAATTCTCGCCTGAAATCGGGGGTAACTAACACAGGTTGTTGGCACAAGGCAGACTTAAGGCTTTGGAAAGCCTTCTCGGCCTCTGGAGTCCACGTGATCATGGCTCTCTTTCCGCCCTTGGTCAAGTCAGTTAGGGGAGCAGCAACTGAGGCGAAGTTCGGCACAAATCTACGGTAATAGCCCGTAATACCAAGGAAAGCTCTGACCTGTTTCTTTGTCAGGGGTCTAGGCCAATTCTGTATTGCCTCCACTTTATTAAGCTGTGGCTTAATCAACCCTCTTCCAATAATGTAGCCCAGATACTTGGCCTCTTCTAGGGCTATTGCACACTTCTCGGCATTTATGGTCAACCCCGCATCACTTATGGTATCCAATACAGCCTGTACCTTACAGAGGTGACTTTCCCAATCAGGGCTAAAAATGACCACATCATCGAGGTAGGCAGCTGAGTAATCACGATGTGGTCGCAAAATCAAGTCCATCAACCTCTGGAAAGTCGCAGGTGCTCCATGTAACCCGAACGGCATCACTACATACTGGAATAGCCCATCAGGGGTGGAGAATGCAGTTTTCTCTTTAGCCTCATTAGTAAGTGGAATCTGCCAATAGCCCTTTGTGAGATCGAGGGTGGTTATGTATCTGGCATTACCCAACTTCTCAATCAACTCATCTACCCTGGGCATAGGATAGGCATCAAATTTTGAGATCTCATTCAACTTTCTGAAATCGTTACAGAACCTCCAAGTTCCATTAGGCTTTGGGATTAATACAATCGGGCTGGACCATTCACTCTGTGACACCTCAATTACTCCCAGATCAAGCATACGCTTTACCTCGGCAGATACGGCTTCCCTACGGGCTTCCGGGATCCTATAGGGCTTGAGGTTTACTCTGCTTCTAGGCTCAGTTTCAATGTGATGATAGATGAGGTGTGTACGCCCTGGGAGGTCAGAAAACTTGTCTTTGTTTTTCTGTAAAAATTCCTGAGCCTCCTGTTTCTGTGACACTGATAGGGTATCACCAACCTTGACTGGAGGGATTGGTTGTGACAAATTACTAACAGTATTTGTCGCCCCCAAGGATTCCCTGTCTTTCCAGGGCTTAATCAAGTTTACGTGGTAAACTTGGAAAGGCTTCCTTCTACCTGGTTGGTGCACCTTGTAGTTCACCTCACTGACCTTTTCCACAATTTCATAGGGACCTTGCCACTTCGCCAGGAATTTACTCTCAACAGTGGGAATTAGTATAAGGACCCTATCGCCTGGGTTAAATGTCCTGATTCTTGCAGACCGGTTGTAAATTCTACTTTGGGCCTCTTGCGCCCTCTGGAGGTGTTCCCTTACTAGGGGCATTACAGCGGCTATACGGTCCTGCATTTGTGCTACATGCTCAATAACGCTCTTGTATGGGGTGGACTCGCTCTCCCATGTCTCTTTTGCAATGTCCAGTAGACCCCTAGGGTGACGACCATAGACCAACTCGAATGGTGAGAACCCTGTGGACGCTTGGGGCACTTCCCTAATAGCAAACATGAGGTAGGGTAACAAATGATCCCAGTCACGGCCATCTTTTTCCACGACTTTTTTCAGCATATGTTTCAAAGTTTTGTTAAATCTCTCCACCAATCCGTCCGTCTGGGGGTGGTATACAGAGGTACGGATGGGTGAGATTTTAAATAGTTTGCATAACTCCTTCATCACCTTTGACATAAAGGGTGTACCTTGGTCAGTTAGGATTTCTTTGGGGATTCCAGTCCTAGAGAACATATAAAACAACTCGCGTGCAATTGTTTTAGATGCGGTGTTTCTTAAGGGCACAGCTTCTGGATAGCGGGTCGCATAATCCATGACCACCAGAATATATTGGTGTCCTCTAGCGGATTTTACAATGGGACCCACTAAATCCATGGCTATACGCTCAAAAGGCACCTCTATAATAGGGAGCGAAACCAAAGGACTGCGAAAATGGGACACTGGGGCACTAAGCTGACATGTGGGGCACGACTCGCAGTACTTTTTAATATCACCATATATCGCCGGCCAGTAGAACCTCTGGAGAACCCTCTCCTGCGTTTTGTCAGTCCCCAAGTGTCCCCCAAGAACATGGTTATGTGCCATGTCCAGCACCTGACGCCGGTACGGCTTAGGCACCAGAAGCTGTTCCACAATCTCATCCTTAACCTTAGTGACTCTATAGAAAAGATCATTAGTCACAGAAAAGTGTGGAAATCTTTTCTCAGCATCTGGTTCCTGAGGTACCCCATTCATGACAGCAACCTGCTCTCTCGCATTTTTGAGAGTGGGGTCCTGTAACTGTGCAGTCCCAAAATTATCCCTAGACACCTCTAAGTCTGGTATATTTTGCTCAGTGGGAGGAGCCTCCTCCTCTCCAGCCAGGACCTGCAAAGGAAAACAATCATTTTCATCCTGCACACTTTTATCACTTAGAGGGGGTAATGCAACAACCTTAGGAGTATCCTCCCTCCTTTCGGGGGATGTTCTTTTTCCCCAGAGAGCCCAGAATAGTGGAAAATCGCGCCCCAGTATTACGTTGTGCATGAGGTTTTTAACCACACCCACTTCATATTGTACGGTGCCTTGTTCAGTCCCGACTTCAGCCAGCACTATAGGGTACACTTTTGTATCCCCATGTATACAAACAACACTCATATGCTTTTTACACTCAAAGTCCCCTGCCACCAGGCTGGCATGCACCAAGGTTACGAGGCTTCCTGAGTCCAGCAACGCCTTAACAGGAAAATCATTAATTGTAACGTTGCAGAGTTGCGGTTCAGTCTCTAGTCCAGGAACTGCAACACAAGATGGTTCCGCAAATAGCGACTGACGTCGATTAACCTCACATTCCATGGGCTCAGTGGTAAGAGGGCAATGGGCAGACACGTGTCCCATCTCATGGCATCTCCAGCACTGGATAGAGCCTGGTCTCCTTGGCAAGGAGTCCTTTTTAGGGCCACTTAGCCACCCGGGGCCATCCCCAGTCTTTTGCCCCTGAGACACCACTTGAGCCCTTTTTCCTCCCTCAGCACCCCTCCACACTCCCCCAATAGATGGAAGTCTCTTACCAGCTGATGGCACAGATCTGGCACTCCGGGGAGGTGAGGGGGCTGCAGAAACATCACGGAGGTAGTCCTCAGTCGCCTGGAACCTCTCCACAAGGTTGACAAGTTCGTTTGCACTCTTAGGGTCACCTTGTCCCACCCAGCGTTGCAGGTCAGCAGGAAGTGCTCGGAGGTAGCGATCCATCACAACCCTCTCTAGGATCTGTGCAGGAGTAGAAGTGTCTGGCTCCAACCACTTTCTCGCCAAATGGATCAGGTCATACATCTGGGACCTCGCTGATTTGTCCAAACTGTAGCTCCAGTTGCGTACCCTCCTGGCACGGACCGCAGTAGTAACGCCTAGTCGGGCAAGTATCTCCGCTTTTAGCCGAGTATAATCCTTAACCTCTTGCTCACTGAGGTCATAGTAGGCCTTTTGAGGTTCTCCTGATAAATAGGGCGCAATTACCTCTGCCCACTCAGCGACGGGTAACTTCTCTCGCTCAGCCGCACGCTCAAACCCAGTTAGGAAGGCCTCAACATCATCCTCAGCAGTCATCTTTTGCAGCGCTCGCTGCACAGCTCTTTTCACATCAAAAGTCTCTGGAGCGGCTCGCACCACTGTGTGGGGGTTAGCAACCACAGGCGCCTCTTGTATTGCAATCAGGTGTTCAATAAGTTGTTGCTGGGCAGCCATGGTCTGTTCATGTCGTCTATTAGCCTCTATCTGAGCCTGTTGTTGTTGCAAACTTACTTGCATAAACTGCTTCAGCATCTCCTCCATGTTGCCCGACTGTTCTTGGAGTGTAGTTGCAGCTTTCACCCAAGACATAAGCAGCTGTAGCCAAGTCTGTCCACACCGTTGCCCCTAGCAACCGTTTTGCCCGCTCCGCAGCACCAATTGTAGGGATCTTCCCGGGGGATGGTGTGTTTGGACACAGTTCACGACAGACTTAGGTGTTATAAAAGCAGGTCTTGGCGTTTATTCATGGCATAAACAGTCCAGTAAACAAAACATACAGCAGCAGCGTGCTTCTTTAGTGTACAAAACAAAATAAAGACCTAGCCCGTCTGGGCGCTTACTTAGCAGGTTCTTCTCACCTAGCTGACACTTTCAAAATACAGCGTTCGCCTGGACATCGCAGGGTGAGTTTTTAGCTCCAGCAGTGGCTGCGTTCGCAGCTTCCTTCAAACACACACACACAGGCTGGTCATTTCAGGCTGAGAGCAATAGTCTGCAGCTCTGCAGAGCTTTTACCTCCCAGGCTAATTAGGATCAGAGCTCACCTGATTCAAAACCCAAACCGGATCGGGGAGGTGTGGAATGACAGGTCCCTCTACCAAACCTACCTGCCATTCCATATAAATCCAGGCCCGGCAAAATTAGCAACACCTCAGCAGCATATCACTGCTGGGAAACAAATCAATCCTGGACTTACCATCTCACCCAGCGTAGTAACCTAGGTGAAATGTACACCCCCTCGATCACTTCTCCAGTGACATGTCTACAGATGATATATTGATGCTGTGGCGGGGGACTGAGGGTGAACTGATTTCATTAATGTATTGAACAATAATATTCTTAATATCTTCCTTACGGTCCAATCCTCAAACATTCAGGTCACGTTTCTGGACTTACAGTATATATCACCATCTCATTGGACGGTAAGATTGAGACGGATTTGTATCATAAGGAGACCGCTAATAATGCGTTGTTACATTATCAAAGTTTTCACACTACTCCCTTGAAGAATGGGATAACCGCCGGCCAGTTCCTTCGGGCGCGCAGGATCTGCTCGGATGAGGTAAGATTTTTGCGTCAAACTGACGACCTTAGCCGTCGCTTTGAAAATTGGGGGTACCCCAAGGCAGTAATTAGGAAGGCTAGGGATCGAGCGGTGGCCACCCCAAGAGAACATTTGTTAGCCCCTAAGAGAAAGAAACATGATGCCCCAGAGATTCGATTTTGCACCAGATACAAAAGGGATTGGGGAAAATTGAGGCAGATATTACAAAAACATTGGAGCATATTAGATTCGGATCCAGATCTCACTAGGTGGACCCACAAGGGACCACGTATGGTGGCACAACGAGCACCAAGTATTAGGGATAACTTATGCCCTAGTCATTTTAGATGAACAAGTGATTGGCTTACTGAACAAAAACCCCTTTTGGATCCCTATCCTTGTGGCAAGTGTTCAATCTGTCCGTATATGGTAAAAGAAAAATTCATATGTAATCTGGTTACCGGTAGGTCCTTTAAAATTAGGCAGCTCATTAATTGTCGCACCACGAGCGTTTTCTATGCGCTTCGGTGCACTTGCTCTAAAATGTATATCGGGGAAACCCGAAATAGTCTCAAGGCGAGGCTACAAGCTCATGTCTCCAGCATACGGCTGGCGGCAACACACATTAAGCAGGGCAAAACCATCACACCGGTGGCCAAACATTTCTTATGTGCGCATAATAGTGAGTACGGCCAGATATAAGTGATGGGAATTGAGAGAATTAGGTTGGGACCTAGAGGGGGTGACCTTAAGCGTAAGCTGTTACAGCATGAGCTGAGATAAATCTACCTCTTAAATACACAATCTCCTGGTGGTCTTAATGAGGATGTGTCCTTTACACCGTTTTTGGGTGGTATATAGGGCATTAGGGGTTTTAGTATGGTTGCACGGTTGTTTGCTTTTTTTGACACCTTTGTTTTTGTTTTGATGCACTTTTTCTCCTCTTGGTTGTGCCTCTATTAAGCTGCATGGGCTTTTGTTTTATGGCACACCTTATTGGTCACTTATCGTACTATTTTTTACAATTTGTAGTGTTTTTTTGTAATAAAAAATGTAAGTTTGTCAATAAAATCTTATTGTGTGTGAAATCCCAATTTCTCCCGGTTACAGCGATACCACATATGTATTGGTAGACACCCTTTCCTGCCCAGGAGACTCCCTCAAATTGAAACAGAGCTTTAGGGGATTTTCAGAAAAAATACAACTGTGATATGCGCTATGCGCACCTTGCAGTTTTTCCAGAAAAACAACCCTTTACATTTGAAATACCCCCCACAAACTATATATTCTCTGGAAGTACACACCTCAGGCTTTCTATTTGTACCAGGCTTGTTGATGTGGCCACAGTTTTCTGGAAGTAATCCCTCAATGTATTCTTTGGTTGCAAAGAGTTTCCCTAAAAAACGGATAAAAAAGCAGAATCAAAGACACATTTTCCTAAAAAATTGCATTTTATATACAAACAAGAAAAAACAAGTATAATCTGAAAAAGCAACATCCCCCGAACAGAACGATACCCAGCATGCATAGGTTCTGTCAAGGGAAGAGTTGCCAAACACCCCAAAGTAAAGCATGAACATAACGGTAATTTTTCTTGAAAATTTCAGCTCTGCAGACAAAGTGCGCACCTGAAAATTTCAGCTCTGCAGACAAAGTGCGCACCTTGCGATTTTTCAACCAAAACAACCCTTTACATTTGGAATATCCCCCATAAACCATATATTACCTGAAATTACACATGTTACGCTTTCTAAGCGTACCCAGCTTGTTGTAGTGGGCTCATCTTTCTGGAATTGATCCCTCAAAGAATTCTTTGGTTGCGCAGGGTTTCCCTAAAAAATGTATAAAAAAGCTGAATAAAAAACACCTTTTCCTAAAATATAAATATGCAAACAAGAAAAAACAAGCTAAGTCTGAAAGCGCAAGGTCCCCCGAACAGAACAATACCCAACATGCATAGGTACTATAAACCCTTTTAATTGCCAGCCTACTTGAGATTTTGTCATCCTCTGTTGACAGGTCATTTTTCCTCATTTTGCGCCATGTTTTGCGATATTTTTGCTGGAATTTTCAGGAAAATTATATATATATTTTTTGCATTAGAGTTTAGGCTTTAACATGAAATGTCTTGTTTGTAAATTTTATTTATTATTAATTTTATTTATTATTAAGTAAAAAAAAAAAAAAAAAAAAAATTTTTTTTAGAAAATTGCCTCCTTTATTTTAAATAAAAAATGTATTTTATTAGGGAAAACCATATTGCACGTGAAAGCCCCATTTCTACCGATTAGAACTGTACCACATATTTATCGGTAGCCCCTGTTCCTGCCCAGGAGACCCCCCTAACTGAAACAAGTAATTTTTAACATTTACAAATAAAATACAACTACCATCCACACTACAAAGGGTTAAATCGAGAAAATAAATGACATAGGGTCCCCCCTCCCGGGGGGGGGGCGTTTGTTTGGGGGGGATTTTTAAGGGTTAAAAACCCTTCAAAATCCAAAAAAAAATTACATGGGGCCCCCCTTACCAAAGTAACAAGCCTGGGACCAGCTATGCAGGGCTTGTAGGAACAGGGCGCAGGGGCCGGCTTTTGTGGCCCCTGGCCCTGCAGGCTACAATCCCGCATAGCCCGTGGCCACGGGCTCTTCTGCCCCCCCCTGGCCTTTGGGGAGGCAGGTAATGGGGTTGCCGTGGGTTAATGGCAAGTCACCGGCTAGCGCATGTGACTTGCCATCCCCCCAGCCTTGAGAACTGGTATAGGAGTCTCATGGACCCCTTACCAGTTTACAAGGGGTTAAATGTAAAAAAAAACAGCTATGGGGGCTTGTAGAACAGGGCGCAGGGGCCAGCGTTGGTGGCCCCTGGCCCTGCAGGCTACTAGCCCACATAGCCACTAAGTGGCCCGGGCCCTTCTGCCCCCCCGGCCATTGGGGAGGCAGGTAATGGGGGGCTGGGGGTTAATGGCAAGTCACCCACTAGCCGCAGGTGACTTGCCAGACCCAGAGCCTTGTGAGCTGGTATAAGGGGTCTCATGGACCCCTTACCAGCTCACAAAGGGTTAACTGTGAAAAAAAAAACACCACACAAGTAATACAAGTATTTTATTAAAAAAAAAAAAATTTTTTAACTGTACTTACCTCCGATTGTAAGCTCTTGTCCCCCGCCGCTCTGATGACAGATGCCGGTGATCGGCATCCAGAGAAGGGGGAGGCAGGAGATCAGAGGATCTCCTGCCACCTCCTTCCCCGGCACCGATCACCGGCATCTGACAGCTGAGAAGGCTGAAGCTGGAGATCGGGGCCGGGATGACGTTTCTCCTTGGTGCGGGTGTATGCTTATGCCTATGTTGTTCTGATGCACGCACCCTTTGGCCCCCGCTGTTCGGCGGTGCCGATGTGCGCGCGCATTTACCCTTCTTTTGCTTCCCCTCCCTCCTCTCCTTTGGGTGTGCTCGCATCCAATGTTGTGACTCAGTGTCTTTGTTATGCGCGCTTCTGGCACTATTTAAACTGTTAGAATCTTTATGCACCTCAGAGTTGATCGCCCTGCTAAATGTAAGTGGGATGTTTGTCCATTATTTTGCTGCATTATTCAGGTTGCTGTGTGACGAACTTCCGGCCGGGTGCGATGCAGCTGCCGTGCAGTCGCACTTCCGGCCGGAGTGGGTCGCACAGCTTCCTCATGGACACCTTTGTCTGCTACCATGCAGCGTTTTCACTCACATTTATTTTTCTTCAGGTGTGATGGCTCATGTGCGCCCCGGGATAGGCTGGAAGGGGAATTATTTGAAATATTTTTTCTGGCTTTCTATTGGCAGTCACCCTTGCACCCTTACACCCCCTGGTGTCCATTGTGTATATGTAATGTAGTCATATATGTATTGTATTTGCGTTTTTTAACTTTATGGATCTGTAATAAATGACTCTTTGATTATTATCTTAAATGGTAGTGCTATTGTATCGGCATTCTCTTTTGGGAGCATGTGGGGACCCCCATCTCATACAGTATTTCTAGTTTCTAGTAACCTACTTTATCATTTTTTCCCACACTCGGCTGAAATTCTGTTCTGACTTTATGATAGGGTCGGCGCCATCTTTGCTCAGATGCATGACGCTTACTTAGGAGAGGAGAGCGGGATAAAGTGCAGGGGCGGGTTAGAGCTGTGCTTTGCTCAGACAAAGCAGATCTGGGATCCTGAAAAGGTAAGACATCCCAGAATGCTGAGCAGCACAGTCCTAAGCCAATTCCTGTTTGCAGGCTGCCTGATTTGACCTCAGCCGCCATCTTTGATGTTTAAAGGCTCAGAACATGCAGTAGATGGTGTTTTTTTAGGTGAGCAATCTGTATGTACAGGGTGTGGCTAAAATATAAGATAGGCTCTTAGTCAGGTTGAACGACCGATTGATCATAAATTTTTGTTTGGAATGTGTAATTTATGTAAGTATTTTATTATTCTTTCAGGGGATTCTGGCTATCCGCTTCTTCCCTGGCTGATGACGCCCGTCCTTCGGCCACAGAATGCGGCCCAAAACGCCTACAATCGGGTCCACCGAGAAACCCGGGCGGTTGTGGAGAGGACCTTTGGCCTCTTAAATACTCGCTTCAGGTGTTTGGACCATACTGGGGGGGGCACTCCAGTATGACCCCAACAAGGTCATCGATATCATACTGGCCTGCTGTGTCCTCCACAACTTTGCCATAATGCAGCGTGTCCCCCGGTATGCGGAACCTGCCCCCCTCTCCACCCAGCCAAGACCCAGAAGAGAACTACCATGGCACACCTAGTGCCTCTGGCCAAGCTGTTCGGGCCAATTTGATAAGCACCCATTTTGCCTAATTTGGATTTCCTGTGTTTGTTTGTTGCATGTTATTGTTTATTTTTACTTTAATTTGCCTTTGTGAAGGCTTTTGTATTTTATTTTATGAAAATAGCAATTAATTAATTACTAAAATATTGACACATGATCTGAGCCTCATGCATTTTTTTTGCCATGTTTGTTTAGAAAAACCTTCAGTAATCTCAAAAGAACACAAACATTAATGCATCAACTTAGTCAACAACAGCTCAAGTCACATTCAATATATTTTAGTGAAATATGCAAATTTGGAGTTGAAGGGCACTCACAGACTTCATGTACATACATAGTACAACAGAAATATACATTGGTGCAGACTTGGGTCAGTGGCCCACCCAAACATTAACCCCCAGTCCGAATGCAGGCCCAGTCCAATCTTTGCCATGGTTCAAGGTAGTAGTTTCCCAGCCCAGAATGTCCCCCAATCTTGCCAACAAACAGGATGAGCCAGACACAATTTAATTAGGCCCAAGCCTGCAGCATGGCAGCTTGAGCGGCAGCTTCAGTGAGGTTTTAGCTCAGGAATTGGCTAGTCAGCACTCTAATGAGCTATATGGGCGAAATCAAAATCATACAAGCAAAGGCATAAAAAAGGCAATCTTGGAAGTGCTCACCAGCCAGGTCAATACAGTGGGGATGTAGAGGAAAGATGTGCAGATACAGGTCAAATAGCTGTTAAAATGGGTGTTGCCCATAAAACCCTGGTGGTGGGCCTTGGAGGCGGCCCATCACCTGGGCATGTGTGGCATTCATAATCTGCCACTGTTCCAACATGAGTCTATTGCTTGTTCAAACGTCCTCGAGCATGGCTGTGAAATTATTATTTAAGGTGGCCATGTGGCTGTTGCTCATCCTAAATTCTGTCAGCATGGTGGTGAATGTATTATTTAATGTATCTAATTGTGCAGTAAGCTGCTCTGTGGTTCTTTGAGTCACCTGCCAAAATAAACGGCTGTCATGGCACCACGCTGACTCCAGGATCGGCACACGCCTCCCCTGGGAAACTGGTCGACGTTGCTGACTACGTCTACCGATTCCCCGGGTTTGAGCACCTGCAGATGCTGGACCTCTAGGGTGAGCAAGAGTCGCAGATGTGCTCGGCAAATCCTCTGCAGCAGAGCTACCACTGGGAATTGTAGGCTCAGTCTCAGCCTGCCACGATGGGCTGGCAGCATGCATCCAGCTTCACTCTGCTGCAGAGGATTTGGTGCAGTAGCATGTTGGGACAGTGGCAGATTAGGTTCCAGGGGGGTCAGTTCTGAAGCTCCTATCAAGCTGGCATCCTCCTCCATCTCCTGGATTTCCTCCATCAGTGTGTGGGTCTGTTGGGACATGTGCAAAAAAAGGTTCAGTTTGGGCCATAATTATATTTGTCAGGCAAATTAGTCATGTGCATTCACATGCATCAGCGGTTTCATCAAAGTCCACTTACCATATATATCTGTTCCTGGCTCCTAGGCAGCACAGAAGTTGACGGCGTGGTCAAACTGGATGAGGCTTCCACACTTGCTGAGGCTTGATGCTGGGCTGTGTATAAAATTAAAAGGTACGTAAACACCAAAAAATCCATTGCTGATCTGGATTACTACATATGCTTTAAAAAACATGTGGCCAAGCAGGAATGCAAACTCCAACAACGGAAAAGGCATCCTTCACTATGAATGTCAGTATCTGTTATATGTATGCCTCACCCTGTACATACACATTGGTCACCTTAAATAGTCCAAACATGCATGTACTGCATGTTATGAGCCTTATCACATCCCCATTAGGGGGCCACACTGAGCTTGCAAATAGCATTTGTCTTCAGAGTATGCTGGTGGGCATTCTTCCTATATAGACCTTTCCCTGACCCCAGATCAAGTATTTTAGACCAAAGCACAGATAACACCCAAGTGGTATAAAGACAAAGAAGGAAGTGTTGTATATGATTGACTAGATTCACATAACAGGCAGTGCTTTGCTAATATTAAGACTTTAATAGTGACCAGAAATAGCTGAAAAATAGAGGTTAGTAAGTTTAGGCAATTGTGGTCAATACAACAAGCAGACAAATGCACAACTCAAATATGTACCTGTAATTGCGCCGTTTATTCTGTTCTTCCGTGCTGCATACTTCAGGTCAGATATTTTGCGCTGTTTTTACTCCACATCTTTAAGCCCCTCCCCCGCTGCATTGACCTGTCTGGTGAGCTCCTCCAAGATTTGTGTCTTTCTCATTTTGCTTGTTTGACTTTCGCCCATATAGCTCACCAAACCTGCCACTCAACTGTCCTCGGCGCAATGTTCGGCCTATTGCTTGCTGTTCTGGCTCATCTCTGTATGTAGGCAATTCGGGGGACATTCTGGGCTGGCTCTGTTGTGTTGAAATGTGCGACACGTGGCTTGAGAACGAATGGACTGGATTTGCAATCGGACTGGGGGTCCTTGCCTGGGTGGCCACCGAAATTCCAGGCATGGATGTGGCATATGGATCGTTGGGTGCCACCTGTGCCGGTGACAAATGTGGCAGAGGAGGAGAGGGTGTGCTTGGGGGTCTGGGGCTTCTGGGCCTGTGGCTCTTGGTTGCCTTGCCACTAGTGGTTCCATGCCCATGGGAGCTTTTAGCACGTGGAGCTGGAGAGGCAGTGCTGGCTGGGCTGGGGCTTCTGGGCCTGTGGCTCTTGGTGGCCTTGCCACTAGTGGTTCCATGCCCATGGGAGCTTTTACCACGTGGAGCTGGAGAGGCAGAGCTGGCTGGGCTGGGGCTTCTGGGCCTGTGGCTCTTGGTGGCCTTGCCACAAGTAGTTCCATGCCCATGGGAGCTTTTAGCACGTGGAGCTGGAGAGGCAGAGCTGGCTGGGCTGGGGCTTCTGGGCCTGTGGCTCTTGGTGGCCTTGCTACTAGTGGTTCCATGCCCATGGGATCTTTTGCCACGTGGAGCTGGAAAGGCAGAGCTGGCTGGGCTGGGGCTTCTGCCACGCTGGCTCTTACTGGCCTTGCCAGTGGAGCATGGTTCATGAAGGCATGTGCTAGGTGGGGGAGGAGGGGAGGGTGTTCTTTGGGGGCTGGGGCTTCTCACCCTCTGCTTCTTAGTGACCTTTCTTGCCGGTGTACCTGCCTGCTTTGTTGTTGTTGGCTTCTTCTTAGCTGCTCCCTCCTTGGCTTTGGTGGTTGGTTTGGGTTTTGCGGCCTTGGTGGCCAATGTCGCCTTGGGTTGACCACTGTGGCTGCGCGTTTCCCACACCTTGGGAGTAGGTAGTTGTGACCGAGTGGTCGGACGTGAGGAAGAAGGCTCCTCAGGCCGCTGGGGCCTTTTGCTGGTGGCCTCCTTGGCTGGTGTGGCCTTACCGAGGGCTTTTTTAGCTGGCATGTTGAAAATCTCAAAGAGAATGAGCTGTGTGTCCAGCCTTTAAATCCTAATGCCTGGGTATGACGCTTACGTGTTTGCGTACGCGTGCGTACGGCCATTCATCTGGCCATGCTGAACCCGGAAACCGCTGGAGCATTACTTTTCTGCTGCGGACAAGAAGAAAGATGGCACCCACGATCTTCACCCGCCAACAAGAGCTGATTATGCTCGTAAGTGTATTGTAAGGACTTTGATTTGCCATCTAAATGCATGCCTAGGCCTTAAGGAGCAAAAAGTTTGGTTTAAAATTTTGAAAAACTCAGTGCAAAACAGAAGTAAGTGCGCAGATGTGCGAACCGAGTCACTTGCATCTAGAAGGATAGTTTGAGGCTAGAAATGTGTCTGAAGATCATGCAGCATTGGTCGGATCTGAAGCGACTACACATGCCCCAGGTGCAGCGATTTTTCGGGCTCCATTTCCCAAGTAAGTACATAGCGATTGCATGCTAGATGCAAATAATACAGAAGGTAGGCCTTTATTTTTTAAATGCTTTGCTTTTCTAGTGTTGGAACCGAATCTGACGCACCCGGAGGCGCACAGGCCGACCAGTGCTGCATGAATCTGCAGCAGAAAGTGAAGGTGGTGGATCTCCAGGGTGACGTTCCTACCCCTCACGCATCACGGCGTGGGCAGGGAGTCGTACCAAGCGACGGAGCCATTAGCCTCTGGTATGTGACTCTTAATGTAACCGCACACACATACATGCTATATAAACCAAAGCTGATTCCCTTAATCTCCTTTTCTAGATGATTCGGTAGCGGGTGAAGGATCTGGAGCAGGGACTACAGCAGATCTGCACATGTAGAAGGTGGGTGATGTCACACACACATTCAAATTGTCATTTGCTTACTGTTGACTCAGACATTAGAAATTACCCTATTTGACATGTCTCTACAGCCTCAACTCCCCAGCGGTGGCAGGTCCAAGAACGGAGGGTGGTCCCCGAAGCAGACCTTGGCCACCAACGAAGTAAGTTGTAATGTCATTATTTTGAGTATGTGGAAATTGACATGATCACCAAGATACCTAAAGCCATAGTCAATGGCATTAGCATAATTACATATGCCCTCTTCCTTGGATTAATTCCTTAGCATAATGACATATGCCCTCTTCCTTGGATTAATTCCTTAGCATAATGACATATGCCTTCTTCCTTGGATGAATTCCTTAGCATAATGACATATGCCCTCTTCCTTGGATGAATTCCTTAGCATAATGACATATGCCCTCTTCCTTGGATTAATTCCTTAGCATAATGGCATATGCCCTCTTCCTTGGAATAATTTCTTAGCATAATGACATATGCCCTCTTCCTTGGATTAATTCCTTAGCATAATTACATATGCCCTCTTCCTTGGATTAATTCCTTGGCATAATTACATATGCCCTCTTCCTTGGATTAATTCCTTAGCATATTTACATATGGCCTCATAAGTTAGCTTGCAACCTAATAAACATTCCATCCCCAGCTGATAAACATGTATTTGCCAACATATAATGTTTTTTTCTTTTTTATACAGGGACCACACATGCCAGAGTGGCACAAATGAGTGCAAGGGTCCTTGCGTTGGTGACCGAGATGCAGGAGCTGCGCGACTCGTTGGGGACCACAGAGGAAGATGAATAATGTTCTGGGTCCTGCCATTGCTATGTATAAAGTTTTAAAATTATTTACATTTTTAAAAAAATGTAAACATTTCTAACTGTTATGTTTTATTAAAAAAACAGTTGTTACATTTTTAAACAAAATATATAAAAAAAAAGCCCAACACAAAGTGGCATTTGTAATAAAAAAACAAACAAACCAAAAACCAGTTTCTGCGTCATTTCCTTTTCTAAATACATTATTTAAGGGTTGGTTACCACAAAACGAATGGGACAAGAAATATTTAGAGATGAAGATTTGCAGGACCACAAAGTGATTTGGGTAAATTTTAGGGGTGGGAAATGCAAGAATATACTGACCGCGAAGTGATTTGGGTAAGTTTTAGGGGTGGGAAATGCAAGAAGAATGAGACCGCGACGTGATTTAGGTAAATATTAGGGGTGTGAAATGCAAGAATATACTGACTGCAAAGTGATTTGGGTAAGTTTTAGGGGTGGGAAATGCAAGAATATACTGACCGCGAAGTGATTTGGGTAAGTTTTAGGGGTGTGAAATGCAATAATATACTGACCGCAAAGTGATTTGGGTACATTTTAGGGGTGTGAAATTCAAGAATATACTGACCGCAAAGTGATTTGGGTAAGTTTTAGGGGTGTGAAATGCAAGAATTTACTGACCGCGAAGTGATTTAGCTAAGCATTGTAGCCAAATTTAGTGAACCAAATATGTAGGCGACCACATTAATGAGTTAAGTTTGTAGTGCGCAGGCGTAAGGTCGTAAGGATTTTCGTCTGGACGATTATTTATTGTAAAAGGAAATCAGAATCTAACACGAAACGTAAAGGATTCGTGGGAGGAGACGATGGAAAAAGGGAAAAAACGAAAGCCTACGTTGTAACATGAGTAACATAAACGGAAAACGAAAGCTGGGAAATGACAATGACATTCTCGTTGACATACGAATGGACGAAGACTTTACAGAAGGCTTGCAAAGCATGCTTAGAATCACTCATACACTCATACGAGAGAGGGAAAATTAAAAAAAAAAACAGATCGACACAAAAACAAAAGGGGTTTTTTGGTCTCTCTGAATCAACCCTATTGTACAGGAATGGTATTTTAAATTGGACCAACACCCACAACGTGCAAAGTAAAGAGCGTAGAGTAAAAAAAAAAATATGCATGTGCAGTAGTGCCGAATTAGGTACAGTGAAGTGCTTCACATACCTACTGCACATGCGCGAGATTTGCTAGAGGAAGAGGGCAAATGATCTCTTCCTCATAGAAGCAAATCCAAAATGGCGGCGCGGACAACAAAATGACGCAATGCCGCGCAGGAGCATCGGAGGTACTTTTTTTAAATTCAAACTATCATTAAGGGGTCCTGGGGCATGTTGTCCATTATTTTTTGAGGAAAAAAATGGCAGGGTATTGGTCCACTTTAAGGATTAAGCAATCGCTAATGTTTCCCACCCCAAATAAATAAACCGAGCCGTTGATTGTGCTGAGTGCAAAAAATATAAACGTACTGGTATTGGAAGGGTTCAAAATAAATATAAAAGTTTAGGCAGATAGTAATTTTGACTTTTGCTATGTGTCCCAGCCAGGAAATGGTATCTACTCTAATGTGCTTTTAATAGAACTAGGGATTTGTGGTTTGTTAGCTTGGAACAAGCTACCATAGTCAGCAGTGATGACAACATCTAAATACTTATTCTTAGAAGCCAGTGATATTGAAAAGAAGTCTCAATGATTGATTTTAAGTCTGCTGCTAAGGAAACATTTAGTGCCTTGGATTTTGAAGCACTGACCACCAACCCTGTGGCCAACCCCAAAAAAATCTAACACTCTGGTTAAATTAGGAAGTGAAATTAATGGGCTAGTAAAAAAATAAGAGAACATCGAATAGGTTAATAGGTGCATTTTATGGTGGTGACCAGTCACCTCAATGCCCAATACATATATCAGGGCGTTCCCAAGTCTTAAGAGCTAAAGGGACTATTGCTAATATGAAAAGTATTGGTGATAGAGGACAACCGTATCTTGTACCCCTGAAAATAGAAAAAAGAAGACAAGAAAATCCGGCGTATTGAACATACACCTGTGGAGCCTCAAACAATGCCCTAATCCACGAGAACAGGTTTTTGCCAAACTGCAGTGCTATATAAACATGAGACTAGAAAACAGCATCAACCGCCTTCCTGATAGCCAAAGAAAGGAGTATGTTCAGGATCTTTTGCCACTGAGATTCATAGATTAGTGCCAGCCTGTCAGTTAGGTACAAAACCCACCTGGTCCAGACCAATGAACCAGGACAATCTGGTATTAATCCTATCAGACAAGACTTTGCCAGGATTTTAACATCGGAATTCAACAGAGACTATTGGCTGAAAGTTAGTCAAGTTCAAGTGGTTCAGGCCAGGTTTGGGAATCATGCTGATGGCAGCATGTAATGATTCAGCAGAAAATTATCCACCATCCAACAGCAAATTAAATAAACCAACCAGTTGAGTCAATAGGTCAGAAAACATTTGGTGATAGATGCTTACCCATCTGGTTATGCTAACCCATCTGGTAATTTTATTTATTTGTACAACAATAATCTAATAATGTTTAATACAGCAAAAGTACAATCTATCTTACATCTATACAATACTATATATTTTATGTTTATATGCTACAGTTGCAGTTGTGACTCTGGGGCTGGTTTCACACCAGCATGATTGCAGGGCACTTGGGCTTTCAGGCGACAACCCTGGAATTGCTGTGTCCAGCATCTGAAGGGTATTAAAGTTTGCATTCTCCAATCAACGGAATAAAATTGCAAGAGCTGAGGCTTCAAGATGCTGCTGGTAGGGCTTTTGCGGAGTGCTCAGAGCACTCCACAAGCACCCAAAGCATCTGTGAAAGTGCCCATAGATTTTTCACAGGCTGCTGTGGGGTCCTAGCCCAAAAGCACGAACACCCTGCATTTGTGTTGGTGTTAAACCAGCCTGAGTGCTATTACCTTAGTTACCGACAAGGAGACACATGCTATATCACCTCTCTAGCATAGTTAAAGTTTTCAAGAATGACGCTGGTTGATGCCTAAGGGTGCAGTAATTTAATTTCTTGTATGGCTCAGGGGTAAAAACTGTTCTTATACCTTATTGTCCTTACTAGTCTTCGTTTAGATGGCTGTAAGGTGAAAAAGCAGTGTCCAGAATGAAGTTGAATCATTAATTAATTAATTTTTTACTTCCGAGATTTAAGTCTTACGTCTTAAGCGGCTTTCAACAGATGCCAAATTTACACCGATTATCCTTTCAGCAATTCTGGGGATGCGTTGAAGTTGTAATTTGTCCTTCCTTGTGGTATCCCCGAACTGTACTTTCACTGAATTGTACAAAATGGTTCAACAATTGCATTATAGAATGCAACCAACACTTTTTGGGGCATGTCATATTCCCTGAGTTGATGCAGGAAACAGTCTTTGCTGGGCTATGTGTTTGCTCCAAATCAAGTTTTGTGTTTTGGTTGTCCCGAAGAATTTCACGCTGTCCATGCTCTCCGCTTCATTACCATCAATGCTTAGAGGGGACTTCTCCAATGCTGATGCCAATCTGAAATTGGTTATTATTATACAGTTTTTTTCAGCATTCCGGAATGGATTGTTGGTTTTGCACCAGCAGCCTAACTTGTTGATAACATTCATCATCATTACTGATGAGACCAATGATAGTCATGTCACCAGCAAATTTCAGTAATTTGACTGATTCCTCAGAGGAAACAATCATCTGTGTAGAGAGGGAATAGTATGGGGGAAAGCACACATCCCTGAGGGGCACCTATATTTGTGACTTTGGAAGTGACATTCCCAGTTTTTTTTACGTTGAGATCTTTACGTTAAGAAGCTACTAATCCATTTACAAATTCCAGGGTGAACAGACATGGATTCACAGTTTGTTGTTGAGGATGCCTGGACTGATGGTATCAAAAGTCGACAAAAAGTGTTTTTTTGCATAAGTTCATGGTTGTTCATTATGTTCAAGTGCGTATGATTAACCACATTGTCAGCTACCCTGTTGGCTTTGTAAGAAAGCTGAAGTGGTCCTTTGTTGTTGATTGCAGATAGGATATTACAAGCCCCTCGAAGACCTTTATTATGATCAATGTTAGCTCTACTGCTTTGTAGTCCTTGAGGTCTTTGGCTGACATTCTATTATGGATTGGAACAATAGTAGACCTTTTCCGATATCTAGGGACAAGACCTTCATCTAACGGTCTATTGTAAACATCTGCCAGGACAGTTGCCTGTTCCACACATATCCTAAGACATGACAGTGAGATTCTATCTAGGCCCGAAGCTTTCCTCATGTTAAAGTGGACCGTCACCCATGGGTGATCGGCCCGGGAATCTATAAGATTCCCGGGCCGATCACCCCCCCCAAAACCCCAAAAGAACTCACTCCTCTAGCCGTGCGTGCGCCCGTGCCGGCCGTTTGTGAATGTCAGAACTGTCAGAGGGGCGCGCGGGAGGCGGCGGCGGACGCGCTGCCTTGTCCGCCGCTTGTCCATGGGAGCGTGGTGAGGTGAGTTTGGGGGTTTCTGGGGGGTTTTAATCGGGGTGCCCCCCTGAAGTGGACCAAAACCCAGGATAGTCAAAATCCTGGGTGTTGGTCCACTTTAAGGTATTAGAGCTGGAGTTTGATCTCAGCTGTATTAATGGCAAGTGGATGTACAGATGAAGCAATCATTAACTGACACATTACAGATCAACTAATTGGATTATCTCAGCACAGAAACCATTGAAAAGCATTGGAGTCTTCAAGATAGCACGATGCACAGTGCACAAGGTGAGTTTTAAAGAAAGCTGCATCTGTAGTTCTAATTTGGCAGGAGCTATAGGGCAATGCAAGTGCAATCAGCCACAAAGCAGAGCTCTGCTTTTAGGAGTCTATTGAGCAGCGCACCACGCATGCGGCTCTTGCTAAAGTGATTTTTTTAATTAAATAATGTATTGTTTTCTGTAAACATAGGTATATATATTATGATATATATCTTTTATAGTTGTTTATCATTGCACAATAGCTGAGTCATTTATACATTAGGGATTTTGGTAAATTGCACATTGAAATGAACTTTCATTGGAAAAAAGACCTGTATCTAGGACAATCATATGAATTTGTATATTTAAAGTAATTTCAGCTTTGAACCAGCAACCACCATAACCTCTAATTTCAGCTTTGACCTACAATTGATTATAGATTGATTGGTAAAATCTTGGTTGGTCATTGGAGATCTTTGGTCATGTGTTATTGAGCCTGTATTTATAAATATGAACAATGCAAACATTTCTGTTATTGTTATATATTTTTTGATTAGTATTTTGCTCGTAGTTGTGCTCTTGTATAGTGTTTGGTGGTCCAATTTGTGGTTGGATTGTGCCCCAGCTCTCGGGTTGTGCAGACATACTTTGTGCTATGTACTAAGTAGACCCAACTCCAAACTTGATTTCACAGATAAACCGCATAATAGTGGATGCTATCCATATGCCCCCTATGGGCATTCTCAGAGGAGAATTTAGAATTACACACAAGTTAGCATTGGCCTGTGTCCTACAGAAAAAGCTACTGTACAAAGTGTTATCACTCTGATGCCCAGGGAATGCCACACTGCCTATTGGAAATGTGGTGTTGCCAAACTGCCTATGGAGAATGGGAGGGTGGGATGCCACATTGCCTATAGGAAATGGGATGGGGGAATGCCACACTGCCTATGGGAATGGGAGGGGGTAATGGCACTCTGCCTATTGGGAATGGGAGTGGGGAATGCCACAATGCGAATGGGAGGGGGGGAGGACACACTGCCTATGGGGAATGAGAGGGGGAATGCCACACTGCCTAATTTGCAGGGCACATTTAGTTGTACAGTGATACATTATAGTTAGCATGTGTACAGTATTTGTATTTTGAACCTGTCAGTGCATAAGACATCATTTTATTTGAAATAACTCAATGTTTTCAGAATGTCTGTTTAGATCCCAAGTACAACAGATTGCTCCTTGTCAAATATGACCCAGTATGTTACTACAGATAAATGTACTGTTACTTGCTTTTATGTGGTCTGTTAGCAACATCCCCCAATAGATTAATCAGGAAACTAATAGCTAGTAGAAGGTTAAGTCAATTTACACTGACATATTTCACTTAAAGATAAAAGTTTAACTTTACCGTGTTTTGTACCTTTCTCCTGGAGCAACCCGCATTTGGATGCCAAGCTGTGTGAAACCACCCACAAACACCGCTACTCACTCCCCTCTTCCTCGTTCCAATGGGGCATACACAGGCTCTCCTCCCATGAGAGCTATCTGCAGTGACTATGTAATTTTGCAAACAGCTCTCACCGAATTCTATGAGGAGCGCACACAGCCGCATCCCCCTTATCTAAATGGCTGGGGGGGGGATATAGGAGCGCACGCTCCACATTGACAACAATGAAAGCCATTTGCCAAATGACATAGTCACAGCAGACGGCATCATTGGACTATCATTGGAGTCATGCATGCACTCTTGAATCAAAAAAGGATGAGTGTTTAGGGGTTTTTTACACAGTCCATCCAGATTTATGGATGACCTGGGAAAGGCCAGTAGCTGGCCCTAGAATCTTAAAGATTCCAGAGCCGACTGGGATGGGATTTGTTCTGCTTTAAAGAAACACTGCAATTACTTTTTAGCTACATACTTACCTACCCTGCCTCTGCTTTGAACCAACACAGTTCTGAGGCCTACTGCTCAGCTGTTTTTTTTTTTGCTGCTGCTATCGCTACTGCTGAGGTGAGGGAGTGTTCACATGCCCAGCAGCATTGTTCTGTGTGCATGGGTCTTGCATCTTTTTTCTTGTTGCACTTCACTAATGGCAACAGATTGTAGATAGTCAAAAACCTTTTCAATAAAACACATTTTCTAACATAAGAAAACTTAAAAAAAATACTAAAATAGGCTCAGCCCGTTGATGACATCATTTTGGCACACAGAAATATAGACTTTCAAAAAGTCCATCGAAAAATGGACTTTCCCTTTGAAGAGACTGTCCATTAAAAGCTAAAAAGTTATACCCACCTTTTATCCCTTGCAGGTTCTCCCTGCTGCAACAGCATCTTCAAACCTACTGATGAGAGAGATCAGGCAATTTAGCACCAGACAGAACCACAGAGGACGCCATGAAAGGCCACTAGCATGGGGGGGGGGGGGCAAAATGTGAGTTCTTTGAGATTCATTTTTTGTATTAGCCTGAACAATCCCTTTAAAGCAGGATATGCATGCTTCTGCAGCACATACTTCCGCTAGGCCCCTAAATGCCCCCCTTTTTTTGGTGTCACCTTCCTGCCAGGTTACCCACCGCTAGGGGAACTACAAGCTCCCACACTAATCCAGCTTCCTCGAACTGCCTCAGTTTTGCTCATGTTTTATAATTGTGCTGTCTATATACTAAACACCTCTGACCACAATGACTTGCAGTTCAGGCTTTGGTTGTTGCTAGGTATGGGGGCGAACCCGAACAAGTTTGGGCTCCTACTGCATTTGGGCTTGACGTTAGCATCTTTTAGTTGTTAAATTGTGCGCTAAGTGCCACTGAGGCATAAAAAGCGGCAGTGTGTGGCGCTGACACTTTTTAAATAACTTCAGGTTTTTTTTTTATATTATTTGGTAATTTTTGGCCATTTTTCATTAGATACAATTTGCCCCATTTTTTTGTCACTTTCCCTTATTTTATTGAATGTCACTTAACCAGCATTCATTGAAGCCAATAAAGTACACTGGGGATCTTTTTTTTAATGTTTCCTACATTTAAATAAAAAAAATGTGGGGTCCTTCTCCCATAAGGCTAGCAGCCTGGGCACCAAGCATAAGCGCTTGTAACCCAGGGCATATAGGCCATGCTATTGGTGGGCCAGTGTCCCTGCAAGTTACAATTCCTTATGCCTTTTGGTATGGGCTTGGGGCTCTTCCAGGGGTGCCATGGATACACATCAATGGACCCTGGGCTCTTCCGTTCCCCTGATGCCCCAAATGTGTACCATACCAGCTCCTGACCATAGTGAACTGGTATAGGGGATGGGCCTAGAGGGGTGGCAGTGGAAAAGCCCATCTAGGCCCCTCCCCTTCTGTGAAGTCAGCAATGACATCAGGGAGATTCCATGGAGGCCACACCTCCAAGTATAAAGGACAGCTCCCCCGGTCCTCACTTCTGTCCCACACTGGGAAATGAGGATGAAAGAAGGAGGAGCCTATGAGCTCTCTTCATCCAAAGTCAGCTTCTGACAGTCGGCGCCACCACATCTACACGCTGGAGGGGGCCCTGAAGAGCTCTGAAGAAGGATGAAGGATGAGTTAATATGAGATGGCGCAAGAAGACCAGTCAGCCCGTGGGGGAAAAAAGATGGAAGACGGGGATCAGTGAGTATAAGTTCAATTAAGAACAATAAAAATATTTTTAGGTGGTGTCTTATTTCTTTTTCACCTGGGGTGAACCACTAGTTCACCATGGTCAGGAGCCAGCCTGGCACCTGCCAGACCTAAGCCCATATCAAAGGCCATAAGTGCTTGTAACTTGCAGGAACAGGGGCTGCCAATAGCACGGCTTCTGAGCCCTGGGTTACAAGCCATTATGCTTGGTGCCTGGGCTGTTAGCCTTTGAGGGGAGGACCCATTTTTTTAAATGTAAGAAAGATTTGAAAAAAAAAAGATCCCCGCTGTCACTTTCCCAGCTTTAATGAATGCCGGTTAAGGGAAAATGACATAGAAAAAAAAAAAAAATCAGACAAACATTTTTTGTTAGATACAAATTGTATCTAACAAAGAATGCAGAAAAAAATAGCAAAAAAGATCTAAAAAAATCAACCTACAGGCGATTTCAATGTTAAATTGGATGCCTTTAATAGCCGCAATCAGTAAAACACTTAAAACTAAAAAATCTAACTAAATAAGAAAAAAGCAGGCTATTCTTTGTTAAATTAAACCAAAAATGCCACAAAAATTGCCCCAAAATATAAAAAAATAAACCTGCAGACAGTTACCTGCAGCGGAAATTGATTAAACATGGGAAAAACGTAGTTTGTATTTATTGTTTTATGTATTAAATTAATTTGTTGTATTTTGTGATTATTCTGTGTATTTTCACTACCCCATTTTGTACAGGGCGATATCCCTTTGCCCACCCAATTTGCAGGCCTCTAGCCCTAGGGTCAGGGTTTGGGGACCGAAATCGGACTTTAGCGGGTTCGCCCATCCCTAGTTGTGGCCCATCTTTACTATTCCCACCAATAGAAATATGATAGAGACCATCATATATTTTGCTATAATACATATTGTACAGTCTGAAAATCTCTTAAAGGACGGGGAGGCCGATTCATTAATAGCGACAGATGAGCGACAGTAGCGTTATTTGCACGCTAGTATTCGCTGTGCTTGGCCGTTGTTCGGCTGTTGGCACCCAAGTGTGAGTGCAAGTGTCAGTCTCTGGGGGTAGAGATTTGGGGGTGGTTAGGGACCTCTTAAAGACTATATAAAGCACTTTTCTCTTACTAGTAGTGTAAACTAAGAATGTGAAGAGGGACAATACACAACATTATATATATATATATATATATATATATTGAAAATAAATCTGGTTAACAAAAATATTTAAACTCTAATCTTTTGTTTGGCTCTTTTCCTTTGCTATTCCCTCTCTTCCATAAAACATTTATGAGGGTTATTCATGAAGGGATAGCGCCAGGTAGTGCCTCGTAGCGGCAGGCAGTGTCTGGTGAACGCTGGGCGCTGTAGGCAAAACCACATTTATGAAAGCGAATCTGGTGAGCGACTCTAACAGCGCCATGTAGCGTCCGATGTATTATTACAGGCGGCTCAGTGTATAGCACCGGCGCTCTAGCTTCCAGAGTGCCAGGTATTCCCTTTCGCACTCTGTCGCTCTCCCATACATTTCAATGGCTGTTCATTTGCTTGTGTTTAAACAGCGTGCTTGACATTTTTATTTTCTTTTGCTCAAATTATTGTGTCACATCTCCTGGCTGCAAACAAACATTTTTAGAAATGTTTTTGACTTTTTATATTTTTATGCAGAATTGTCAGGTCTGGCACTAAATTGTTAGCGTCACAGTTTTAAAACAATGTCATTCCATGTGTTTTCGCTTTGTTACAGGTGTATATGTGTTCAAAAACAGACTTTAATCACACAGCGTCTGGCACTCTATGCTATAGCGACCAGATTTAGAGCACCGACGCTGTGTGTGTGTGGAGCACTGAGAGTCGGACGCACTGAGCTGGTGCTACCTTTCGCTCCCTGCAGCGCTGTACTGGTGTTAGAGCGCCCAACATACATCACATTCATCAATGCCGGCCAGGTTACTACAGCGACTGAGGCGCTCTGTTGCAGCGCCTGATACCCGCTTACAGCATCTACTAGCGGCCGCTCTAAGCGCCGTTATACAGGCGCTCATCTGCTGATACCTAGCGTTAGTAATGAATCAGCCTCCAACTAAATAACCATCTCTAAATAACCATTGTGATTGAGATATCTAAAAGTTTTACAAACTTTGCTTTTGTATTCTCCTTAGATTGTTTGCATCTTTGAACCTGTATATATGATTACCAGACAACATGTGTATTTGACTTGAAAAATAAAAGAGTTGTTCAATAGGCCACTGTGGTTGAACAAATAAACTGTACTTACTTAAAGGCCCTGTCCAGGGAAACACTATATTTTCCCCCAGGAATACAGTGTACAAGCTAACATTTCAATCTATCTAAAAAACTAAATTTATTATATGTAAATATTTTATGTATTCTTAGCAAAGCTTCTTTCTTCTCTTCAGTGTTTGGGTTGTGGCTGAGCTAGAAAGGCCATGCCATGGTGCAGCTTTGTGAGTTAAGAGCATGCTCTGATTTGTTTAGAGACAGCTGCAGAACCACTGGTGCATGTCGTGCTTAATCATGCTGATGCACCAAGGAACAGTGTGACCACTTTTTTGTGTGGTCCTGGAAAAGTGGAATTGAAAAAAGGGCCCTGCTATGGCTTCTACCCAGCACTGCAGGAAATGGAGGAGAGGCATACAGGACAGGCTTCAGGTAAGCTGCTTGCTGCCTTATTGTCACTAGATTTACAGTGTCTTAAAATTGATGTCAATTGTTTTAGACAGATACAACAGCATACAAATAATTGTTGCAATTTTGTAGGTAAACACATAAAAACCTTTTCCAGCAGAGACTTGGAAGGAAGATTATTTATGATTTTTAACATAAATTCTTGACTTTGAGTCAAATGCATGAAGCCATGGCACACTGTATGGGCCATCTGTGACTATTTAGAACATGACCAAATGTCCGATGATCAAACATTTAACATTTTCAAATTTATAGAGCAGCATTTTGCTATGAGTATGACAAGAGATCAGGGAAATTTAAAGCTATGCTAAAATATTAAGAAAGCTGTATATTTTATTGGCAAATTCCAATAAAACATATTTGTTGCTTTCATGTCTTACAGAACATTTTTGAATTGTGATGCTTCTGTTACAATTGTACATGCAACTCACTCCTATAAATGGTGTGCGTGTCCTTTTTATGTGCATGTTTATAACCACCCTCCTATATGGCTGAAAATCTCAATCTCTCTTGGCAGAGTAGCTTAAATGGGAAGAAAACCAAGGATTTTGACTATCCCAGGTTTTGTTCTTTGTCCCCTTGGGCATCCCGATTTGGGAAGCTCAGCTGTGTGAAACCCTCAGAAACCCCACAACTCCTCATGGTCCTAAGGTGCATGCACTGTCTTTCTTCAATTTGCTGTGCATATATAAAGTTCAGCAAACAGCTCTGTTTATAGCAATAGGAATCTCGAATGGCCACATTCCCAGCAGTGGGCACGCTCTCACAGCCCAAATATGCAGGGATGTGGCTGCCTGATGTTTACATCGGTGAGGGGGCATGGGAGTTCCACAGTTCCCCCGTGGGGTTTCACACAGGGAAGCATCCCGATCTGGGATACCCCAGGAGAAGGCCGCACTGGGTTTTGTTCTGCTTCAGAGTCTCTGTCCCGGGACTCAATAACTTCCCTCCACCTAATCACCCTTAGTAAAGCATATCAAAATCTCTGATTATATATAAATACCACGTGCATTCCAAAACACTCTCTTCACTTCAGTTTGTGGATTGTGACTGAGCTAAGAAGGGTATGTCATGGCGCAGCTTTATGAGTCATGTGCGCACGCTGTTGTGGTCAGCTGTGGGACCACTGTGGCTTGCCATGCTTGTTTGCAATGAAAGCTCCAAAGGACAGCGGCGACGTTAGGCGACTTTTTGTGTGGTCCTCAAGTATTGACATTTAAAGAAGAGCAAACATTTGGAACCCTGCTACAGCTTCTACTGTGCACTGCAGAAAATGGAGGCGAGGCACACGACTCATGGGACTAGCATCAGGTGAGCTGCATGCAGCCATATTTTTGCTATTGGGTTTAGATTCCCTTTAAGTGCAAGCGGAGTAGGAAGTTGCATCACATCATGCTTATGCATTGAGCACAACACCTAAACAAAATACAGTATCTCTGCATGAAATCAATAAAAATTCAATTCAATAAGAAATAAACCAGTGATTTATCAGCAATTTTTGTATTACTGTTTTTTTTTATATATGCACTTTCTGATACTACCCAACGTTTTGCAAGATGTTTTTACTAAGTGGAGCGAGAGGTGAGATCTGCACAGTGGATTAGCAGTAACCCATGTGATGGACTAGTGCTGAGGTGAACAAGTGACACACAGTATGCAGAGACCTGGTGCAGCCCGCATCAACAACACAGCCCCCACAACATTGCGGCCTCCTCCCCTTGGATACTCTTGTGGGAGGCAAACAACAGACAAGCCAAGACCACATCAATACAAATGAAAAGGAGGACAACACAGGGGAAACAAGATTGTAAAGAAGATTGGGAGTTGATCTTGCATCTCTATGGTTTACAACCAGATGTTTATTGTTTAAAGTCTAATTTTGTAGATATGAATAATGTATAGAGGTGAAGAATGAACTGGTGGGAGGAGTTGAAGGATTTACAAAAATTGGTTGTTTGGATTGATACCCCACCATCCCTAGCAACTCAACCCCCTAGGAGAAAAGTGAACAAGACATATGTGCAAAGCAGTGGGAAAACACAAGGTATAGGGAATTTTAACAGTATGTTTTGCAAGATGTTATTTTACTTTTCTTTAAATGATTTACGGTTATGTCATCATTTTAGAGTGCACTAAAACAAGACGGGTAGTATGTAAAAGAAAGAGTACAGTATATGTAAAGCGGAGGAGACAACATGAACCACGTTGAGTCCCGAAAACTCACAGTTAAAGCACCAATGAAAATCTTTAAAATTCATATAATATCTGTAGAAATAAAACACTTTTAAGTACACAATACAATTTAAAACCCCAAAAAAGAGCAAAGTATCACTACATAGACAATGTGCTGCTTTTGTGGCGGTGCTCTGAAGACAGCTGTGAATAGCCTATCGGAGTATCACAGCTTTGATTCTCAACATATCAAGAAAGGAATTCTGCTATGGCAATTCCTCTGGGTCCCAGAAAACTGTTCTAGGAATGAAGATTTTCAAAAATAGGTAGGTGATTTAACCAGACAGCTGCAACAGCATGGTTATCCCAGCCAGGTGATGAATTCTGCCTGCCAGTGAGCAAGGAATACCCAGCACCAGTCATTAAAACCGAAAGGTGAGTGGGCAGACAGGAGGTAAGACTAGTTACTGACTTTCATAACCAATGGAGGTAGGTGAGGGTTATCCTGGGGTGCCCACTCGGCACAAACCTTAGGCATGGGGTGTGTCATAGTCAATATGTGGCCCCCAGATTGGCTCTCTGCACATGGGGTATGGGGAAGTCACCCTAGTGGTGGAACCACCAGATAGATATACCTACAAGAGCTCATCCTTTATCAACTGTAAGACTCGGTCATTTACCTTCTGAAATGTGAGTGTCACAAATTCTATGTGTGGGGAAACGCAAAATTCATTGCAGGTCCGGATCCAGGCCCATTTGTCAAATATTAAAATGGCCTCAAGGGACCACAACCAAGGCAAGAATATATTTCCGGTGGCAAGACATCACCGTGGAGAAAGTACGTATCGGCGGTTGGTGGAGGTTCTCAAGCGACTACATTTGCACAGACAACTGTGCTGGGTCGTAATCAGGAGATCTCCTTTGTACCTTTTTTAGGTTGATTTACTCTTAATTTTTATTCTTTAACTGGCTAATGATTAATGGTTATACTTATGCTTTTGTTCATTTCTCATTTTTGCAGCTTGTAACCCTTTCTTTATGGAGGGTTAATTAATCTGGAATAGATTAAAGGAGGAAGTTATTCTTGTATACTTGGAAGGTGAGTATGTTTGTACAGTTTATCCTACTTGGTTAGATCTTATGAGGCATTGAGTTTCCCCCTTTTATTGGTTTTGTCGAGCCAGACTTGGGCCCAATTCTTTGGTTCCCTCTTTATGTATATAGGATAGTTAATTGGCACTTTATTCTGTATTCTATATGTAGTCTTCACCTGTTTATTTGTATTTGATTTTTCGCACTTTTTACAGTTGGGATTTTTTTTTCCTTCTCTATGGATGTTGGATAAGCCCAGTGATTGACATCTTCCAGGTCAGAAATGTGTGTTCCTTAGGAAATAGAGGATGCCCAAAAAATCTTTTTACCTGAACTGTCATACTAATGAACTGCCACTAATGGGCAAGACCCACTTCTAAAATCTAGTGAACTTTCTGATTAATCAAGCACCTCTGACAGACGTGCCACATTGGTGCAAATTAGAGAGGTGAAAAATATCATTTATAACTCATGTTGCAGCATTGCAAGTAGGGATGAGCGAATCGATCCGGACGAACCCGAATTCATTCCGAACTCCATTTATTTCAATTACAGCCATTGTAAAATGGTGGATGGACATGTCCGGACATGTCCCCTGGGCCAAGTTATCATGGGAAGGTCACATGCAGCCTATCAGCAGCCAGGAAGCCCGGTGACGTCACAGTGTTATATAAATAGCGGCCATCTTGCTTGTGCGCATTTCAGCCTTGCAGACAGAACGGAGGTTGCTGCAGACAGGGAGAGACTTACAGACAGGCAGGGAGAGTCAGGGAGACCCACACAGTGCCAGGGAGAGCCAGGGAAAGATAGGGAAAAATCGGGAACGATCCAGGCAGGGACAGCAGAGAAAGTGACAGGGAAACTTTTTTTTATTTTCACTTCACTTCATTTGGCTAGATCAGTTTTAAATAGCTTTTTTTTTTGTGCTGTAAACATTCCTGGCCACTGTGCATCCCATCTTGGCAGTGGCATATTTAACCCTATCTGTTACACACAAGCATTTTCTATTCGTTTTATTAATATATTGCATTTTGATTTGTTTTTTTGCGTCTTGTAAAAACACCAGCACGCAGGGTATCCCATAGTATCTGGTGCAGAGAAGCATTATCTCACTTTATTTAGCTTCTGCTTTTTAAAGTAAACACATTTTTTTAAGTGCCTATTGCGCATTTCAAATACATAAAAATGTCAGGCAGACAAGTGCCAGGATGTTCAAAGAGGAGTGGCAGAGGCCAAGATTCTGCAGGCAGAGGTCGCAGCAGACTAGGGGCGAGTGGCAGCAGGAGTCGCGGTGAGAGTCCTGATCTGCCAGTATCTGCTAGCGGTCGTGTCTCCACCAGTAACGCATCTGCCGTGGTAGATTGGTTAACGCGGTCATCCACATCATCACAAGTTACATGTGACAGTCTAGGGTCGGTAGGTTCCTCTGACACAAGCCTGAGTTGGCATGGCCCGAGAGGTTCCTGGAGTTGGCGACAGTAGCAGTGAATCAGTGCGGGCTGTTGGTGGGAAAAGTAGCTACTCGGCAGTGTGGCAGTCTTTCCTCAAGCATCCGCAGGAGGTTAACATGGCCACATGCAAGATATGTAGGCAGAAGGTGAAGCGTGGCCAGGGCCCAAATGTTGGCACCACGGCCCTGCGTCAACATATGATGCATCACCATAAAGCGGCCTGGGAGAACCGAGGCTCCGAAGAGGTGGTCCAGGCTGCTTCCTCATCAAGTGGCACGCCACTCCCAATTTCTGCCAGCCAAGGCTCCAGCACCTCAGCCGAAGGCAGCTGTGCGTCATACCCATCCTCTGTCGCTCCAGATGCTCCTCCTCCTTCAAGTCATGCATCCCGCCAGCAATCCATCAGCGTAGCCATGTCCAAGAGACAGCGGTAAGCTGAATGTGCTGCTGTCCAAGTTGCTGGTGCTGCAGTCGCTCCCTTTTCAGGTGGTGAACTCTGAACCTTTCAGAGAACTGAAGGCTTGTGCCGAGCTGAGGTGGAGAATCCCAAGCCGTCATTTCTTTGCCAAGAAGGCAGTACCAGCGCTGCACACTTTTGTTGAACAGAAGGTGGGCCAGTCCTTGAGCCTGTCGGTGTGTAGCAAAGTGCATGGCAGCGCTGACGTCTGGAGCTGTAACTACGGTCAGGGACAATACATCAGTCCACTGGGTGAATGTGGTCACTTTGCAGCAGCAGCAACTTGGACAGGTCACACCGCTTCGGCCTCCACTCTCCCTGGCCGTTGTGCCTGTGACACCGTGCGACTCGGCTTCCTCATCCTCCGCCATCTCCTCACCCTCCACTGTAGGCTCAAGTCTCAGTGCCCCTCCAGCCTACCATGTGTGCAGGGCACGGAGGTGTCACGCTGTGCTTCACATGGTTTGTCTTGGCGAACGGAGTCACACAGGGGAGAAACTGCTTAAATTTATTCATCAAGAAATCCAAACATGGCTTACTCCAAGAAAACTGAAAATGGGAACCATGGTTACCAACAATGGGAAGAACATTTTGTCTGCGCTGCGACAAGGAAGGCTGACCCATGCGCCCTGCATGGCTCATGTCTTCAATCTTGTTGTGAAGCGGTTTCTGAAGTCTTCTCCCCATCTGCAAGACATCCTAACAACTTCAAGGAAACTATGCATGCACTTCAGCCACTCATACACCGCCAAGCACACCCTTATTGAGCTACAGCGTCAGATCGGTAGCCCCCAACATAGTCTGATTTGCGATGTTTTCACCCTTTGGAATTCCACCCTGCATATGTTGGACAGACTATAGGAACAGAGAAAAGCCATCACGGATTTCTTGATGATCCAAGCGGATAGGGGGACTCCCCTGTGTAACTTCAATGTCAACCAGTGGCAGCTCATACGTGATACCTGCCGTTTGCTCAGGCCCTTTTAGGAAGCCATTTTATTTGTGAGTCGCCAGGATTATGGGATGAACGACGTGATTCCACTGCTTCATGTACTACAGCACATGTTGGAAACCATGGCTGGTCAGGGCACTGGAGACATGGCGTTTACATCTTACGGCCACATGAACCCCGTTGGAGCTGAACTGGAGGAGGAGGAGGAAGAGGAGGAGGAGTGGCCCAGTGAAGCACAGTTTAGGCTTGGCAAAATGGCTGGTTTATCTAGTCAGCGGACAGGAGAGGAGGAGCAGGAGCAGCCAGAGGAGCTAGAGGGTTGTGAGGAAGGTGAGACAGAGGACCCAGACACACCGTGGCAGTATGCAGTGGAGATGGAGACAGGTAGTCCCTCCGAGTAACTTGCGCAAATGGCAGGAAGCATGCTGACGTGCTTGCGTAGTGACCCCAGAATTGTTTCCATTTGTCAGCGGGATGACTTCTGGCTCTCCACTTTATTAGACCCTCGCTTCCGGCACAAAATGGGGGCATTTTTTAAACCCGCCAAGAGGGAGGACAAACTGACTTACTACAAAGACATTCTATGTAGTCAGTTGGCCGATGCCTATCTGCGCCATGGTCCATACTCTCGCAGGTCTGACTCGGGGGGAACTCTGTGCTCACCTTCCACTGCTGGGGGGGTTGGCAGGAGCAGCAGCAGCAGCTCCATCAGCAGCAGCCTCAGTCTTCAGTCGCTAATGAGTAGCTTTCTACACCCGCATAGTGAGGCTACTCATGAGCAGCAGGAAGACATGGAGCAGGACCTGAACCAGCAGGTGATGTCATACCTTGACATGACCATGCCAATACACCTTGAGGATCTGCTGGACTTCTGGGCAGCCAAACTTGACTTGTGGCCGCAGCTAACTGAGTTTGCCCTGGAAAAGCTGTCCTGCCCGGCAAGTAGCGTGCCATCTGAGCGGGTGTTTAGTGCTGTGGGGGCCATAGTTACGGCGAGGAGAACTCATCTGTCAACTAAAAATGTGGAGAGACTCACCTTTGTGAAAATGAATCAGGGATAGATTAGCCAGGATTTCCACCCACCAATGGCTGATGCATGCGACTAGATTGAGCATGGTGCCACGTTTTACACTTTCCAAATGGTGCAAAACAAATTTATGTCTTTAGGCCAATTTTTGGGCTCCTGCTGATGCCAACTTCAGGGTGTGCCTTTCAGTCAAATTTTGGCCTCCTGCTGCTGCTGCTGCCAACTGCAGTGTGTCTTTAGGCTAATTTTTGGGTTCCTGCTGCCAACTCCAGTTTCTCTTTCAAGCTATGTTTGGGCTCCTGCTGCTGCTGCTTGCAACTCTAGAGTGTCATTCAGCCAATTTTTGGGCTCCTGCTGCCAACTCCAGTGTCTCTTTCAAGCTAGGTTTGGGCTGCTGCTGCTGCTTGCCACTCCAGGGTGTCATTCAGACAATTTTTGGGCTCCTGCTGCCAACTCCAGTGTCTCTTTCAAGCTATGTTTGGGCTCCTGCTGCTTGCAACTCCAGGGTGTCATTCAGCCAATTTTTGGGCTCCTGCTGCCAACTCCAGTGTCTCTTTCAAGCTATGTTTGGGCTCCTGCTGCTTCTGCTTGCAACTCCAGGGTGTCATTCAGCCAATTTTTGGGCTCCTGCTGCCAACTCCAGTGTGTCTTACAAGCTAGGTTCTGGCTGCTGCTGCTTGCAAATCCAGGGTGTCATTCAGACAATGTTTGGGCTCCTGCTGCCAACTCCAGTGTCTCTTTCAAGCTATGTTTGGGCTCCTGCTGCTGCTTGCAACTCCAGGGTGTCATTCAGCCAATTTTTGGGCTCCTGCTGCCAACTCCAGTGTCTCTTTCAAGCTATGTTTGGGCTCCTGCTGCTGCTGCTTGCAACTCCAGGGTGTCATTCAACCAATTTTTGGGCTCCTGCTGCCAACTCCAGTGTCTCTTTCAAGCTAGGTTTGGGCTCCTGCTGCTGCTGCTTGCAATTCCAGGGTGTCATTCAGCCAGGTTTTGGGCTCCTGCTGCCAACTCCAGTGTCTCTTTCAAGCTATGTTCGGGCTCTTGCTGCTGCAGCTACTGCTACTGCTGCTTGCAACTCCAGGGTGTCATTCAGCCAATTTTTGGGCTCCTGCTGCCAACTCCAGTGTCTCTTTCAAGCTATGTTTGGGCTGCAGCTGCTGCTGCTGCTTGCAACTCCAGGTTGTCATTCAGCCAATTTTTGGGCTCCTGCTACCAACTCCAGTGTGTCTCTTTCAGACAATGTTTGGGCTCCTGCTGCAGCTGCTTGAAACTCCAGGGTGTCATTCAGCCAATTTTTGTTCTCCTGCTGCCAACTCCAGTGTCTCTTTCAAGCTAGGTTTGGGCTGCTGCTTGCAACTCCAGGGTGTCATTCAGCCAATTTTTGGGCTCCTGCTGCCATCTCCAGTGTGTCTTTTAAGCTATGTTTGGGCTGCTGCTGCTACTGCTTGCAACTCCAGGGTGTCATTCAGCCAATTTTTGGGCTCCTGCTGCCAACTCCAGTGTCTCTTTCAAGCTATATTTGGGCTCCTGCTGCTGCTGCTTGCAGCTCCAGGGTGTCATTCAGCCAATTTTTGGGCTCCTGCTGCCAACTCCAGTGTCTCTTTCAAGCTATGTTTGGGCTCCTGCTGCTGCTGTTTGCAACTCCAGGGTGTCATTCAGCCAATTTTTGGGCTCCTGCTGCCAACTCCAGTGTCTCTTTCAAGCTATGTCTGGGCTCCTGCTGCTTGCAACTCCAGGGTGTCATTCAGCCAATTTTTGGGCTCCTGCTGCCAACTCCAGTGTCTCTTTCAAGCTATGTCTGGGCTCCTGCTGCTGCTGCTTGCAACTCCAGGGTATCATTCAGCCAATTTTTGGGCTCCTGCTGCCAACTCCAGTGTCTCTTTCAAGCTATGTTTGGGCTGCTGCTGCTCCTTGCAACTCCAGGGTGTCATTCAGCCAATTTCTGGGCTCCTGCTGCCAACTCCAGTGTCTCTGTCAAGCTATGTCTGGGCTCCTGTTGCTGCTGCTTGCAACTCCAGGGTATCATTCAGCCAAATTTTTGGCTCCTGCTGCCAACTCCAGTGTCTCTTTCAAGCTATGCTTGCGATGCTGCTGCTGCTTGCAACTCCAGGGTGTCCATCAGACAATTTTTGGGCTCCTGCTGCCAACTCCAGTGTCTCTTTCAGCCAATGCTTGGGCTCCTGCTGCTGCTTGCAACTCCAGGGTGTCATTCAGCCAATTTTTGGGCTCCTGCTGCCAACTCCAGTGTCTCTTTCAAGCTATGTCTGGGCTCCTGCTGCTGCTGCTTGCAACTCCAGGTTGTCTTTCAGCCAATTTTTGGGCTCCTGCTGCCAATTCCAGTGTCTCTTTCAAGCTATGTTTGGGCTCCTGCTGCTGCTTGCAACTCCAGGGTGTCATTCAGCCAATTTTTGGGCTCCTGCTACCAACTCCAGTGTCTCTTTCAAGCTATGCTTGGGCTGCTGCTGCTGCTGCTGCTTGCAACTCCAGGGTGTCATTCAGCCAATTCTTGGGCTCCTGCTGCCAACTCCAGTGTCTCTTTCAAGCTATGTCTGGGCTCCTGCTGCTGCTGCTTGCAACTCCAGGGTATCATTCAGCCAATTTTTGGGCTCCTGCTGCCAACTCCAGTGTCTCTTTCAAGCTATGTTTGTGATGCTACTGCTGCTGCTGCTTGCAACTCCAGGGTGTCATTCAGCCAATGCTTGGGCTCCTGCTGCTGCTGCTGCTTGCAACTCCAGGGTGTCATTCAGCCAATTTTTTACAGTATTATTTCACTAACCCAGCTTGCATCCTATGCGTGTTACAGCAAGGCAGAATGGTTTACAACCCTATTGAGGCTCTAGGAAGCTCAGAAATAGCCGTTTTTAAAAGCGATTCGTCGCAAATAAATTCGGACCGAAACTAATTTTGTCGGAAAATTCGGCAAATCACTTTTTTCAAAAGTTCGCTCATCCCTAATTGCAAGTAACCCATGTACTAAATCATTAGAGGTGCAGCAACATGCTGAAAAAAAATCACTGGAATGGCATTGTCTGGTGAATGTGCTTGATAAATCAGGCCCTAAGTGTCTGATGACAAGTTTTGTGAAGAATAGGTAATTTGGAGAACTTGCTTAGAACACTTTAACCACCATATTGGGATTTATACATGTACATTATGATGTGATACAAGTTTCTTTCTCTTAATAAAGGTATGTATACATATGTTGTACATTATTTTCTTACATTGTTGTATTTAATGAGTATTTATATTCGTGTGCATGGCATAAGGTAGGGGGCATGGGAAGCCACAATCGCAGGTGTCAGTGAGCGTTTATTTTCCTGGTCCGGGGTAGAAGCTTGATGTGATCATCCTTTCAGCATTTCACCTTTGCAAGGCATTATCTATTCTATTTATTGTGTATCATTTTGGTTTGCACTTTATTTTCTCTCACAAATGGCTACTTTCTTTGCAGTTGTACCCTGGTATTGGCTTTGTGATTCTTTTATTTGTATCAGCTTTATAATTAAAGTACTACAGAAGGCAAAACCAATTATTAGCCCATTGTGTCGAGCTACATTTGGTCTTAAACTGTTTTCCATTTTTCAATCGAAGACACAATGGCCCAGATATCAAGAATTAGAGTTTCACTTCAATATTTCTATTTTGGCTCTGTGATGCTGCTTAATATTCAGCATAATGGGCGAGATCTGTAAGAGCCCAAGACATTGCTTCAGATACCCTGACTGTGCCTCATCCCTCCTGCACAATACCAGTCATGTTAAGCACTGCTCTCACTGTCCCTAATCTCTTCTGTTTTCTTAGCGCATGTCACAGAAGTGCTGAGACAGCCAAGAACAGTGCTGGATATGGCCAGCCTCATGCTGATTGTGCTGCATGATCATTACAAACAGCACCATTGCCAAGGAATGATGCCACCGGAGCCGATAAGGGAGGCCAGCTTTACAGGGAAAGGGGATAAGGGGGGAGGTTAGGATGGGCAGGGTTTGGCATAGACTTATCACTTCCTGACTAATCCAATAGAGCTACAAGATGTTGGACAGGCCTCGACATAAGGTGAGGAATGCCCTCCGGTTTTTTTCTACTTTGCCTGAACAAAACCTCCACTCATGTGCTGCTAGCCTGTAGCATTTTATATTGAACTTTAATGTCAGATTATATATTGGTTCACTGAGGTTAGTTTATTGCACACAGTCACTTTATATTTAGATTGTTACAGACCTAGCGTGTAGTTCTTTTGTATCTAGGTTATATATTATGCCTGGCCGACATTATTTTTGCCATTTCTGCCCTGCATACTGCTGCATTTATATAACTACATTTAGCTGCCCCTCTACTAGTGCAGCATTTTTCTGCTGTTAATTCATAGTCATTATATAGCCCTTGACCAAGGGAGGGTTTTGCTCTTGCTCCTTCTCGATTTTAAATTGTGTTGTGTGCTTTGGTGTTTTTATGCGATTCTTAGAAAATAGTGCCTTAATTTTTGGGAACTGAACACAGTTCATGTTGCCTCCTCCCCTTTGTATAAATAGTGTTCTTATTGGCGTAGCACAATTTTATTAAGCATTTTTATTCTTGATGGTGCATGAACTTGTTGTCCTTAAAAGACAGAATTCCACACAGCCACTTAGGTAAGAACCCAGGATAATGAAGTCAAAATCAACCAAAGAATCCCCTAAACACCACATCTATAGTGGCATACAGTAAAGTGATACATTTCAAATAAGCATCCAAAGTTTCCTTACATAAGTATTTATTCTAGTGTTCTATGTGGCTGTGTCACAGCAAATGTCTTTGCAACAAGTTCAGGGGTTTTGGGTTCCCTGGCTAGAAAAAAAACTGCCAGACTTCAGCAGAGCAAATATGTATCAATTGGTGCTTTATTATGAGGTCTGCAAGGTCAGCAAATGTGGACATGGACAGTCCTCCGACTCACTGATTGAAAGCAGTTCTTAAATTGCTAAGAACATCAGGATAGCTGTCATGATGTATGCTGCACAGTTTTGAATCACTTCCAGTACACCTCAGGAGTGAGATTATAATGTATTATCAGGGCTTCCTTTATTAGAGGCCGATTTATTAATAGCGCCAGGTAGCGACAGATGAGCGACAGTAGCGTGATTTTCACAGCGCCGGCTAGTATTCGCTGTGCTTGGCCGTTGTTCGGTTGTTGACAGCGACTCAGTCGTTGTGCGGTAATGTTGAATACGGGGTTAGGAGTCGCTGTTTGACAGGTTCCGCGCTGTATGGGAGCGCATGACAACGAATGGCCATAGCGAACGGCTCCCAGCATATTCATTAACAAATCACGCTCAAAAAATTCTCGCGCTGTAAAATGCATGTTTAAACCCCTAAGCGCTGGCGGCGATGTGTTAAAAGTAGTTTTTTAACCCCCAAACAACCTTATTTTTGGAAAAAAATAATAAACAAGTTTTTATAAACATTTTGTAATATGAATACATTAATATCAGACCTGTAATATCAATTCTGCACAATTTTTTTTTTTTTTTTACCTTAAAAAAAGATATAACATTGCAGAAGTGGTCACCGAATTTTTGACATTTAAAAAAAAAAAAAACAAAAACATTAAAATCAATTAATTATGAATATTTAAAGATTGCTCCATTGAAATGCATTGGAGAGCGCCAGGGAGCGAGAGGTCATACCTGGCGCTGTTTGCTGAAGTCTGCAACATGATGAATCCCGCGCTAGCTGACGCTCTCGCCGGCGCTAGCCTCATTTCGCGTGATAAATGCATGATTGTGTTCGCAGCCTGGCGTTCTGAAGTCTGTAGCCGCCGATAGCTGGCACTACCTGGCGCTAGTGAGATACTCCCTGGCGCTATCCCTTGATAAATAAGGGCCTTACTCATAGAAGCTGATTCATTACTAGCGGCAGCTAGCGGCAGATGATCGTCTGTACAGCAGCACTAAGAGCGACCGCTAGTGGTCGCTCTGATTGGCCGTGAGTCGCTATTACAGAGTGCCTCAGTCGCTGCAGTAACATGGCCGGCATTGATGAATTTGATGTACACCAGTACAGCACTATATGGAAGCGAACGTTAGCGACTGGTCAGTGTGAGCGACTCAAACCATATTCATAAAAAAAAACAGCCTCACACAGCGCCGGCGCTCAAAATTGCTGTGTGATTGAAGTCCGTTTTTGAACACATATACACTATTAATAAAGCGAAAACAGATGGAATTACGTTGTTATTACATTGTGACATTAACACTTTAATACCAGACCTGTAATGACAATTCTGCATCAAAATATAAAAAAAAGCTTTCAAAAATGGCTTTTAATAGGCCAGGAGAGGTTTTAAAAAAATAACAAAAATAAAAAGAAAACCCTGTTTAAAGAGAACAAAAGTAACATCCATTGAAATGTAGGGGAGAGCTACAGGCAGCAACAGGTAATACCAGGCCTGTAAGCCAGAGCGCGGCGGCATACGCTGAGCCGTCTGATGATGAATCGGACGCTACATGGCGCTGTTAGAGTGGCTCACCGGAATCGCTTTGATAAATGTGGTATTGCGTACAGCGCCTGTCGTTCACCACCTGTCGCCACGAGGCACTACCTGCCACTATCCCTTGATGAATAAACCCCACAGTCACAATCACAGTCCGTTTGGGAGGTCTACAAAGACTTCCAGGGCCTTACCTTTTAACCCAGGGTTAAGATATCTGCCCCACTGGTCTCTGGGTGGGTAAAATGTGTGGCAGGTACGCTTAAGGGTTCAATTATACACATCCATATCTGAATTCTGGTCCATCACCGAGAATCTGTCAAAAGCCAGCATAGTAGAGTGTACTTCCCAGGACTCACATAAAGATGGTGAGGCACAGTCCGTGTGGATGCGGGCAAAGTCAAGCTGGAACTGAAGGTCTGCCTAGTGCTCCTCTCTCTCTCTCTCTCTCTCTCTCTCTCTCTCTGTAAAACTGTACCTGCCATATGTCTTTTAAAAAAACAAAAATATGCATGGTGGTTCCTCTTGAAGTCTGGTAGTCTCTTGGGGGATTAGTGTAAGATTATAATAGTTTACAAATGTATCGTTTATGCTGCCACCAGTAAGTCACAAAATCATGCAACATCTGTTTAATTGATTGATCTGTGACATGTGTGCAGGTTGCTTCCAGCACAGAGAGCAATCACACACACATAGAGCAAGTACAGTTAGCTGCCACCACCACCATTATCTACACTTTATACAATAAAATTGGGCTGGTAGAACCCCAGTCACCATCCGATAAAGCTCTACTGGAGAGTAATCACCACACACCTACACACCGCTCTCCACATACAAGCAGGACACAGGCAATCCACAACAATCCCACATTTACCCTGAGGAGAGTCTGATCAGTTCTGCTGTCGATCAGATAGGATCAGCATTCTAGATCGTACACAGGTACTATACAGCGCTTCAAGTTAATTGTGTCTTTCACCCTTGTTAAACTATACTATTATATACACTTTTGCAATAATACACTAAATTAGGTACAACTGATCTTACAATCTATGGGTTAGTACCATTTATGAGTAATCATACAATTTTTAGAAACAAGGTTGTCTCTTAAAGCTTCAGGAGAACCAGCATTAGGAATTTTCAAATTGCCAAAAGATAGGCCCATGCTTAATTGGAAAATTTTAATTAAAATAAAAGACAAAAATAAATTAAAGAAACAATATACATACAAAGTGCAAAAAGACAGTTCTAAAATAAATGGAAAACTGAAAGACTGAAAATCCTATACTTCATAAAGGGATACAAAGTTTTCAGATTCTGAGGGCTGGAAGAGTAGACATGGAAACAAACCACAAATGTGACCTACAAACAATATCTCCCCCTTGGATCTATGCCATATGCCGAAGGGCTGGAAAACAGATTCCGTTCCCCTGTGCAGATGCTGGGCAGCTAATATTTTATTAGGCCTAAGCATGGGGACAAAACTGAACCTTTTACAATTTGAACCCTAACTTGAGCTGGAGCGGTCCCATTTGGTTAATATGGAGTTCATAATTTCCATTAAGGTGTAAGGTTTCTAAAGAATTCATATGGCTGGTCAGGAGTAATGTGTTTCCTGGGTCGATTTCGACACCAATATCAAATATCTGCTACCAATTTTACCGTCAGACTTGGAGAAATCTTATGGCGGTGTCTGCAGGATGCAGAATAACTCATATTCAAGTTACGGAACAAATTCATTGTAGTTACCACAAAAAAGACAAAATACCGCGCTCAGCACTACAAGTAAAAAAGCTCAACGTGTAGCGAGTCCTTTGTCCCAAGTAGTCCAAAACTGTAGTAAAACAAAGAGCTGGTAGTAGGTGATTACTCAAATCAAGATTCAACAGCCCCACAGCGCATGCACCTCCACCGTGAAGTCACCAATAAAGCTGGCCTCTTACCAAATAAATAAAGATAATGGGCATATAGGGATCAGCAATTAGACTCAAGCTTCCACTGCTCCACACTGAGGGGGTATAGCTTCCAATGCCCAGATGCAGTTTTGCAACGCTTTATTTTCCTCAGGTATGCACCAAAGACCATCCGGTCGAATGATTAACCATGTAGGAGATAAATAAAACCATCTAGTGCAGAGCGCTCATTCAAATAAAGACTAATATTTAATAAGAAATGCACTCACAAATATAAGATTAAAAACAGTGTATATCAAACACAACAGAAGCCAACAGTTCTCACTGCCAGGGTTCCTTGAAGTAAACAAAAGGCGCAGCCTTTGTCCTTATCCTACGTACGTTTCACTGCTGTAGCGGCTTCAGCTGGGAAACAAGATTGGAGCCAAAAGCTGGTAATTAAACAGGAAGGCAGGTGACTCATCAGTCACATGATATGCACGTCACATGATGCGCACGCAATGTTATCACATAGAGAGCAATAAGGAACAACATTCCCATGCATAATGTGCACGCCCCTCTGTCTGCAGCCACCAATCGGAATGAAGGGGATGGGAGAGAGTTGGTCTTGCCAGGCTGGGTCCAATCAGAAGATGGATCCCAGCACGCAGCCAGTCGCATCACTCAGAGCTTGATATCAGCAAAAGGCTGTCACAAGGATTGCTTTTATTTGCCCCAGCCCATATAACCACACACAGTGACAGCATAGGCCAATCTAAGCAGCTGCGTTCACCCACCATGTGTGCAGGGATAGAGGCTGCATAATTGCGGCTTTTTTCAGGCAGCGTGAACGCGGCTGCTTAAATTGGCCTATGATTTATTATTTATGTAAATACTTAGAAGCCCCCTTTATGCAGTGGCCACTTTTACATGCATGCATCCCTGCATGTATATATTACCATAGATCTGCCATTTTCATAAGAATATATATTTGTATGATGTTGAATCGGTCCTATACTATCCATAGGCATCACTGCTTGGACATGTTTGCACAGCTTAAAAGCCCTCGTACACTTCTGATGCCTTGTCACATGCAGATATTTGCATGCATGCAAAAAATGATTTTCGTGCACAGAAGAGATTTTTTTGTACTGCTGAATAGCATATGCATTTTAATTGAAGCTGCATGCAAATATTGAATAGGCCCTATAGGACTGCTTTGTTTCAGACCTCTCTCCATTGTGTGATACCAGGGCATCACAATATTTGCCACCTTAAGCCTAGGGGGCAAGAGTGAAAACATATGTATTCTGTTTTTTATTGTTTTATTATTTATGTGTTTATTATTTTTTGTGTGTTTTAGTGTATGTGTTTTTTATTTTATAGTCTTAAACAAAATCCAACTTCTAGATTCGAGGAAAGTGTCTGAAAGCAATATGTATATTTTTGGAAGAATTGTCATTTTATTAGCTGAAATGAGAAGACTGGACCAGTGTGAGTTGAAAAGCTGTTTCTTTTCTTGCCTGAAGATTCCTCCCTTTGCACTGCTTCATACTTTATTGGCTTTAGAATGTTCTCATTTCTCAGCAGCACTTGATTTTTCATGTGTTTCTCAGTGGAGAATATTGAAAATAATTGCTAGAAGGTCAGGGGAACTCTCCCTTAGGCATTTTAGAGCATTTTGAAAATGTAGATTTTATTAGTCATCATAAAAAGTTGGATAAAAAATGCAACATTTTCATAGACACTTTCCTGCTGCTGCCACCGCTGACAGAAGTTGGGTAAGGTAGAGGTAAGTCACAGCAGCTTCTTGCTGCTGCCACCATAGGTGAAGCGGGTTGATAAGTGAAGAGGTCACATTGAGGCTGATTCATTAATAGCGCCAGGTAGCGACAGATGAGCGCCAGTAGCGTGATTTTCACAGCGCCAGCTAGTATTCGCTGTGCTTGGCCGGGGTTTGCTTGTTGACAGCGACTCAGTCGGTGTGCGGTAATATTGAATACGGGGTTAGGGGTCGATGTTTCACAGGTTCTGCGTTGTATGGGTGCGCCTGACAGCGAATGGCCAGAGCGAACGGCTTGCTGCAGATTCATTAACAAATCATGCTCAAAAATTTCTCGCGCTGTGAATTCCTTGTTTAAACCCCAGAGCGCTGGCGGCGATGTGTGTAAAGTAGTTTTTAACCCCCAAACAACCATTTTTTTTTATGTAAAAATTATACAAGTTTTTCTAAACATTTTGTAATATGAATACATTAATATCATACCTGTAATATCAATTCTGCACATATTTTTTTTTTTTTTTAAATCTAACATTGCCGTAGTGGTCACAGAATTTTTGACAGTTAAAAAAAAAAAAAAAACACAAAAAATCAATTAATTATGAATATTTAAAGATTGCTCCATTGAAATGCATTGGAGAGCGCCAGGGAGCGACAGGTCATACCTGGCGCTGTGATGGGATTAGTAGCGGCGCTGTTCGTTGCAGTCGGCTACATGATGAATCCCATGCTAGCTGATGCTCTCGCCGGCGCTAGCCTCATTTGGCGTGATAAATGCGTCATTGTGACCGCCGCCAGGCGTACTTGAGTCGGTAGCCGCCGTTAGCTGGCGGTACCTGGCGCTCGTCAGACACTACCTGGCGCTAGCCCTTGATAAATAAGGCCCTTAGAGACAGGCTCTGGTTGGCTTGAGGAACAGCTGGCTGTGGGTCAGCATCCGCAGGTGGGCTGGACAACAAGGAAACAGTTTGAGCAGTACCATTGACAAATGGCTGAGAAAATTAGGGAAACACAAACAAATCACTTACCTTCAACCAAGGCTGTTGTGTCATTCCGCTCACAAACAAATCACATTCAACCAAAGCTGTTGTGCCCATCCCGCCTGGATATTTGGCTTCAACATGACTTCATATTCACCGTACCTATACATCGGGCCTTCATATTCACTACGCTCGATGAGCAGGTCTGACATTTTTTTTACTGTGCATGTTAAATCGCTTTTTGGTTGCTGCAGTGGTCCGCTGATGTGCAGCAGTGAAATTGAAGGTCCCATCCCAGATCTTGGCTCACTCAGTCTTGCTGAGGCCATGACTCTATATGCCATACAAGAGCGACCATTTGGCAAGGGTGAGGTTGACCAGCTTGATGTTATCTGCCAGATTGAACTCTGCATAAAGTCGTGGACCAAGCAAATTCAACGCTTGGCAGCCAGTTTCTTGTGCCCCTCAATGGCACCTGCGGCAACATGGGGTGGTAGTCTGACATATGTGGCTTATGCTCAGCAACTGTGAGGTGCTAGTCATGCTTGGCCCGTCACCAACATTAGGTTGCCTAGTAACATTTGGACATACATCTGCACCAGCAACAGAACTCAATAAAGCCCCTTTGTGTGTGCCATGCCCATGAACCACAGCATATGCATGAGTATTAGCAAGGCCACGGCCACGAGCCAGGACTCTGGGGCTGTGTCCCACATAGGAAAGAACAAGTGGACGTGTGATGCCTAATAGGTGCTATTCTTGCATTGCAAAAAATTTAGTTTTTTTCATCGTGCTTCCACAACATTGTTGTTCCAACAATGAGCTGTATTGTGTGTGGTTGTACTATAGAACGCTGCTATTGAATGCCTGGAAGCTAGCTACCTCCAAAAGCGCCTTTCCTTATCGACCCTAATGGTGGTCAGTGGCTCTAATAAATTAGCCTTCACATGATTATAGCACTATTTGAGTATTTTACCTTAACAACTAACTTATTATTAACTTATGTTTTCATTAATCTATAAATGTGATATGTAAATGCATCTCTTATGGTGATGATTTGTAAGTTGATTAGGACCACACTTTTTTGTCAGTTGGTTTTTAGCTGTTGTATTTTATCTCATATAGGGAAGGAAGCAGTAGTGGAGTAAAAAGGAAAAGAGGAAGATGGAAGGAAGAGAGAGAGAGAGAGAGAGAGAGAGAGAGAGAGGTGGGAAATGGGATAAGAAAATCATGGGGTGCAAGGGGGAGAGAGGACAGGGGGAGGTTAAAAAGAGGGAGTTAAGAAAGGGGAAAAAGATAAAGGATTGAGGGCAGGGAACAAAAGAAGGGACTAAGAGGCCGATTCATTAATAGCGCCAGGTAGCGACAGATGAGCGACTGTAGCAGTATTTTCACAGCGCCCTCTAGTAGTCGGTGTGCTTGGCCATTGTTCGGTTGTTGACAGCGACTCAGTCGGTGTGCGGTAATGTTGAATATTGGGTGAGGAGTCGCTATTTGACAGGTTCCGCGCTGTATGGGAGCGCATGATAGCGAATGGCCATAGCGATCGGTTCCCACCATATTCATTAACAAATCACGCTCAAAAAATTCTCGCGCTGTGAAATGCATGTTTAAACTCCAGAGCGCTGGCGGCGATGGGTTAAAGGTAGTTTTTTAACCCCCAAACAACCATATTTTTGGAAACAAAAAAAAACAAGTTTATAAAAACATTTTGTAATATGAATACATTAATATCAGACCTGTAATACCAATTCTGCACAAATTTTTTTTTTTTTTTTACCTTAAAAAAAATATCTAACATGGCAGAAGTGGTAACAGAAATTTTCACATTAAAAAAGAAAAAATATATATATTAACAATTAATTATGAATAAAGATTGTTCCATTGAAATGCATTGGAGAGCGCCAGGTAGCGAGAGGTCATACCTGTCGCTGTTCAAGGTCGCTCGCTGGCGCTGTGGGGTGAGGCTGGAATAATGATGAATGATTCGCTATCTGGCGCTCTCTCAGTCGCTAAGCAGGATCGGCTTGATAAATGTGTGATTGCGGAGGGGAGCCGGCGTTCTCGTGGCGGTGACCTTCATTACCGTTCGCTCACCAGTCGCTACCTGGCGCTATCCCTTGTTAAATAAGGGCCAAAGTCTATAAGGAAGGGGGGAGGAAAGGAAAAAAAGGAGGATCGGAGGGCAGAGAGGGGGAGAGAGCAAGGAAAGATGATGGGCAAGGAAGGGTAGAGGGCAATGAAGAGTGGAGACCAAAGCAGGAGACTAGGAAGGTAGGAAGGGGTAAATAACTAGGGAAGTGGTTGTACATGGAAAGCAATGTAAAGGCCCTGAAATTGGGGGAGGGTGTTGGTCCGCTTTAAGCTATTATTAATTTATTATACTAGCAAAGGCACACCTATACGAGAAGCTGCTTGGGAAGCCATCTCTACAACCTCAGTCTCCAGCAGGGTATGTAGCACAAGTCTTAAAGGAGTCGCAGCACTCAACCAACCTAAAATCTGTCTCTAAATCTGGTTAAAAACCAAAGGCTCGGTCACAAACATCTGCAGAAGTATGCTTAAGCTGCACCACCAGCGCCAAGGTGCCCCTGTGAAGTGCAGTCCTAACTCTAATCTCTGAGAGACCCATTTGGGACATACAATGCAATAGATAAATTGGAAGCAGGCTTACCTGAGGTTGCCCTATAACCTCAAGTGCAGCTCAAGGGGTGGAAGGGTCGAAGACCTCGTAGTACAGCCTAGACCCCACACCCCATGTGCCTGTACAAATTCAGAAGAAACAAAGGAGGGGTGGCAGCCACTCAGACCATTTTATAAATAACCTGGGAGGTGCACATGAGCAGGGCAATTAGGATACACAAGTCTTAAAGGAGCTCAACCCTGTTAGCTTGCAAGCCAACCTAAAATGTGTCTCAGCGGCTGCCATCCCTCCTTTTTTCAGCAGGGTATGTAGCAGATGCCTACGAGCAATGACAGGGGGCGTAACTATAGGAGGTGTAGGGGGTGTGACGGCACTGAGGTCCAGGTCAGGTTTCTTCTCATTATTCATCATACTAGTGCTCACTTGGCATCGTTTAGAGAAAAGAAGCACCATTTATCCCTGCTGTTTCAGTCATTAGTTGTCTAGCTGCACCAAACTGAGCTGAAAGACAGAAAAATTTTACTGTATGAGCTTTGACATTTGATATTCGCACCAGGGCCCCATCACATTTAGTTACACCACTGAGTACGGATTTCTAACTTGGCTACATACTATAGCCTGCATTCTTTCACATGTCATGTCTCACCAATGTATTGAACGCAGGTCTCCAGGATGTTTTAACAATGCATCTCGGTCAAGTGCATAACTAGTCCAACACTGAGCCCAAAGGCTAAACTGTATTTAATAGCAATGCTATAATTGGAAAGCACTGGATGCACATGTAATGTGCAAACTACTATTCTAAAACATAGAATCTCAATGTTTGTATTCAACAAACACTAAAAATGTATTCAGAAATGTTATTTTGCATCAGCATTTTATCCTATAACTGGTCTGTGTAAGGTAGTTCCACTTCTAATATGTTTCTTTCCAATGGTTTAAGATTAAGAAGCATAGGGAATTACCATTTGCAGAGCTATAGCACCACCTTCTGTTGGATTAGTAAATCTGTCAATGCTAGCAAATACTGACAATATATTCACAAATGAATTTAAGGGGGTTATTTAAGAAAGGATAGCGTCAGGTAGTGGCTGGTTAATGAGAGGTAGCGACAGATAGCGACTGGTGAACGCCGGACACGGCACGCAATTACACATTTATCAAGCAGAATCTGTTTAGCGACTGGGATAGCGGCATGTAGCGTCTGATTCATCATTTTCAAAGCCTCTGCGAACAGCGCCAGCGTTCAGCCTTGCACATTGCCAGGTATGACCTCTCGCTACCTGTCGCTCCCTCATACATTTCAATGGACGATCCTTTTCTTCACTTTAAACGGGTTTTTTTTTTCCGCAAAAATCACAAATAATTCTGTGACCTCTTCTGTTGTTTACATTTTTTAAATATTTCTTCAGAAATGACATTACAGGTCATTAAAGTGTTCATGTTACAATGTTGCTACAATGTAATTCCATATGTTTTTGCTTTGTTACTTGTTGATGGATGCTTGAAAACAGACTTTAAACACACCGCCTCCTGCGCTATGGGCTACAAACAAGCATTTTTCAGCGCCAGAGATTTATGAGGCTGTTTTTTCCCTGAATATGGTGTGAGTCGGTCGTTATGAGCATGCCCTAACATGCGCTCCCATACAGCGCTGTACTGGTCAAATAGCGACTCCTCACAATGTATTCTACATTTCTGAACAGCGACTGAGTCGCTATAATGTAGCGACTCACGGCCGAGCACTGCGACTACTAGCAGGTACTCTGAAAATGCCTGCTACAGACGCTCATCTGTCGCTACCTGCCGCTAATAATGAATCAGCCTCTAAGTGATGTTAATAGATTTTTGCACCACAGCTTCATGCACTTCTAGTTTGTTTTGATGCATTTTCTGATGTTATCCATACGTGTTTATATTAATGTATCTAGTGTACTTTACAAAGAAACAAACAGAAATGTTGATAATATTTGAGTGTATCAGTTTCAATAGAAAATAAAACCAAAACGAGCTCTATTTTTTCAAAGGATCTAATTCAAAAGAACAGGTGTGAGATCTATCCTATCTATCCTATCCAAGATAATGGTATAAAAGGAGTCACTCATTTTAGTGCAGTTCAAATTGCCTTTTTAACATACCAAACAATCATGCGCTGTTTCTTTTCTAATCATTTTTATTGCTAATAGAGAATTAAATTCACAAGACGCACCTTGATTCTATTGACTAATAAGCCACTTGCTTGCAATTGATTTAGTGACGCTTAGGGGGTTATTTAAGAAGGGACAGCGCAGGCAGCGCCGGGTGTTTACCAAACCACATTTATGAAAGCAAATCTGGTGAGCGTCTGTAACAGCGCCATGTAGCGTCCGATGTATTATTACAGCGTATAGCGTATTGCGGTGTATAGCACCGGCGCTCTAGCTTCCAGAGCGCCAGGTATTACCTTTCACTCAGTGTCGCTCTCCCATACATTTCAATGGGCGTTCATTTGCTTGTGTTTAAACAGCGTGTTTGATTTTTTTTTTTTTTTTGCTCAAATCATTGTATCACCTCTCCTGGCTGCAGACAAACATTTTTAAAAACGTTTTTGACTTTTTATTTTTTTTTATGCAGAATTGCCATTACAGGTCTGGCACTAAAGTGTTAATGTCACAGTGTTAAAACAATGTCATTCCATGTGTTTCCGCTTTGTTACAGGTGTATATGTGTTCAAAAACAGACATTAATCACACAGCGTCTGCCGCTCTATGCTATAGTGACCAGATTTAGAGCGCCCACGCTGTGTGTGTGTCCTATGGTGTGGAGCGCCAAGAGTTGGACGCACTGAGCTGGCGCTACCTCTCACTTCCTGCAACGCTGTACTGGTGTTAGAGCGCCCAACATACATCACATTCATCAATGCCGGCCAGGTTACTACAGCGACTGAGGTGCTCTGTTACAGTGCCTGATACCCGCTTACAGCATCTACTAGCAGTCGTTCTAAGCGCTGCTATACAGGCGCTCATCTGCCGATACCTGGCGTTAGTAATGAATCGGCCTCTTAACATAGCATGATTAGATGTATTCAGTTGATATATTAATATATATAGGGGGTTATTTAAGAAAGGCCAGGTTGTGCCAGGTTGTGCCAGATGAGTGTCAGGTGAATTTCAGGTCCCAGTCAAAAATGTGTATTTATCAAATCAAAAATCCACAGTGCCCGTGATTGTGGCAGGTAGTGTCCAATCTATCAACAGCATCGGTGATGGGATGAGTGCTAGCGCTAAGTTTCCTACAGTGCCAGATAGGACCAGGCGCTCACCTAGCACTGTGTGGCCTTATCTTATACAATTTACACTTTAATGGGCTGGGATGATTACAATTATTTAAGCATTTTAGTAAAATTTTTTACATTTTTGGTGAGGCTGGTGCATGTGCCACGGGATCCCTGGGCTGGTTGGGATTATTTTTATATGCCTTTTTAGCACTTTTTCTGTGCTGCAAACTTGTGATTTGGGCCACGAGACAGCTATGCCATGTCTGTCCAATGTCCCTAGTTTAAAAAAAACATAAAAAATAAAACTTTGGGAATCCAACAGGCGCTGTGTGCCTGAATTAACTTTTTTTGAGCGCCTGGTATTATTTTTGGATGAATTTTGTCAGCTTGCGGTGATTTTAGCAATGAAAATGACAGCCACATTAATGATTTCGTTATTTTTCATTATATACAATTGCATGACTTTTTAATAAAAGTTTAGTTTACAAGTATTCATTGATAAAAGTAATGCTGCTATAGCTGGCATTTTTTTTAGCAATGAAAATGTCACTGGGCTTTTTTTTTTAAAACAAATGTAATTTACATTCTATATAATTAAAAATGTGTAGGGTCCCCCCCCACACCAAAAAAGCCAACCAGCCCCGGTCCCTGCAAGTTACAAGCCCTTATGCCTTTCGGTATGGGTTAAGGCCTACTTCAGGAGTGCTGTGGGCACCAGGCTCTTCTGCACCTCTGATGTCCCAAATGGGTGTGGGGGTAATAGCGGGTGTCACCGGCACGTCACCCACCAATGCTGGCAGATAAACTGGTATAGTGGTCCCCTGGACCCCTTACTAGTTCACCCCAAGTGTAGTAAAAGTAAAAAAAATTGACGCAGGTCCCCCCTTTCTATCATCCTCACTATCCAGTGAGCGCCTGAGCATTGGGGCGGGGGGAGCCCCCATTAATTCTGAGACTCCAAGCCTTTCTGGGATCCCCCATGTAAATAAATACATCACAGGAGGGGGAGTGGTTTCCTCAGGATCCCCCCCCATGCCCTGCCCTGATGTGTTAGTCAGGTGGGGGTGATTACATATAGGCCACGACTCTTAGTATAAAAGGCTGATCCCTGGCGGCTCAGTAAGCAGTGCCCAAGGCCCCACCGGCATTAATTTAACTGATGCTGCACTGAGCAAAGGACGGGGAAAGGTAAGTATACATTAATTAAGAGCAATAAAATATTTAAAAAAAAACAAAAAACTGTGTAGTGTCTTTTTTTACTTTTACTTTGAATATGGCTCTTCTGCATGCCCCATGCTCCAAATGGGCGCGCGGAGGAGCCCAAACCCATACCGAAGGACATAAGGGCTTGCAATTTGCACAGCTGGGGTGCCATCCAGCTCATCCTCTGTGCCCTGAGTTATGCCTAGTGCCCGGACTGGTTGGCTTTTGGGGGGTGACCTCACGCATTTAAAAAAAAAAAAAAAAAATATTTACTGAAAACTTATAAAAATGAGTCCCACTGTCGTTTTTATTGATACAAATGATGCCTCTTATAGCAGGATTACTTTTATCAATGGAAACCCCATAGTGAACAAAACTCCCAAAGGGGAAAGAAAGAATCACCTCTGCTAGTATGGTGTTCAGTCACTCTGAGCCCTCCAGTAGTTCAGTAGTTATGTAAGAGGCTTTCTGAAAGGCAGTGAACAGGTGGAATGGAAGTGGGTCTCCAAGGGAGTGGTCTAAATATTGGGATGGAAAGTCCCACAATTGGAAGCTTGCAGCATGGAGCGAGTGGCAGTGCTTGTGTCCTTTTCTTTCCAGTTAGGGACATACTGAGGAATTTTGTTCATTTAATGTTCGACCAAACAGGGTGTTGATTAGGTCAGAGTCCTGACCCTAAAGGTTCCTCACTATTGGGTAAACCACATGCTATTCAAACTGGACCAACAGTCTTAATTGTTGAATTCTAGTAATTTCTGTCATGGTGGGTGATCCTGGGGCACTCCTTGCCTGTCAAATCCCCTGTCAATAGTAAGATCCATTTATAGAAATAGCGACCTGAGCTAGGTTGCTAGCTTATTACTGTGAGATCTATTGGGGTGCTGGGGGGTCTCCTGCGGGTGGGTGGTGGTTGTTTGTTGGCTGGGTGGGTGGCAGTAGGTTTCAGGGGGGCACTGTGTTCTGATTAGATCTCATTATCAATTATAGTAATGAGATCCATGCAGAAAACAATCTGAGCTAGATAGACGCTTTTTATGAATGAATCTGATTGCTATGAAATCTACTATTTACTAGTACTCCTTTTTACTAGTCAAACAGCCTGCATTAGGAGCTTGCAGTTGCTTGATTGGGGGGAATATATCTCGATCTCCAAAAATTAAAATCATTAATAAAAAAGAGATTTGCTTGCTTTAGATCAAAAGAAGATAAATCAGTTTATAAATGAATCTCATTACTACAATGAGACCTAACCATTTTTATGTGTTTTTTTGTTTTCATTGGCTGATGTGCTGTTATTGGTGTGACAGGTGAGTGCTGGACTCGGGTGCAGCCGGCGACAGATGGTGGCAGCAAGCGCGGGGAGGGGGTATTGGGTGGATCGCTGGGCAAAGGGTTAGCGTAGTGCGGTTGTTGCCCATGCATACGCCATTAGATTGGGGATCAGGTAGTTACTACCAGGGATTCGGGGGTTTCACCAACCCTTCCACTCTTAACTCGTTCCTTTAGGTGTATTGCTGAGCTTTGCTTTTGGGCGAAGATTTCCATGCTCCAGCCTCAGTTGTGAACTTATGGGATACCCTTGGACAAGACATTTCTGAAACATCTGGTGTAATCGTGCTTCACGTTTATCGGGGCCAGAGTTAATTCTGAGCACTCTCAAAAATTGAGAGATGCGGCGGCTGCCCCCTGATTTCGCCCGAGACCCCATAATGGGACCTCGAGCTGCCGGGATGGGCGGCGCCTGTCCAGTGTACTGAGGCGAATGTGACACCCGCGATCCAATTGGATCATGCCTGTCACATCGTCATCAGTTACTGGGCAGACTTTCACCGCCCAGCTGCCGCTCTACCCTCAGTCCCGCTGACAGGCGGGGATCTCGCCGCTCGTTCTGACGTCATTATGACGTGAGGCAGAATTTTTGAATGTTTGCATTCTTTACTATATAATGAGCTTCAACACATAGCACATACCGGTAACACTTTACACCCTGCTGATGGCTGGTTCTCTCACGCATCTGCTACATTGTGTTAAAGTTTACAAGGATATTTTGTCCAATAATATGACTATTTAGAATTTGTGAGTGTATAGTAGTGAGGAATAGAAAACATTTAATTTCTCATTTATTCAATGACACACGTGTTGGTGTGCTTTTCACTGGCACTATATATGGATTTTTCTTCATCTTAAAATGTTTTTTGTATAGATTGTTCTTGTTTGATCATTTATGCACTTTTTGAATTTTTTGTCTTTTTGTGCCGGCACAAAAACACTTGGGTATTCCTTTTTAGAGATGTTTCACTGTATAGTGGTGTTGTTTTGAATTAGTGTTTCTGATATCAGATTCAACATTTATATATTGTCACAGATATTTTTCTAAAAAAACTTCTTCTTACTTCTCTAGCTTTTTATGTGGGTTATTTAGAGGAGTAGCTGTGGATAGGGGCTAGCAGGAGATGGTTTTAAATGTTTGTATATATGTTGCTTTTAATTGTCTTTGTTATAGTGCTCTGAATAAAATGATTGTTTGAATGTTCTTATGGCTGTAGACCATAGTTGTATGACCTTCTTAGTGGTTACTGGGGCTTTTAGTCCCATAGTCTATTTTTGTGTATATATTAGCTTCAACACACGGTTTGGCAGTGCTCCCTGAGGAAGAGGGGCATCACACCCCTGAAACATTGGAATCTATATGGACTGCTACTTTGGATTTAATGAACGTATATGGATTGCTATTATTGGACTTATTTAACTTCCACTGGAGTGCTAGTCTTTACTGCCTCTTTTGAGACTGTAGCGCCCCCAACCCCATCCTCTGGAAATCGTAGTGCCCCCCCTTCTTGGGACCATAGCACCCCCTCCTTTTGGGAACATAGGACCCCTCCTCTTGGGACTGTAGTGCAGCTCCCCTGCTCTTAGGACCATAGTGCCCCTGCTCTTGGGACAATAGTGCTCCTCCTCTTTGGACTGTAGCATCCCTCTTCTTGGGACCATAGCACCCCTCTCCTCTTGAGACTGTAGCACCCCTCCCCCTCCTCTTGGGACCATAGTGCCCCTCCTCTTGTGACCATAGACCTACTCCTCTTTGCACAGTAGCACCCCTCCCTTTCCTTCTGGGACCATAGCGCCCCCTTTTCTTGGGACCGTAGCGTCCCCCACCACTTGGGACCATAGCGTCCCTCTTCTTGCGACAATAGCCATCCCTTCTGGGGACCGTAGCGCCCCCTTTTGTTGGGATGATAACATCCACCCTCTTCTTGGGACCGTAGCACCCCCCTTCTTTTTGGGACTGTAGCTCTACCCCTCCTCTTGGGATCATATCCCTGCCCCTCTTCTTGGGAACACAGCGCCCCCCCCCCCCCCTCTATTTGGACAAAATCTGCCCCAGCTTTCAGGACTCTTGCTCCTAGGAACCCTACTCCTCAGGAAATCCTTCTTCATCTGCCAGATCTGCTGCTCCAGAGATGAATGGAGTCTGCTATAGTGTGCATGTATGTAGTGTGACTTATCTACTCCTAGTTCTTTCATTCAGTGGCCTCCCATGTAATCTGCTTTAACCCACTGTTACTCACCTTCTTTTTTCTCCTTAGGCCAACACCTCTTTTTCCCACCCCTGCTTGAGCAGCTACACCCTATTACTTTGAGTGGGTTTTGTTTTCTTTTAAAACTGTATTTATTTATTAAAAAGATATGTGAAATCTATTAACATTTTTTTTTAAGTTTTCTGGTGGACCAACATGGCACCTGTAAAGAAAAAGAAATCCCGAAGCGGAGGAAGGGGACGTTGGCAGTGATCGGGGCCACTGTCTTACACCCACATCTTCTTTGCCACACTGGTCGGACCACTCGCCTGCTGGTGGCCTTTATGCACAGCCAGAACTCCACAACTACAAGAGAAAAAGAACTGTCATTTACAAAGTTCTGCCTGATTGCTCACCTTCTCTCTTGGACATCCACTTACCTGGGAAGCTCTCTCTGTAGATCTGGTGCACCCTGTGCCACTTTCGGCATCTGAGTTCCGACCAGTGCCACATAATTTGTGTGGGGGTGTAAACTGATGTCCCCTTCCTGCTCAGGTGGGCTACCGCGTCCTCTGCCAGTGTCCTCTTTTCATGGGTATTGGGCTGAAGTCGTAGCAGTCTTGGATGAAAGTCTGCAAGGACAAGCTTCAATTTCATGGTTATTTTCAGGCCTTTCATGCTTGACCTTGTTTATTTTGCTAACAAAAATGCATGTCTACGCAAGTGAGTGTATATGCAATACTGCAGCTCGTAAGCAGCTCTGCCCTCTGCTAGTAATGCCGGATGGTGCTGCACAACAACATGACGGACCCAGCTCTCCCATTCAACAGTAGTGGAGGATAGAAGTAGTGGATGCACTTAGGCAAAGTGGTGCATCAGCTCTCCCTTTTGTTTTTTGGTGAACTCTTCATTTTCATGTTTTTGGGCTAATTTTTTGTTTATTTTCATTTTTTAATTTTCTTATATACCCCTCTTCACATTTTTTAGGTGTAATTAAAAAACATCAAAAACAAGTTTATGTTTGCTTCTATTAACAGGTGGAATTGTGTCTAAAAGTGGTACTATTGTATATCAGCCAGCAGAGGTGAGGTCTGTGTAGAGAAAACTGGGTGAGCACCTCGCAATCACCTGTGATTGTTGAGTATAGGAAAGTGGCCTGATAAGGAATGTTTGATCAAAATTGATACATATTTGCTCTGCTGAAATGCTGGCAGTTTTTCTCTGACCAGGGAACCCAAAACCTCTAAACAGTTTGCAGAGACATTTACTGAGACTGCCACATAGAAAACTCGGTCTGGACTACATAGGGAGTGCACTGCAATATAGGGCTGAGAAGGCTGTCAAAATAATATTGGCCTGCATTGCCCTCCACAATTTTAATTTAATGGAGAGGGTGGCAGCGTATGTGGAGGAGGCATGCTGCAGCTCCTGAGGTACTCTTCTATTCTGGTTCCCAGAGCAATTCTGCCCAATCCATTTGGCAGCATTTGCAGTCGGCCCAATGTTAAGCCTCCTAGCCAGCTGCCTGGGGCCTTAAAAGTGGCATCAGAAGCCAGGGAAGCAAGGGAAAACCGGAATCACCTAAAACTAAATACATAACAGGCAAAAAAAAGAAACTACAGAATCAAAACAGCATAGACCAACTAGTAAGTGGAAACAGGAGAAGACAGAGGCACACAGTTGTAAGGAGAAAACAATTTAGTGGGACATTCGAAAGACCATTGGCAAATAAAGCTAATAGTAAAGCATTATGCTAGGACAATGTTTTTTTTACAAGCTATAGGAAGAAGGTGTCATTAAAATAGGGAAATGAGCATAGTAGTACTGATGGGGGCCAGGGAGACAAATAGGCAACCACAAGAAACTAGCAAAAAGCAAATAAAAAGGGCACACAGATTCAAAATGCAAAAACATAAAAAATGCAATGAGAACAATACACGCTGAACAAATAAATAAATATACACACTTACCCATTAGCCAACCACCACTTAGCTTGCGACTCTCAAAACAGGTATACAAGCCTGAACTCCTCAAGATAAATGCATTGTGGGACGAGCCAGGGAAGCCGTCAAAAATGGTCACACGTCGCATTGGATGTTCAGACAGTAGCCCATCTTGCAGCTGCTGAAACAAATATACAGAAAATTATGGTAAATATACTGGCAACAAGAAAGGACAAAAAAATATATTATGGGCAATGGGGACACAGGGAAGCTGGTTTAGGTGAGCTGAAGCAAGGCTAGCATGAATACAGGTGAGTGGGCAAGAAGAAGAAGTAATGTGGACCTAAACATACTGAAGCATATACTCCTGAGCAGATGGGGGAACCAGGGCCACATGCAAGCAATCAATGTCGCCCAAGACATTTGGCATATTTGCAAAGTTGAAAAAACCCAACCTCACATGTTTCAGGCTGCCATGCTGTCAGGAAATGTATTTCTCCTGCAGGACAGCAATGCCATTGAGATTTAGTCATTGCTTCAGGGCGTGGCTCAGTGAAGGTTGGGACATGCCAACAGACAGTGCTCCAAGCCTCTGGAAGGAGCCATTCGCTAAAAATTGAAGGCAAACAACCAATTTGGTAATACCTTCAGTTGCATGCACCTTTCCTGTGGCCGCAGTTCTAAATAAAGCTTCTTAAGAGAAAGGTTCAGTCGGATCAGTTTGAACACCTGATGATCAAGACATCTGAATGATATCAGTTTGGTGCACATGAACCATAAGATCCTGCACAAAAAGGCAACCCGGAAAAAAATACCCCGCCCTGAATCACACAACATGAAAATTTTGCCAAATACAGGACATCATTCCCGCATGTGGCAATATGTGCAAGGGAGACTCCGATTCATGGCAATTGTCTCCTCTAGGACACACAGCTGCACTATGGTACTACTAGTAGCAGCTATCATAGAAGGGATAGTACAGCCCAAGTTAAGACCATGCTGGAGGAGAGTGTAGAGCAGGAGGAGGCACCTAGTGCTGCAGCCTCCTAATAATTATTTCCTTCGAAATTATCCCTTTAGATTCGAAGAACAAACTTCAGTGTCATTGGCTTCTTCAAATAGTTCATTACAGAAGCCATCCTACTGGATATGGTCCTCTATACCAATCACAGCTCAGGCAGCTCAGGCATGGTAACCCACAAATTTGAGTGAGATAAAGACATTTTGGGGGCTCACTTTAGCAATTGCAATAGCAATAGCAATTTAGCAATAGCAATTCTAAAAAATATAGTATTTCCTACTGCTGGGATACTCAATCCATATTGGCAACTGTCTCGGCTCTGCTTCTGCATGCTCAGCACTTGCCATCGGTAGCTGTGGGACCCTGGTGAAAACCAGACTTGTCTCCACACACTGAAGCTGCCTTGTGGTGTAGTACTGCAGACATTCCCTATTGGCCCCCTCCCAGCTCAGCCAGCTTTAACCCCATTTTGCCTTCCAGCTCCTGAGTTTTAGTTCAGCTTACCAGAATTTGCAATTCATCATTCCCTGACACTCTGGCCTTCCATTCTGCTTTGTTTCCGCTGTAACCACTATTAGGGGAATCTGCAGGTGGTGCCTGTGTCTACATCAGCTGATCCACAACAGTATCTGCAGGCCATAGAAAATGGATCCAGCCCAGGCACACGCTGCTTCAGAAGCAAACATGTAGCAGTTAGGCAATTTAACTCAAGTTGTGGCAGACCTGTTTCTACATTCGGTCTCTGCTTTTGCATTTGGTACCTGTTTCTGCATTCAGTACCTGTTCCTACATTCACTATCCTGTTCCTGCATTTAGTATCTTGTTTCTGCATTAAGTATCCAATTTCTGCATTCGGAACCTGCTTCTGCATTCAGAACCTGCTCCTTCATCTAGTTCCTGAGCCTATCTGAAAGCTGTCCCTTGGGAGGGGGCAGTGTCACGGTGGCCGATCTTGTCCTGTACGCACTCACAATACTGAGCATGTGCAGTAGGCAATTCCTGATGCTAGTGGCCTAAAAAAGAAGTCCTGAGGCATTGGGAAGATGCCTGAAGATCTTCATCTCCATACTACACCCTTGTTCCTGCATGCTAGCTCTGTTCTTGCACACACCAAAACCATACACAGCAAGCTCTGTTCCTGCATGCACTGGAGTCCTGCACACCCAGCTCTGTTGCTGCACTCACCTGAACTCTGAACAGCCAGCTCTGTTTTTGCACTTGGACTTTCTTGGCCCTGCTCCTGCACAGTCTATACCGAACTCTGGGCTCAGCACTTATCATCGGTAGCTGTGGGACACTGGTGAAAACCAGACCTGCTGACAGACTCCCCCCCCCCCCCCCCCACTGAAGCTGCCTTGTGGTGTAGTATTGCAGACATTCCCTATTGGTCTCCTCCCAGCTCAGCCAGCGTTGACCCTGTCTTGCCTTCCAGCTCCTGAGTTCCAATTCAGCTTACCAGAATCTGCAATTCATCAATCCCTGACACTCTGGCCTTCCCTTCTGCTACGTTACCCCTGTAACCACTATAAGGGGAAGCCACATGCAGTAATGCTAGCACTAGTAGTCTGTGTACAGTGAATCAGGTCAGAGGGATTACATGGAAAAAAACACTTATCTTGCTCATGGGCCAGTGCCTCCACCTTGCAGAGAAAGCCCATAATGGCTTCCCCCACCAATTCATTGAATGTAGGGGCTGGGGCGTGGGGATGTCACTCTGTCTTTCTGTGTGGGAGCCGCACAGGCCCCTAAGAGTGGTGCTGGACTATAGACAAGGTAAGGGTTTTATTTTACCCCCCCCCCCCTACTGCCTCAGCCCCAATGGGAGGATGGCAGGGCACAGGGTTAGCCAGAGACTGGACTTCCACTTGTATATATGTATGTATATGTATATGTATATGTAATGTATATGTTTTCTGTGTACTGGTACAAGTGTTTTGCTGTGGTGATTCAATTTTCTTTTCTGTTAGTTTCTTTTGGTATGTTGCTGATGCAATGGGAAGTGCTGGAGCAGGAGAAGCTGGATAATTGTGGCATCTGATGATTAAAACATGGGCCCCTTTCAGATTCTTGATACCTGATATGATCACTTATCTGATGCCACATATTTGAATTTAAAAATGAAGTGGTGTGCAGCCAAAATTAGTAGGGACATTGAGGTGGGTCAGCCCTGGAGCCCCACCTTAATCATAGTGCTGTATGAAGGTTGTTCCCACAGGCCAGCAGCCAGTCATATAGGAATAGCAGTGCATACCCTATAAAGTTTGGTGTGTAGAGATACTTATCTGATGCCACATCTACGGTATCCTAGTTGCACCTCTTAGCACTGTTCATAAATTAAAGGGTTGTTTTGTGATTTTATAGCACGTTTAGTTTGGGGTGTTTGGCAACCCTACCCTTGGAAGTAGCTATTGGGTATTGTTCTGCTCAGGGGTTCTTGCTGTTTCAGATTTAGCATGTTTTTTCGTTTGCATATTAATGTTTAGAAAGCAGCAAAGAGAGAAGATAGAAAGGGAAAAAAGAGAAGAAAATCCCACCACAGTAGAAAAGTGAGAAAGAGAAAGAAAGAAAAATAAAGAATACTTACGGCACTTTCTCCTCTTCCTCCCACCTATTCCCGCCCCTTCCAACTCTACCTTGCACGTTTATCCCCCTAAAACGAACCCACTTATTCCACCTCCTGGGATAACTCTTCTTTTTCATTAAGGTATGCTGTTAATTCTTCCATTTCTTTAGTTTTCTGAAATTCTTTTATCCATTCTTTTACTGTGGGGGGGGGGGGGGTCTCTTGGTTGTAAAATCTAGGTATTATTCTTATTGCTGCATTAATTAAGTGAAATGTTAAAGATTTCTTATATTTAGAAACACTCTAAGCTCATTTTCTTCTTTCCAATACAGTGTCAGTTTTCTACATCTCCAAAGATATGGAGGACAACCCTTCCTCTCTCCAAACCTAAATATTTTGGGGTACATCCTTTTTAATTTCATAGGGGTAAGCTACCATTGTGTCAAATATTTATACCCAGTTTCCTGCTCCCTAGCTGCTACTTGGCACTTACTATTAAGCATATATATTGTCTGCCATTCGTCCACTGACAATTCTATGCTCAAGTCTCTCTCCCATTTCTGGCAGGAATATGGTATATGATATCATCTTTCTAGGTACCTTATCTCCCTCCATCATCTTTTCGAACTGGGTCAGTTCTCTTACCCATTTCTGTGTACCGGCTTTTTTAAGACATGTTGACACACAAATTCCAGTGATCTAATTTTAAATATTTCCATATCTTTTTGTTTTGTTCCAGCAAGACCCATCCATTTTGGTTCAGCAAATCCTTAGCTCAAATACTTTCAAGTTTACCCCATTCCTTCAATACGTCCCTTCTCTCCCTTTGATGTGAAATTACCATTGCACATAGGCTTTAGTCTAGGGTGTTTGGCAACCCTACCCTTGGAAGTAGCTATGCATATTCGGCATTTCTCTGTTCAGGGGACCTTGCTACATCAGATTTAGCATGTTTTTTCTTGTTTGTCTATTGTTTTCTTTTTAGGAAAATGTAGTTTGGAATCTGCATTTTAGTCGTTTTTTTAGGGAAACTCTGTGCAACCAGTGAATTCCTCCAGTGTTTGGCTCCAGAAAGCAGTGCCTACTACAACAAGCCTGGTATGCTTAGAAAGCTTGAGTTGTGTACTTTCAGAGAATATATGTTTTGTAAAATGGTATTTCAAACGTAAAGTATAGTTTTGGTTAAAAATGTGCGAGGTGCTCACTTTGTCTGCAGAGCTGAAAATTGTACGTGAAATTACCCCAAACTAAAGCATAGGCTTTAGTTTGGGGTGTTTGGCAACCATACCCTTGGAAGTAGCTATGCATATTGGGTATTGTTCTGTTCCGGGAACCTTGCTGTTTCAGATATTGCATGTTTGTTTGCCTATAGTTTTTTTAAGAAAATGTGGTTTGGGATCTGCATTTTTAATCTTTTTTTTTAGGGAAACTCTGTGCAACCAGTGAATTCCTCCAGTGTTTGGGTCCAGAAAGCTGTGCCCACTACAACAAGCCTGGTATGCTTAGAAAGCTTGATGTGTGTACTTTTAGAGAAAATATGGTTTGTGGGGGTAAACCAAATGTAAAGCATATTTTTAGTTGAAAAAGTGCAAGGTGCGCACTTTGTCTGCAGAGCTGAAAATTTAACATGAAATTACCATTGCACAAAGGCTTAAGTTTGGGGTGTTTGGCAACCCTTTCCTTGGAAGTAGCTATGCATATTGGGTATTTTTCTGTTCGGGAACCTTGCTGTTTCGGATTTAGCATTAATTTTGTAGGAAAATGTGGGTTTTACTCTGCTTTTTTAACCTTTTTTTTAGGGAAACCCTGTGCAACCAGAGAATCCGTTGAAGGATTGACCACTGAAAGTTTCACAGACTACAACAAGCTTGGTATGCCTAGAAAGCTTGAGGTGTGTACTTTGAAAGAATATATATATATTGTGGGGGGTACTTCATATGTAAAGGGTTGTTTTTTTTCTTGCAATTGCAAGGTGTGCATAGCAGTTTAATATTTTATTTGAAAATCTCCTCAAGCACTCTATTCAGTTTGGGGTGTGGCCCGGAGGAATGTTTTTTTTTTCCATACAATATGGATATGATTTTATTGCAAAATGTAAGAAAAATGTAAGAAATAGCATTTTTATTTTTTTTGCATATTTCACCCCAAAATATTGAGAATGCACTTTATAAATGACAAACAAGATGTTTCATGTTAAAGCCCAATGTATAATTTTCCCAGGAAATCCCTTCAAAAATTACAGTTAGACAGATATAGCGCAAATGGTGAAAAATGGTCTAGCAACAGAGCATGACGTAATATCCAGGTAGGCTGGCAGTTAAAGGATATAATAGAAAGTAGTACGTAGAAATGCACACAAAAGAGCAATTAGAGGGTAACCGATTAGCTTGAAAATGCACACGTGAAAGAAAATGTAGATGATACTAATTTCTTTAGTACACATCACTGATTATACAACATGCTTGGTATGCACATTTTTTGTGTGCATTTTTCTTTTTATTAAACAGTCACACTTTAGCCACCCTTTATGCATAAATGAGCATATCATTTTAGATTGCTCATTGTGTCAAGAATAGAAAAGAGAGTGAATATAGCTTTCCAACATCTCATAAAATAGTAAATTATTTTAAATATATATTATTGAAAAAGTAAAGACTTATTCAGATATTTAATGTTCAGGTAGTGATTACATCTGAACACTGGATGGCAGAAGTGTTGCTTTGAATAAATGTTGTATTCCCATTGCGGTAAATATGTAATTAGGTCATTGTAAGGTAAAATAGAGCTGAGTAAAAAATAAAGTGCATATGGGTTTTTTTACTTCAAGATTACACTGAAATGTAATTCTGTTTTCTTTTCGCCTTGTAAAGGTTGAATCAAGTTTTACAGAAAGGGACAACCAAAATGTAGAACACTAATTTAATCATTTGTAATCCTCATACTAGAAAGATAAATATTATTTTATTGTTACTAATACATCTGTTCAGCAGGTTGGAAATTTAAGGATGAAAATATTTAACATTTATCACACTTTAACATATTGAGAATCATCTCTCAGCTCTCCTGATGAAGATGATTTATTTATAGTAGCACACAAACTCAATTAAATTCAAAGAAAGACCAGATGTTGTGAGCATTAAATTGCTTTACAGAGTTGTTTAGGAATTCAAATGTTGCTCTATTTCTTGTTGTGCATATTACCATCTTAATTATGTTTAAATTTAGTAAACAAAATATCAGCATTAGCTGTCATATTGCCGAATAGAGATAAGCAAGCTGCCTAAACAGAATTAGGATTTAAAGCAGAACACAAGTGCATACTTTTTCCTCCTCTTCCTTTCCAGTAATCTCCTGAGAATAAGCATGGATGCATGAAATTGGGCACTGGCAAAACTAACTGTGATTGGCTATGACAATACAGCCCACAAAGCCAACAAAGGCAGTTCTAACTATGGAGGCTGGCAAAAAGAGAGAAACAACTGCAATAAATGAAAGGTTTTATTAGTATTCATATACATGTATACAGGGGAGGACTGGCCATAGGGCATACCGGGCAAATGCCCGGTAGGCCGTCACCTCCTCTGCAATGGCTGCCTGCTGATCTGGTAGTTTATCAGTTTCAGCAATGCATCTTGCAGCAGGCTGGGTGAATAGGAGTTGCTGCGGGCCGTCCTGCCAGCTCCCATTCACCCGGCCCGCCACGAGAAGCTTTGCTGTAAAGCCGGCATTATAGTTGAAGGCCAGCAGGTGGCCAGTGCAGGGGGGCAGCAGAGAGTAGGCAGCCAGGGTGGAAGTGCGGGGCTGATGACAGAAAATCGGAAAGTGCGCTGTCTGACCGGTAATGAGGGCCGGCCTGAGTCCTTGCTAGCTCAATATTTCAGAGCGCTGGGGAAGCGGTCTGTATGTTATTTGATGGCTGCGTCAGCTCCTGTGCGCCTCCTGTGAGGTAAGCCGTGCCCCCCCCCTTCTATTTCTCTCTGACAAGTGCCGATGAATGGGGTCACGACCTGGCCAGTTAAAGCGGTGTGGTGCTGCAGTCCGTGTCCTCCCTCCTCTATATGCCTTATTCTTCAGGCTCTGCTCCATATCATCATCAGCCTTGACAACAAGGCCCATGGCCGAATAGGGATCCTGTCCTATCCCCTCTATACAGGTTAGAGATCAGACATGCTGAGCTTCTGTGTACCTGCCTGCGGTCCCATTTGGTGACCAGACTCTGTCTTTGTCTTTATTCCTCTCTCACCTTTTTCTTTTCTTCTCACTTTTACATTTTTTAAAATTTCTTTCTTATTAGCTCTCTTTCCCTTAACCCTTTCAGTGCCAAGCCCGTAGTTTCTACGTGCTTGCTTCCACTCCACTTAAGTGCCAAGCACGTAGAAACTACGGGCTTGACTTTCCCCCCTGCTACAGTAAAAGTAAAAAAAAAAAAACACTCACCTGACCCCTTGTTCTATCCGGCCGGGTCTCCTCTTCACCCGGGGGGGCTTCGATCCCCCACCCAGGCCCCCCGGGTGCAGGGGAGAGCCCGGAATAGCCACCCCCCCCTTCAGCAGCCGCCTAAATACATGTTTAAAAAAAAAAATATATAAAAATGACATTTACTTACCTTAGTGATCGATTGCTCCCGCCGGGTCTCCTCTTCACCAGGGGGGCCTCCGATCGCCCCCCCCTGGCTCTCCAGCTTCAGGAGAGGGCCTAAAAGGCCCTCTCCCTGTCCTGCTCGACGGGCGCCGCTATTTTGCCGATAAGCCCCGCCCCTTTGGGGGCGGGGCTTATGACGTCACACCTCCGGGTGTCGTCCTGGCTCCGGGCTGCGATTCTCACACTTGTCATCGCTGGCCACAGGAGGAGGAAGGCAGGTGATGATCTGATCACCTGCCTCCCTCCTCCACTGGCCAGCGATGACAATAACTGTCATCAGAGCTGCGAGGGACACAGAAGCTGAGGATCAGAGGTGAGTAAAGTAAAAAAAAGTTTTTATTTTTTAATAAAGTTATTTTTTAATCTGTGTGGTGTTTTTTTTTTATTACTGTTAACCCCTTGTGAACTGGTAAGGGGTCCATGACCCCTATACCAGTTCACAAGGCTGGGGGGATGGCAAGCCACCTGCGCTAGCGGGTGGCTTGCCATTAACCCTTGGCACCCCCATTACCTGCCTCCCCAAAGGCCAGGGGGGGGGCAGAAGAGCCCGGGCCCACATAGGGTATGTGGGCTCGTAGGCTGCAGGGTGGGGGGGCCACATAAGCTGGCCCCCCCACTCTGTGCCTACAAGCCCCCATAGCTGGTCCCGGGCTGGTAATGCTGGGTAAGGGGGACCCCACGTCATTTTTTTTTTTTTGATTTTTAAGGGTTTTTAACCCTTAAAAAAAAAAAAAAAATGGGGTCCGCCCCCCCTGGGAGGGGGGACCCTATGTCTTTTTTTTTTTTTAATTAACCCCTTATGTTCTGTCACCCAGCAGCTATAAAAGGCTTCCAGCAGATGAGCAGAAGCCAGTGATTGGGAGGGGAAGATGGATGGGAGGTAAGTATTAAAAAAAATAATAATAATAATAAAATATTTTTTTCTGCGTCTGTGTGGTGTTTTTTTTTTTACATTTAACCCCTTGTGAACTGGTAAGGGGTCCACAAGACCCCTATATCAGTTCACAAGGCTGCGGGATGGCAAGTCACCTGCACTAGCGAGTGACTTGCCATTAACCCTTGGCACCCCCATTACCTGCCTCCCCAAAGGCCAGGGGGGAGCAGAAGAGCCCGGGCCCATGGGCTATGCGGGCTTTGTAGCCTGCAGGGCCAGGGGCCACAAAAGCTGGCCCCTGTGCCCTGTTCCTACAAGCCCTGCATAGCTGGTCCCGGGCTGGTTACTTTGGGTAAGGGGGACCCCATGTCATTTTTTTTGGGATTTTTAAGGGTTTTTAACCCTTAAAAATCCCCCCAAAAAATGGGGTCCCCCCCCCCTGGGAGGGGGGACCCTATGTCATTTTTTTCCCCGATTTAACCCTTTGTAGTGTGGATGGTAGTTGTATTTTATTTGTAAATGTTATAAAGTACTTGTTTCAGTTAGGGGGGTCTCCTGGGCAGGAACGGGGGGCTACCGATAAATATGTGGTACCGTTCTAATCTGTAGAAATGGGGCTTTCACATGCAATACGGTTTTCTTTAATAAAATACATTTTTTATTTAAAATAAAGGAGGCAATTTTCTAAAAAAAAATTTTATTTATTTACTTTTTTTTAATATCAATTATATTGTAAAAAAACAGAATAAAATTTACATTTACATGTTAAAGCCTAAACTCTGCTGCAAAAATATATATATATATATAATTTTCCTGAAAATTCCAGCAAAAATGTCGCAAAACATGGCGCAAAATGGGGAAAAATGACCTGTCAACAGAGGGTGACAAAATCTCAAGTAGGCTGGCAATTAAAAGGATTAAAAGTAGCTATGCATGTTGGGTATTGTTCTGTTCGGGGGACCTTGCGCTTTCAGACTTAGCTTGTTTTTTCTGGTTTGCATATTTATATTTTAGGAAAAGGTGTTTTTTATTCAGCTTTTTTATAAATTTTTTAAGGAAACCCTGCGCAACCAAAGAATCCTTTGAGGGATCAATTCCAGAAAGATGAGCCCACTACAACAAGCTGGGTACGCTTAGAAAGCTTAACATGTGTACTTTTAGGGAATATATGGTTTATGGGGGATATTCCAAATGTAAAGGGTTGTTTTGGTTGAAAAATCGCAAGGTGCGCACTTTGTCTGCAGAGCTGAAATTTTCAAGAAAAATTACCGTTATGCGCATGCTTTACTTTGGGGTGTTTGGCAACTCTTCCCTTGACAGTAGCTATGCATGTTGGGTATCGTTCTGTTCGGGGGAGGTTGCTTTTTCAGATTATACTTGTTTTTTCTTGTTTGTATATAGTTTTTTTAGGAAAATGTTGCTTTGATTCTGCTTTTTTATCCTTTTTTAGGGAAACTCTTTGCAACCAAAGAATACATTGAGGGATTACTTCCAGAAAACTGTGGCCACATCAACAAGCCTGGTACACCTAGAAAGCTTGAGGTGTGTACTTCCAGAGAATATATAGTTTGTTGGGGGTATTTCAAATGTAAAGGGTTATTTTTCTGGAAAAACTGCAAGGTGCACATAGTGCATATCACAGTTGTATTTTTTTCTGAAATCCCCTAAAGCGCTGTTTCAGTTTGGGGGAGTCTCCTGGGCAGGAAAGGGTGTCTACCTATAAATATGTGGAACCGCTGTAACCGGGAGAAATTGGGGTTTCACACGCAATAAGATTTTATTGACAAACTTACATTTTTTTATTACAAAAAACACTACAAATTGCAAAAAATAGATTTTTTTTATTTTTTTGCACATATTTCACCCAAAAGTATTGAGAATACACAAAAAAAAGGCCAAACAAGACATCGCATGTTGAAGCCCAGACTCTTCTGAAAAAAACAATATATCATTTTCCTGGGAAATCCCTGGAAATCCCTTCAAAAATCACATTTGAACATGGGGAGCGCAAAATAGTTCAAAATGGTCTGGCACCAAGGGTGACAAAAACTCCAGGTAGGCTGGCAGCGAAAGGGTTAACTCCTTTATGGCTTCCTTCCCCCTTTCTTCTTTCACTCTCTATTACACTTTCTTTACCTTCCTTTTCACACCTTCCTTCTTCTCCCAGCTTTCCCTCCACTTTTCTTCTCTTTCTTACTTTTTTCTTTATACCTCTTTTGTTTATATCTCTATCTTTCTTTCTCTCTTTCTTAATTACTCTTTGTTTCATGCACTTCCTTATGTTGTTCTTACCTCTCTTTCTCACTTTCTGTTTTCATCTCATTATTTGCTTTTCACGTCTCCCTTTTTTTTGTTGCATTCCTCCTCACTTTCAGCTTTCTTTCATTGTCTTCTCTCACTCTCTTTTTCTCTGTCCCCCATCATCTGCCTCTCTCTCTCCCCTCTCTCTATTTACTTCTCCCTTTTTCTCACTCCTCACACTTTCCCTCTGTTTTCTCTCCTTCTACCAGTATTCTTTTTTTTTCTTTTTGGCTATTTCTCTTTTGCTTTCTCTTCATTTTTTTCTAAGGGGTTCATACATTGTGGCTGTAAAGGGCACCAAAATTCCTAGTTTGCGCTTACCTACATAACCATGCCCATATTGGTCGTTACTTTATGCTGGGAAAGGTGGCAACCTTAGCCGCTGCCGCTGTACACAAGGGGCAACACAGGGTTGCACACGCTCTTGCTCCCGGTCCCAGGTGTGCCGCTATCCACTTGCCTCTACTTTAAAGGCAGTTTTTGCACCTTTTCTTGTCATAGGCCACATGAGCAGGACTGAAGAGGAGGACAGCAGCAGATGAGAGAGAGGTTTTCTTGTGCCAGCAAAACCTCCCCATCAGCCCCACCCCCACTTCCCAATGCTTTCTATGCCCTCGGGGAAGGCTAGTGGTTAGCTATGGAATCAGTTAGATTCCAGGGTTGGCCATAATGGGTTTCACACAGCACCCTGGGTTGGGATGCCCCGGGGAGGTGGACCACTATCCCAATAGTGAAAACCCCAGGATTTGGTCCACTTTTGGGCAAATGTTTTTTTTTTTATTGAAGACAAAAAAAAATTTTTGTAAACTTGTATAGAATTAAAATGGGGGGGGGGGAGCATAATAATGGGGTTATTTGGGGAGATTCTCTACTGCACTGTTTATGTGGTGATTTGGGGGGATTTTCTGCCGGATTGCTCTTTAAGGGGTGATTGGGGGAATTCTGCACACCGCTTATCGGGGGGGGGGGGGGGGTTATTATATGGGGCCAGACACACTGCAGAAGGGCCGGTGTGACCAAAAAAGTCCCGGGACGTTTATTAACCCCAGTCCGCCCCTGCATGTATAGACAAGTCCAGTTTCATTCATTGCTTAAGTAAAAATCCTCTATTTAAACCTCTTTACCTTTTACCCCTATATATGGGGCTTTTTGTTTTAAAGCAGACCAACACCCCCAATGATGCAAAACAAAATAATCAACCTCCCTACTGATAGTCCCTTCCCTGAAAGTAGAAAGATGGTGTTTTGTCCCAGGCTCCTACATCATCACATTGCGGTGCTGAGCACAATCCCAAGAGGGGACATATTTACACCTACTCCATTTCCATTTTCCTCAAATCTGAGGCACTGGTTCATGATGCAATCCAGCAAGGGCTGGTTCTGCTGGACTTCAGAGAAACAGCAGGTTCTATTACTTGGAAAGGAGAGAGAACAAGATGGAACCATCCAAAAGGAACTGCCTGTGGTGTGCTAAAAAGATGGGTTTTGGTCTGCTTTAAGCCTGACATGAGTCTCTACCTAATGTAGCTTGTTCTTCTGTTATTCCACTCTAAATTTACATTATTTTAATCAAACATCAAGCTTTACATAGAGATGTTTTACATGAATTAAAAGGACATTCATGTTTCACCTGAATACACCTACTGAATCTTTACTTTAGGTAAATGTAACCAAACCTCATCATTCGAGCCAAATAGAAGCATCTTCAGCCCATCACTAGTCATAAATCCCTAGAGGAGCTCATTAGATGTGTAGAGCAAACACTTTTTTTAACTATAAAAATTAAATAAAATAGTCATAATCTGACTAAAATAATAAGCAAATACAATTAAAAAAAAAATGGGTCAGCCGTAGGGACCTGGTTGGGGGCCAACAGTGCAGCAAAAAAAAGGTCTGTAAAAGCTCTTGATGTTGATCTTGTGTTTGTTGAGTTTGTTCATGCCTAAATTCCTGTAGTTGTTGTTGCAACACCATCGACTGTGATTCCAACGCCGCAATGTGCTCCTCAAGTCTTGCACGCGGCTGATCATGACTGTAGGCCTCCAACATGTGGGTCCCTAAATGAAATAATTCCACACTTGTGGCTACTGTTCTTTGGGTTTGTTTGTTGGGTAGTGCTCTATAAGAGTAATACAAGAAATTGTTAACAATTGTATTTTTAATTTAGATATGTTAACAACAACATATTGTACTAGGTCAACACGTACCGTTTGTGCAGTTTTCTGTTTGTTGAGCGCATGGCAACTGGGAGTTGGGAGTCCACATCCAGGTCCCCCAAAAAGGCTGACTGCTATGAATAAAGAGGGGTGTATGTTAAAGGCTAAATTGTAGGCTCCCAAACCATTTCCATCATACCTGTGTGTGGTCCTCCCCAGAAAGGTCAGGAGTCTGGCTGCCAGGAGTGGACAAATCATCATCTGATAATGACGACAAAATCACATATGCTAAAGTAAGAATATTATATGAAATTTAGCAATGTAGTTATAGCACTTGGTCAAGTTAGCATGAGAATTTCAACAAAGTATAACCTTGATTGTTAATTTTCAATCACATACATACGCAATGTTGTAGGAGTCATTTTTCAAACATTAGAAATCCTCAAATTAGGAGCACACATTGTCTGATCACATTATAATTGTAACATTATTAGACAACCATACTCACCATGTCGGGGATGTCCTAATTCAATGCATAATCGGAAAATTGCCCTACAAACACATGTCAAAAACATTATGCGATTGCTACCTTATAAATAGGCCTCAGGCATTCAAGGATCTCCAACATCTTGTAAAGGTAAAATAAAATCAAATATTTACCAACATCCATAGCAGCCTCTCTTTGAAGAGCCCTTTCCGGACCAGCACTTTCTGTATTCTGGCCTATTTTAAGCAGCAATAAATAAAATTATTATAATGTGTGCAAGGAGATTTTGCATTAAGTATGTTATAAAAGTCAACAATAAATAATACCTGTTAAAGTAATACACATTTATAAAAAATGAGCACATACTATTCATTTTTGCCATCCTCAAATTATCCAACCCTGCTGTTAAGAATATATGGCATATGCAAACTTCTACTCTTTTTTATGATAAAAAGTGGAAGAACCTTACTACAATAAATGATTTAAATACAACACATGCTTCATGTCATTATTTAAAACAGGTAGCATGATTACTTACATCTGCCAATATATGTGAACACACTCCCAAACACTGAAAGGCTAACGGCTATTTGAATTTGTAAAAGAATCCTATTATTGGCCCATAAAGTTAGCTATGTGACCATAGACGCAAAGCTATGCAACAACTGATACGCAAGGTGTATCCGCAACATGTGTGGAACGCTAATTACAGACCGGAAACAACAATGAAATGCATGCGGCTGTAAAGTGTACGATACAGTGGGATAAGTTAAGTATAAATTATGCTTTTTGTGTAATGTATCATGTTTGGACACTGTGGCAAAGTCTTTAGTGTATTTTCGATGTGCATATTACATAGGAGCCAGGCACTGCTAGTCTGTGTAGCATTACTACTGTCTGTGGGTGTGTTGGTGATTTGTGACCTCAGTGCTGTTTCTTTATGAGCTTTAATTTTGTGGCATCTGCAAATATTGTGTAGGACAAAGAAAGTGAGGATTGTTTTTAAGACCTTTTGTGGGCTGGGCAGCATCTCCCCTCTTGGCTGTGCCAAACTTTGAAAGCATACTTTCAGCAGGCTGATGCTTGTTTTCACTATACAACTTGTTTTGTTTTGAGCTGCATTTGTGTTGGTGCAAGAGAGTTTGGATTGCTTGTTTGTGTTGATCGGTTGTGTGTGTGTGGGTTGGTTATTTTCTTTTGTGAGTTTATGAGCTATGGCGAGTGGTGGTGATGGTGATTTTGGTGTTATGTTTGGTGTGTGGATGTGTTGTTGTGGCAGCGCGGAGGAAGGGCAGGAGCCAAGGCAAGCAAGTGCTGTGAGGCTACGGGCACCCAGATCCTTTGGTATCCGCCTCTCTGTATGGGATTTAAGTGACAAGCAAATCAGAAGCAGATTTTGTCTGAATCGTGCAGCACTACGCTCCCTATATGAACAATTAAAGGCCAAAATGAGCTATGGCGAGTGGTGGTGATGGTGATTTTGGTGTTATGTTTGGTGTGTGGATGTGTTGTTGTGGCAGCGCGGAGGAAGGGCAGGAGCCAAGGCAAGCAAGTTCTGTGAGGCTACGGGCCCCCAGATCCTTTGGTATCCGCCTCTCTGTATGGGATTTAAGTGACAAGCAAATCAGAAGCAGATTTTGTCTGAATCGTGCAGCACTACGCTCCCTATATGAACAATTAAAGGCCAAAATCCAGCCCACCACTAGACGCACCCTGTCCATCCCTGCCATTGTTAGGCTCTGTGCATCACTTAATATCTTGGCATGTGGAACTTTTCAGGCAACAGCAGCCCTCCTCAGCAGGATCAGTCAGGCTACAATGAGCCGAATTTTCCACTAGGTAGTGCTGGCTATTTGTGATCTCATACCTGTGTATATAACCTTTCCTGAGGAGGAGGAGGAGGAGGTTTGTAAAATCAAATGTGCTTTTTACCACATGGCAGGGATCCCTAAGGTGCTAGGGTGCCTGGATGGTGCACATATCCCTTTCCGCCCACCCCGTGCACAGGAACTGCACTATCGCAATCGGAAGCAGTTTCATTCTATGAATGTAATGGTGGTTTGCGGCCCAGATATGAAGCTGAGGGCCATGAGGTCTGGTTTCCCTGGCTCGTGCCATGATTCTTATGTACTCCACCAATCAGCACTGTGCAGGAAGTTTGAAAACAATGAAATGCCGCCAGGATGGCTACTAGGTAATTAGTGGTAAAAAAATAAAATAAAAATAACTTCTGACCTTAACACCACTAGGCAGCTATTATATGTGCAGATGGCTTCTTTAACCCTACAGGTATAGTTGCATGGCTAACTTGTTTTTTTCATTTATTTTATATTCAGCAGATAAGGGATATGGCCAGAAAACAACGATACAATGCAGCTCATCCCAAAACAAGATGTATTGTGGAAAGAAGCATCGGCCTACTGAAAGCACGCTTTCTCTGTTTGGCGCGCCCAGGAGGAGAGATGTTGTACAGTCCACAAAAGGTCTCAAAAATCATCTTAGCCTGCTGTGTCCTATACAACCTTTGTATTTGCCACATAATTGAAGCCCCTGAAGAAACAGCACTGGTGCCAGAAGTCCCCAACATGCCCGCAGACAGTAGTGAAGAAACACAGACTGGCTTTGCCCGGCAGGAACACATGATTTCAGCATTCTTTGGAGTAAGTTAGCTAAGCAGAGATATAGGACAACTACATTAGAAAAGGGGGACAATTTTATTACATTACAGCATAACTTAAGAGTTGAAAATAAAAAATAAGTAACTATTAAGTCATTAAAAATTAACCAATTAACATAGACATAGCCCCATATGGGCATAAATGATTCCTACCCAATAAATTAATGTTACTCTCTTATCTCCCTTATAGGCACTTATGAAGAAATTTTTGCTTTTTTGAAAAACATTGAAAAAAAAAACCTCTACAGCGCCCTTACAGCAAATCACACACATCGCATTTAACATTGCCAAAGTGATTAAATAAATAATAAATAGATTCGGGACAGATCTTTGTATTGACCCTCGAATATATTTATATATAGTTATTAGATCACCCCTCAAGCGTCTTTTTTATAAACTAAATAAACCTAACTTTGACAATCTTTCAGGGTACTCTAGCCTCCACACTCCTTTTATTAACTTTGTTGCCCTTCTTTGAATGTTCTCCAGTTCTTATATGTCCTTTTTAAGCACAGGTGCCCAGAACTGTACACAGTACTCCGTATGGGGTCTGACCAGTGACTTGTACAGGGGTAAAATGATGCTCTGGTCATGAGCACCTATGCCCCTGTTGATGCACCCATGATCCTATTTGCTTTGGCAGCTGCTGCCTGGCATTGATTACTACAGTTGAGCTTATTGTTAACTAAAACCCCTAGGTCCTTTTCCATTGTTGTTTTGCTAAGTGCTTCTTTATTTAGTATGTAATCATGACACATTTCTCCTTCCCATGTGCATCCTTACATTACATTTATCTGTGTTAAACTTCATTTGCCATTTAACTGCTCATGCTTCCAAATTATCTAAATCTGTTTGTATCTGAGCAAAGGGGGTGGGAGTAGCTCCATCACTATTATTTATACAAAATCATCATCATTATTATTCAGGGCCTGGGAACCAATTTACCGCCCAGTTTAACCCTCTCATCATCCAAGTATTAAGCACCAAACATGTCTAGCTATGTGGAAAGACAGAGATTTGGTTGCACATATCTGCAGATACATGTGAAAGCCACACTGCACCGGCAAGGCACTCTGTGTTTAGTGTGGTCCCTACTCTTATTTTTGAGTCCCCAAAGTTGGGACATGCAGTGCAGCCAGAGCTACTCACCTGGGAAGCTGCCAGTCTGCCTTTATAACACTCCATAGGGAGAGATCCATAGTGGCTGAATCCCTCCCTGTGTGTGTTCATGGCTCTGTTTGTATCTGCCTGTTGTCCTCTTTCAGCATTCTTCGGAGTAAGTTAGCTAAGCAGAGATATAGGACAACTACATTAGAAAAGGGGGACAATTTTATTACATTACAGCATAACTTAAGAGTTGAAAATAAAAAATAAGTAACTATTAAGTCATTAAAAATTAACCAATTAACATAGACATAGCCCCATATGGGCATAAATGATTCCTACCCAATAAATTAATGTTACTCTCTTATCTCCCTTATAGGCACTTATGAAGAAATTTTTGCTTTTTTGAAAAACATTGAAAAAAAAACCTCTACAGCGCCTCTACAGCAAATCACACACATCGCATTTAACATTGCCAAAGTGATTAAATAAATAATAAATAGATTCGGGACAGATCTTTGTATTGACCCTCGAATATATTTATATATAGTTATTAGATCACCCCTCAAGCGTCTTTTTTATAAACTAAATAAACCTAACTTTGACAATCTTTCAGGGTACTCTAGCCTCCACACTCCTTTTATTAACTTTGTTGCCCTTCTTTGAATGTTCTCCAGTTCTTATATGTCCTTTTTAAGCACAGGGGCCCAGAACTGTACACAGTACTCCGTATGGGGTCTGACCAGTGACTTGTACAGGGGTAAAATGATGCTCTGGTCATGAGCACCTATGCCCCTGTTGATGCACCCATGATCCTATTTGCTTTGGCAGCTGCTGCCTGGCATTGATTACTACAGTTGAGCTTATTGTTAACTAAAACCCCTAGGTCCTTTTCCATTGTTGTTTTGCTAAGTGCTTCTTTATTTAGTATGTAATCATGACACATTTCTCCTTCCCATGTGCATCCTTACATTACATTTATCTGTGTTAAACTTCATTTGCCATTTAACTGCTCATGCTTCCAAATTATCTAAATCTGTTTGTATCTGAGAAAAGGGGGTGGGAGTAGCTCCATCACTATTATTTATACAAAATCATCATCATTATTATTCAGGGCCTGGGAACCAATTTACCGCCCAGTTTAACCCTCTCATCATCCAAGTATTAAGCACCAAACATGTCTAGCTATGTGGAAAGACAGAGATTTGGTTGCACATATCTGCAGATACATGTGAAAGCCACACTGCACCGGCAAGGCACTCTGTGTTTAGTGTGGTCCCTACTCTTATTTTTGAGTCCCCAAAGTTGGGACATGCAGTGCAGCCAGAGCTACTCACCTGGAAAGCTGCCAGCCTCCCTTTAGAACACTCCATAGGGAGAGATCCATAGTGGCTGAATCCCTCCCTGTGTGTGTTCATGGCTCTGTTTGTATCTGCCTGTTGTCCTCTTTTGTTTTAATTACTTTACACAGCTTAGTATCATCTGCAAAGATTGAGACATTACTGTTTAATCCGTACCCAATTTCATTTATATATATATATTGAAGACAATTGGTCCCAGAACTGACCCCTGTGGTACTCCACAAGTAACAGTAACCCAATCTGAGTGTGTACCATTTATACCTCCTCATAAAAGCTGATTAGGTTTGTCTGGCAGGAGCGATTCCTCATAGATCCATGCTGATATGGAGTAATAAGGTCATTTTCCCCAAGATGCTCCAGGATAGTATCCCTTAAGAAACCTTCAAACAGCTTTCCCACCACAGATGTTTAACTTACCGCTGTGTAGTTCCCAGGTTTCCCCTAGATCCCTTTTTGAATATTGGCACCACATTTGCCAAGTGCCAATCCCTCAGAACAGCCCCTGTAGTTATTGAATCCACAAATATTAGAACTAATGGCTTGTCTATTACTGTACATAACTCCCTTAAAACACGAGGATGTATGTCATCTGGTCCCGATGATTTATCGATTTTTATCTGCTTGAGACGGTGCTGGACTTCTTCCTTGGTTAGACCAGTGACATTTAATGGAGGGTTTTGGTTATTCCCCTGCATTTCACTCGGCATGTCACATTCTTTTGTGAATATAGAAGCAAAGAAGTTGTTTAGTAAATTTGATTTCTCCTCATTCCCCTCTATAGGTGTCCATTGCTTGCTTTTCAGGGGGCCCACACCCTCAGGATTGTACCTTTTACGGTTTAGGTAGCTAAAGAATAATTTGGGGTTAGTTTTACTCTTTCGCAATCAGTGTTTCTGTCTGCAGCTTAGCTGCCCTTATCTGGTGTTTACATTGTTTATTTTCTTATTTATAATATTTTAATGCTTCCGATGTCCCTTCCTGCTTTAACATTTTGGTAGTTTATTGCCCCCTTAACCTTTTTGTTTAGCCACATTGGTTTACATGTGTGTCTAACAGTTTTATTCCTGTAAGGTATATATCTATCACAATGAAAATTAAGGATTTCTTTGAAAGTATTCCATTTAGTGCCCATGCTTTTGTTTTAAAGACATTTTCCCAGTCAATGCAGTTTAGGGCATCTCTAGGTTGGTCAAAATTGCCTTTTTGAAGTCCCTCATTTTTGTGGCTCCATGATAAGGCACTCTGACTGCGAAGTGGAAATTAACAATATTATTATCACTGTTTCGAAGGTGTCCCCCGACCTGTACCTTTATTACTTTGTCTGGTACATTGGTTAGTATTAGGTCCAATATGGCTCTCCTCCTTGTTGGAGCTTGAACTTGTTGGGAAAGGTAGCCATCTTTTGTTCCAGATAAAAAACTATTACTTTTATGAGAACCACATGTTTCAGTGTCCCAGTCTATATCTGGGTAAAGTTCCCCATAATAACTACCTCATTTAGTTTAGCGGCTATATCTATTTGCCTTAGCCTCATATTTCCTGTGGATTCGTATATATCTGGAGGTTTGCTTTATTTGTGTTTCTCCCTCCATGTATTTCTACCCATACAGACTCTACATGGTCATTCCCCTCACATATATCCTCCCGCAGAGTGGGTTGTAGAGAGAATTTTACAATTAGGCAGACTGTAAGATTTTTCCCAGTCATAGCTTTCATCCAGCCAGGTCTCTGTTGCCCCCACTATATCATATTGTTCTTCTGTTATTATCAGTTCTAGTTCATCCATTTTCTTAGTCAAGCTTCTAGCATTTGTAAGCATGCATTTCAAATGCTTATGATAATTTTGATAATTTTGTATATTGCTTTTATACCTGCTAGATGTGCTAACCCCTCCCCCCTCTCCACCCCCAGTTTCATGTCTATACCCGCTGTCACTTTCTTTCCTACCTTCCCCTTTGTAACTGCTTTTACCCTTCAGTGCTAAGTTTAAACACTCCTCCAACCTTTTAGCCATCCTCTCCCCCAGAACAGATGCAACCTCCCCATTGAGGTGCAACCCATCCCTGCCAAAGAACCTGTAGCCCACTGTGAAGTCAGCCCAGTTCTCTAAGAACCCAAACCCCTCCTTTTTACTCCAATTTTTTAGCCACCTGTTTACCCCTCTAATCTCCCACTGCCTCTCTGGTGTGGCTCTTGGTACTGGTAGTATTTCTGAGAATACTTTAGTTGAGGTCCTTGCCGTAAGCTTACGGCCTAAGTCCCTGAAATCATTTTTAAGGACCTTCCACCTACTTCTTCCTATGTCATTTGGGCCAATATGAACCATGACCGCTGGGTTCACGCCAGCCCCTCCCAATAATCTGTCAGACCGCTCCGTGACATGCCATACTCTTGCCCCAGGAAGGCAACACACTGTTCGGTGATCCCGGTCTTCGTGACAGATTGCCCTGTCTGTTCCCCTAATAATAGAGCCACCCACTGCCAGCCCCTGTCTTACCTGCCCTGTTCTCCCATTTCCCTTCCCTTTCTTACTGGAGCAGACAGATGTGTCTTGCTGCAGCTGTGCCACCCCTGAGCTAACATCCTCCTTATCTGCCAACTGGGCAAACTTGTTGGGAGGTGCCTGTTCAGGGCTAGCCTCCCTGTAAATTTTATCCCTACCCTGCCTTCTAACTGTTTCATTTTCCTGCTTTTCCTCTCCTCTCATACTAACACCCTCCCATGACCCAAAGTGTGCCAGCTAAGTGAGCTCCAAACTCTTTTCCATGATACCTATGTCTCTTAGTGTTGCCAATTACTTCTTTAGATCATGAATGGCGGCTTCCAAATCTGAAATTCGCAAACACTGGGGCATAAGTATCCCCCATTGACCGATTGTTCAAAATGGGCATACAGAGCACAAGATGTACACTGGACAGCATTGTATCAATTTGTTGGAACACCAATCCCTTTATCAAGTGAAGAATTTACAACACTTAAAATAACACTCTGGATTCAAAGGTAGATACTTACAGCTTCAGCACTTCTGCTTGTAACTTCTGCTTTTAGTTCCTACTTCAACTCACCACTTATCATGCAGCACCTAACAGAGTCAGCCCCAAGAGCAAGCTCCAAGAGCTGTATGCTGCCTTATAACACTCCTGCTTAAATTAGGCCTCAGCAGGAATCCAGGAGAGAGAGAGAGAGAGAGAAACATTTTGTTTACATTTGTGCCAGCATTAACACACTGATTCACAAAAATAAACCAACTATAGTTTGTAATATTTTACTTACCAAATGAGCCCAGCTTACCCAAGCTTACCACAGGAGTTCCTGCTTTAACTCACTACTTACCAAGCAGCACTTGACAGAGTCAACCCCAAGATTTAGTAGTTCTAATAGGAGCAGTTTGATTATATTCCTAAGCAACACAATTTAACTGGTTTAAAGTAAACCTCCAGTTCACTACTCACAAGATCACTGGTGGCTAATTGGGAAACCAATAGATCATTGGCGGTTACATGTGACAGCAGAGCTGTGATGCCAGTGTAGGTAGGTATCTTTGCATATTGTAACGCTTCATGTTTTGTCTGTGAAGTGGGGAAATTGGGATGGCCCTTGACTGGAGGTCTGGTTTAAGAGTTTTTTAATTACCATAAAAGGTAAATATTGTTGTTCTTTCCTTTTGGGCCTTATTTATGTTGTGTTATCGTTTTAGCATAATTTTTTGGCTATAGTGCCAGCTTCAGAGTGCTGGCATTCCCATCTAATCTGGCGCTGTGTACAACATTGGTGCTAGCAGTTGCTGCAATGAATGCTAACTAATTAGCTTTGATTGTTATCCTTAGGTATTGTCCGGTCTTTGTCAGCACCTGTTGGACCCACCAGCCAATTTGCCCAGTGGTAGGGAACGCCACTTTGTACTGCTTTTTTTCCCGGCGGCTGTATTTTTTCTGGTGCTGGTTAGCTTTCTTCATTACAGTTACAAGAAATCACTGCTGGGGGCAAAAGGCACACAATTTTTTGTGTATTTCGACTGCATTTAACTGTTGGCATCCAAAATACACATTGTTAAGCAGAAGAAACCATTAAAATCAATTTTAATGACCCATAAAAACATTTTGGCTTATCTAGGTTTCCTGTGTTTCAATTACTGACAAGTCCCAATGCAAGTTCTGTACAAATAAATGTGTTTAATATTAATTATAAGCATTAAACACTTCAATCTAGTTCTGACACTAGTGTTAAATAAGACGCTAGATGACAGCCTCATTTTTTTAGTTGTTAAATAGTATGCCGAGTATCTCTTTGGCCCTTAGTTAAGAAGGGATAGCGTCAGGTAGTGGCTGGTTAATGACAGGTAGCGACAGGTAGCGACTGGTGAACGCTGGACACGGCACGCAATTACACATATTTGAAGCAGAATCTGTTTAGCGACTGGGATAGTGCCATGTAGCGTCTGATTCATCATTTTCACAGCCTCAGCGAACAGCGCCAGCGTTCAGCCTTGCACAGCGCCAGGTATGACCTCTCGCTACCAGACGCTCTCCCATACATTTCAATGGATGATCCTTTTCTTCTCTTTAAACAGGTTTTTTTTTTTCAAAAAAATCACAAATAATTCTGTGACCTCTTCTGGCATTGAAATAGCAGTTTTTTCATAATTTTTGCATTTTTTATATATTTCCTCAGAAATGACATTACAGGTCTGCCATTAAAGTGTTCATGTTACAATGTGGTTACAATGTAATTCCACATGTTTTCGCTTTGTTACTAGTTGATAGATGCTTGAAAACAGACTTTAAACACACGGCCTCCTGCGCTCTGGGCTTCAAACAAGTATTTTTCAGCGCCAGAGATTTGTGAGGCTGTTTTTTTGCTGAATATGGTGTGAGTCGGTCGCTATGAGCTGTCGCTAACATGCGCTCCCATACAGCGCTGTACTGGTCAAATAGCGACTCCTCACAATGTATTCAACATTACTGAACAGCGACTGAGTCGCTATAAAGTAGCGACTCACTGCCGAGCACTGCGACTACTAGCGGGTGCTCCGAAAATGCCTGCTACAGACACTCACCTGTCGCTACCTGCCGCTAATGATGAATCAGCCTCTCCGTGCGCAGAGTGAGAACAGCTCCTAAAATTGAATCTCTCCAAAAATTTCAGAGCCTCTCAAAATGATTTGTGTAAACCCCTACAGTACATATACGCTTTATAATAGGTATTTAGGTTTCTGAATGTATTTAAACAAATGAAATAACAATGGTGAATTAATACTAAAGAAGGAAAATCCACAAAATAAATAAGGAAAAAAACAATTAATTGCTTGTTATAAACCAGTCATGATGTGCTCTCTTTTTATTGTGGAAATTAGCAATTGACTAACAGGAAAAATTGATTTCCTTTCACAGCTGTTTCCAAATTACATCTGAATACAAAACTACCTTGCACAGGCACGAAAATATCTGTCATGGTATTTAAATGTAGGTTTACTGCAAACTATTAATGGATTTATTTTTTATATGTATATCATACATCAAAAAGTTTATTTTCCTCTTTATGCTTACGTTTTCTATGGCTACTGTAATACATATTAGGCCAAATGCTAGGGCATTTTTTAAACTTAAAACGGAAATTTACACAATAACAATTTTAATACATGAGTGATTCTATAATTAAAACTCCTCTTCAGTTTTATTTTATTTTATCTTTTTCAAAGTCCAGTGGGAGAATGGGAACCTGATTTATCAAGCGTCAGCGCCTGTTAATACCGCTCAGTGCCATTGTTTTCCTCAGCGGCAGTGTGCAATTTAACAAACAAAAAATAGGAAATGCTGATGAGGCTGCCAGCATTCTTTTAATTTAACACTAGCACCATTTAGGTTGCAGTGCCAGGCGCTCTGGCTGAAGCTGCCCCAGCTCCCTTAGAGCGCAATGGGCAGAACTGTATTGAAGGGTTTTATGCTTATAAATAATATTACAAACATGTATTTGTACAGAACTTGCATTGTGACTTGTCAATACTATATACGCAGGCCCTAGATGTCACCAAATGTCATTTTATTGTTTTCTGATAAAATAATTTTTCATAGCTTCTTTTGCTTGCCAATGTGAAATTTGCAGCTGAAAACGCACTTTAACGGTTGTCCTCTTTGTCAGTATTTATTTTACTAATAACAACTAATAATAAATGTTATTTTTTGCTAGAAAAGCATCTTACCCATTTTTGAAGCTGTCAGCTGTCGATGCTGTAACAAGCTTTTGTGGGAGGCTATTTCACAGATTTATAGTTCTCATGGTAAAAACTTATTATCGCCTCCGGAGATTGAATCTTTTTTTCTGTAGGGTGAGGGTGTGCCCCTTGTCTTTAGAGAGGATTTTACCTGAAATATTTTTTGTAATGGCCTTTCATATATTTATTAAAGTTAATCATACTCCCCTAGCTATCTCCTCTCTAGAATAAACTGATTTAATTCCCATAATTCCCATAATCTTTCTTAATTCCTATTATCAATTTGGTGGCTCTCCTTTGCACCCTTTCCAAAATCAAGGCGTTTGCTCTATGAACTGGTGCCTGGAACTGGATGGCATTTTCCGGGTGAGGGTGCACCACTGCCTTGTAAGGAGGCAATATTACTTCTCTGTCCCGTGAGTATATGCCTCTCGCCTCCTGTGTTAATGACTTGCTGCAGGTGACTTGCCAGCCCCTCAAGCCTTGTGAACTGATATAGGGGTCTTAATCCCTTACCAGCACACAAACAGTTAAATGTTAAAAAACACACAGACAGCACTCAGCAAAATGTCATTTGTTAAAAATGTTTTTCTTTACTTACCTCCAATCCTCTGTCCCATACCAATCCTGTCCTGTGCCGATCATCCCGTCACTGACAGCTGATAGCAATCAGCCAAAGCAGGGTGGGGGGCAGAGCATTGCAGTCCCCTGCCCCTCCACCTCCCCTCCACCGATCACTACTGACATCTGACAGGTCTGCCAGACAGCTTTTATAAACGGATTACATCATCCCGCTCCTCCTATAAAAGGCAGAGCTTGCAACTGCCAGAAGCGACGTCATGTGCAGGGTAGGCTCTGTTTTGGAAGAGCACGGGGGGGGGGGGGGGATTAAGGCCCCTCAGGGAGGGGGGGAATAATAGAATCATTATTCTGTAAAGCTGGTAACCCTTCTATTGCCAGCCACGTATATTTTACGTGGCTGCCTCTCCAGACGTTAAATGCCAGCCACGTAAATTTTATGTGCCTGAATTTGCCCCCTGCTAGCGCCTGAAAAAAAAAAAAAAACATTACCTGACCCCACGTTCGATCCGGCCAGGTCTCCTCTTCACCCTGGGGGACTTAGATTCCCCACCAGGGCTCCCCTGGCTGCAGGAGAATGCCCGGAGTAGCCCCCCCCCCCCCCCCCCGTTTTAGCTGCCGCCGACGTAAAAATTAAAAAAAAAATAAAAATGTCATTTACTCACCTCCATGTTTGTCGCTCTCTCCAGCCCTCCTCTTCACCCGGGGGGCCTCCGATCCCCCCCCCCCCCAGGACTCTTCTATCTTCAGGAGAGAGCCTGTCAGGCTCTTTCCCCCTCCTCTCCCAACTGGAGCCGCCATCTTGACGTGAAGCCTCGCCCCGCGGGGCTAATTACGTCACTGTGCCGGCATCATGCCGGCTTCAGGCCTCTCAGCTGTCAGATGCCGGTGATCCCAGATCTCTGATGTCCTGCCTCCCCCCCTTCTCTGGCTGCCGATCCACGGCATCTGTCATCAGATCAGCGAGGGACAGAGGAGCTGATGATCGGAGGTGAGTAAAGAAAAGAAAAATGTTTTTTTTTTAATAAAATAATTTTTACTGTGTGTGTGTGTGTTTTCTTTCACTGTTAACCCTTTGTGAAATGGTAAGGGGTCCATGAGACCTCTATACCAGTTAACAAGGCTGGGGTAGACAAGTCACCTGCAGCTAGCGGGTGACTTGCTATTAACCCCTGGCCCCCCAGATTACCTGCCTCCCCAAAGGCCAGGGGGGGGCAGACAGGCCCGGGCCCACAGAGGCTATGTGGGATTGTAGCCTGCAGGGCCAGGGGCCACCAAAGCTGGCCCCTGTGCCCCGTGTTCTACAAGCCCTGCATAGCTGGTCCCGGGCTGGTTATGCTGGGTAGGGGGGACCTCACGCCATTTTTTAACCCTTAAAATTAAAAAAAAATGACGTCCCCCTCCCCGGGAGGGGGGACCCTATGTCATTCTTTTTTTTTATTAATCCCATGTTACCTGTCACCCAGCAGGTATAAAAAGCTTCCAGCATCAGCAGGAGAGCAGAAGGCAAATTGATCAGCGTGGGACACAGTGCCCAGGGATAGATGAGAGGTAAGTATTAAAAAAAATATAATAAAATATTTTTTCTCTGTGTTTTTTTTTACATTCAACCCTTTGTGGACTGGTAAGGGATCTATGAGACCCCTATACCAGTTCACAAGGCTCTGGGTCTGGCAAGTCACCTGCTGCTAGAGGATGACTTGCCATTAACCCCAAGCCCCCCCATTACCTGCCTCCCCAAAGCCCAGGGGGGGCAGAAGAGCTTGTGGCCCTAGGCTATGCCAGCTTGTAGCCTGCAGGGCCAGGGGCCACCAAAGCTGGCCCCTGTGCCCTGTTCTACAAGCCCCCATAGCTGGTCATGGGCTGGTTAAGCTGGGTAGGGGGGACCTCACGCCATTTTTGGGGGGATTTTAAGGTGTTTTTAACCCTTAAAAATCCCCAAAAATGGGGTCCCCCTCCCCAGAAGGGGGGACCCTATGTCATTTTTTGGAAGGTATAAAAAGCTTCCAGCATCAACAAGAGAGCAGAAGCCAGAGTGATCAGCGCGGGACACAGTGCTCTGGGATGGATGAAAGGTAAGTATTAAAAAAAAATAAAATATTTTTTTCTGTGTGTTTTTTTCACATTTAACCCTTTATGAACTGGTAAGGGATCTATGAGAACCCTATACCAGTTCACAAAGCTCTGGGTCTGGCAAATCACCTGTGCCTAGCGGGTGACTTGCCAATAACCCCATGCTCCCAATTACCTGCCTCCCCATTAGTTGTATTTTATTTGTAAATGTTATAAAGGGCTCTTTTCCTGTCTCCTGGACAGGAACGGGGGGCTACAGATACATATGTGGTACCATTGTAATTTAGAGAAATGGGGCTATCACATGCAATATGGTTTTCTTTAATAAATAAATGGTTTATTTAAAATAAATGAGACAATTTTAAAAAATAATATATATTTTTTTTTCAACAATATTTTTATTAAAGGTATAAAGAAGATACATCAATTTGTGACATACTATAGAGTTTGTAGTACAAAAATAAACATCCATCAGAATGTATACCTGTACACATCGCTATTATCGACATATTGTCTACATGTATAGATCAGAAAGTGTGGGGCTGGAAGGAGGAAAAGAGAAGGTCAGTTAGAAAGGGGGAGAGAATAGAGGAAGAGACTAGAAAGGGGGAGGGGGAGGGAAGGAAAAGAGAGGTGGGTGTCCAAGCTCCGACCATCTCGTAGTGAGCATAATGAGAGGTTATATTGTGAGGAGGTGGCGGTCCAGTTTTGGTGAATGAAAATGGGAGATCCAACCCTCCCACGTAGCCAGGAAGGGGGTAAGATCTCCCTGCATTGAGGTAGCCATCTTTTCAAAGAACATTACCTCGTTAATGCAGGGAATCAGACTACCGCTAGAGATGGACCTTCCATGACCGTGCTATGGTCAATTTAGCAGCTGAAAGAATATGCCTAATGAGTTCAGATTGTGTTCTGGTGCAGCCAGGGGGTTTTAAATTGAGAAGGGCTAGTTGGGGTGAGAGGGTCAGATGCAAGCCTGTAGCCTTCTTTATAATGTAAAATACCTTGGCCCAGAATTGTCTGACTTCCCTGCATTCCCACCAGATGTGGATATAAGTCCCAGTGTTACGACAGTCTCTAAAGCAATCAGATGAGTAAGCTGGACAGAACTTATGGACTCTTTCCGGGACCAGATACCAGCGGAGAAGAACCTTAGTGTTAACCCCCTGGGCACCTGTGTGCAGGAACTTAATAAATTAGTTTTTCCATGCTGCTTTCCAGTCTTCGGTCGAGACACTAACACCAAGGTCATCTGCCCACCTAGCCGTGTAGGACGGAAGGGGTGCCCCCTCCGCTTCACTTAATAGCCTATACAGCGCAGCCACCGTTCCTTTTCCCAGAGGTTGCAAATCACAAATGATCTCAAAGGGTAAGGAGGGCCTTGATACAAAACCCTTCGGAACTTTAGTGCCTACATAGTGGGTAATTTGCAAAAAGCGGAGGTATTCCCTGCTAGGGATACCCCTGAGGAACTGAAGTTCGGAAATGGCTAGTGTACCCCTATAAGTGGTAAAGTCTCTGACCTTTATAAGATTTTGTGTCTTCCACCAGGAGAAGGCCACCGGTTCTCGATAGGCTGGGAGGAATTCAGGATTGCCCAATATAGATAGCAGGGGAGACTGGGGCTATTTGCCTAATGGGAAAGTGACTAAGGCAATAGAATGCCTGGAAACCCTGTCTGTGGAAATGAACACAAATGCTGGCTCAGAAAAGGACTGGGGAAATTGGTTTAAAGATTTCTTCTCCAGCTGGAAGGGATTTTTAACTCAGTTTATTATTATTATTCTGCTCATCATAATTGCAGTAGTAGCTTTTAAAATTATAATGTGTGTAGTTGCCATGCGTGCTAGCAAGGCCCAAGGTATTTATGCTGTTTATCTAGCTCAGAACCAAGAAGAATATGAGAAGGCAATGGGCGAGTCAGCGACTTAGAAGTCATTGACTCGAAGAAGGGGCTGAAAGGATACGTAGGTACAAAGTAACAAAATGGCTGCTGCAAGGCTTACATTTAGAAAACTGTCGCTTTAAGGTTCAAACTGTGAGAACAGTGCAGTGTCCGTTATCTGGGTGCTAGGAATGTGTTGGCCACAAGAACATGAGAACATAACAATTCTTTCCTGTGAAAACCTTGGTAGAGAACCCAAACAACTGTTTCCTGAGAAGTCCTTGGTTAGGTTGGTTCTTGGAATATTCCCTCATGTGTAATGACGTGCCATGAACCAATGTATGGCCACACCCTATACACACCCCATACACACCCCGGACATCAATATATTGACATAATTGAACCAATCAAGAACTGATTGGGATAGTCTATTGCTTTTTCCCCGCCTATGTCTTGATTTTGCTTTTTATGCTGTAACCCACGCTAAAATAAACAGTTCACACCGAGAATAGCTGTTTTGTGTCTTTCTTGCGCTTGGTGTGGGCTCCAGACGTCTAAAGTGTGAAGGTAACTCTGGTCTACAGACAAATAAGGTAATCCCAGGTAGAGGACTCAGTGGAAGTCGCTCTTAGGTGTCTGCCGGTAATAGGGGCAGATATTTTTTCAGAGATGTTAAGGGCTTGGGACTTAGAGGTGTTTATTTGTAGGCAAGAAATCTTGGAGAAATCATCTAGAGTGTGGGACACGTTAGGGAGGGATGTTATAGGATTAGATACAAGCATCAAAATATCATCGACAAATAAGGAAATCTTGTGATCATAGGCCCCTATCCTTATTCCCGTGATGTTGGCATTATTCTGTAACAGCTTGGAAAAGGGCTCTATGGCAAGAGCAAATAATAAAGGGGAAAGGGGACAACCCTGTCTGGTGCCTCTGCCAAGGGTAAATCGATTAGAAGAATATCCAGAGTATCTAATGAATGCCCCCGGTTTGGAGTATAACGAGGCTATCCATGCAATAAAGGAAGAACCCAGGCCCCACTTTTTTAGTATGAAATGAAGGTAATCCCAGGCAACCGTATCGAAAGCTTTACGGACATCTAAAGTTAATAGCATGGCCTGGTGCCCCTCCTTCCTAGCATGGTGGATCAGGTTGATGGCCCTACGGATATTGTCCCCAACTTGTCGCTGAGGGATAAAGCCTGCTTGTTCTTTAGAGATTAGAGACGCGACGAACTTATTAAGACACGTCACGAGGACCTTTGCTAAAAGCTTAATATCTATGTTCAATAGAGAGATGGGCCTATAGTTGGACCAGAGGGTAGGGTCAACATTATGTTTAGGGATCATGCAGACAGCAGCAGTGAGTGCGTCTGTGCTCCATGAATCGCCTTTGCTAAGGAAATTGAACGTCTGAACTAAACGCGGGGAGAGTACCTGGGAGAATTTTTTATAATTAAGGGCGGTAAATCCATCAGGGCCTGGTTGTTTCCCAGTCTTTAGAGAGTTGACGGCTTCCTGGACTTCGGAGAGCTCAACTGGCTTATCCAGTGAATTCCTCTGGGGGGAGGGAGGGTAACTTAAGTTGTCCTAGCAGGTTCTCGGCGAAGTGCACATCTAGTGTTGTCTTTGAATTGTAAAGGTCCTCAAGGTGTTTACCAAAAGTTGCAACAACTCTCGCTGGGTTGCTAGAGAGCGTGCCGTCTAATGTCCGCACATGTATAGGTTTAGCTTTATGCGTGACCCCCCCTTAGTCTTCTGGCAAGAGGGGTGTTTGATTTATTGCTGAGACGGTACCACTTAAACCTAGACCAGTTTAATTGATGTTCAGCCTCATTAGAAAGACACAGATTGAGTCGGTCACCGGCCTGATTTAGAGAAATTCTATTGCGTCTGGTTGGACGGGATTTGTAGGCCGAGGAGGCTAAGTGGTAATCTTCCAGCAAGATTTGGAGTTGCTTCTTATATAGTGCCTTACGCCGGGCCGATTCCTGGATAAAGTGACCACGGATGACCGTTTTATGGGCTTCCCAGAGTAGGGCATCAGAGTTCACTGAGCCTATATTATCTAGGTAAAAGTCCTCAATCGCTTTGCTCGTGCGCTCAAGGAACACCTCGCCAGATAGCATAGGGTCATAGAGCTTCCAGGATTTTTGGGGCGGATCTTTGGGTTAGGGAGGACAACTCAACCGAGACCAGGTCGTTGTCCGACCAGACGATCGGGACTATGGAGGAATGAGTCAAGTGTGGCAAGGAGGGAAGTTGCAGAAATATATGATCAATTCTAGTAAAGACCTTGTGTGGATAAAAGAAGTGAGTATAATCCCTGCTAGTAGGGTGGAGTTCCCTCCAAGCGTCAGCTAAATGATGTTGGTTGAGGAGGACACAAAACGCTTTTCCTGAGGATGGTTGGTTAGCCAATTGTCTATCCAAAGAAGGATGAAGCGTAAGGTATGAGTCACAGGCAACTATTAGAAACCCCTTTACCAAGGGGTCTAGGGTCTGCAAGAACTCCTCTAGGAAAGCGTTCTGATTCTGGTTGGGAGCATAATACGTTGTAACAGGTTGGTCCTGAATCATACCTAGGACGATGAGAAACCGACCTTGGGGATCTCTTATTGTCTGCTCCAAAGAGAAGGGAATAGATCGCTTGAATGTAATAAGGACACCTCTCTGCTTGGTATCCGCAGATGCCGTGTAAAAGAGGGGGTAATCATTACTTAAGAATTTGGGAGAATTCCTCTTGGAAAAATGTGTCTCTTGGAAGCAGACAATTGGCCTAATGCAGAGCCTCCTCAGGTGTTTCTGCAGGCGCCTTTCCGATTGACGGCTCGCAAGAGGCTGAACTCCGTGAAAACGGACTGGCCGTTGATTGGTCCGTTTTTTAATTGATTCAGAGCCTTGATTTCCGATTGAAACAAGCCCAATTTAACGAGGGTGTCGACGCTTCCCGTAAGGGCAGTCTTAGCAGCCGTATTTGATCTTTGTGACTTGGAAATGCATTCTGCTGTGTGTGAGCATCAAAGGCGTCAGCTACGCGGCCTGGTTATTTTGAGCATGGCAGAAACCAGGCTGCACCGAACACGTCTGGACATCGATGGCATGCATGACCTTGAGCTATTCGAGCTCACCCGCCTTAACCGTGCTTCTCTCCAGGACTTGTATAGGCAGCTGCGGCCATGGTTAGCCCGCACCACAAGGAAGGGGCATGCAATTGCAGGTATGAACAAATTGGTTGGCTGCCTGCAATTTTTGAGAGACTGGGTGCCTTCTCCGTGGGGTTGTCCCAGTCTACGCTGAGCCGCAGCCTTACCAAGTTTTTGGATGGCATTGCTACCCTGGCACCAAAATATATATTTTTCCCTGACACAGCGGAAGCCTGGAATGCGGTTAAGTTGTGCTTTTATAATATAGCCGACATGCCACCGTATGTGTTTAAAAATAGTTGTTGCCGTCCAGCATGATTTTTCTGATTGGTCTGTGCCTGTACCCCACTAATCTGTTATAGACTCCAATGAAACAGTAGATGTTAACCCTCACTTACTCCTATGGCTTTGTTTGTGATTCGCCACTATACCTTTCTGTCCTGGCCCTCTTAGTTATGTTTCATCCCAGAGTCATTGTACAGGAGTGTGCTGGGTGGATGTGCATGTTGCCTCATCAGAACTGTGCTTTGCACTGGCACTGCCCAGCTGACCTATTGTACCTGTTCACTAATGCTGGAATGCTAAACAGCACATTATTGAGCCTCTTCCCCTTAGGCCTCTGTCTGTTGTTCCCTGTTCTTAGCAGTTTAAAGTAACCTAACATGCCGTATTTGTAAGTAGCATGTAAGGTACTTCCTTAGTAGCATGATGGTACTTGTTTAGATACACTTTAGATGTTTGTTGTTTAGGTTTCTCTGTCTCAGCTAGTTATGGGGCCTGCCACTACATATGTGGCAAAGGGGCCCATTTGTTTTTTGCATTATGGTGTGTGCTTATTTTTTGTATCTTTTTTTGGCAGGTGATTCTGGCTATCCATTGCTCCCCTGGTTACTCACCCCCATCCTCCACCCATCCTCGCAGGCCCAGGAGCGGTATGACACTGCACATAGGAGGACTCGCTCAGTGGTGGAACGTGCCTTTGGCTTGTTGAAGATGCGCTTTCATTGTCTGGACCAGACTGGGGGTGCCTGGCAGTATGAGCCCGCCAAGGTCCTCCAAATAATTGTTGCGTGTGGGGTCCTGCACAACCTCGCCATCTGTAGCCGGGTTCCCAGATACAGTGACCTGGCTGAGGACGCTTTAGTCATTTCAGAAGATGTAACACCTCCCTACTCTGGAACACAAAGTGGTTCGCCACAGGTGATCCGTTCCCAGCTTGTGGACAATGTTTTTGCTTTATTTTCATGCATTTTAGGCAATGTGTGCCTTTTTTTATTTTGTGTGATTCCCACAAAAAAAAAGGGACAAACATTGTGGAAAAATGTTTAGGCTGTTAATGTGGGGTTGTGGAAGAGCATGTGTTTGGGGTTACGGTAGTCTTGTGTCCTGCTCCCCAGAATCAATACATAAACACATGCCTTCAGTGGTAGGTAGAGTAGGAGGTTGAAGTTGATGGATGGGGTTGCTGCATGTTAGCGGCAATATGAGCAAGGCTCTGATTCATTAACTGCCATTGCTGTACCATTTCCGCCATATGCCTGCTTTGTTGTCTTGTTTCTGCAAGCAGGCCGGACACATTTAGATTCCAAACCTCTAGTTGTTGTGACATAGAGGTGATTTCTGAACACACTGTCTCATTAAACCTCTGTGTGTTAGCTGCAAACTCCACGATTTCCTGGTGCCATGCTTCCTACATTATCTGCAGATGTCTCCTCTGGCTGATATGGCGACGTTGCTGGGTTCCGCCACTGGCACGGGTGGGTGCGTCTGGTACTGATTGAGTGGCTGCAGGTGGCTGGCTGGGCGCAGAGTCTGTTGTGCGGCCAATGTCCACGGCAGCAGAGGTTTGTGCCCTGAGGTATGGGTAGTGGACATCAGGGGCTGCACTTGCTGGGGCTGGTGTGTTGGATGTTGTCCTACTGGGTCTGGTGGCCTTGGCTGCAGCAGACTTGTGTCCTCCTCCTCCAAATCCCGAATTACTTCAATAATGGGTGGGCTGAGTAGGGTCTGCCAAGAAAGGTAGCAGGTAGTGAGGCCACTATTTTAACTTAAATGTAGGCAAGTGCTATTTCATTTGGGCGGGTGAATATAGGTCAACACATGCTCTTCCGCAGGAGGATTTTAGTAGGAATACCACCCCCTGTCTGCAGGCTGGGGAAGAGTAAAGCACACCTAATAAGTGTTACATACTGCTACAAAGCAAGCTGTCCATTCAGTTACACTCGAAATGGGCTTTACCTCTGCTGGTAATATAATATTTAAGGTCCCCAAATTTTCTTTTAATTTGCTCAACATCCCTCCTCACCGAACCTACACTATTCACTTGGCGGCAAATGTTCTCCCAAATCTCCTGCTTGGCCTGCTTTGGAGTTGACTTTGAATTACGCCCAAATAGGGCATCATAGGGCTCACAAACACCAGTGGCTACAGCCATGCTTTGGACATCACAGAAACGGGCTGTAAGTGAGCCACTGCGCAGCTGGCGCCCACATGGGTGTGTGGTGTCCCCGGCAGCAGACGACATTGATGGCTGGCTGTCTGGGGAGTAGTTTAGGTTCATTGGGCTGATGGGTGACTGTGATGGAGTGTGGGGGGTGCTAGGTGATAATGGCTGGGTGCCTGTCGAGCTGTCACCTGTGGAGCTCTCTATTGACTCTGTGCTTGTGGTACTTGGGTACACAGAGTGTCGAGGAGGAGGGGTGGTTGGCCTGGGTGGGCTAGTGGTTTTGGACCTACGCTTCCCCTTGGTGGTGTGGCTGGATTTACCCACATGCTTTGTGGGTGGAGGAGGGGGAGGCTGCAGGGTTTTCAGAGATTTGTGGCCCTTGTGAGGCCTGGCTGATTTAGCAGGTGGGGGCGACTGTGCCAAGGGCTCCTTGCTACTGCGTTTTTTCCGAGAAGCCTGTGTGGCTGGTTTATCCACCCTTTGACTATGGCCATGTCCCTCCCGGCTCTTGTGCCTGCTCTTGTGTGGATGTTCGTGATGTCTATCTGTGCGTCTAGTATGTGGCTCTGGGCTTTTTGGGGTCTTACGGCTCCCTTTTGGCCTAGGCATAGTGATATGGTAACCAACACAGAGCTGAGTGCATTGAGCTTTAAATAGTTTTCCCGTGAGGGAGTGTTCGGCAGCGTGCGCGTCTGCGTGTGCGTACGCACGCCACCGCGGGGGCACGTCATAACCAGAACCGGAATGCAGAGAAAGATGTCGCCCCCAATATATACAGAGGAGCAGGGCAACATAATCATGGATGTGAGTAGGCGAGCGTGCGTTTATGTGCGCGCACAAGCCGCTAAACAAATATAAACAAATATTAGCCATGGCAGAGCCATATTAGTGAGGACAAACTGTCTGGTAAAACGAAACTACTAGAACAGGTTAGTTTGATCCATGTGCGCAGCAGCACACTAGCCTAGAGGCAGATAGACTAAGTAGGCCCATGTGAGTAGGAATGAGGCTCAGAAACTTGCTTTAGAAAGTGGATGAGAGTGTGTAATCTAGTAGTGTCACTAATGCTCTGCCATTGTGCTTTTTATTACAGATGATGCTGAGAACCCGTTATGACTACCTGCCCTGCGACTACGAGAAGAGGACGTTGGCACTGGCGGTGGTGGACGCCATATCCAGGAACACTGGAACCACCTATACTTTCACACAGATCTCCCAGCACTGGTCGGACTTGAAAAGGAGGCATAGGCCCCGGGTGAGGCGGTACATTGTGAAGCACTTCCCCGGTAAGTCTTGGTACATGACATGCAAAAAACAAACTGCCCTTGCCTGGGCCTGTGTTTATGATTGTGTTTATATTGCAGTACATGGTGGTGGATAGATGAAGTCTAATACACCGATGGAACATCTATAAAGAGCGTGGAGATTACAGCGGACCTCATCCTGGTCGCTCGCCCTATCTACTTAGCCCCCATGGAAAATAATGATTTATGGAGGATATTGTTTAATAACTGTTGGCGATATGTGATAGGGATGCCCCATCATAGGGGAGCCTTTCCCTCATTTTTCTTTGGTTAATAACTTATATATGTGTAGGACATTGCCTAATTAATCTTGTGTATATAGGGACTGGCCCATGTGAGTATAAATATGGGGTTAGTCGCTCATCCATGTAAATATTATGCACTTTGAATCTTCATGTATTCCTATGGTGCATAATGGGGAACCACCGGGTAGTACAATGGTAAGAGTTGAGGCCAGTCTGACATGTGCAGGCAAAATTATGTAAGTTAACTCAGATATCATGTAAGTATAGCATTTATGGGCAGAGTAGCC